>CM076584.1:1358007801-1359207801 GCA_034641835.2 Pinus albicaulis | reverse complement strand
AACTCCTCCCTTGTAACCCATTTTATACAAGAGCTTGGATCCAATTCCATTACCATACTTTTCAAAAGCTGCAAAATAACTTTCTTCAACACTTTTATGAAAAGAAAAAGCATGCAAATGCTTACCAATGGTTCCATTTTTTGCTCGAGGTACAAAGATGTTTGAAAAATCCCTTTTGATCTTGGATGTGTCCACTTGGACTCTTTAGTTCTCTTCCTTCAGCTCCCCAAACTTAGGTACTGATTAAACGGCATCCTCCAGATCATGTGGACATGAGGCACAAACTTGTCCATCATCTTTTTTTTGAAGGAGTTCCTACACATGCATCTTGCATGAGGATTGTAGAAAAACATGAAGTTTGTGGAGAGGATGGTGGCTTGACACCATTCTTTTCTCCTTCTTCCTTTGAAGAACATTCTTCACTTGGAGGCGGTGTAGAGCTTTCACCATGCAACATGGTTTTCCTATCTTCATAGAGGACCTTCACCATATCTACCATTTCTAGAAAGGGATTTCTGAAAGCTTTTACATCTCCTGACATCTTGGTAGACTCTCCTCCTTGGAAAATCCTTTGTTTGAAGCCTCAATCTGGAACTTTGAGGTGTATTTGGTGGTAGAGACTTTGTTATGAAACCAACTCCAAAAATAGAAGAAAAGAGAAATCAACGTCTTATAAATAAGCCACTTCGAGTGGGCAACCTCCTCTACATTACATAAATGAACAATTCTTGGATGATACAAATGACAAAACCTCCATCTATATATAGGAGTCCATGGGGTCGCGATATAATCCTAGCCGGCCTAACAATAATAATGTAAGGGCACAATAATAACAATATGGGGGTTACAAGGGTACAACAATAACAATAAGGGGGCTACACTAACAAAAATAAGGTATTACACCAGTAATATAGGGACCTAACATGCCCTTCTCCTTCAAAAAAGTGTTGTCCTCAATGCTTGAGTAGCTCTGAATGCTTCTGTATAAAATTCTCATCCTCCCATGTAGAATCTTCCGTGGGTAAGTTCTTCCGCTTGATGAGATACTCTGAAATTGATCGATTTCGTAGTTATCGAGTTCTTGTTTCCGTGACTGCTTTAGGTTCCAATATGATTTTTCCTTCTTCATCAAGTTCTGGAAATATTGTTTGAATTGGAAATTTGTCACCTATAACATTCTTTAAGCATGAAACATGGAAAACAAGATGCACTCGCGAAGAAGCAGGAAGCTCCAATTTGTATGCCATAGTACCAATCTTTTGCAACACCTTGTAAGGACCATATTACTTTGGCGATAATTTATTATCCTTCTTAGCTTGCTTGAGGGACATTTTTTTGTATGGTTGTAGGCATAAAAATACCCAGTCTCCTACATCAAAACTTCTCTTGCTGCGATGTTGACCTGCCTGTTGTTTCATTTGATTTTGCGCCAAATTTAGGTTATTCTTTAAGAGTTGGAGAACTTGTTGTTGATGCTCGATGTGATCTTCCACTACTTGAACCTTAGAATTTTCTCTTAAAGATGATGTCATGGACAGTAGATGATATCCATAAAGTGCCATAAATGGGGTCATTTTTGCTATAGTATGGAAGGAAGTGTTATACCACCATTCAGCCAGAGGTAACTACTTGACTCACTTTGTTTGTTTATCATATACAAAACAACGAAGATATCCTTCCAAACATTTGTTCACTGTCTCAGTTTTACCATCGGATTGAGGATGATAAGACGAGCTATGAGCTAGTTGAGTACCCAAACAAAAAAATAATTCATCCAAAAATTTCCAATAAAAATCGGATCTTTGTCGCTTACAATAATATTTGGGTTTCCAAGTAGCTTATGAATTGTTTCCATAAATGTAGTAGCAACAGTAATTGCTTTAAATGGATGAGATAATGCACAAAAGTGAGCATACTTGGTAAGTCTATCAACTACCACCATGATGAAACTCTTTCATTCTGACTTAGGTAAACCTATGATAAATCCATTGAAATCTTCTCCCAACGTTGACTTGGAATGGATAAAGGTTGTAGAAGACCCGAGGTCTTAATTGTCTCAACTTTATTTTGCTGGCAAACCAAACATTCCACCAAAATTTTTTGAATATCAGACTTAAGACCATCCCAAAAAAAATCTTTCTTCACCCTGTGGTAAGTTTTTAAAAATCCCAAGTGTCAACAATGTTACCGATGAAACGGAAACTATTACCTCAAAACGGGAACTCTAGCCCAAAAAGACTAAAAAAACATGAAAAAATGCCCCAAAAACAAAAAGTGTGTATTCCATAACGCATTTGTTTTTTTCTCAAGGTCAAATTTCACCTTTTTATAAAATTATGCTAAAAACGAAATTGTTTCTTGAAAAAATGATTGAAAAAACACCCTCAAAACAAAACGAGTTGATGCTAGAATAACAAAAAAAAGCATTGTGTCACACTTTTGACACATTGTAACAATGGAATGAAAAACAACATATTAGGACATTGAAAAATCGTAAAATTCTAAATTTTTTGATAGATGATGTTAAATATAAACAAAATCATGTCTGAAGGGCTTATCATTTCGAACATTTTTTATCCATGTTGTTAAAAATAAAATATCTTGACTCTAAACAACCCTAAAATTGTAATTATTTTCAACCATAACATTAAAGATAAAATTTCGTAGCGCATAAAAACCTTAATGAGAAGTTGTAAATCACAATTTTTTAAATCTTAATTTTTCAAGATACTTGAACCATGAAATTATGAAGAAATTATATGACTTAAACAATTTTTAAAAATGAACAAGTAAATGAAAATTTTATTATTCATATATTTGTTTGTTTATATATAAAAACATATTTTTTAAATTTTTTTTTAATTGTTTTTCTATATTTTAGATCATAATTGTTTTAGTTTTAAGAAAATAACAATTAAAAATAAAAATCTTGTTATATATGTTTGTTTATATATATATATATATTTTAAATAAAAATTGTTTTAATTTAAAAAAAAATTAAAATTAAAAAGTTGTTGTTGTTGTTTTTTTTTTTTTTTTTTTTTAATTGAATAGTTTTTTTCTTATATTAAACAATACATTTATTTTTTTATTATAGTAGTTTTTGTTTTTTTTAAAAAATTAAATTTTTTATACAGTTTATCTTTCAAAAAATTAAAATAAAATAAAAAATTAATTTTCGCCAGCCAAGGGCCGAAGGCAAGCTGGGCAACCCTCAATGGCGCCGCTCTGCCGACTTACGGCCCCCGATTGGGTGGAGGGCAATTCCGAGAATCGCCCTCCGCCCAGCCGGGGGCCGAAGGCCGGTCGGGCGATGTCGTTGAGGGCTACCCAGCCTGCCTCCAGCCCTCGGCTGGGCGAAGGGCGATTCCGAGAATCACCCTCGGCTGGGCGAAGGGCGATTCCGAGAATCACCCTTCGCCTAGCAGGGGGCCAAAGGTAGGCTAAGCGGCCCTTTACGACACCGCCCGATGAGCATCCGGCCCTCGGCTAGGAGGAGGGTGATTCCAAGAATCGCCCTCCACCTAGCAGGGGGCCAGAGGTAGGCTGTACGGCCCTCGACGACATCGCCCGACCAGCATCCGAGCCTCGACTGGGCGGAGGGCGATTCTCGGAATCACCCTCTGCCCAGCTGGGGGCTGGAGGCCGGCCGGGTGGTACCATTGAGGGCAGCCTAACCTGCCTCCGGGCCCCGGCTAGGTGGAGGGCGATTTCGATAATCACCCTCAGCCCAGCCGGAGACTAGAGCCAGGCTGGACAGCCCTCGACGGAGCTGCCCGGCCTGCCTTCGGCCCCCGACTGGGTGGAAGGCGATTCCGAGAATCACCCCCAGCTGGGCGGAGGGTGATTTCGAGAATCACCCCCAGCTGGGCGGAGGGCGATTCCAAAAATCGCCCCCCGCTGGGCGGAGTGTTATTCTGAGAATCACCCTCTTCCCAGCTAGGGGTGATTCTCGGAATCATCCTCCACCCAGCCGGGGGTCAGATGCATGTTGGGCAACTCTCGACGGCGCCACCTGGCTGGGCAAAGGACAGAGAGCGATTTCGAGAATTTCCCCCAGCTGGGTGGAGGGTGATTCTCGGAATCACCCTCCGCCCAGCTGGGGGTGATTCTCGGAATTGCCCTTCGCTCAGTCGGGGGTGATTCTAATAATCGCCCTCCGCCCAGCCGAGGGTGATTCTCGGAATCGCCCTCTACCCAGCCGGGGGTGATTCTTGGAATCACCCTCCGCCCAGCCGAGGGTGATTATCGAAATCGCCCTCTGCCCAACCGAGGGCTGGAGGCAGGTTGGGCAGAGGGCAGAGGGAGATTCTGAGAATCGCCCCCAGTTGGGCGAAGGGTGATTCTAGGAATCGCCCTCCGCCCAACCGGGGGTGATTTTCGGAATCGCCCTCCGCCCAGCCGCGGGTGCTTCTCGAAATCACGCTCCTCCCAGCCAGGGGTGATTCTCGAAATCGCCCTCTACCCAGCCGGGGGTGATTCTCGGAATCGCCCTCCTCCCAACCAAGGGCTAGAGGCAGGCCGGGCAACGCTCAACCTGCCTCCGACCCGTGGTTGGGTGGAGGCCGATTCTTAGAATCGCCCTCCGCCCAGCCGGGGGCCGGAGGCAGGTTGGGCAACCCTCGATGGTGCCGCCCTGCTGGCCTCCGGCCCCCGGCCGAGTGGAGGGTGATTTTGAGAATCTCCCTCCACCCAACTGGGGCCTGGAAGCCAACTGGGTGGTGCCATCGAGGGCTGCCCAGCCTACCTCCGACCCCCGGCTGGGCAACCCTTGACGACGTCGCCCGGCCTGCCTCCGGTCCCCAGCCGGGAGGAGGGCGATTCTGAGAATCACCCCCAGCTGGCGCGAAGGGCGATTCTGAGAATCGCTCCCAGCTAGGCAGAGGGTGATTCCGAGAATCTCCCTCTGCCCACCTGGGGGTCGAAGGCTGGCCAGGTGGCGCCATTGAGGGATGCCCAGTCTGCCTCCAGCCCCCAGTTGGGCGAAGGGTGATTTCGAGAATCATCCTCTACCCAGCCAGGGGCTGGAGGCAGGCTGGGAAACCCTCGACGGCGCCGCCTGGCTTGCCTACGGGCCTTGGCTGGGTGGAGGGCGATTCCGAGAATCACCCCCGGCTGGGCGGAGGGTGATTCAGAGAATCAACCATGGCTGGGCAAAGGCCAGCCGGGTGGCGCCATCGAGGGCTGCCCAGCGTGCCTCTGGCCCCTGGCTGGGCGGAGGCAGACCGGGTGACGCCGTCAAATGAAGAAGATTGGGTTTTGGATATATTTTTCGGTTCAGGTAAGTTTTATTATACAAATTTAAATTTAAATATTTTATTTTTTACTTTTTATGTCTTTATACTAATTTTCTTACTTATTTCTTTTGTACTTGATGATTAGGTACAACACTAGCATGTTGCCTACCAAAATGAATAAATTGCATTTCCATTGAGAAAGACCCAGTGCAATGCAAATTTATTCAACAAATAATTAACGCTCTTGAATGCCTTCCAAATGCAAAGCAAAAATTTGGTTTGAGGAAATGGGATTTTAATGAATCACGTGTGGTAAAAAAAAGCAAAGGAACCTCAACCACCATTATTTGGAATGATTGGAAAGGGACACTTTGAAAGATTTGCAGACATGAAAGATCCATTAGAACATGAAAATGACCAAAATGAAGTAGAAAATGTTGCGGAAGAAGCCATCAATTATGTTCTAGATGATGTTGAACATGTATTAGGTTATATTGTTGATGATCTTTAAGTTATGCTTGCAAACAAAGCTCATCTTTGAGATCTATTAATCAGTTTTACTTGTAATGTTTAGACTTCGATATTTTATGAGAAGAATCCTTATTTTTTGCAAAAAAATGTGATTAATATTAATTTTTGACATAAATTTCAATAAAAATGCTATTTTCTTAAGTTTTTTTGTTAATATTTTCCCAAAATTAGTTTATTTAACATGTTTTTTTAACAAAAAGTCTCTAAAAGTGTATTTTTTTCATTCTATTTGTATTTTTTTGTAATATCGTTCAAAATATTGGTTTTTTAGCGACAATTATTTGATGTGCATTGAAAAATGAATTAGCAATACATAAACTTGTAGAAAATATAAACTTTATAATATTGACCGTTTTTTCATTTTTTATCTATGTGAAAAAGTGAAGATATCATTACAAATTTTTATTTAAAGAAGAAAAATAAATAAATAAATAAATATATATATATATAACACAAGTATATAAATGCACTTAAAAATAAACATGTCAAGGAAGAAGAAGACATTAGAAAATGTATAGTGTTAAAATAAATCCTCTAAAAAAACATTGGTGATGATACGCCACCACTATTCAAAATCGACATAAAAAGCATCACATGAAATAAAAAAATTAAAACAAATTATATATATATATATATATATATATATATATATATATATATATGATACATTTAGTTCGAAAAATGATTCCTTATGGTACACAGATCACTTATATCTTTATAATAATTCCCAATTAAAACAAAAGATTCTTTTGGAATTGCACAGTGTTTGTCCTCCTGAAGGAGAATTGTGCAATTCCAAAAGAATCTTTTGTTTTAATTGGGAATTATTATAAAGATATAAGTGATTTGTGTACCATAAGGAATCATTTTTCGAACTAAATGTATCAGATGTACTAGGATCTTGTTGTAACTTTTGAATGAGTGTCCACACTTCTTCGTCCTTCTTCCATTCATCCCTTGCTTCGGTTATCCAATCTGGTTGGATAATAGAAATGGCATAAAGCAATGCTTCCGCCTCTTCATCCTTTCTTGAGAGTGCATTTGCAACAACATTTAGCTTCCCTTTTTTGTAGATGATTTCAAAGTCATAACCCAACATCTTTGTGACCCATTTTTTATGCTCTTCTAAAGATAATCTTTGTTCCAAAAAGTGTTTAAGACTATCATGATTAGTTTTTACCTTGAAGTGTCTTTCCATTAGGTAACTTCACCATTTCTTTAGTGCATGTAGTATTGCCAAAATTTTCTTCTCATAAATAGCTTTCTGTAAATACTTTCCTTTGATTGGACGAATTTCAAAAGCAATGTGTCTCCGTTCTTGCATTCAAACAACCCCAATTCCATTTCTTAAGGCATCACATTCCACAATAAAGGTTTTGTGAAGTCTGGCATAGCTAAGACCAGTGTTAGGCATATTGCCTCTTTAAGATGTTCAAAGGCATTAGTTGCTTCAGGAGTCCATGAAAATGCATCTTTCTTCAATAATGTTGTTAAAGGTGCTGCTATTCTCCCATAATCCTTAACAAACTTGCGATAATACCCTGTTAACTCGAGAAATCCTTGTAACTGCTTTGTGGTTGTGGGGACTTTCCATTCCTTAATGGCTTTAATTTTTTTAGGGTCTACCTTAAAACCCTCGTGAGATACAATATGATTTAGATATTCCACCTCTTGTACTCGAAAGAAACAATTCGAGGTTTTTGCATATAATTGTTTCTCCTCTAGTAGTTTGAGCACCCTGTCAACATGTTAAACATGATCCTTGCAAAACCTGTTGTAAATTAGTATATCATCAAAAAATACTAACACACATTTTCTAAGGAAGGGTTTGAAAATGGAATTCATCAACCCTTGAAATGTAGAAGGTGCATTGGTAGGGCAAAAATGCATGACCAAAAATTCATAATGACCCTCATGAGTTCGAAATGTTTTTTTCGGAATATCTTCAGTCTTCATTCTCATTTGATGATATCGTGAATGAAGATCCAACTTGGTAAAATAAATTGCTCCATCTAATTCATCAATCACAGGAATGGGAAATTTATCTTTAATAGTTAGCTTATTGAGCTCCCTATAATCCAGACACATGCGCCATGATCCATCCTTCTTGTGCACTAATACTACTAGAGAAGAGAAAGAACTTTGACTAGGTTGAATTATACCAGCCTCCAACATTTATGCAATCATATGTTCAATTTCGCTCTTTTGGACATAAGGATATCTGTAAGGCCTAATGTTTGGAGGAACACTTCCTAGAATCAAATAAATAGCATGATCATGATCACAAATAGGTGGGATTCCTTTAAGAGTTTCAAACACCTTGGAATGACTGTCCAATATTTTTTGGAGATCTGTAGAAATAGATGATTTTGATGTTGGAACTTCTAGTGAGCATAATTGTGCAATTATGCGTCGTTGTTCTTTCTTCAGAAGCTTTGTCATGACATTAGAGCTTATTATCTTTCCTGGCTTCCCTGCGATACCCCGTAATTCAATTTCCTTTCCTTTCGAAAAAAATTTCAAGAAAAGTTATTGAAAATTAAAAGCTACCATCCCCAAAGATTGTAACCATTGTACTCCTAGTACAACATCAACACCTCCCATTGGAATTGAAACCATCATAATATTCAATACATATTCCCCCATGGTTAGCTTGATATTATTGCATTTTCCAAAGAAATTTATAGTTCCTCCATTTGCAACCATCACTTGACATTCTGGTGCGGGGTATAGGAAGCAATTCAATTCCTTGGCTACCTTAGAATGAATAAAATTATGGGTACTACCCGAATCAATCAACACTATTACCTTTTTCTTCTTGATATGTCCTTCTATCTTGAGAGTTTGAGGAGTGGTAATTCCTTCCAATGCATTACACGATATGGTTGGGTTCATTTCTTCTTTCTCTAGGGTTGGTTCCTGGTGTATATCCTCTTCTTTTGAAGTTTCTTGTTCATTTTATTCCTCCTCTTCACAATCTATGTAAAATAATTTCTTCTTAGCACACTTCTGACCTTTAGTGTATTTGCTATCACAATTGTAGCAAAGCCCTTTTGCTCTCTTTTTTTCCAATTTTTGTGGTGTCAACCTTGTAGGTTGTGGAAGTCTAGGAGTAGAAACACTTCCATCTTTATACATGTGAGTGGTAGGCTTCCTTGTCGCCATAACTTTACATTCAATTTTTATTGCCAACCTGAATGCCTTCTCCAATGAATTAGGTTCCCAAACGTGAACCTCATGTTGGATGTTATCCTTTAAAGTCCCTATGAAGATGCCAATCCTATGTTCCTCTGGAATATCAGTTACCCTTATATTCAATTTTTGGAAGTCCTCAATGTGATCCACCACGGAAACCTTTTGTTTGAGATTTATCAATTGGCTAAAGAACAACTTGCTCTTTGTATCATCATAATGTGCTATCATTTTCTTCGTAAAAATTGACCAAGTGACAATTTTTTTACGGGAGTAAAGCCATCGATACCATTGTTACACAGTAATTTGTCACCGTCCCTACCATTCCCCGTCCCGCACAATGGAGGACCCATTTGGTGACCTGTGAACATTGTCATGCCTTGAAAACATCATCAATGCATTCCTCTAAGCATGAGCTTTATTTTCCCTTGAGACATCTCCTTGCAAAAATCATGAAAAACATCCCTTTTGGCATTGGCGCGGGCAGGCAGTTCAGTACTCGCGCCAATGGGGAAAATCCTGCAAAGAGGTCGCGCCAACTGGCGCTCTGTCATAGAGCGGTAGTCGCGCCACCCAATTTAGGGACTGTTTTTTAAATAAAGATGGCGGAAGTTGAGTTCCAACAAACTCACAAACCATTGCCTATCTTGAGTTGGGAGGTTTGGTTGCGGGAGTTCTATGGAGGGGAAGTGGTTTTGCCACCTCCCATGGAACCTTCCTTGTTGATAGGGCCAATCCCATAATAATAGGGATCCCAACTCCCTCCTTCCCCATCTATAAAAGCCTGCTCAATCCCATGGCAAGCTAGTCTTGAAGTGCCTAAGATTTGAATCTCCATATTCCCAAGAGCCTTTGTGCTTTAAAGAATCTTCTCTTTCCCTTAAGGCCGACTCAAGTAAGGAGACCATTGTCGAGAGACTCCGGAGAGGTTTTCCCTTTCCTTGGCGAGCTTTGCGAGGCGTGGACGACCGGAGACCCGTCCGAAGGAGATCGCGACGTCAGAACTTGGTTGTAATCTTTCTTCGTTTATTATTTAATAGATGATTATGATTATGGTTCCACTCCGTTTTCCATCATGTTAATGCGAGTAACATCCTTTCTGACTGATGTTTAGTTACGTGTATTGGATTTTATGCTTGTATCTGTTCGTTTCTTCCATGTGCAGGTGTTCATCCGCAGAGATCGTGGAGGGATTGTGATCTGCCGAGGCTGAAGAACGGGGACGCTTCTTCTTCAGATCATAGCGTTGGAATCCAGGTAGGCTTCTATTCCTAGTCTTTCCGTTCGTAACTAGGAGCTTGCGTCATAACATTGTTTGATTGTTGCTAGACCCCTGCTGGGCTAGTAGGGATCGCCTCTGTCCGCAGAGGGGATTTACCTCCTCAACAACCATACAAATGTATTTTTTTCTAAGTATAAAGTTGCAATGCCTACCTTTTATGTGTTTTGAACATTATTGAGATCAAAATATTTCACCATCTGTAGCATCCATGTTACGGGATCCTTGCCATCAAACTTCCTCATATCGATCTTTGGAATATGGTGGGTCTTCCATCCAATATTTGAGTTTATGAAATCACAATTAACATTTATTTTTTTCTCATCATGAGTTTCCTCTACTATCTTTTCGCCATTAGGAATCATTTCTTGTATCAACTTTGTCAAGCCTTCCATGTCTAATTTTTTTTATCATTCTTCATGTTTTCCATTTTTTCTTCTATGTCTTCCATGCCATTCTTCAAACTAACCATCTTAGCTTCCATGCATTTCTCAAGCCATTCATATTAGTTTCCATGTCCTTCTTCAAACCATCCATCTTAGCTTGCATGCCTTTCTTCAAAACATCCATTTCATTTTTTGTTGCTCTTTGCGAGAGTGAAATTTGGTGCACTTGCTTTTGTATTTTTGATATATCATGTTGAACTTCTTCATCTTCATGAGTCATAGTAGAGTATTCTTAGGGCTTAATGGGTGTTGAATTATTTTTAGGGGGTATTTTAGAACCCAATATTGATATCTATGCTTCAATATTCTCTTGGAATCACTTCAAACTGATTTTTCAAACAAGACTTATGCAATTTGAAAACAAATACACACCTTTTTCTTGCTTTTGAGGAGCTCGATATTGAAACTGAATTATCTATGTGATTTCGGATCTTCAATATTTGAAATTCAGTTCTGTAGTATCCCTCTTAATCGTCTTTCCAATGCCACAGGTCTGACCCGATTTGGATTCTTCAAGAAAAAGTTATGCCCAATCTCCCACAATGGCCTAATTATGGACTGGTTTAATAGAGCAAACTTGTACGGGATGCCACATGTCACTGTTTTGTCCTTCATCTTTGAAATTGATAAATAGAAAACTAAATTCCGTGTACTTGCGCCTGCTTTTTACAGAATTCAAATCCGATGCCCAGAGAGAAAGTTATTAAGATTTTCCCATGGTCACTTCTTTTAGATGAAATTCATAAGCCTGCAAAAACCCTAACTTCCACAGATCATATATCTGAAAATGTTGTGAACTAAGATCTTAAATTTTTACGCGACGTTCCTTCAGATTTCGGCCTCGTGTGCTAAAAATTTCAGCGTCTGAATCTTCGCAGAAAAAAATTTATAGCAAAAATTCCACGATGACCTGTTTCGAGCAGCGAAACCCTATAATCCAAAGCTCTGATACCAAATGTTATGAAACCAATTCCAAAAATAGAAGAAAAGAGAGATCAACGCATTAGAAATAAGCCACTTCGAGGGGGAAACCTCCTTTACATTACATAAATGAACAATTATTGTATGATACAAATGACAAAACCTCCTTCTATATATAGGAGTCCATGTGGTCACAATATAATCCTAGCCGACCTAACAATAATAATGTAAGGGCACAATAATAACAATATGGGGGTTACAAGGGTACAACAATAACAATAAGGGGGCTACACTAACAAAAATAAGGGATTACACTAGTAATATAGGGACCTAACAGACTTGCTCTCATTTCCAAAATCTCTCTCCTCACTTGAGCTTCAAAACACAACACTTTCACAACAAACAAAACCTTCTTGAATAAAGCAAACCATGTGCTCTGATACCAACTGATTTGAATGGGAATATTAGTAATGCTATGCTAAGATCCTGTTCATAATATAAAAATTTGTGTCTAAGGTTTTTCCTCCAAATAACAAGTAGAAGTAGGTGGTGTTAAGTGTTTTTGGTGAATTTTTGTTTATGAATTATTTTACATGACATCAAACATAGAATGAAAACATGTAATCATTAGTCTTACATCAACAATTGTTTAAGGAGTTCACCCCTCCTGAGCTACATCTCCTTGGATAAGATCCAATAGCTTGATCCCTTCTCATTAAGCTCAATGAATGAAATAAGGAGTACATCAAATGCTGAACGAGGGAATGATAAGTTTCTCCTACAAAGAAACATACTATTTCAAGTACATCATTCCATAAGCATGCTAACCTTCAGTCAAGCATGTAACAATAAAAAACATTAGGCATCTTACATCAAGATCCTAAACTCGAGCTTCAAAGAGCTACAGATGCACCACAATACACCATGTAGCACATGAATAAAACTCTCCTTAAATAACATAAAGAAGAAAGAAGCATGAGAAGTTGCAACATTGATGAATTTGTTGTTTCGGAAAGAACATGGAGAGTAGACAACCCTTGCAAGGCCATCTTCAACGTCAAACTCCTCCGTGAGCTGTTTCAACACCATGGTTGATCATGGCACCCTTTGGCTTCAACCTGCAAAAAAGCCTATCTAGATTTCTCTATGGATCCTGAGATTTGTTCCATTCAGTCCAAAATATAAAAAAATGGTATCTTAGCCTCATTCTGCATCCAATTTGGTTGAAAAATCCAGGCGTTATGACCTCTCCTAGTTTTCCCACCATTTCCTCCCCAAAATTAGCTAAATGGCGCTAAATCTGGTAAACTGGCGCTAATTTTGTCAAATTTTCCCGATTTTTCGGACCCGCCAGTTAGATTTGGATTAACTTAGTAAATCCACATTAGCGTTAATTAAATTGGGTTAGTGGTTAAACCACCGCCAGTTTAACAAATCTGGATTAATGTTAACTAATTTTAGATTAATGTTAATTAAACCATGATTAAGGGCTAATTGATCTGCATTATGCTTAATGCTCCTCTGGTGCTCCGTCGTGGTTATAGGTCTTGGTAGTATGTATTTGGGGCTGGCCCCGCCTCCCCCCGTTGGCATGTTCAATAAAATTTAAATATATGTGGCTGAGTATATGGTTAAGACTCATGGTGTAGGCGGAGTGGTGATCGGTGTGGCTTGTGCTTAGGAGGTCGCAGGGTCGAACCTAGGCGCCTTTGCCTAGACTGTTGCAAACCTTTTGGTGCCCTGCAGGCTACCACGTGACGGCCTCCGGCCTTGCCACATGGCAGCTTGTGATTGGTTGCCTTCAACAACCCACAAACAAACCACATCGTGCCAACACACACCAAAAAATGCCCAATCACCACTTGCCACTTGGCAATCATCCATTCGCTAGAGGAGATAGTTGACCAACAATTGAACTGCCCAGTCAACATGCCACGTCAGCAGTATAGACTGCTGATTGGGCTCCCTACCTACATTTTTTTTCCAAATTTGCCTATTTCGTAAAACATACAGAACACGTTTATGAAGCTAGACACAGTCCATTTTGTGTGAAACGAGTTGCACCATATTCAGAACGACGAAAACTACGTGGTCGTTCAGGTTTCGTGTCATTCGAAGAACTTTGATTTTTGAGCAAAATTTAGCTTTTGATCATATGCTATCTTGCAATTTATGGGTCCAAGCAGGATTAGTCAATGGCGCTCTCGGAGTAGTTGTGCAAATTTTTTATGCACCGGGACATATCCCTCCAAATTTACCATCGTATGTTGTTGTGGCATTCGATTAATACATTGGCTCTCCATGGGACAAAACACAACCAAAATATATACCAATACCACCCATACAACGAAGTAACAAGAAACAAATCCCCCTCAAGATGGCTTGGGCGCTGACTATACATAAATCTCAAGGAATTACCTTAACAAGGGCTACCATTGACATTGGTAACACTGAACGTCAAGGCTTGACCTTCACAGCAATGTCACACGCTACTACTCTAGAAATAATGCAGATAACATCAACGTTTCCCTTTGAACGCTATGAAAGATGAAGGATACTGCCTATGTATCATTACGAAAGAAAGAAGAGGCACACTTACATGCTTTGTCACTCTTATAATTACAATACCCCATGTACAGACAAAATAACCTAGATTCTTCTATGTTGTGATTGTAATTATATACATGAAAAATTTTCTCTTGTCTAATATTCCATATGTAATAGTATTTAGTGAAGTACTTTAAATAAACAAATTACTATATTATATATTTTATAGAAAACTAAAACCCTATCTTATTACAAATTAACTATTGAACATACTTTTCCTTACATAATCTTACACATTTTCTATCTTCCTTTTCTCCTTTCGGCCTTCCCTTCCCCCGTTCCGGGGTTATGCTAGTAAATAAACAAGTGATATGCTAAAGAAGGATGTGGTGGGACAAAGGTATGGAAATTTGCGAAAGATTTATTTTCAAAATTTGACAAGTGCAATTAGACTTAGAGATAACATTGAGTTTTAGCCTCTAAGGACCAAAAGAGGGGGACTCCAAATTTTAGAGGGTGTCGAAAAGTTGGGGTTGTTGTTGCAACTACTACAGGACATTATGGCATGAATCGTTGCTACATAAATCTTCAACCTCCTTTGTTATGATTCAATATCCCACTCCAAGATGCTATGCTCAATTATGGAACAATGACGATGCCAAAAGAATGGAACCCCTTTCTTTTCTAACAACCTAGAGTTTAACATAACTTGATAATTGTCTAGGGTTAAGGTTAAAGTTTCTGCATGCTTTAATACTTGGTTAGTGTTAGGAATTTGGACCCTCTAAGATCTTCTTAAAGATACATATACGACTAGCCCTACATGTCTCAGTCATGAGAATTGATGTCACTCGGTACCATGGGTCAACAAGAGAGGGAGGTCAACTTGTAAGAGACATAACTTCCATGTATAAACTCTAATTAAAGTGATTTTTCACACTATTGAAAAGCTTTCCATCTATACAACAATGTGAGAGAACTAAATGTTAAACTCACAAAGGTTTAACCCAAATATGTCATTTCATACCTTAAATTAGTGTTAAAAATTTGTAAACCCCAAATGACCCAATTGAAACTTGCCTTAACAAAAACCCAAGCCAAAATTTCCAATTTTGTCACCCAAAATATACTAACGGACAAAATATATATTAATCTATTATAAAGGAGTTGTCTTTACTGCGATTTTTTGGAGTTTTCAGTGTCAGAATCTGACTCAAAAATTTGAGGTGAAATCTTGATTTGTGTTATTTAACCTGGTTTTTTGAGTGTTGACTATACATATGAATTTAACACTCTAAAAAACCCCTAAAACACTTTGATTGTGTAGAGTTACTCATCAAACTTGTGATTTTAATGAATTCCGACTAAAATTTAGAAAAATTAGACCAATAAAATCCACCTTAAAAACATCCAAAAAAAAAAAAAAAAAACCACACTAAAAATAAATAGTATTTTAAATCACTATCATTAAATTATTTATCTCGAAATAATGCTGACGTGATCATCTCTTAAGACTTATCCAAAGAATAATAAAAAAATCAATTAAATAAATATAACACCTCGTTTAATAATAATATGTTGTATAGCCAACCTCCTAATCAAATTAAATTACTAAACCAAGAAATTAAAAACAAAATCAAATAAAAACTCAGAACATACCAGAAGCAATTATCTGACCTCATCATACGGGTCCCTTGTCCGCCCATCTTAGCGATTTGATACCGTGATTCTGTCTTTATTCATGATTCTGTCTTTGCTCCCCGTTGCCAGGTGGCCTGCTCCAGTGAACTTTGCTATATTTCCAACCCCGCAGCAGAATGGATGAGGAGAATACACGCCACGGCTACAGCTATGGCTTGTTGTCTTCAACAATGGCAATGCAACCCGATTCTTCTCAGACCATCATCACTCACGCATCAGAACAGCAGCAGAAGAAGCGTAGGCAATGCCATTGTAGCTCTGGGAGATCCATTTGTTCTAGAGCTCGCAGAGAAGCTGGAGGAATCAGCCAGCTTAAACAACATAAAAAACAAGAGCCTCCACCGTCTAAGAGAGACATGCACAGAGGAGGTCTTCCGACGCCAATGGCCGTCTGCAAAGGACGAGAGTTTCAGATTTACAGACATAAAGTTTCTGAAACAGTCCAATATTCAGGTCTCGGAGCCCTTGAATTCTTCTCTGGACTTACAGGGTTTCGAGAACGGCAGGCCTGGAGCTTACACGATTATGTTAATTGACGGCCTTCTGTCCACCTCCCACTCGCATACGGCTGGTTTGCCGCACGGAGTCTTCGTGGGGAGTCTCTCCTCCCTGCCCGATGATTACGCGCTGCCTCCGCTCGAGGTCGTGGACGGAGGAGACTTGTTTTCATCGCTCAACGGAATTGGAAGCCCCGACCTGGGAGTTGTCATCGTCCCCGAAGGTTGCAAGCTCGAGAGGCCACTGCATGTTGTGTATTATTCGCAGCAGGGGGGAGAGGATTTGCAGTCGCTCTCTGTTTCGAATCCGCGCCTGGTGGTGGTGCTGGGAAAGGGGGCGGAGATGGAGATTGTGGAAGAGTTCCGAGGGGCTGCAAATAAATCTTACTGGACGAATTCCGTGGTACATGTGTCCCTAGAGGAGAAGGCTAAGCTCTGCCATTCTTTTGTTCAACTGCAGAATCCCTGTGCTGTTCACATGAAGTGGACTTTTGTACAACAGGTAACGAGTAAACCCTTATTTAATTGTTTTTGAAGCACACTACATAGCTGATTTTTTTTTTTTAAACAAATTTGAAGTGCACTACACAGCGGGGTAGCTATTCGGATCAAATGATTCCATATTTCCACCTGGCCTCATCCCTTTGAATTTCATATTATTTGGAAGGTGTAAGGCCATTGCCAGAATGGAATTCTGGCGGGCAGCCTATATCTCCATCACATCAACATTACCAATGCCCATTGAGCAAAACCCCCTGGAAGGCCTTATACTTTTTCTTTGAATGCATAAAAATATGTAGAAAGATCGTTGTAAAGAAAACCTTGTAGCAGGAAAGATAAGACAAGATAAGATAAGATAATCGTATTAATGTCCAACGAATGACCACAAAAGTAGGTCAATGGGACTGCAGAGTACAATGATGTCGATACAAGGATTACCAAAAGGTCTCCTACATAAAGAGCAAGAAATAAGAAATAAGAAATAAAGCAAGAAAAACATAATGCCTGAAAACCAAAATGAGAAAAGTCTTGGACTCCAAGTGCAGAGGGCACAAAATAATGGTCCACTAAATCTCTTCTAACACTTGAGGTTGAATGCAAAAAACTCAAGATGGAGTGTTGTCTCGAGGGAGGGGTAGGGGAGGATCTGGAGCCTTTGTTACGCCGCTGCCGAGAAGAAGTGATATGTCGTTGGTGCTTGGGCGATCTCAATTGCCTGGTAGTAAGAGATCTGGTCCGGTAATGACTCAGGGGTCCTTGTGCTAGGGGGATGGCCCCTCTAGCCCGCACTGATCTAGAGTTTGAGGCAACAATGTTATTAACTTGTCGCTTCGCGCCTCTTGCTGATGGGAGCACTGTAAAAAATGACATAATCCGCTACACAGGATCTGCTCTAGGAGGAGGCTGGAGAATCTGTGTGCGAAGTCTCGTGGCCTCATGTATGTACAAGGCTAGGCATCTTTGGTCTGGGTATCGAAAGAAGCTTGACAAGGTCTGGATCCCTTTGAACAAGCAATGGAATCTCCCACGAATCTCATAGTAAATGGGGCAGAAGAAGATGAAGTGCTCCTCCCACTGAGTCTCTCGGAGGTGGCACAACTGGCAAATCCTGTCTAACCGGGCAGTCTGGTGGTCAGTCTCAATCCGTAATTTATGAAAACCTACTCTGATCTGACCCAAGGGAATCCGAAGTGCGTGCATCCAATGGTGG
This sequence comes from Pinus albicaulis, assembly GCA_034641835.2. Lineage (NCBI taxonomy): Eukaryota > Viridiplantae > Streptophyta > Pinopsida > Pinales > Pinaceae > Pinus > Pinus albicaulis. The sequence continues at coordinate 1,359,189,739 of CM076584.1, read as the reverse complement.
AGCGTGTAATGGGGTCGAACAATGAGTCCATCTCTCAACAACATGAAGTGTTCAGCATAGAAAGCCATCTTCGGACGTAACCCATCGTGAGGGTTTATCCAAATAACCTGTACATATTTCCTATAAACATCCTCTCAGATGATTTTATTCATCTCTTGTTTGGTTGGTAGGAGGTGGCCCGGTGCACACAAAGAATACTTGAATGGAGGGAGTTGGTCTATCTTGATACCAACTGAAGCAAGGAGATTTGAGACTCTAGCATACCAACATCGGGATCGAGCCGAAGGACTCACTACTGCAATGGACTCTGATGAAAGGTAGGCCAAGTATGGATATTGGTCCCACCCGTTTGCTGTATCCGCAAAACCCCGAACACGGTGAAGAAGAGTGATGATACCAAACACTGTCTCAAGGCAAAAGGGGTGAGCTTCAAACTTTGCAAGAATGATGGGTTGAGGAACTGTCTGCTTGCACCGAATGATGTGACGAAGAAGGGTGATTTGCCCTCTCTCTACAAAAGACCAATCAGACTCTAGTAAGCTAGGACCCCAAACCTCTGAACCATATAAAACTGTGGGTCGAACAAGACTGTCCATCAGTGACATCTTGGTTGATATGTCCTGAAAATGATTCCGAAAACATTGTCTCTCGAGAAGGACCAAGGATCCATAGCCCTTGTTGATTTGAGGCTGGAGTGTAGGCCGTAAGCTAAAGCGAGGTCCTGTGAATAGTACCCCCAGATAGGTGTATGAGTTGGTGATCTCAATCTCCTCTCCTCTGAAAAAGAAATGGAGGTCATAGAGGAACTTCTTCGACATGTTGAAGATCATAACCTTGGTTTTACCTAGGTTAACCGTCAATTGTCGAAGATCACTGAAAAGGGCTAGGGCATCCAGCTGCCTTTGCAATCCGTCAGGGGATGGGGCTAGAAGGACCATGTCATCTGCAAACAACAAGATAGAAATCAAGACATGATGTATAAGGCAACCATCACCATCTTGGATGTGTTCATGCAAGGAGGACTCCAACTCGTCAATATAGATCCCAAATAGTGTGGGGGACAAGGGACAACCTTGTTTTACCCCAATAGTGCTTCAGATAAAATCTGATAGCCCATGTACTGTGCGCAGAAGACCAAGGACCAACTCATATAAGCGCATGATGGCTGACAAGAGGGTCTCTGAGATGCCAATATCTCTGAGTCTCTGGAATAATGCTTCTCTAGGGACTGAGTCAAAAGCTTTTCGAAAGTCTACAAAACAACAATAGACTTTTGAAGAGCGATGTCGTGCCTCCTCACTGATGGCCCTAAGTGCAAGGATGTGGTCAATAGTCTGGTGCTCAGGTTGAAATACAGCCTGTCCTCTAGCTCTAAGTTGTTTCCCCTCAAGCTCCTTGGAGATTTGGAGGTGGAGGGATGTAGCATATAGTTTGGAGAATGTGTGGCCCACCATGATAGTCCTATAATTGTTGGGATCTGAGTTGGGCCCCGATTTTTGTATCGGGTGAATGATGTGTTGAGACCATGTCGATGGGAAACCTGTACAAACCACATGGTTGAAGAGATCAACCAAGTAGGGAACCAGAGCACGAAGACCGTGTTTAAAGAACTCTGCCTAGAAACCATCCTCATCTGCTGCTTTGCTGCTGTTCATCACCCAAATGGCCTCTCTGATGTCACTATCATAGAATACGAAACCTGAAGAGGGTGGAGAGGTCACTTGAATCTGGGGTTACCCTGGGATGTCATAGAGGGTGGACACATGGGAGAACATGGGCTGGGGGTTAAGGTCGGAGGGGAGGGGAGAGTGGCGGGGGGGACAGTACGTCAGAAGTGTCTATGGGAGTGAGCAAGAGAGGTACACAAGTCACGTCTTCTCTGGGATACAAAGAGACGTTTCTTGCGACGGAGGAGGCGATGATATGAGGCTTTGATGTTGGGGTAAGAGGGGTGAGTATGGATGAATGCATGTCGAAGCTGGCGGTGGAGAGATTTGCATTCCTCATCATACCATCGATTCATAGGGCAAGATTTGGGTTTATGAGAGGTGGAAGTGGGACGACGAGAGTGGGGGTAGGACTTAAGGGCAACATCCAAAATGATGGATGAGAGATAGTTGTACTTGGTCGATGCAGAGTCAAATAGTGAGAATTGGTCCATGGAGGGGAGCATCTGGCGAAGGTGGGAAGAGAAGATGTCTGGGTCACCCTCATCAAAATGAAAAGTAGTATGTGGTGAGCCCTTGGGGGGAGGTGGGGTGAGAATGGGGGGGTTGTCAGCACGAAGAGAAAAAGAAAGAAGAGCATGGTCAGCTAAGGGGATGGGGGAAACAAAAAAGTGATGAATGAAGGGGAGGAGTTTCTGGTTAGAGAGGAGGACATAATCAACAACGCTTGCTCCTCCACCATGAGGCTGACATGTGAAAAAGCGGGAGTTTGGAAAATGTGGGAGGCCATTAAGAATCAACAACTCCTGAGATTTGCCCAAGTGTAAAAGATGTCGATCGTAGGCGGTAAGGGGCCCCAACGCATCCTCAAACATCCTGTTAAATCCCACCGACTCTAGATCGATCTCCTGGATGCAGTACACGTCCTCAAACCGATTGTGAAGAGGTATCTGGAGGGCTTTAGTGCGGAGTTGAAGTCACCTAGAAGAATAACCTCCCCAACTGCTGAATACTGGGCTATGCGGACATACAAATCGACAAAGGGGTCCCCGTCATGCCCATTATGAATGGCATATGATGAAGAAGCAAGAGGGAAGTAACAAACAACAATGTAAATGTCCCTGGGGAGAGGAGAGACCCCTCGAACTCGAACCCACATAAACCTCGCAAACTCATTCGTAACCACCAAAGAAATCCTGCTCTGAAAGGAATCTCTGATGAAGCAAGCAACTCCCTCAGAACCTCTGATACAACCAGAACTTCTCGTCTCCTACCTACAAGCTGAGAACTTATGGTAACCTGTAATGTCTGGGAGAGGTCGAACAGGGCTCTCATGCGTCTCAGTGATTAATAAGATATCCGATAGTCGAAAAGGATCATATAATAGACCTGGCGATGCCCAAAAAAACCCATTCCCATTCCAACAACTGATGGAAATGGATGCTCCTTGTTGCTTCCCCCAACGAGCCTGTCATTTGGAGGACCCAAAGCGGGGCTTCCACCCAGGTGGAAAAGTGTCCCAAATCACTGCTTTGAGGTTCCTGATAACTGCCCATTTCCTTGCCTGACGTGCTGCTGTAACCAACTCCCTAGAGCGTTTGAGCTCAACAACCTGTATTTTAGTGAGATCTTCATCAAGGAAATCTTACTAGGAAGTGAGAATAGCTTTCGCTTAGCTCTAAGAGCCCGAAGGCGATCAACCGCTGACCTGAACCGGAGAAAGCGAGTGGAATTGTACCCAAGCCAAGCTCTATCAAGGGTCACATCCCGGAGATCTAGTTTCTCATTGAGGAAAAGGGTCCCAACCACCATGGGGTCTAAGGATGTGAGAGGCAAAGGAAGCCCTCTCACTTTGAGGTTCAATTCTCGCGCTTGTCTAGTGCATTCTTCCATGAGTTTAGATTGTACCATCTCCTCAACTGCGGCTAGAGGGGGAGCGAGGGGGTTATCCCTCCCTCTAGCAACCTGGGCCCATGAGTTGATGTGTGTTTCTGTTTCTTGTTTAAAAGCCGCTTGTTGTGCTTTGATCTCCTCCTGTTTGTTTTTCAAATCGAGAAGTTCAGCGTGTAGAGTGTCATTAGAGGGGTGGTGGTGAACTGCTTGCTCGTTGTCCCTCAATAACTGCTTCAGTGAACCATTCTCGCCTTCCATTACAACTACTCTGTTCCTGAGTTCATCGACCTCTCTTTTTAGTGCCTGGTTAGAGGATTCAAGGGTTTCCAATCTCTTAAATAGTTCCTGAAAAGCCTTGTTGTCGCATCGAAATCCATAATCAGGCAAAGGTGACGGTTTCGACAAGATTTGAAAGAAGTCTTCGACACCTATGTCCATGTTGGTACGAGGTCTTGACGACGTCGTCACCTGCGGTTGATCCTGTTGTTGAGGTTGGGTGCCGGGGGATCCAGGCGTCGTGGTGTTGAGAAGAAATGGTGGGAACTCTCCCATTCTGTTTCTGCGGCACTGGCACGGTCGGAAATGGATCGGTTTGCGGTACTCTCAAAATCCGTGGCCAAGCTGGATGCCTACAAAATCGCACTGCACAGCAACACGACTGCCTGTTATCTGAAGCTCCACATTACGGTTGGGTATTTTGTCAAACAGTTCGCGTGCATACTTCAAATTGCCACAGTTAGTATACATGGAAAGCAGGTAATTCCATATGAAGATGGACTGCCCAACTGTCAAGAGCGCTCGTTTCCCACCATTATCCGCTGGCGTGAAGACAAAGTCATCGGAGTCGAGGCATGATTTCAATCGAAGGAGGCCGTTCTGCTTTTGCACAGAAAAATAAAACACCCGCAAAGGAATAGTGGGCAGCTGGAACAAGAGTAACCATCGGATTGCTGGACGAGTCGCTCGAAGACGATTGCTCATGCTGAAAGCTACGGCTAAATAGTCATAAAGGAGAATTGAAACCAGGCTACTCGAAACACTAAGAAAACCCAAAAAACAAGGAGGGAAGGAAATAAATTTTCCCCAGCCATATCAAGTATACATCATAAAATCATTGGCTTAAGGCCAGATACTTAGTCGATACGCAGTACAAAAATTAAAGTCTGCCACAAAACGTGCACCACAAGCATATATAAAGTCATAAATATTTTAGCACGCAGGTCACTGCAATTGTGGGATCAGAGTGGTGATTTCCAATTGCTGCGACTCTTAAGGGACCATGTGCTCCGAGCACTCGTACAACCCATCTTTGACCTCCCTAGTCTGATCTTCTCCCAGCTATGCGTTATAATGATACTTTAGCTTCAAGAAATACATGGCTACATGTATAGGACAATGGAGTTAATTGTTCCATCTGTTATCAATAATCTCCCAAATAGGCCCATATTTACCCATGCTATTCTTGTAGGCTACCTGTATTTGCTCCTTTGCCTGATTCATAGCCTTATAGATGTAGTCCATGACCATTTTCCCCCCATCCACCAACTGCAACACCTTAACAAGGGACTCACCAATTTTCACAAGCTCTGCTGCTTTTTTTTCTTTTCCAAAAAGTGTTGTCAAAAACTATATTTTTGGTGTCTTTTCCATTTGCTTTGCGAACTCACTGAGATGCATTCCACTCATCGCTAGAAAACATTTTCAACAAGTTTTGTTGTTGGGAAGTGAGAGATTGCAATATGAGGAAGTGAGTTGCAAATTTTGTGATGGCGAGCCTAAGAAGCAACTTGCCCTAAATGTTTTTACTCATTAGGTTCAATACCCATGAGTGGTTGTAGATGTATTTTGTGATACGTTTGGCATGCTCTACAATGTTCTTTGTCCACTCCAATTTTCCTATGTCCTTAAGCATGAGGTCTATGCAATGTGTAGCACATGGGGTCCAAAATATGGTCATATATTTGGATTCTAGCATCTTTCTAGCAAGAACATAGTTTGAGGCATTATATGTGATGGCTTGTACAACATTCTGTTCCACCCTATCTTAACCATCTTATCCAAAAGCTCAAATAATAGGTTGGAATCTTTCAACCTATTAGATGCATTAACTGATTTCAAAGACATGGTTACTTGAGGGAAAGAGATAAGGAATTATGATAGTGCGGTTTTTTCCATTAGTCCATCCATCTGACATGATGGAACAACTTGTTTTGGTCCATGACTCTTTAAACTCGGTTAAATATTCTCCAATGGACAAAATCTGTCTTTGCAAAAGAGCTCCCGTCAAGTCATGGCCTCAAACTTCAAACTTCTCAAACTTTTCAAGGTATTTTGTCCTAATAGCCCTTATTACATTATTTGGTGCATCACAAGGGGTTACTTGGCCTCTTATACTAGCCAAATGTTGTTTTAACGTATAAATACGCCTCCCCCACCCCCAATGGGTGGTTGCAATATTTTCACAACATTTTGCCATCAACAACATCACAGTGAACCCATGCAACATCTTTGACTATTGAGGCCATGATGGATGGTGAAATTTCAGATTTGAATGGAAAGATATTTGCAAATAGAAAAGAAAAATGCAAAACCTATGATAAAATTCAAAACAAAAAGAGACATATTTAGCCTAAAAACTAGCACTGTTTTTTACTTGACATAGGGGTAAAATTAAAAAAAGGACAACAATCAAATTTGGAAAATTTCAAGAGAGAAATTATATCTAGGAATGAAAACCAACTGATAAAGCCTCATCCCAAAGATGCAAACTCCACTAGAAAGCTCCAAACCAACTCCAAGATGACAAAGAACCTCCAAACTGTCCAAGCTCTCATTGTGAAAATTCCTAGATCTGAACAATCTAAGGAATCCTACTGCAGCTAACCGAATTACTTCTTCTATTATGTAATTTATTTTACACAATCATTTCTGAATCACACATGAAATACTGAAGCAATCACTGAAGCAGCCTACACTATAATACTCATGATTCCGAAATAAGGAAATTGAACAAGGAAATCAATCACACATATGACACTGTCATTTTTGGACAAGAAAGTCCCCGGAAAAACCCAATGCGGGAAAACTGGTGCAACAGATCTGAGGGTTCTATTATTAAGGAGTAGCAATGTCTGAATACATCTCTAAATACCCCTAGGGTAATTCAGTTACAGAGAGAAATACCGGCAAAAGAATTTGTGAGGATTTACCTCACTCAATCACCGAGTTCTTGGCTAATCCAGATGAAGAAAAACCTGCCCTGGGGAGGCATTGTGCTGCTTTTGCGCATTCCCAGCGCTGGACCTTCCAACCTCTGCGCCACTCCCTTCCAGGCTCAGCGTTCAGCCCCAACCAAGTCGTTTTGCCTCTGCGGACCCTGAGGAACAACCTCCCGAAGTCACTTTCCGAATCCTAGCCTTCGAAACTGATCTACAAGGAAAGTTCCGGAAACCCTCCTCTGCCTCTGCGCTGCTTATGCGTGAGCCTTGCGCAATCACTGTGTTAGCCCTCCTTCCTTCTGCGCTAGCTTGGTTAGATCACCTCTGCCACTCTCTGACTAATGCTCCACTGATTGAGAAAATTTCTTCCTCTCCGGATGCTATCTCTTCCCCTCATTGCTAAGATCTGTATTTCGAATTTCTTAGCAAACCCAACCCCAGAAATTTCAAACTCTAGATCAATTCTGTGTGTCTTTCCAAATGAACCTGAAGCCTTCCTTTATAGTCTTCTCATTGAGACATCAACGACTGAGATTAGATCTCTAATCAATGACTAAGATTATAACATGACTTGATCTTCGTTTTCTAGATCATTCTCGCTCTTGCTTTTTAAATTCTCTTTAATTATTTAATTTCCCTAATTTTAGACTTAGGGTCCCCATTAAAATAATTAATTATTTTAATAAAACATTAATTGAGTGGAATTTTCACAAACGGTTTCTGGGTTCTTTGGAATACCAGTGTCTAAGCCTCTCCACAAAATTTGAGACTTAGAGCACTTTACGATGCTACAAAAATCAACACTCCCTCTTAGCGAGGAAAGTGCTCTAGCAATTATGCTTGCTGCATACCGATCTGGCTTTGAAGCATCCTCAACGTTGCTGAATCAACCACTGCGCTGTTGCTGCTGCTGTATAGCTGCCCATGACACTGCCACTGCCACTGTTGCATCTATACTACAACTCCCTCTCAAGTGCTACATCTGTTACGCTGCTAACACTGCATTTGCACTACAACTTAGCGGCTCAAAGAAACAACTGAACTCACCCAAGACTGAACAAGTGTTCAGTGGATGCACCTCGGTGCTGAAGACTCTGACTGTTGATGACTACTGCATTGTCCCTCTGATGCACTGCGCTGCTGCTGCACTGCATTGCACTACGCTGCTGCTGTTGCCTCTGCTCCAAAAATAAGCGCTGCTATCTACTGCACTATCGTCTCCATCACTCCTCGGCTCTCATTGAAACTCCTCCATCTCGCTACTGCTGATCATGGGCTCCCATAGCAAGGTAATGATCCATGAGGTGGGCTCCTCAAGGATCCTGCCCGACTGAAGTCCAAGAAGAACTACAACTCCATATCGCCCCATCTTTCTCCTGGAGATGCGTGGGCACTCATGGCAAACTCATCCTCCTCAATTTTCGCGGCTGCAACCTTTGGGTCATGCTTCTCATCTTTGTCCTTCTTCTTCAAAGGACACTGAGATGCATAGTGGCCCAACTTGCCACATCTGAAGCATTTGACCTTCGAAACATCTCGCTTTGGTTTCCGTTGCGCCTGCTATCCCGTCGATGCAAGGGCTGCGTTCTCCTCTTCCTCTACGGATTTCGATCCGCTTCCATTGATGCCATCAAGTTTGCACTTGACAAGGTCTCTCCTCAACTCTTCCTCCTGAAAGGCTGACCACAACTGCTCCCAACTAGGTAATGTTGCCTGACCCAGTATGCTCTGGACAAACACTTGCCACTCCTCTGTGACACTATTAAGGGCCATCCGTACCATGGTTGCAGTTGTGGGTGTAGCACCTATTGCCGACAACTGATCTCGAATGTCTTGAAATCGCACGAGGTATGAAGCCGCGTGCTCCCCTTTCCGCATCTGAATCATACAGAGCTTCTGCCCTAAGTACAACTTCTGCTGCTCGGAAGATCCCTCATATAGGTCATGCAAAGCTACCCACATTTCTTTGGCAGTATCCTTGCCAACCACATGTGAGAGGATGTGATCCTTGACACCATCAAGGAGCAACCTCTTTGCCTTGGCCATATCTGCCTTGTACTTCTTGAGCTGATCCGCATTTGTAGGAACAACCACCACTTTCTCCACGAATGCCTTCAGATCATATTCATCCAAAAGGAACCTAGCCCATGCCTTCCAGATCATATAGTTGGAGGAGCCCTCCAACCGATCCCGATCACGAAGTCCGTGAGATGCCATCTCAGCCGAAGTTTGTCGAATCTACTCCCTCTTCCTCCCCACTGTGCAGCCCCGGCAGGCTTACGCACTCCCTGATGGAGTTGTAAGTTTTGTTGCTCCTTTACTGCTTAGCAACTGAGAAATGTTGGCTTCCTCGGCTAGAAAATCACCGAGGAAGAATTCCCTCAACATGTGCTCTTGTCTCCTTCTGATGATTTTCTACCCAACAACTTCAAAAAACTGTGTCCCTCCGTCTTCTGCGTGGAGGCTTTGTGTTGCTCCCTCTGCCACAACAAGGTCTCGATCTGGAAGCCCTTTCTCTCTGTCGACTCACTTAGAGAGAGACTACCACGAAATTCTTAGCTCTCCTGGCTAGAACTGCGCAATCCTTCAATTCATTCGTTCTGCTGCACTGCAACAAAAACAACCTTCACTTCAGGATTCAGATCTGAGCTTCTTGTTTCACATCAATGCTTTGATACCATGTGAAAATTCCTAGATCGGAACAACCTAAGGAATCCTACTGCAACCAATTGAATTACTTCTTCTGTTATGTAATTTATTTTACACAATTATTTTTGAATCATACATGAAATACTGAAGCAATCATTGAAGCAACCTACACTATAATACTCATGATTCTGAAACAAGGAAACTGAACAAGGAAATCAATCACACATATGACACTGTTATTTTTGGACAAGAAAGTCCCTGGAAAAACTGAATGCGGGAAAACCAATGCAACAGATCTGAGGGTTTTATTATTAAGCAATATCAATGTCTGAATGCATCTCTGAATACCCCTAGGGTAATTTAGTTACAGAGAGAAATACTGGTAGAAGAATTTGTGAGGATTTACCTCACTCAATCACTAAGTTCCCGACTGATCTGAATGAAGAAAAACCTACCCTGGGGAGGCACTGTGCTGCTTCTGTGCAGCCCCAGCGCTGGACCTTCCAACCTCTGCATCACCCCCTTCCAGGCTCAGCGTTCAGCCCCGACCAAGTCGTTTTGACTCTGCGGACCCTGAGGAACAAACTCCTAGAGTCACTTTCTGAATCCTGACCTCTGAAACTGATCTACAAGCAAAATTCCGAAAACCCTCCTCTGCCTCTTCGCTGCTTTTGCGTGAGCCCTATGCAGTCACTGCGTTAACCCTCCTTGCTTCAGCGTTGGCTTGGTTAGATCACCTCTACCACTTTCTGACTGATGCTCCACTGGCTGAGAAGATTTCTCTCTCCGGATGCTATCTCTGCTCTTCATTGCTCAATTCTCTAGCTCGAATTTCTCAGCAAACCCAGCCCCAGAAATTTCGAACTCTAGATCAATTTGGTGTGTCTTTCCAAATGACCCTCAGGCCTTCTTTTATAGTCTTCTCATTGAGACATCAACGACCGAGATTAGATCTCTAATCAACGACTAAGATTATAACATGACTTTATTTTTCGTTTTCTAAATCATTCTCACTCTTGTTTTATTAATACTCTTTAATTATTTAATTTCCCTAATTTTAGACTTAGGGTCCCCATTAAAATAATTAATTATTTTAATAAAACATTAACCGAGTGAAATTTTCACAAACGGTTTTTGGGTTCTTTGGAATACCAGTGTCTTAGCCTCTCCACAAAATGTGAGACTTAGAGCACTTTCCGATGCTACAAGAATCAACACTCCCTCTTAGCGAGGAAAGTGCTCTTTCAATTATGCCTGCTGCATACTGCTCTGATTCTGATGCATCCTCAGTGCTGCTGAAGTCCATCAATCATTGTGCTGCTGCTGCTACTGTATTGTTGCCCATGACATTGCCACTGCGATTGCTGCATCTATACTACAACTCCCTCTCAAGTGCTGCATTTGCTATGCTGCTAACACTGCCACTGCTAACACTGCATATGCACTGCAACTTAGCGGCTGAGAGAAACAACTGAACTCACCCAAGACTGAACAAGTGTTCAGTGGATGCACCTCGGTGCTGAAGACTCTGACTGCTGATAACTACTGCGCTGTCCCTCATGTACTGCGCTGATGCTGCACTGCGCAACACTATCTTGCGTTGCACTGCACCACTGTGCACTCCGCTGCTGCTGCCTCTGCTCTGCGCTACTCTAGAAATAAGTGTTGCTATCTACTGCACTGTCGTCTCCATCACTCCTCGACTCTCACTGAAACTCCTCCATCCTGCTATTGTTGATCATGGGCTCCCATAGCAAGTTATTGATCCATGAGGTGGGCTCCTCAAGGATCCTGCCCAACTGAAGTCCAAGAAGAACTACAGCCCCATATCGCCCCCTCTCTTTCCTAGACATGCATGGGCATTCATGGCAAACCCATCGTCCTCGATTTTCGCGGTTGCAACCTTTGGGTCATGCTTCTCATCTTTGTCCTTCTTCTTCAAAGGACACTGAGATGCATAGTGTCCCATCTCGCCACATCTGAAGCACTTGACCTTTGAAACATCTCGCTTCGGTTTCTGTTGCGCGTACCGTCCCTTCGATGCAAGGGTTGCGTTCTCCTCTTCCTCCACGGATTTTGATCCGCTTCCACTGCTACCATCAAGTTTGCACTTGACGAGGTCTCTCCTCAGCTCTTCCTCTTGAAAGGCTGACCACAACTGCTTCCAACTAGGGAATGCTGCCCGACCCAGTATGCTCTAGAAAAACCCTTGCCACTCCTCCGTGACACTGTTAAGGGCTATCCATACCATGGTTGCAGCTGTGGGTGTAACACCTACTGCCAACAACTGATCTCGAATCTCCTGAAATCGCATGAGGTATGAAGCCATGCACTCCCCTTTGTGCATCTGACTCATACGGAGCTTCTGCTCTAAGTACAACTTCTGCTGCTCGGAAGATTCCTCATATAGGTCATGCAAAGCTACCCACATTTCTCTGGCAGTATCCTTGCCAGCCACATGTGAGACAATGTGATCCTTGACACCATCAAGGAGAAACATCTTTGCCTTGGCCATATCTGCCTTGTACTTCTTGAGTTGATCCGCATCCGTAGGAACAACTACCACATTCTCCACGAATGCCTTCAGATCATATTCATCCAAAAGGTACTTAGCCCGTTCCTTCCAGATCATATAGTTGTATTAGCCCTGCAACCGATCTTGATCACGAAGTCTGTGAGATGCCATCTCATCCCAAATTTGTCGAATCTTCTCCCTCTTCCTCCTTACTGTGCAGCCCCTGGCAGGGTTACGCACTCCCTGATGGAGTTGTAAGTTCTGCTGCTCCTCTACTGATCAACAACTAAGAAATGCTGACTTCCTCGGCTAAGAAATCACTGAGGGAGTATTCCCTCAATATGTGCTCTTGACTCCTCTTGACGCTTTTCTGCCTAACAACAACTTCAAAAAACTGCGTCCCTCTGTCTTTTGCGTGGAGGCTTTGCGCTGCTCCCTTTGCCATAACAAGATCTTGATCTGGAAGCCCTTTCTCTCTATCGACTCACTCAGAGAGAGACTGCCACGAAAATCTTAGCCCTCTTGGCTAGAACTATGCAATCCTTCAATGGATTTGTTCTGCTGCACTATAACAAAAACGACCTTCATTTCAGAATTCAGATCCGTTCTTCCTGTTTCACATCAATGCTCTGATATCATGTGAAAATTCCTAGATCTGAACAATCTAAGGAATCCTACTACAACCAACTGAATTACTTCTTCTATTATGTAATTTATTTTACACAATTATTTCGGAATCACACATGAAATACTGAAGCAATCACTGAAGCAACCTACACTATAATACACATGATTCTGAAACAAGGAAATTGAACAAGGAAATCAATCACACATATGCCACTGTTAGTTTTGGACAAGAAATTCCCCGGAAAAACCCAATGCGGGAAAACCAGTGCAACAGATCTGAGGGTTTTATTATCAAGTAATAGCAATGTCTGAATACATCTCTGAATACCCCTAGGGTAATTCAGTTACAGAGAAAAATACTGGTAGAATAATTTGTGAGGATTTACCTCACTCAATCACTGAGTTCCCGATTGATCCAAATGAAGAAAAACCTGCCCTGGAGAGGCACTGTGCTGCTTCTGCATAGCTCCAACGATGGACCTTTCAACCTCTACATCACCCCCATCCAGGCTCAGCGTTCAACCCCAACCAAGTCGTTTTGCCTCTATGGACCCTGAGGAACAACCTCCCAGAGTCACTTTCTGAATCCCGGCCTGTGAAACTGATCTACAAACAAAATTCCAGAAACCCTCCTCTGCCTCTGCGTTGCTTCTGTGTGAGCCCTACGTAGTCATTGTGTTAGCCCTCCTTCCTTTAGCGCTGGCTTGGTTAGATCACCTCTGCCACTCTCAGACTGATGCTCCATCGACTGAGAATATTTCTAAAAATCAACAATCAACGATCAACAATCAACAAGAGCTTCACTTTCAACTCTTATAACAACCTTTGCTAGGGTTTTGACACAAACCCTAGAATTCACCATCAAAATAAAACCTTAGATATTAACAACTAAATCAAGTTAGGATTTCACTTATAGCAATTTTTTTTTACATCTAGGGTTTCATTATCATATCCTAGAATCTTATATTAATTTCTACTAGGCTTTTATCGTAAACCCTAGATACAAACATCAAAACTTTAATAGCTCAACCAAGCTATGGTTTTAATCAAATGGAAGCATATACACCTAGGGTTTCATTCTTGTTGAATATTGGTAGCTACGGGATGAATTTCCTTGAATAAAATTTCATTTCTGACCTTTGTAAAGTGTAATTTAATAATAGGAAGTCATGTCTATCTTTGCAACCATAATTTTCGAAAAATAGTAAATCACCTTCCATCAATTCGTAATCATATATATACGATAGAAAATCAGTTAACTTGTCCTTAATCAATCTCAATTGCTTAATTTTTAACTTAATCATCAATATTATTATTATTATTACTATTATCTTCTTTATGACTTTGATATTATTATATTATTATTAAAAAGAAATTCAACTCTCTCAATCATGAGACGCAGTGATGTCATATGTAACTCCCCCCAATTAATGCATAAGTTACTCTCTCTCTTAATGGATTCATTCCTCTCTCTCTTTAATGCTCTTACGCACCTCTTACAGTCTCTTACACACTTTAATGACTCATCATAAAAAGATTCCTCTTACACCTCTTTAATGCATAAGTTACACTTCTCTCCTTTATGGCACAAGTTACATTCCTATTTTGGCATATGTAACTCCTCCTCAAGACATAAGAGTTACTCTCTCATGAATTCGACCTCCTTGCTCTTCCTATATGTTTGTGCTTCTCATCCTCACTTGACACACTTACTTGTGCTTGTGAAAGGAGAATTCGAACTTGAGAAAGAGAGAGTTGGAGAGTCTATGTTAAAATCTGAAAGTTCTATGCAGAAATTAAAAAATTCTTTGCAGAGACTTGAAAGTTCTATGCAGAAAACTGAATGGAACTGAATGTACTTTGCAAAAAACTGAATGTATTTTGCAGAAAACTGAATGTTCTATGTTGTTACAATTACTTAGAATGCATATTTCTTTTTCAAAAATTTCCAGATTAACAATTGTAGATAGAACAAAACTTAAGGATCATATGAAGACAACCAAGCACAAATGTGAGATACTGAGATTTAGGTCCAATGACGAAGGAGAAACCCACAAGGGGAAAACCCAAATGATTCTTCTTCTTTTTTATTTCTTCAATTGTTTAGCAGAGTACAGAGAAAGAGAGAATGAAAATGAATAGTCACCAATGTCTGATCAACTTGCAACTGATGTGCTCTTGCTCTTTGCTTGAAGATCTCCTCCTTCTCTTGATTAGATCTTGTCTTTCGCACTTGCTTCAACTCTTTCCTTGCTCTTAATCTTCACTTGCTCTCACACTTCTCTTGCACACACTCAACACTAACTCTCCTTCACAATGAACATGATACTCTCAACTCTCACTTGCTCTTGCTTAAATATATGAGAAAAGAGAGGAGTTACAAAATGAATTCATGCCTTGAGCCAATAATAGGAGAATCAAATTTCATGAGGGAGGAGTTACTTGAGGAGAAGTGTAACTCATCCCAATAATAGAGAGAAGGTACAATTGTCTTGATGAGTTACATTTCAAATTAGGGAGAGAGAGAGTTATACTTAGACATGAGAGAATATTTGATGAGAGTTACAAATCGAATTGAATGAGGGGGTTACAAGCGCATTTAATGAAGAGGAGTTACATTTTCGTCTTACATTGAATTTAAGAGTGAGAGTTACATTCTCTTAAGTGTGGAGTTACTATTTTATTTCAAGAGAGGCTCGATTTTCCCAGTAAGAGATTCTCATTTTAATTTACTTATTCCATGAGAGATTTTTTTTATTAATCCATTAAAGGTGAATGATTTTAGACTATTTTATAAATAATAATATAATAATAATAATAATACTAGTAAGGTTAAAAATATTAATTATTGACATGTATAATTATGATTGATTTGATTTTAAAGTGGATTCCATATGTCGAGATCATCCTTAATCATTTAGACACGACTTTCTATTTTTAGAAAATCACTTCCAAATTGAGATGTGACATTATTTTTGGAAAGTCATATTAGAATTGTCAGAAATGAAATTTTATTATAAGTGGTTCAAACAAAATTGAAATATATGATTTCTTCTAGGAGATTTCATCCCTAAGCTACCAAATTTTAACACTCCCTCTTAGCTAGGGAGGAATTTCTTTCTGCATCAAAGATCCTTGCTTCCTCTGATCTCTTTCATTCATCTCAGTTCAACTCTTTTCTGTAACATTTGTAACAATGAAGTCACAATCTAAATAAGAATCATCCACTTGACACAAATTTGGAAAGGAAAGGATCATCACATTTCACATAGACAAGGATTACACTCAACCAATTTTCATCTCAAAAAATTAAGTGATCGAACACCGACATCACATAAACAAGACTCAAACAAGTCACACAGACAAGAATCAAACACAACCAAGTTTTTTCAAGTGGTGGAACACCTGCATCCTAGACAAGTCTTACTACACGTATTGGCCAGATAGGTGGCTCTTCCCACGTCCCAGACTGTGGGTCAGATGCATACTGAGGCCTACTCTTGTGGCACACATTACACAAGAGGTTCGTCATCCTCAGGAGCTTTCCGACATCATTCCCTAATCTTGTGAGCCATAGGGGGGAAAGACAACTCAATGTTCTCAATCAGTTGTGATCGTTGTTGAGATTTTGTGTATTTGGAGTAGCATCAGTTGTGCTCTAGGTCCCAAATTTTGTGGAGGGACTAGAATACACCTGATCTACAAGACCCAGAAATGGATTTGAGAAATTTCAAGTTTGTTTAAGTTATTCAAATAATTAATTATTTTTAATGGATTTCCTAAGTCTAACTTAGGAAAATAAAATAATTAGAGTGAATTAATTAACACATGTGATGAAATGATCTTAAGTCACATGGATCAAGCAGTCTTTTAATCTCAGCCGTTGATGGATGATTTAATCTTGGCCATTGAAGAGTTCAATGAAAAAGTATAAGAGAAAGGCTTGAGGGTCAGTTGAAGACACACAATTTCTGTAGAACTGAGGAATATATTTGGAATTCTAGGGCCGGTTTGCTAAGAATTTCTGGAGGAATTTCCTGCAGTGGGGGGTAGTATTGGCTGAGGGAATGATTTGATTCCAAGAGCCAAGAGACAGCAAGAGGCAAGAGGAGCAGCTCAAGGACAACGCAGAGATACAGCTACGTAGGTGCTGCGCAACTGCTACGCAGGACAGCGTAGAGGCACTAGGAGGCTTCAGAAATCACGCAAAGGGGCTTTTAGGTCCAGCGTGAGGCTGTGAGATCCTTCCAGGGGTGAACTAGTCCCTTCTGGTGCAGCGCAATGGCATTTGAGGCTAGCAGGGCTGACATTGAGGCTTCAGGGGCAGCACTGAGGGTTTCTAGGGTCAATTCCGGGCTAAGTCCTATAAATCCCGTTTGAGGGTGTGGATCAGTAAGATATTTGGCACTAGATCTTCAGGGTAGTTGCAGATTTTATATCTTCTATTCTCTGTCGGGTTTTCCAAGGTTGGAACCCAGATTTACTATACTCAGAACTACATAATAATAAAACCCTCATATCTGCTGAACTGATTTTCCCGCTTTGGGTTTTTTCGGGGACTTATGTCCAAAAATCCATGTGTCACTTTGTTGCATGAGTGAATTATTTAGTAAATGATCTGCTGTGTAGGCTGTAGTTGTGTTTATTTTCGGTATTTTTCTGAATCTAATTTCTAAAAATAACTTGTATAAATTAAATCAAGTAGGGGGAAATAAACTAATACACTGCAGTAGAATTTTCACATGGTATTGGAGCGATAGCAGATCAAGCTGAATCTCTAGCAACTCGGCGGTAGAAATATTTTTCTGTAGGGTGGTAGAAGAAGTAGCAGATCCAAAAAGGGCATCTTGACAACAGGAGGATGCAGATCCAGAGGGAGACCGTGCTGACGCTGCAGAAGGCCTGTAGGCTTACGCAGACCCTTCCTAGGGTAGCGTAAGGACTGCGTCACCCAGTCTGGGGTTACGCAGTACACTTTTGAGCAGCTCTGGGACTGCGCTGGGCTAGCCAGTAAGACGCTGTCCAGTCACTTCTCCTATTGCAGAATAATTTTGCCAAGATCCGGAAGCAGTGCTTCAGATCTTCAACAGTGCTGGTGGGGTAGAGATTCTGCAGGTGCAGAATTGTGCCTAAGGCAACAAAGGCGAGAGGAAGACAGTTATTCAGAAGATCTGAGCCAAACAGATATGAGATTCGATCAGGAGGATTGGAGAATACTGTCTGTTTGAAATTTGGTGGAAGATTTCCAGAGGGAAGTCAGTTTATTCAGATCTGAGCAAAGATGGCTCGATATGGATTGAGAGATCAAGATAGATTGGATGGCATGTCCAACTATGTCATCTAGAAGGCCAGGATCCTCTCAGTTTTGGATGAGTATGGTCTCAAAGATCATGCAAAGCAGACACTTGCTGTGCCAACTGATGCAGATCCACTCAAGAAGTATGAAGAAAATCAAGCACAGACAAAGCAGTTGATCATAGATCGAGTCAAGGACCACGTGATTCCGCATATTGCTGATAAGAAAACAACAAATGCCATGTGGAAGGCTTTGGAGGTGATGTACCAAGGAGGCTCTGTGCAAAGAAGAATGCTTCTTGAGAATCAGATGCGGATGTTCCAAATGATGAAGGGTGAAGAGATAGATCCATTTCTCTTCAGGCTCCAAGCTATTTGTGACCAACTGATTGGCATGGGTGCTACTCCAGACGAAGGGCTCCTAGTGAGGACAACCCTGAATGCTATCTCTGAAGAATGGAAAACGTTTGCCCAAAGCATTTTGGGAAGGGCTGCATTACCATCATGGGTAGATATGTGGGCTATTCTCTACCAAGAGGAGATCAGGAGGATCACCAAGAAACAGTTTATTAGTGGAGGAAGCGGATCAGCCAGAGTGAAGAAAGAAGAGGAAGAGGATGCAGCCCTTGCAACAAGGGAAAAAGAAGAAGGACCTCTCCAAGGTCCGGTGCTTTAACTGAGGTGATCTTGGTCATTTCGCCAGCAGTTGTCCTAAGAAGAAGGACAAAGGAGCTTCTGATTCTACGGCTGCAGTAGCAAATGAAGATGGCTCTGATGACGATGCAGCCATGAGTGCTCATGCACTTCGAGAGAAGAGGTGGGGTGACATGGATATATAGAGTATCCATATTTGTTGGCGGGATCCTTGAGTTAGCCCTACTCTTGGATCACATGTGAGCTATGGGAGCCTTAAGACGGTAATGGGATGAGTCAGGAGATGATTGCAGATGGCTACATTGAAGCGGAAGAGGGAGCTGTAGAGCTGAAGAGGGAGCAGCGTAATGCAGAGGCAGCAGCAACGTGAAGGCAGCAACGCAAAGAGGCTGATGGGACTTTAGCAGCGCAGAGATGCTGGGCTCACGTAGTGTAGTGTTGCAGCATGACAGTGTCTCCAAGGGGACAACGTGATTCAACATCCAGGGAGCTTTAGTGATGGAGGGAAACTTGACTTATCTGTCAAACAGTTGGGTAGAGTATTATGTTGCTTACTTATCAGCAACTGAGTTGCAGTGCAGCAGTTAGCAGTGGCAGTGCTATGGGCAGCATGATGCAGCAATTTGAGAGGGAGCTGCAGTACAGATTTGGCAATGTCAGTGGCAGTGGCATGGGTAGTAGTACAGAGAGCAGCAGTGCAGTAGATGGAGGGAAACATCTCAAGCATCAACAACACAGACCAAGTACTCAAGATCTTGTAATGCATGGTGTGATGTATTGCTAGAGCACACTTCTGATGCTAATAGGGAGTGTTGAGATTTTGTGTATTTGAGGTAGCATCAGTTGTGCTCTAGGTCCCAAATTTTGTGGAGGGACTATAATACACCTGATCTACAAGACCCAGAAATGGATTTGAGAAATTTCAAGTTGTGTTGAAGTTATTCAAATAATTAATTATTTTTAATGGATTTCCTAAGTCTAACTTAGGAAAATAAAATAATTAAAGTGAATTAATTAACACATGTGCTGAAATGATCTTAAGTCACATGGATCAAGCAGTCTTTGAATCTCAGTTGTTGATGGATGATTTAATCTTGACCGTTGAAGAGTTCAACGAAAAAGTATAAGAGAAAGGCTTGAGGGTCAGTTGAAGACACACAATTTCTGTAGAACTGAGGAATAGATCTGGAATTCTAGGGCGGGTTCGCTAATAATTTTCGAAGGAATTTCCTGCAGTGAGGGGTAGTATCGGCTAAGGGAATGATCTGATTCCAAGAGCCAAGAGACAACAAGAGGCAAGAGGAGCAGCTCAAGGACAATGTAGAGAAGCAGAGCAGTAGCTATGGAGGTGCTATGCAGCCGCTACGCAAGACAGCGCAGAGGCACTGGGAGGCTTCAAAAATCACGCAAAGGGGCTTTTAGGGCCAGCGTGAGGCTGTGAGATCCTTCCAGGGGTGACGCAGTCCCTTTTGGTGCAGCGTAGTGGCATTTGAGGCTAGCAAGCTTGACGTTGAGGCTTCAGGGGCAGCGCTGAGGGTTTCTAGAGTCAGATCTGGGCTGAGTCCTGTAAATCCCGTTTGAGGGTGTGGATCAGTTAGATATTTGGCACTAGATCTTCCGGGTAGCTGTAGATTTTATATCTTTTATTCTTTGTCGAGTTTTCCAAGGTTGGAACCCAGATTTGTTGTACTCAGAACTACTTGATAATAAAACCCTCATATCTGTTGAACCAATTTTCCCGCTTTGGGTTTTTCCGGAGACTTATGTCCAAAAATCCATGTGTCACTTTGTTGCATGAGTGAATTATTCAGTAAATGATCTACTGTGTAGGCTGTAGTTGTGTTTATTTTTGGTATTTTCTGAGTCTAATTTATGAAAATAACTTGGATAAATTAAATCAAGTAGGAGGAAATAAACCAATACATTGCAGTAGAATTTTGACAATCGCTTCCCGGAAGGGTCATGTCCATAAGTCTAAGCTGCTCTCCAAAATCAAGAACTTTCCTTTCGGTAAAGGCTTGGTAAGAATGTCAACTATCTGATCATCAATGGAGATGTGATGGAGCCTCACTGCTCCTCTCTGCACCATATCCCAGATATATTGATACTTGATTTCAATATGCTTGGACTTATCATGAAACACATGATTTTGTGCAAGACAAACGCACTCTTATTGTCACAATATATAACTGTTGTGTCTGGAACTTGCTCAAATAGTTTCCCAAAAAGATTTCTCAGCCAAATTGCCTCACAACTAGCCATGCTAGCAGCAATGTACTCAAGTGTAGCTGTACTTAGTGCAGCAGACTTCCGCTTTCTACTCATCCAATAAATCATGGCAGATCCCAAGCCAAAGCAGCCCCCAAAAGTTCTCTTTCTATCAACAAAGTTACCAACCCAATCAACATCAGTATATCCATGAAGTCTTACATTTTTAGCAGTGTGTTTCAATCCTAGATTGATAGTTCTATGAAAGTATCTGAGTACATGTTTTGCAACAATCCAATGGGCATGACAGGGATCAATCATGTATTGATTTAAAGTGTTTACAACAAAACATATGTCAGACCTAGTGTTTACCAAAAATGTCAAAGCACCATTGAACTGTCTATACTCTGTGGGATTTGCCAGATTAGGTCATGCAACTTTGCCACACAATTTCTTAAAGTTCATTTTCATAGGAGTATGCATAGACTTACATTCTACCATAGAAAATCCTTCAAGAAGGTTAACAACATATTTTCCTTGAGAAAGATAAATTTCACCAGGTCATTGCCAGACCTCTAGACTTGGAAAGTAATGCATCAAACCAAGGTCTTTCATTTCAAATTCAGAAGCTAACTCCCTCTTACACTAGACGATAAGGGGTTCTCCTCCTGTCAAGAATAAATCATCAACATACAATACCAAAATCAAAGGTATACCTTGGACTGTCTTGAAGTAGATGTTTGGGTCTGCATTGCTTCTTGTGAAACCAAGCATTATCAGGTAGCTATCAATGCGAGCATACCAAGCTCTTGGAGCTTGCTTCAACCCATATAAGGCTTTCTTCAATCTGCATACATGAGTTTTCTCGTCATGTACTTTAAATCCTTGTGGTTGTTCCACACATACCTCTTCCTTGAGGAAGCCATGCAAGAAAACAGTTTTCACGTCCCTTTGGTGAAGAGTCCATCCTTGGCTTACAACTAAGGCAACAACATATCGAATAGTAGTATATTGAGCTACAAGTGCAAAATTCTCATCGTAATCTATTCCCTCTTTCTGTGAGAAACCTCTAGCTACAAATCTAGCCTTATGTTTTTCAATACTACCATTTGCACCATGTTTAATCTTAAACAACCATTTGGAAGTGACCACAAATTTACCTTGAGGAAAAGGAACCACTTCCAGACATCATTTTGGATGATCGACTCGTATTCTTCAATCATGACATTTTTCCTGACTTGTTCTTTTCAACTTCTTCAAGGGTGCATGGTTCTGCTTGAATGATATTGCTCATGGCAACAACATACCCTTGAAACTGACTTGGCTTCTTACTTTCTCTGAACGATCCTCTTGGGGCAACATGTTGTTCAACATCTTGCAAAGTATCTCGCAGCCATAGTGGTCTCTTTCTGGTAGGAGTATCATGTGTTGGAGGATCTAGAGGATCGATGGAACTCATTGGATTTTCAACAAGCTTATTCTCAGGTTCCGGTTCAGACTTGGATGTAGACGCTTTTTCATTAACAACTTGTTTTTCAGCAATGACAGTTGGAGGAGAGTCCCTTGATTTTCTAAGAATTGCATCTTCATCAAATGCCAAATCTCTGCTAAACTCTATAATTCTTTAACCAGGTACATAAATCCTATAAGATTTTGAATTATCACAATAACCAACAAACATACCTTTCTTACCTGAAGCTTCCAGTGTGTTCTTTTTCTCTTTTGGCACATGGTAGTATACAGGACAACCAAAGATTCTCAAATGACTCACCTCAGACCTTTTACTAGTGAAAACTTCTTCAAGAGTCTTATTTTACAAGGCCCGATGAGGAGTTCTGTTTTGCACATAAACAATAGTATTTGCAGCTTCTCCCCACATAAACTTTGGTAGCTTTTGATCATGCATCATGGCTTCAAATGCTTCCATAATGGTTCTATTCTTCCTCTTAGCCACATCATTTTGTTGTGGGTTGTACGACACAATGGTTTCTTTCTTTATTTCGACGTCTTTGCAAAGATCATCAAAATCATTGGAGGTGAACTCTCCCCCATTATCAAATTTGAGAGCTTTGATAAACTTTCCAATTTGATTTTCAATTAGAGCCTTGAAATCTCTAAACATGTCAAATGCTTCCTCTTTCTTTTTAAAAAAGAATATCCATGTCTTGCGAGAAAAATCATCAAAAAATATCATGAAATACAAGTAGCCACCATGAGAAAACCCAAATCATTCTTCTTCTATTAGATTTCTTCAATTGTTCAACAGAGTACAGAGAGAGAGAGAGAGAGTGAATAAAGTCACCAATGTCTAATCAATGCAAGTGCTTTTTGTCTTTGCTTGAAGATCTCTTCCTTCTCTTGATCAGATCTTGTCTTTCACATTTGCTCCAGCTCTTCCCTTGCTCTTACTTTTCACTTGTGCTCACACTTCTGTTACACACAATGAACACTAGCTCTCCTTTTTCACAATGAACACGCTACTCTCAATTCACACTTGCTCTAACTTAAATAGATGAGAAAGGAGAGGAGTTATAAAATGAATTCATGCCTTTAGCCAATAATAGGAGAATCGAATTCCATGAGTGAGGAGTTACTTGAGGAGAAGCATAACTCATCCCAAGAATAGAGAGAGATGTACACTTGTCTTGAGAAGTTACAATTCGAATTAGGGAGAGAGAGAGTTACATGTAGACATGAGAGAATATTTGGTGAGAGTTACAAATCGAATTGAATGAGGGAGTTGCAAGTGCATTTAATGAGGAGTTACATTTTTTTCATACATTGAATTAGTGAGGAAGAGTCACATTTTCTTAAGTGTGGAGTTACTATTTTATTCCAAGAAAGAGGTTCCATTTTCCAAGTAAGAGATTCTCAATTTAATTTAGTTATTCCATGAGAGAATTCATTTTTATTAATCCATTAAAGGTGAATAACTTTAGAGTCTAGACTATTTTATAATAATAGTATCATAATAATAATAATACTATTAAAGATAAAAATATTAATCCTTGACTTGTATAATCATGATTGATTTGATTTTAAAGTGGATTCTATATGTCGAGATCATCCTTGATCATTTAGACATGACTTTCTATTTTTGGAAAGTCACTTCCAAATTGAGATGTGACTTACTATTTTTGGAAAGTCATATTTGAATTGTCAGAAATGAATTTTTATTATAAGCGGTTCAAATAGAACTGAAAGATATGATTTCTTCTTGGATAAATTCATCTTTGAGCTGCCAAATTTTAACAGTCTAGAGGAAGATTGAGAGAGAGAGTGAGAGTCTTGAAGAGCAAGAGTAGATGTTGGAGAGCTAAAGTGATTCAGTGTTTGTACCAGATACTGCTATCAAAGATCTTCTTCAGATTTGGGTGAACTTCTTCATTCTCTCGTTGTACTTTGTATCTCTACTGAACAATTGATTTCTAATAGAAGAAAAATTTTGTTGGGTTTTCTCTAGTCATTGACCAACTTTGTGTCTTATTGAGTTCTTGACTGTCTTCCATTGTGCACATGGTTTATATGGTTTATGTTCTATCTACATTTACTTAACTTATTTGCAACATAAAGAAGTTCTGAATTTAAGTGATTGTAACAACATAAAACATCTGAATTTCAACTTGGTATTAGAGCTTTGGTGAAGACAAACTCAAGAAGTTAAGTTTCATTTTCAGCTCTCTTTCTACGAGAATATATCTTGCTGTCAGCTCCATTTCCAACTCCCTTTCTGCTGGAATATATAGTGTTGTTGGCACTATTTCCAGCTCACTTTCTGTTGGATTGTCTCTTGCTGTCCACTCCATTTGTAGTTCTCTTTCTGCTGGGATATAACTTGCTGTCCACTCCATTTGCAACTCTCTTTTTGCTGAAGTATAGCTTGCCATCCACTCCATTTGCAGCTTTCTTTTGGCTAAAATATAGCTTGTCGTCCACTCCATTTGCAACTCTCTTTCTGCTGAAATATAGCTTGTTGTCCACTCCATTTGCAACTTCATTTCTGCTGAAATACAACTTGCTTTTCGCTCCATTTGCAACTCTCTTTCTGCCGAAATATCTCTTGCTGTTCCTTCTACTTGCGGCTCATTTTTTGTTGAAATTTCTCTTCCCTTTTGTTGCTGAAATATCTCATTTACAACTGAAATATCTCTTGTTGTCTGTTTCTATTTTCTGTTGAATTTTTGAACAGATTAAGATGTATTCCTCCTACTTTAAGAATGAAGAGAAACTGGTTGATGCTAAAAACTTCTTCCCTTGGAAGGCCAAATTGGATATTACTCTTGGGGAACATGATGTTCTAGAGTATGTTAAAGGAGAGTAGCAAAACCAACTGAAAACTCCAATGCTGCTATCAAGGTTAGATACAAGAAAGGAGAAGTCAAGGCCAAAAAGATTATCCTTGACTCTCTTGGAGACCACCTCATCACTTATGTTTCCAATTTGAAGAAATCTAAAGAAATGCATGATAAGATGATTGAAATGTATCAAGTGAACAACTTGAGTCAAATTCTTGCTCTGAAGAATCAACTCAATGAACAAAGGAGAAACTATTCAAGTATATTTCATGAGGATATCAAAAATCAAAGATCAATAGTCAAATTCTGGTGAAGTTGTAACTTGTTTCCGATAAAAAACTGGTACTGATTACGCTTGGAAGTCTTCCTTCTTCTTGGGAATTTTTTTATTACTACCATCAGTAATAATGACAAGTTTCCTACATTTGATGAGCTCCTTTGAAAGTGCAGTCAAGAAGAAGCTAGAAGTATTTCCAGAGGGAGAATTCTCAAGCATGAGGAGGGAGAACCTACTGCCTTTGCTGTACAAGGCAAAAAAGTCTGCTTCTAACAACTTCTCTCAATGGACCAAATACTTATCAAAAGACCAATGCTACAACTGTCGCAAGCATGGCCACTATGCTTGTGACTGTTCAAAAAACAAACGAGCATCAAAGTCCAACTTCAACAATTGTTCCAACAAATCTGATTACAAAAGAAGGAGAGAAGCTCCTTCTGCTTGCAGAGGAAACTATTGTTCCTCAAGGAACCATGTTAGAAAACCAGAAAGAAAAATATATTTCCTTATGTTGACAATTATTTGTGATATTCTTGTGTTCTTATTAACTTTCTTTTATGTTCTTTTCATCAAGCAATCATCAAATCAAAACATGAAGATCAAGGACACCAGATATAGGCACTTAGCCAGGGCTAAAACCCCTAAGAAGGGGAAAACCCAGTCAAAACCCTTCCACTAGATTCAAATCAAATTGAGACAATCCAAGACCTTAGACCAGACCAAAAGGGCTTCCTCCTCCACTAAGGCAGCCCTCAAATTGTCCTTTCAAACATCAAAAATCAACTGCAATGAAACTACATCAACATTGCATCAAAGACAAAATTTCAACCATACTTCAAAATTTTGGCTCAACTTCAAGTCTGCAACTTCGACCCCACTGCAGCTCCAAAATTTCACACATGTGAATCACAAGAGGGAGAAAATGGTCTCCAAACTGATTCGCTAGGGTTTTTCACCTTCCTTGAATTTTGCACCCTCATTCCTTCTGCAACAACTGTAGATTGAACTTGTTGTGAATGTGCTCTAAATGAAGTCGAGTTGCTGCCTTTATATAGTGGATTCTACCTCCCAATTAGGTGGACTTGTCTTCCTTGAGGCCGACTTGGTGGAGGAGGCCTAAATGACCTAATTTACATTAAAATAAATTTCTTTTTTGATTGATAAAGCTCAAGAAGGGTCTTTTACATGATGACAAGGACAAGGACTCTTGACATAAACCCTATAAGCCTACAATGGAGGTTTTGACCTAAAAATAAAATAATAAAGCATGAAATCCATGCTTAATAAATATTTTTTCTTTCACAATAATTATTATTATTATTTTTTTGACTAATACATTACATCGTTTCTCAAATACAATTATGAAGACCAACACTAGTTACATTCTTCAACCCTCCCTCTTAACTAGGGACTCGGGAGGTATTCATAATTACATGTATACAGAGATATATGGAAGATCTCAAAATGATATGCTCTATGAAGAGTCACAACACACACAATGCTACAAGTTAAATACCTGTCTAGGGTAATCTAATCGGGTGGGACTAAGGTTACTCAAGCTTTAGCCACTCTAGGTACCATCAGACTTTTAAGCTCTAACACCAACCTAGGGATCTAGGTGCATATCGAAGGTCGGAGCTCCAAGACCAATGCCACCCTCCCTACTTTGAGATCTAGACATCAACACATAAGTTTGCTAGATGTCCTCCCATGCATCTTGTTGCCCCAAGATGCTTTATCTCTCCTAATCAACTAAACCAGATATATCACAAATCCAAGCATGCTTCAAACGCTCAACTTTATACAGAGAGATTCTACACAATCACAACCCCAATTAGTAATAAACCTTCAAATATATATACAAGTAAACACAAACCTTCAGGGTCCCCAATCATTTTGTTGCTACTTTTATCATCATCAAGTTATTCAAATACAACTTGTTGGAAGCTTTTTTCTTTTACTTCTTCAGCAACATTAAATACAGCCTCAGTGTATTTCAAGTCTTGTTTGTAACTTCATGAATCATGAACATCTGTCTGAAGTACATTCATTTATTCTTTGGTTTCATTCTTTCTTCAAGGTATTTAATATGATTGTCATAATATTCCCTCCCTCTTAACTAGGGAGATATACCCTTTCTTCTATCCAAGCTCCCTTTCAACTCAACAACTTCCTTCTTTTATAGCATTGGAGAGACTTCAACCTATCAAGGCTTCATTTCTTTCTCATGGCATCAAGGTCATCTTGATCATTATCATTTTTATAGCTTCATTCATCATGCTCATCACTATTATCATGAACATCTTTAACATCTGGAAGATTATGTACCTGCAAAACTTTTAATAACAAGTACAACCAAATACAAATATACAGAAGTATGAAGTAAACCATATCAGAATCATGTCATTACAATGGAAGCATTGAAACATTCAAGCTTTAGACATCAAATGCCTAAACCTAGGTAGGTTCATAATTAACAAGAGTCACATCTTTTATATACTAGATTTCAACAACTTCTTAGGGTTTTGTCACAAACCCTAGATTCCATCATTGGGCCATAAAGTCTTAGATATCATCAACCAAACAAGTTAGTAATCCAATCATATTATACAACTAAGGAGTCATTAATATGTCAAGCTCTAGTAGGGTTTGTTGCAAACCCTAGATTTCACCAATAAAGCCAAGTTATGTATATCAACAATCAAGTTAGCATACTATCATTTCATATCTAGCGTTTCATTGTTATTTCCTTATATCAATTTCTTTCTACGATTTTGTTGTAAACCTTAGATGCAAACATCAAATTCCAAATTAGACATACAACAATTTTGATCAGGCTAGGGTTTCGAACATACAAACGAATATACACTTAGGGTTTCATTCTTAGGACCTTACCTTAGTTATTACAAGGGTTTTGTTCATAAACCCTATTTCACCAAACCCAAAAACTCTAGGGTTTCATTATATAACCTAGACATTAACAACAAACCCTAAATGACTAGGGTTTTTAGACATTACTAAAACCCTAATTAGGGTTTCGATCATACAAATGATTATACACTTCGGGTTTCATTCCTCGGACCTCACCTTAGTTATTACAAGGGTTTTGTTCATAAACCCTATTTCACCAAACCCTAAAAATCTAGGGTTTCATTATATAACCTAGACATTAACAACAAACCCTAAATGACTAGGGTTTTTACCATGACATTACTAAAACCCTAATTGACTAGGGTTTTTACCACGACATTATTAAAACCCTAAACTTCAAAAGAATATGATTTTATCTTTTGTTCTTGATTTTATCAACAAACCCTAAGAAGAGTAGGGTTTCATAATTAACATTGACATACCATTAGCATCAAGAGGCTAGGGTTGCACAATGGACCCTAAAGGTTAGGGTTTCATCAAAAATAAACAAATGACGAGACAATATAACAAGGGTAGATTCAGTCTATTGATTAATCACCCTAACAAGAATCTTTATGATTAAAAACCCTAGACATAAAGATGTTAGTAGTGTAAAGCAAATTTCAAAAGAAGAATGATCATACCTTTTGTATGAAGAAAGCCTTGCAACAAATCTTGTAGTCTATGACATACCTTGAGTTATTCTTTAACGAACCTTGTAGGACATCAATTCTTGAAGGGATTCCTTTGCAACATAACTTCTTTCATGATTCCTTTGAAGTCTCCTCCATAACCTTTGTGTATTCTGCAAGATTTTCTTTTCAAGGAAAATGTAAAGAAAAGGATTATGAGTATGTAGTACAAACCAATCTAGATGTGTGGAGGAAATCAATCATAAAAGTGAAAACAAGGAATAATGTACTTATCTTTTTGTAAAATGGTGAAGGCTCCCTCTTAATCTAGTCTTTTTGAGGGATACCTACAGCTTAAACAATTCAAAAAGTTCTAACAAGATATATTAGATCTACGAACTCTAGAAATTAGAACATAAAAAAAATATTGCAAAACTTAAAATACAAGGATATGCAAGGGATAGTATCCCTAAGAGACTTTAGCAAATAAGTCTTTGACTTCAGATTCTTTAGTCTTGTTTTTCTTGGGTGGAGCTTCATCAACAACATTTGCATGTTCTCTTTCTCTCTTCTTATTCCTCGAATTTTCAGGACATTGACTCTTGTAATGTCCCATCTTATGACAATTGTAGCATTCAATCGTTGATAGATCAATCTTCTTCTTTGGTCCCTTGAACTTCTTGTACACTCCATGTTGAGAAATTAGGGCGTTTAATTCAATTTCTCTTTCATGACAATTACTTGTGACTTCATTATGCTTCTTTACTTAGATCTTATCTTCGTTAGATTATTACGTTCTTCATCAAGTCAATTATCAAATGTACAAGAGATACAATATTTAGGCTTTCCAGCTAGGGCCAAAACCTCTCCCTCTTGGAAAGGAAAACCCGATAATCACTCTTCTTATGGATCATCAATTGACGAGTACCACGACCATGACACATACCCTTGATACTAATATGACACCAAGACATTGTCACTGCTCTTCTTGGCTTCTCTAGCTGATCCTTCTTCTCCGCACTGCTCTGCACCAACACTAGGAAACTCAGTTCCTAGCCCTAAACAATGCCCTTCTTTTTTGCCCTTTCTTTGATCTGACCTTGGTCTCTAAGAGACTCCTTCTAGGACTCCTTCCAGATTCTTCAGATTTCTCCAAGATCCAAAACTGAACCTTATAAGTAATCCTTCTTCTTGCTGTAGTTACCTTCGGCCTCCCTGAAATTTTAGAACTGTGATACCTCAGCACCTTGTAAACCTGCCTCCTTCTTCGCTCCTCCTCTCCTTGCTATGACAGACCTTGGCTTCCTTGAAAAGTATGTGACAACCCAAGACCGAATAGGAGATGTCCTTCCTGAGATATGCGAGGAGGAATGCGGACCTTAAGACAGAGATAACATACTTATTTCTTGACCCAATCACAATTACCTTTCTCGTTGAAGTACCTTGTCTTCTCACACTGAATTGCAGATCCTTTTCTTCGCACTTCAATCATAGAACTTGTTCGAACTTGTTGTATCCAAATGAGGCTGTAGTGCATTCTTATATAGGGACTGTTTTCCCTCTTCTAGGCTAACCTACCAATCTGATTGTGAGCTGACTTCATTTAGGAGATCTTTCAGCATGTTCTAAGCTGACTTTAAGGAGCATATTTGACAAAGTCTTGTAGCATACAAATTACATCAATAATTTGTCTTTATAAGTGTAACATCACTTCATATACATGACTCTAAATTATACATTTATGACAAGATGACAAAACTCCTAAAGACATCAACAAGAAGTCTTTGACCTATAATAAAAAATCCTTGCTCATGAAACCCATGAGACAAGCATTACAAAAATACATTTTATTATCTTTTTCTTCTTCATTACATAAATTCATAATTACAAGTCATTATGAAGACCAAACCTAGTTACACTTTTTAACACTCCCTCTTAACTAGGGAGGTATTCATAATGGTACATGCTGACTCTCAATCTGAAGAATCTTATAGGAAGAATTCGATTGGTAATCCATCTGTTATAGCATCATATTAACCAACATTGTTACAGTGTAAGGCTTTGACTAACAACTCCATATCTCCACGAGACCATGAGCTACAATGCTGGCGAGACCAATGATTATAGACACCATCAACATTGTCTTGAAGGTACATACTCCACTCGGGTGTTCACCAAGTATGATCTCCTAGGACTATTCTTATCGAGATAGCTAATCCTCAAATAATATCTGTCGTTTCACGACTACTCTTTCCTTGGATGCCGTAATACACCCCCCAAAAGAGTATCAGATGCCAGATGATTACCCAATCCTCGATTCTGTCTTTATAAGTGAAGACCAGAATGTTGTGTCTATCTCTCCCTCTCAACTAGGGAGGACATATTCCACAAAGGAATGTACCTAAGCTTCCCTACTGGCTTAGGAATTACGGAGTTTCTTCCAAGTAAGAAACTTATTTCCAGGCTCCCTCTTAATTAGGGACCTGCAGCAGCAATGATGAAAACACCTAGCTGCTCATGAAGAAACCCTACCTTCAATGTCATGAATTTGCTCATGAAGAAACCCTACCTTCAATGTCATGAATTTGCTCATGAAGAAATCCTTCCTTCAATGTCATGAATTTCTTTGTTGTTGAGGAGTCTTCATCTTTGGGATCTCTTCATTAGGGCACAAATCATCCATCACTTTCATCGAAGAGTCATGTATTTTGTCAGAAAGTGATCCATCAATCTTCTCATCTAGTCTAGCTTCATGCCATGTTGCTTTTTGTTGAACCATACTTCTCCCAAGGATCTTTCATCCTGTCATATGGTTATTAATTCGTGGAAGACATATACTTCCCTTAGGAAACCCCGCATAAGCTCATCAAATATTAATTAATTATAAATATAAAGTTTTAAATCAAAATTTACCTTATTGACGATCTTTCACCATGACATCTTCTTCCAGGCATCGACATCCTTTGTTTACAGATTGACACATCTCCTAAAGATATGTATTGTCAAGGGTCTCCATCTTTTCCATACTTCTATCAGAGTCTACATATCTTCCTAGGAGATTTTATTAGTCAAGTCTTCTTGGCTTCCTTGGATGTTGATTGTTTCTTTTCATGGTTGTACTTCCCACAATCTCTTCATTTTTCTTTCTCCACAGTTTTATTTCATTCCCAGGAACTTCCACTATGCAGTTCCTTGATAATGTACAATCACCTCATATTCCATATGAGGACATATTATGTTGATTTCATCTAGTGTAGATCATGCCTTTTGGCAACCTGTGTATCAGAAGAGTTTCTGCTTTCTATTTTGATCATACTTCTAAAGATAGAAGTATACTACCTGCAATCACATGACATGACTCCATAGCATCCAGTGTCAGCATATATATACATGTACCTCATTCTTTTCCTTTTGAGTCATCGTGTAGCAGGTTTCCTTAGAATGAAGAGTTTCATTCCCTTGACATGCTTCATCAATATGTCATCATATCCTAATCCCATAATTCTGCAAGTTAGAATTTTGATTGAAACCTTTTGCTTTCTTTCTAATCAGTGAGTCCAAAGAGGATTCCGTTAGAAAATGTCAGCACCTGTTTCCATATTGATTATTGAATGGTGACCCTTGATCTAGATGACTGCCTTCCATAAATGTTGTTTTCAGTGAGGTTCCTAGGAGCCACATATCTCATAACATAGTTGTCACATATGTGTTTACAAACATTCTCCTATGACGAGTGTTCCTCCTTCAATGCTTCCATCATGATGCCATTTCTAAGATACAATGCTTCCTAACATACTATCTTATAACTGACAGATACCTCTTAAAGATAAAGATGATCTCAATCATAGTGGAGATCTTTCACTTCTTTCTTAGGTTTCTTTGAATCTGGTTCTTCCATTTCTCCGACGACATGGGCTTCTTCCTTTTTCCTCTTGTCCTCATTAGATTTGGGACAATCCTTCTTATAGTGCCCAAGTTCATTACATCCATAGCATCGTATCTTACCTTTTCTTCCGAGGACCAAACTTTTTGAATCTTTCCTTTCTTCTTGACATGGCAGCATAGGCTTGATTCTCTTTATTTTATCTTATATCAATTTTATCTTTTAACCTCGTCTCTTCTATCTTACATAGAGACCATAGAGCCTGGAATGGTGTTGCTTCTTTCTTCCCATATACTTGAAGTGAAGTTTCCACATCCCTCCGATAGAGCATTCAACACTACTGTAGTCATTTCTCTATCAAACATTACTTTTCCCAATTCATGTAGTTGATCTCGCATTTCAGAAATCTTCTTAAAATACGAAGTGATTCCCTCCTCTCTTAACATCTTCAACTTGTATAGTTCTTGTCTCAGAGATATTACTTCCACTGCAGTACTCATCGAGAAAAACTCCACCACTTTGTCGTATATTTCTTTTGAAGATTCTATAGGGGATGAGAGAGTCATTTATGGATTCTATAAGAATCCTCTGGGTTCTTATGTCTCCCTTGAGTATCTTCTTCTGAAGTTACCGACCCTTTGATATAGTCCATGACTTCATTCTCAATAAGATTTAGATCCGTCCTTTTCTTCCATGCAAAAAAGTTTGAAACCCCAACCAGTTTGTTGCTTTCTTTGCAAAAAGACATTTAGACAGATTCAGATGAAGTCATAAAGATACTTACTTGAGTAGATGCTTTTCTTCTTCTCTCAGCTTTCTTGTTGATGATGATGTATGTAGATAGCAACAGGAGCTCCCTCTTAGATTAGCTTCTTCAATAGTGGTGAATGAGAGCTAGATCACCTTGAATTCTTCTTGATGTGTAGGACCTTTGAATAAGGTAGTTGATCTTATTGAGATGGCTTGAGGGTTTCTCCAATTTTTGCAAGCTGCTCTTTGAATGAAGGTCTTCTTCCTTGGATCTAGGTTTTTGACTTATTAATGTAGATCTCTTTTCTTTGAAGCTTTCCTTTAAAACTGATCTTTGACCTTCTTCCCAAAACTCGATCCTTGTGTCTTCTTGCAAAACTGCCCTTACTTGTCTTCAACACCTTTTAACTCTGATACCATGTTGAGAAATTAGGGCGTTTAATTCAATTTCTCTTTCATGACAATTACTTGTGAATTCGTTATGCTTCTTTACTTAGATCTTACCTTCGTTAGATTATTACGTTCTTCATCAATTCAATTATCAAATGTATAAGAGACAATATTTAGGCTTTCCAGCCAGGGCCAAAACCTCTCCCTCTGGGAGAGGAAAACCCGATAATAATTCTTCTTATAGATCATCAATTGATGAATACTACGACCATGACACATACCCTTGATACAAGTATGACACCAAGACCTTGTCACTGCTCTTCTCGGCTTCTCTAGTTGATCCCTCTTCTCTGCACTGCTCTGCACCAACACTAGGAAACTCGGTTCCTAGCCCTAAACAATGTCCTTCTTTTCTTCCCTTTCTTTTATCTGACCTTGGTCTCTAAGAGACTCCTTCTAGGACTCCTTCTAGCATCCTTCAGATTTCTCTAGGACGCAAAATCAAACCTTATAAGTAATTCTTCTTCCTGCTGTAGTTACCTTTGCCTCCCTGAAATTTCAGAATTGTGATTACCTCAACACCTTGTAAACCTGCCTCGTCCTTCGCTCCTCCTCTCCTTGTTGTGACAAACCTTGGCTTCCTTGAAGAGTTTGTGATAGCCCAAGATCGAATAGGAGATGCCCTTCTTGAGATATGCGAGGAGGAATGCAAACCTTAAGACAAAGATAACATACTTATTTCTTGACCTAATCACAATTATCTTTCTCGCTGAAGTACCTTGTCTTCTCGCACTGAATTGCAAACCATTTTCTTCGCACTTCAATCACAGAACTTGTCTGAACTTGTTGTATCCAAATGAGGCCGTAATGCATTCTTACATAGGCACTGTTTTCCCTCTAGGCCGACCTACAAATCTGAGTGTGAGCTGACTTCATCTAGGAGATTTTCCAGCATGTTCTGAGCCGCGACTTCAAGGAGCATATTTGACAAGGTCTTGGAGTATACAAATTACATCAATAATTTGTCTTTATAAGTGTAACATCACTTCATATACATGACTATAAATTATACATTTATGGCAAGATGACAAAACCCCTAAAGACATCAAGAAGAAGTCTTTGACCTATAATAAAAAGCTTTGCCCATGAAACCCATGAGGCAAGCATTACAAAAATACATTTTATTATCTTTGTCTTCTTCATTACATAAATTCATAATTACAAGTCATTATGAAGATCTAACCTAGTTACACTTTTCAACACTCCCTTCTTCTTGTGATGAGCAGAGTCTATGTGAAAATTCTACTGTAGTATCATGGTTTATTTCTCCTACTTGATTTAAATTAATACAAGTTATTTTCAGAAATTAGATTCAGAAAATATCGAAATAAACACAATTACAACCTACACATGCATATCATTTACTGAATAATATGCTCATACAACAAAGTGACACATGGATTTTTGGACATATGTCCCCAGAAAAACCCAAAGCGGGAAAACCGGTGCAACAGATATGAGGGTTTATTTATTAAGTAGAGGACTGCGTAATCCCTGAGAGGATGATGCAGGCCTTACGCTGGCCCTGGAGACCCTCTGCGTAACTTCTGAAGCCCCCTGGAGCCTCTGCGCTGTCCTGTGTAGCACCTGCGTAGCTGCTGTTCTGCTTCTCTGCGCTGTCCTTGTTGCTGCTCCTCTGCCTCTTACTGACTCTTATTGACTCTTGGCTTTGGGATCAGATCATCCCCTTAGCCAATACTACCCCTCGCTGCAGGAAATTCCTCCAAAAATTCTTAGCAAACCCGCCCTAGAATTCCAAATCGATTCTTCAGCTCTGCAATTGTGTGTCTTTTTCCAACTGACCCTCAAGCCTTTCTCTTATACTTTTTCATTCATCTCATCAACGTCCGAGATTAAAACATTCATCAGCGGCTGAGATTAAAACACTGCTTGATCCGTGTCTTTTAGAACATTTCAGCACATGTGTTAATTAATTCACTTTAATTATTTAATTTTCCTAAGTTTAGACTTAGGAAATCCATTAAAATAATTAATTATTTGAATAACTTGAACACCAAATGAAATTTCACAAAACACTTTCTGGGTTTTGGAGATCAAGTGTGTCCTTTCAGGGCTTGAGCACACTCGATGCTACACCAACTATACAAAATCTCAACACTCCCTCTTAGCACGGAGTGTGCTCTAGCAAAGTGTACTCTAGCAATGCATCCACACCATGCACTACAAGATCTTGAAGCTGGATTCTGTGCTGTTGATGCTTGGCCTGTTGCCCTCCATCCACTGCACTGTTGCTCTCTGTACTGCTGCCACTGACACTGCCACATCTGTACTGCAACTCCCTCTCAAATTGCTGCATCATGCTGCCCATAGCACTGCCACTGCTAACTGCTGCACTGCAACTCAGTTGCTGAGAAGTAAGCAACTGAAAGACTTCTGCCCAATTGTTTGATAGATAAGTCAGGTTGCCTTCCATCACTGAAGCTCCCTGGATGCTGATTTACACTGTCCTCCTGGAGGCACTGTCATGCTGCAACATTGTTTTGCGTGAGCACAACATTTCTGCGCTGCTGAAGTCCCATCAACCCCTCTATGCTGTTGCTTCTGCATTACGCTGCTCCCTCTTCAGCTTCAATGTGACCTTCTACAACCATCTCCCGACTCATCCCACCATCGTCTTAAGGCTCCCGTAGCTCGCATGTGATCCATGAGTAGGGCTGACTCAAGGATCCTGCCAGTGTCTGTAGATGCTCTACAGATCCATGTCACCCCACCTCTTCTCTCGAGGCACATGAGCACTCATGGCTGCATCATCATCAGAGCCATCTTCCTTTGCTTCTGCAGCCTTGGAATCAGAAGACCCTTTGTCCTTCTTAGGACAATTGCTGGTGAAATGTCCAAGATCACTGTAGTTAAAGCATTGGACCTTGGAAAGGTTCTTCTTCTTCTTCCCTTGTTGTTTCTTTTCCCTTGATTGAAGGGCTATATCCCCCTCCTCCTTGACTTTGGGCTTTCTGCTTCCACCACTGATATTTTGCCTCTTGGTGACCCTCCTGATGTCCTCTCAGTGGATGATAGCCCACATGTCAGCCCATGATGGTAACGCTGCCCTTCCCATAATGCTCTGGACAAATGTTTCCCAATCTTCCAAGACTGCATTCAGAGCAGTCCTCACTAAGAGCCCCTCATCTAGAGTAGCACCAATGCGAACTAGCTGATCTTGGATGGCTTGAAGCCTAAAGAGGAATGGATCTATCTCTTAACCCTTCATCATTTGGAACAATCACATCTGGTTCTCCAGAAGCATTCTTCTTTGGACGGAGCCTCCTTGGTACATCGTATCCAAGGCTACCCACATGTCATTTGCTGTAGTCTTTCCAGCAATATGAGGAATGACGTGGTCCTTGACTCCGTCTATGATCAAAAGCTTAGTCCGCGCTTGATTTTCTTCATACTTATTCCGAGGATCTGCATCGGTTGGTACAACAAGAACCTTCTCTGCATGATCTTTGAGACCCTACTCATCTATAATTGAAAGGATTCTAGCCCTCCAGATAACATAGTTGGACATGCCGTCCAATCTATCTTGATCCCTCAGTGCATGTTGAGCCATCTTTGCTCAGATCTGACAGAAACAATACTTCGTCTCCCTCTGGATCTGGGTTTCTTGGTTGACTAGAAACCCTCTAGTAACTGCTTCTGTTGAAAACTGATATCCCTCCTGGAAATATTTCACCCAAACACAAACGGACAACAGTCTTTGATTCTCTTGATCGAATCTTAGATTTGCTGAGTAACTGTCTTCTTCACACCTTTGTTGACTTAGCTAGACACAATTCTGCACCTGCAGAATCTCCACCCCACCAGCACTGCCTTTAGATTTAAAGCACTGCTTTCGGATCTTGGCAAAACTCTTCTGCAATTGGAGAAATGACTAGACTGTGTCTCACTGACTGGCCCAACGTAGCCTCAGCGCTGCTCAGAAGTGGACTGCGTAACCCCAGACTGGGTGACACAGTCCTTACGCTGCCCTAGGAAGGGTCTGCGTAAGCCTGATGGCCTTTGGCAGCTTCAGCGCTGTCCTCTTCTGGATCTGCGTTCTCTTGCTGTCAAGATGCCCTTTATGGATTTGCTGCTTCTTCTGCCACCCTGGAGAAAAATATTTCTTCAGCTGATTGTTGGAGATTCAACTTGATCTGTGTAGCAGCGGAATTCGTAGTTTTGAATACTGTAGCAGAAGACTTGTATGCTTGTTGACTTTGATAGCAGAAATAGCTTTAATTATAAAAATACACAAGAGGTATTTATAATAATAATATTTTATTGATAAGATGTGACATTATTGAATGATTACAATGAGGTCCCGCTTTTATACCCATGCAGGTACCTTTTCACGAATGGGCATGTCTTTTAGACATGCCTTTTAATTAAACTAATGATTATTTAACCTAATCCTAATTGATTAGTTAGTAATTACATTTATTCTATTTTATTCTATTAATAACTATATTTATTACTTTAGTTATGAATTAGATTCATAACATTGCCTCCTTCTTCGAAAAGCTTTGTCCTCAAAGCTTAACTTTTCGACACTTCCCTTTACTTGAATTTATCTGCTAAGCATGTCTTAAATCACTGGTACCTTCCTTGTGCTTTTCACATCATCCTAAATCCATGTTCTCATTTTTTTTTTTTCCTTCTAATAATAACTTTTTTCCTTCCTTGAGACGGAACTTGAATATATATATATTTAGTATTTAACTCCTTTATATATATATTTTATCTTTTCCCCCTTTTTTTTTCCATTAATTTAATTAATTAAGTAGTACTTTTAATTAATTAAATTAATAATTGTCTTTTTATAATATATATATATATATATATATATATATATTATTTTTTTGATTAATTTAATTAATTAAACTGTAATTTTAATTAATTAAATTAATAGTATATATACATATAATTAGCAAAGTAACAAACATCGTGATTAGTTTTTCGGGCTGCCGATTTTATCGGCGATTTTTTCAACGATTTTTTGAAAAAATCGTTATCGCGAAAAAATCGCGATTTTTACGAAAAAATCGCGATTATTTTGGTAAAAATCGTGGGCCCATCAAATAGAAACCCTATAAGTTCAAAAATCGATTTTTTTTTTTGTCATTTTTGTAGCCCTCTCATTTTCCTAACACACCCTGTTGGCAGTTCATGGTAATGTTAAATTCTTAAAGTAAAAGTGATATTTCCTTTATTTTTCATTTTCATCCTTTTACTTAAATTTTTAACATTACCATGAAATGACTAAGGATGTTTAAGAGTGGTTTCGACCTCATTGGATTTCATATGGAGAAACTAGAATTTTAGATTTCACTCAAAATTCAGCATACTTAATGGTTTTCAGGGTTTCATGGTTTGGGTATTGCATTGTTTCCATTTGATTCTATTATGTGTAAGGGTATGAGATTGGCATTTGATCAAGAGTATGAAGTCCTTTAAGAACCTTGATGTTGGTGGCATTGATTGTTGAACTTTGTTGATGTTGGTGGTATTGATTGGTGAACTCCCCTACCGTGGCCTTAACAAGAATGTACCCTTCACTCAAAGGAAAACAACTGGTTAGGCATGTTAATCTTTTTCTACCGCATTTTAAGGTTGAGCAATCCAAGTCCGAAGACTTTGAGCTAGATGATGTTTATGTATCTCTTGTTGATGATCCCATTTCTAGTAGCGATGAATCAATGATGAGTTTCATGAGGAGGAGGAGGAGGAGCAACAATAGGAGGAGGAGGTGACACCACCTACCCCTGCTACTGGTAGAGGACGTGGTCTACCTCCTTTAGCTCCTAGTGCTTCAGGATATGGAGCACAACAGAGTCCATTGCCAGCCCCGCCAACTTCTTCGTCTAGAGGGAAAGCTGTTACATTTTCTCGCAAGAGGGGCAGAGGAAATCAGTAGTATAGGTTATTTGGTGCATTCCTTTGTATATAACATTATGACTCATGATATGAGATACATTATTATATTTTTTGTTGATATTTTGAGGTTGAGTTGAGACTCGGGACTTAGTATTCAGGACAGGATTCAGTTTTATGTGTGATGTAGCACTAGACATGATATTACACATCTTATATATTAGTTTTTTTTTTCATATTTATGTGTCAATGCATTTATTTTATGCTGTAGATGCTTTAGATATTAAAAAAATTGAAAAAAAATGAATATTTTTGTATGTGCCGATTTTTTCCCGATTTTTTCCCTTTTTTTCCCCTCGGCGATTTTATCCCGATCGCGATTTTTGTTACTTTGATAATTAGTAATAATCGAATCTAACTCGGAAGGTCACGCCGATTTGACACAACGCCAGTTCGAACCTTAATACACCATTGCTGTAAGCCTCCATCTGGAAGATTGACGGACCTGCTACATCGCTTGGCGGTGGAGGAGATGACAGTGTTTTTAGTGACTGGTTCTGTCAGGGCAACGAGGACGTAGACAACCCATCGGACGATAGAGTTTACACCGCGGGGACTGTCAAGGATGAGGATTCCAGCATAGTAGATTATCGACGCAGCAATCAATGAACGATAATAGCTCAGAAAGTTAAATTTGGTGGTCGGATTACTGAAATCCTCGGCCTTTTCGATGTCAGCGGAGCTGAATCCAGCTATCGGTGCAACGTATGTAATATTTTGTGAGACGATAGCCAAGAAACTTCGCTCCATGTCCCATCTGTTATCAAGGGTTTCTGGTGGAGGTGGAGAGAATAACAATTCCTAGACCCTGTCGTTATTATTCTCATTTTGCGAATCTTGGACGATGTTTACAATGCCGGTTTTCTGCAACGCATTAAACGCCTGACTGACGCCGGGAGCACCGCCCTGATTAGAAAGCAATGTGCTGCCAAGAACGCCGTGTGCTGCCGCGACTGATCCGAAGATAAAAAATCCAACATGCGTTGCCCTTTTCTCTACTGCAAATTCGAGGAATTGCAGGAGGAGCACGAAGTTTTCGACGTGCTCTCCAATATGCTTGAAATACTTCAGT
Source organism: Pinus albicaulis (assembly GCA_034641835.2). Classification (NCBI taxonomy): domain Eukaryota; kingdom Viridiplantae; phylum Streptophyta; class Pinopsida; order Pinales; family Pinaceae; genus Pinus; species Pinus albicaulis. The sequence goes on along the minus strand of CM076584.1, from coordinate 1,359,148,813 downwards.
CCATAATTCCTCCACGTCTGTCGGGTCATTTTCTGGCAATTGAGAACTAGGAGCTTCAAACCATCGATTGAAATTGTGGGTTGCATGGAATTAATTGAATTAAAATAAGTTTCTAATAATTCTCTGCGAACAGAAGGTATTCCTGTCATGCACTGGGATACCACATATCCAGTAGCACAGATTGCTCCATGACTATCCTCAAATCTGCCTTTGTTGAGAACTTTAAACATGGAGCAAAGTTCCTGAATCAAAACAGATGTTGAAGAAATTGATAAGGCCGAACAAGTAATACCCAATAAACGAGATATGGATTCCCGAGTATCAGAGTCTATGTGACCTAAGAATTGTCTAAGCCATGGAAGACGTTCAGCATATCGTGAAGCAATCATATGAGGATGCCGAGAAGCGACATTTAGTAACCCCTTCGAGGCAGTTCCATGCAACTCAACAGATCCTTCATATGCCATAGCATGCTCAAGTAACAAACATAACAAGATCACTGAATCAGCATGATGTGGAGAATCTCCTATAGCAGCTAATGAAGCCTGATGACATTCAGCCTCATAACATTTTTGCAGAAATCTGATCATTGCTACATACATCTTTGGTGGGAATAAAGGCTTGCGTTCGCCAATCTCCGAAACTTCTAGAACCTGTGGCTGATACTTTGATATATAATCTAGTATTTCCTTCAACGGAGGATAGTTGTCTGGTACAGATTGACTAGACTGGTTGACAGTTCTGTCAACTTGTTTTTGTTGGAATAACCCTCAAGGGCCATCTCCCTTATATCCAGTTTTGTATCAGCAGCTCCAAGCATGCAAATAAACCGGCTTGGACAATGATCAAGACCATACAAAGTCGTAGCCCACCGGACAGCACAAAACCTTGCTTCACTTTCCACCGCTTGTGAATTCTCCAATAGAAGTGCTTCAAGGCCTTTCGAGACCAACGCATTACAGTCCTTGTAAGTTGTAGCAAGTGAGTTAACAGCTTCTTGCACTGTGGAATGACTAGATGGATCCACCTCCTTCAGAGCTTGAAAAAGATGCACTGCCATTTCTACATTTCCTCTGAAAAGCTGTGGCGCTCGTTGAGCAAGCTGCCCAATCGCCTGATATGAAAATGCTCTAAGCTCTCGCGAGTAAACCTCTGACTCAGCAGCCACTTGTCCATCAAGAAACTTCAAAATCCCACTTAAAATGACAGGTCCCATGAGCTTCAACTGTTCCATTGAGGCATGCTTGAATACCCAAACAGTAAACTCCATTCCAGCATACTTTAATCTCGAGTTTGTCCCATTCCCATATATACAATGGAAAATGCATCGTAAGGTGGCTGGAAATAAGTTTGCCGCTTGAACAGAATGGCTGAACACAGACATTAAACGGGCTTGCAGTGCAGGACTAGCAGGAGTTATTCTTTCCTCTACAGGGATTCTTTCTTCACTCGCTGTACCTTGAAAAAGTGAAAATAGATGATTTATAAGAGCATTATCTTCTAAATTGGCAGTGGCAGCTTTCTTCTTCAAAAGCTCCTCGCCCTTTCTTGTTACACTCTCTTGACTGTCAATACTAGCTGTGATATATAAAGGATAAACACGTTCAGGAGCCAAATTCATGCTCTCTATGACGTTCATAATTCCTAGCTTCCTCCCTGATAGCTTCTCACCCTTAAGCGGATATTTTCCAGTAACACGACGGGTTTGCACAATCGAAAGACCTGCTGAACAAGTCATGCCTTCATCCAAATCAGCTTCATCTTTTTGTGTTTCTTCACAAGTTTCCTTCAAAACAGAGGATGAAACACTCTGCTGTTCATTACTTTTTCCAGCTTCTTTAATAGTTTTCCGGCTAGCAGAATTTTTTTTACGTTTAACATTTACATCATCATTATAATCTGCTTCACAGTTATAAATTTTTTGAATTGCACACTTATGTCCTGTGAAATATTTGTCTCCACACTTCCAACAATTCTCTACCTTTTTACTTTTATTACGCATTGGTGGGGGAATATATTTGGTTGACTTTTCCATGGATGTTTTACTTGATTTCCCCTTTGCATAACTGACTGCTTTCTCATTATTACCGCATTTTTCATCTTTCTGTTTCTCCTGATTTTCTTTTCTATTACGAGAAATTTTCTTAAGATCTGCAGAAATTTTTTTAAGATCATTTGTGACTTCTGCCCAAGAATTCTCTACTTGCTGAAGCTTTTGTTGAACTTTCCTAATCAGCTCAATTCTTTTGGGATCTTCACGTAATGACACATAGTGTGGTAGTTTATGTCCATAGGCTTGTAAACTACGTTCGTAGGCTTGTAAAACAATGCTGTGTGCCATTCCTTCAACCTGTCCTCAATATGGCTCCGATACCACTGTAGCAGCGGAATTCGTAGTTTTGAATACTGTAGCAAAAGACTTGTATGCTTGTTGACTTTGATAGCAGAAATAGCTTTAATTATAAAAATACACAAGAGGTATTTATAATAATAATATTTTATTGATAAGATATGACATTATTGAATGATTACAATGAGGTCCCGCTTTTATACCCATGCAGGTACCTTTTCACGAATGGGCATGTCTTTTAGACATGCCTTTTCATTAAACTAATGGTTATTTAACCTAATCCTAATTGATTAGTTAGGAATTACATTTATTCTATTTTATTCTATTAATAACTATATTTATTACTTTAGTTATGAATTAGATTCATAACAATCTGCTATTGTTTTGATACCATGTGAAAATTCTATTGCAGTATCTTGGTTTATTTCTCCTACTTGATTTATATTAATACAAGCTATGTTGCCAGGAAACGTGGGTGCGGGGACGGGGACGACACTTTTTGAAACAGGGTGCGTGGGTGCGTTGGAGGTATATATTATATATTATATTATATTATATAATATTATATATAAATTATAATTTATATATGTGAATTTGTATAAAACAAGAAAAATAAAATATTTTTGATTTAAAAATTAAAGTTTCAACTTCAAAGATTTAAACATGCACATCATTGAACAATGAACATTCAACATTCACATAATGATATATATAATATGAATCATGATAATATTAAATAACTTAATAAGTTATAAAAGTCACGATATATGTCCATTGTCATACTACATTCGAAATTTCCCTTAAGGGCAAAGAGTCAAGACATCTCCAAACATGAACTAGGAAATTTCAAAATACTCAAATAAAAATTTAAAATAGTGAACAATGGCTTCCTCAAGCCACATCATCAGCATCCATGTCATCAACATCACTTAGATCTTAAGTCAGCATGCTCTCAAGGTAGGAATCACTCTCATCTTGAGCCTCCTGCTCATCCATAACAGTTGAAGGTAGCTCAATAAGGCCATCTGGTTGTATTTCCTCATCCACACACATAGCATCATCTATGTATTGGTCCCATCTCTTGAAAGGACCCTCCTTGTACCCAGGGTCTTTTTGAGATATGAGACGAAGTGTGCTATGAATGTACACTAAGTTCTCTGCCTTCTTTGAGCCCAACCTATTTCTTTTTACTGAATGGATAAAGGCATAAGTACTCCAATTACTCTCGCAAGATGAAGAACTAGCTACCTGGAAAATTAGGGGAAGCCCATTAAATTAATTAAAAATTTAAAAAGAAAAGCTAAAATGAAAATTGAAAATCCAATACAAAAATTTAAATGAGAAATAAGATGAGGAACTCCAAACTAGTTACCTGTCCAAGTAACCGTATGGCAAACTGCTGCAACTCAGGAGCATCAACACCATGAAGCCACCACCAATCAATTGGATCCTTCTTCTTGCGTCTATCGGTTGCAGTGGTATAGTCGATAAACTATAGTTCGGTTGCAGTGGTATAGTTCTAACATTTAATTTCTTAGGGTTGGTCGATCTTAGCCTTTAGGTTTACGGTTTAACTTTAGTGTTATAACTTATAACTTATAATTTTTATTTTTAAGTTTTAATTTGATTTTTAGTTTTTAAGTTTATGAGTTTAGTTTTAAATTTAAATTTAAATTTTAAAGTTTTAAATTTTAATTTTAATTTTTAATTTTTACGTTTTTATTATTTAATATTTAATAAATTAATTTAAGTTTTGAATTAAAAATAAATAAATAAATAAAAATAAAAATCGCCTTAAGAATAGACTATAATTAACTTATAAATTATTTAATTTTAATTTTAATAAAAAAATCTTAAATTTTAATTTAAAAAATTTAGATTATAGTCGAATTTTGATTAAAAAATAAAAAAAAATTAGCCTAAATTGCCCCCTGAAGAACCCGAAAAGAACCCATTTTCGGGGTTCTCCGTCACTGAAGAATCCTAAAAGAACCCGAAGAACCCTAAAAGAACCCTAAAAGCACCCGAAAAGAACCCGAAGAACCCTAAAAGAACCCGAAAAGAACCCGAAGAACCCTAAAAGAACCCTGTTTTTGAGTTGGACGTTTTGGGTTCTTCCATGAAGAACCGGGTTCTTCAGGGTTCTTCTGGGAAGAACCCGTCCCAGCACCCGGTATGTGGGGACGGGAACCCGGTGCGGGTGCGGGAACCCTACCCCTGGGTGCGGGTACCCGTGCAACATAGAATACAAGTTATTTTCAGGAATTAGATTCAGAAAATACCGAAATAAACACAACTACAGCCTACACATGTAGATCATTTACAGAATAATATGCTCATACAACAAAGTGACACATGGATTTTTGGACATAAGTCCTCGGAAAAACCCAAAGCAGGAAAACCAGTGCAGCAAATATGAGGGTTTATTTATTAAGTAGATTCTAAGTACAGTAAATCTGGGTTCCAGATTTGGAAAACCTGACAAAGAATAAAATAAATCAAATCTGCAACTAACCAGATGTTCTAGTGCCAAATATCTGACTGATCCACACCGTCAAATGAGATTTACAAGACTCAGCCTGCATATGGCCCTAGAAACCCTCAGCGCTGCCCCTGAAGCCCCAGCGTCAGCCCTGCTAGCCTCAGAATGCCACTGCGCTACCTAGAGAGGGATTGCGTAACCCTTGAGAGGGTGATGCAAGCCTTACTCTGGCCCTGGAGACCCTCTGCGTAATTTTTGAAGCCCCCTAGAGCCTTTGCGCTGTCCTACGTAACGGCTGCGCAGCACCTGCGTAGCTGTTTGCTCTGCGCTGCCCTTGCTGCTGCTCCTCTGTCTCTTATTGACTCTTGGCTTTGGGATCAGATCATCCCCTTAGCCAATTCTACCCCTCACTGCAGGAAATTTCTCCAGAAATTCTTAGTGAACCTGCCCTAGAATTCTAGATCTATTCCTCAGCTCTGCAATTGTGTGTCTTTTTTCAGCTGACCCTCAAGCCTTTTTCTTATACTTTTTCATTCATCTCATCAACGACCGAGATTAAAACATTCATCAGCGGCTGATATTAAAAGAATGCTTGATCCGTGTCTTTTAGAACATTTTAGCACATGTGCTAATTAATTCACTTTAATTATTTAACTTTCTTAAGTTTAGACTTAGGAAATCCATTAAAATAATTAATTATTTGAATAACTTGAACACTAATTGAAATTTCACAAAACACTTTCTGGGTTTTGGAGATCAAGTGTGTCCTAGCCCCTCCACTAAATTTTAGGGCTAGAGCACATCCGATGCTACACCAACTGTACAAAATCTCAACAGTCGATATTTGAAGTGTTGTTTTCTTCATCCTTCTTCTTGTCACTTACTAATGAGGTACAGGCTCCTTCTTGACTGCATGCATTCCACATTTGTTCAAAGGTTGTCGTATCTTTCCATCTTCTAATTCCTGATGCAAAAGAGCTCCATGACTTTGGTAGACCTAGTAGTGCAACAATTACGAGTTCTTTCTTGGGTACAACTTCATTAATAACTTGGAGTTCATCTCTTATTCTAGAGATCCTTACAAAAATGGATGATACGATGCCATCTTTTGTCATCTTTATTGTTCTTAGTTCATTCCTGAGATTAGCTATCTGACCAATGTTCTTGATTGTAAACAACTTGAAGAGGGCTTCATACATTTCTTGTGTAGTCTCTGTATTGGATATGTATGGCATTAGATTGGCCTTCACTCCATCTACTATTTGATTCATGGCCAAGATGTCTTTTTCCTTGTACTTTTCCTTTCCTGCATCATATGTTGGTTTCTTAACTTTTCCTAGAACAAACTCCAATACGTTATGCTTAGCAAGGATGAGATCTATCCTCTTCTTCCATGCCCCATAGCTAGAGACTCCTAGCTTATTTTTTGTCTTCATTGAAGTTGCTATAAAATTTACAATGTCTCCTTTGCTTGATATAGATAGTAGGCCTTCCTCTTGATTCGAAATCTAGGGCAACTAGATTAGGTGATTTCTCTTACTTTGATAACTGCTTGTGATATATTTTTACCTAACTTAATTAGCTTCTTCTTTCGCTTGATTATATTTTGAATTCTAATTATCAAACAACTACCAAATCATAAAGAACAATGAGACAAGAGGACACAGGATGTAGGCGATCAACGAAGGCCAAAACCTCTCCAATTGAGAGGAAAACCCACCAAAATTCTTCTCTTCTTATAGAACTTCAATTGACGAATTCCAAGACTTATGACCCTTGACCAAGACCCTCCAAGACCAAGTCAAATCTTTCCTTCTTGACGAGCTTTCTTTCCAGCAATTCCTCAACAATTTCTGCAATTTTGATCTCTAGCAATTTTTTCTTTAACTTCGATCCCCAACAGATTTTTCTGCAACTTCGACCCAACAATTTCTTCAGTAATTTCGACCCAACATTTTCTTTTGCAACTTCGACAAAACAACTATCCAACATTTCGACTTACCCAACAACTTTCTAGCACTTCGATTTTCCCAACAAATTTCCAGAACTTCGACTTGCCTAGCAACTTTCCAGAACTTCGACTTGCCCAACAACTTTCCAACACTTCTATTTGCCCAACAACTTTAGAAACCCTAACATGAGAGAGAGAGAGAGAGGAGCCCAAAACTTTGATCTTTCTCTTCTTCTTCTTTTCGTCCTTTTCCAGCTTCTATCTCAAGGAGATCGAACTTGCTTGAGTGTGTGTCCAAATGAGGTCGATTTCCTTCTTATATATAGGCTTTGGGAGGTAGGAATTTCTATCTTTAGGCCGACTTGTTCTTTCATGTAGGCCGACTTGTTGCTACTTGTTTGACAAGGTCTTAGAGGGTCTTTTTTTTTTGGTAAATTAGACTATTTCTATTAGTTAAGCATATGGTACAAGATGGATTGCAATCATGAGAGGCTAGATAGCAGGGAACCGACAATGAGGAACAGTCAAGCTCGGTCCCGTTAATTAGCTAAAAGAGAAGCAAGAGATGCAAGAAGAAAGCAAGGGAGCCAAAAGACTAACTCAGGGGTCTACCCAAAGTGGGTTGAGTCCTCAGTACGACATTTCTTTTCTTTCTTTTTTGAAACTTTGACCTAGCCATCCTGGGGCTATTGGGCTAGTACCACTTGGAGCTTGTTGGTGTCTGGAGGAGTGGGCTCCTTATTTGAATATGAGGAGGAGTTTCATGAGATCGTTTCTTAGCACTCGAGGGATCAGAGGGCCCTCCAGGGTCTGTAGAGGTCATGTCCTTCTCCTGCTTCAGACTTATGTTGCTTTGTATCCTCTGTTTCTGCTTCGATCTCCTCCTCATCTGAGCTGTAGGAGTTGATGTCATCCATGGGGGGCAGTACACATTGTTTCCAGCTTTTGGAGTTTGATTTGCGGATGCTCCTCTTTTTTTGAGCAAGGAACGAGGAAGAGGAGTTCTGAAGGTGTCCTGTTTGATGGTAGTGACGACATTGAAAGACGATGTTCTCATAATCTAGGGTCTGAGACTAGTGGAAGTCTCCCACTTTGAGATTGATTTGATCTAGCAGGCCTTTGATGATGTCTATTTCAGTGCAGATTCTACCATAGGTGTATATGCTTGATTCTCCCCTGGAGGTATTCGTTGCCAGAAAGCGTCCAAGGGTGTTTCTGATTCTTTGAAAGACAGAGAAGTGCCATAGAGGAGCCGATAAGTTTGGAAGCCTGACCCATATAGGAAGCTTGGTAATGACAGTCGTGGAGGGGTCAAAGTCTAGGAGGTCTTGGAGGGTTTTGTACTCTATTTTTGACTCAAATAAATTTTCTTTACAATATGTAACCTGCCCAGAAGGGTCTTTCATACATGACAATGACTCAATTGACTTGTAGAGTCAATGACAAGCCATTGTTGTCTCCAAGCTCCACTGCATGTGATGAAGATCCCTTTGATAGAGTATGAAGTTATCCACTTTCTCCTGCCATGTGTCTTGATGTTCCACTATTAATAATACAAGCATTGTCATCATTTAGTGTACTCGTAAGTGCAGTCAAGAGTCCTTCACTTATGACCTTCTTAAATAGATTGTAGAAGATCCTTCTAAAAAAGATTTCTGTAACTTTCAAGAGTTTGAGTGCCATCTTCAGATAGCTTGCCATTGATGGAGTTATCTTTACTTCCAAGATGCTTTCCTTTCTTCAAATGATAGCCAACAAAGTGATCTTCAAATAGTCCTTTCACTTTAGCTCAGATACCATATTGAGAAATCAATGCTCATAGTGTTGAAATATGTAACTAGGTTCGATTTTCATAATGAAATATGTAATCATGATTTTATGTAAAAAGAAAAATAAATTTATTATTGTTATTCTTGAGGCATGGGTTTCATGCATAAGGGAAATTTATTTTTAGGTCAACCACCCATTGAGTTTTCTAGGGCTTGTTATTGAGTCTACAAGTTCATTGAGTCATTGTCATGTATTGAAGACCTAATGGGGCATGTTAGATATTGTAAAGAAAATTTATTTGAGTCAAAAATAGAGTCAAAGACCCTCCAAGACCTTGTCATGGTGCAAAGATCAAGTCAACCTACATGAAGGGACAAGTCGGCCTAAAGATAGCAAGTCGTACCCCTCAAATGCCTATAAATAAGAAGGAACTCAACCTCATTTGTATACTTTTTCAAGCAAGTTCGATTTCCTCAAGGTAGTTGCTGGAAAAGGAAGAAAAAGAAGAAGAAGAGCAAGATCGAAGTTTTTGGGCCTATCTATCTCTCTCTCTCTCTCTCGTTTAGGGTTTCCATAGTTGTTGGGCAAGTCAAAGTGCTAGAAATTTGCTAGACAGGTCGAAGTGCTCGAAAATTGTTGGGAAAGTCGAAGTGCTGGAAAGTTGTTGGGCAGTTCGAAGTGCTAAAAAGCTGTTGGGCAAGTCATAGTGCTGGGAATCTACTGGGTCGAAGTTCCAGAAGAAACTGTTGGGTTGAAGTTCCAGAAGAAATTGTCGGGTCAAAGTTGAAGAAGAATCTGCTGGGGGGTCGAAGTTGTAGAAGAATTTGTTGGAGATCGAAATTGCAGAAGTTGCTGGAAGGAAAGATCATCAAAGAGGAAAGGTTTGACTTGGTCTTGGAGAGTCTTGGTCAACAACATTTAGCATGTGTGGTTATTTATTTTTCTCCATTTATTTAATTTTTGGCTTAATTAATTGCCAGATTTCCCAAAGTGGGTTTTGAGGGTTCAAAACACATTTTTAACCCCTCAAAGTGTGTCATAGTATAAAGTTGTTGGTGAGAGGTGCAAATTTTATTACTCATAGCCCACACAACTTCTCTAGACATCACTTATTACATTACAAATACAATTTTTATTGCAATTTCCGCCCTGCAGGAAATCTAAAAAATTAAAAAATGACTACCTAGACCTAACCAAATTTCACAATTTTTTTTGCGTGATCTAATATGGTAATAAACATTAACACTAGACACTAGGACTCTCCCATGGCCTCACCATCAAGCCGTACTCCGGCTTTGGGGTATATTTGGAGGAAAAAGCTCAATAAATTATTAAGTCCTGGTAGGGAGATGATAATTAACCAAGTGAAAAAATCCTCTTAGGGTAATACTCACTTGTTGGCAAGATCCCAAGCTACCTAGGCCTGTTACATGACTCAAAACTCATCATTACTAGCATCACTTATCACAATTCCCCGCAGGGTGTGGAATCTGGGTATAAGAGAAAATGATGAGAAAGAGAAGTAGAGCTTAAAAACTTTGATAATTTGATGATATCTGATGGTACAAGTGTCCTTTGGTACATCCTTGGGCACGAAGTTTTCATATAATCATTAGGTGCCACTCTAGTGGTCAACAAATTATCTTGCATGAAAAGAGATGACATATTTGATCCTCATAGAAAATGAAGTTAGGGTTTAATTTTCGAATCGCCAAAGCAAGAAGCTCAAGGTCTAGCAAAATATATGAAGGGGGAAATAAGGGCTCAAAGAATCCTTATAGAATCAATCAAGGATTCACAAATCCCTTATGTAGCAAAATTGGAGAAGTCAAAAGACATCTATGACAAACTGGTAGAATTGTTCTCTGTAAGCACTCTAGGAGAAGTGATATCATTGAGAACTGAGCTCTACAAGATGAAGATATCAAAGGAAGAACAAATTGCCTCATACTTTATGAGGGTGTCAGAAATACGAGACGAACTGCAAGAGTTGGGGGAAATAATGTATGATAAGGAAATGACCACCGTGGTGCTCATTGCACTACCCTATGAATGGAGCAACTTTGTATCAAGCATCTATGGAAAGAAGGAAGGCACCCCATTCAATGAACTTTGGTCATTGTGTAAGATTGAAGAAACTAGATTAAAAGCTAAGCGAACAAGTTCAAGTGTTTGCTGCCATGGCTAAGAGAAAAGGAAAGTTTGGAAAGTTTGGCCCTCAGAAAAAAAAGAAGATCGATATGTCAAAGATCCAATGCTATGGCTGTAAAGAATATGGGCACTACAAGAGAAATTGTCCCAAACTCAAGAAGGACATCAAGAAAAGGATTGAAGCCCATATCATCGAAGAAGTGGAAGAACTTGAGAAGAAGAAATCAAAGAAGCAAGAAGTGAGAAACCTCTACTATGACTGAGATAACCTTCTTCACTTGGGTCTCTTCGGGTTTGTAAAATATAGCTATCATGGTAGGAAACATTATAAGCATGATAGGATGCATCATTTTAGGGGACAACATATGACTAAAGCAAGAGCTCATGACACCATTATAAGAAGCTTGAAAGATCGCTGAAGTAAAAGTCTATAGTAGTCATTATAAGAAGGAAGTAGCTCCTGGTAACCTCATTGGAAGCATAAGTAGTACTTATGGGTAGAAGAAAGTCATCTAGCATAAAGTTCATCATACATCATCATCAGGAAGGAGCATTTGCAGGATGAGGATAATCAAGATCCTCTGTTGGAATCTTCATTAGAAGGTTCACCTCTCTTGAAAGAAGCAAATATCTCGCCGAGAATTCTATCTTGTATGGAATTCATTGTTTGGAAGAATGATGGTATGGTGACAAAAGAGTGCAACATGTCAAGATGAATGAAGTACTCTCAATGAAGGAAAGGAAGCTGCAAAAGAAAGTACTAGATGACCAAAAGGAAAAAAGAGGTATGTATGCATGTATTCGATTAACTCATGTCGTCATATGGTTGCATGGGTAAGTTCTCTACATCACGAGCATGATCAAACAAAAAGGATCTCTTCCCTTGAATGATGCATGAAGGCATGATTCACATACTAACAAGATGAAATCAACATAATATATCCTCATATCGAATATGAGGCAGTTGAAAAAATAAAGGAACTATGAATGGAAGTTCTTGGGGAGTAATATGTGAGAAAGAAGAGATTGTGAAAGATGCAATTATGGTCACATAAAGGAAATCAACATCTAATGATCATGACATCTCCATGGAAAAGGCATGGAGACCCTGATAAGGTCTATAAAGAAAGAAGACCCTTGACATTGAAAGTTTTGGAGATGTGTTTATGCAAGTGCAGGATGTTGATGTTGCAAGAAGCAGATGTCATGATGAAAGGCCATCACAAAAAGGTAACTTTGGTTTGATGTTCATTTTTAATTTTTGAACAAACATTTGGATGGGTTGATACAAGGCTACCGAAAGAGAATTGTAGATGTCACCTATGACTAGCACTCATGTGGTTGGATGAAAGATCCTAAATGAAACATGACTTGGAAAAGGTAGTTGTATGAAGAAAATCCAAATGTGGATTATAAGATCACTTTCCGATGAAGAAAATGATGATATGATGAACATGGTTTGTAAAGGAAAGTGATGAATGGATGATGCCCTTCAAAGAAGACCCAGAAGATGACGACTCCATAATGGTGAAGATGAAATTCATGACATTGAAAGGAGAAGCTCTTCAAATAACTAAAGGTACCATGATCTCCACCAAAGAACAGTAAAGCTGCTGGAATCAAGTTCCTGCTTAAGAGGGAGCTTGGACAAGTCCTTGGATAAGAGGGAGCTTGGGTACGTTCCTTTTATAGGAATGGGTATATCTTCCTTGGTTAAGAGGGAGAGATAGACACATCATTCTTGTCTTCATATTGTGAAGAAAGAATGGAGGATTGGGTAAGCATCTAGCATCCGATACTCTTTGAAGATGAGGTAGGCCATCCAAGATAAGAGTAGTCGTAGAGGACAGGTATTCTTTGAGGATTGGGAATCGAAGATAAGGATAGTCTTGGAAGGACATGCCCTGTGAACACCTAGGGGGAGTATGTTCTTTGAGAGACAATGATGATGATGTCTGTCAGTCATTGGTCTTGCCAGCATTGTGCTCTGATCTTGTGGAGAGATGGCGTTGTTAGTCAAGGCCTTGCTATGTGACAATACTGGTTGGTATGATGTTGAAACAGATGGGTTACCAATTCGACTCTTCTTATGAGAATTCTTGAGATTGAGAATGTCCAAGTACCTTGTTTGGATTATGAATACCTCCCTAGTTAAGAGGGAGTGTTGAAATTTGTAACTAGGTTTGGTCTTCATAATAACATATGTAATCATGATTTTATGTATTTAATGTAAAGAGAAAAATAAATTTATTATTGTTATTCTTGAGGCATGGGCTTCATACCCAAGGGAAATTTATTTTTAGGTCAAGCACCCATTAAGGGCTTCTAGGGATTTATTGAGTCTACAAGTCAATTGAGTCATTGTCATGTATTGAAGACCCAATGGGGCATGTTACATATTGTAAAGAAAATTTATTTGAGTAAAAAATAAATTCAAATACCCTCAAAGACCTCGTCATGGTGCAAAGGTCAAGTCGGCCTAAAGATAGAAATTCATACCCCTCAAAAGCCTATAAATAGAAAGGAACTTGACCTCATTTGTATACTCTCTCAAGCAAGTTCGATCTCCTCAAGATACTTGCTGGAAAAGGACAAAAAAGAAGAAGAAGAGCAAGATTGAAGTTTTTGGGCCTATCTCTCTTTCTCTCTCCTGTTAGGGTTTCCACAGTTGTTGGGCAAGTCGAAGTGTTGGAAATTTGCTAGACAGGTCGAAATGTTGGAAAGTTGCTGGGAAAGTCGAGAGCTGGAAATTTGCTAGGCAGGTCGAAGTGCTGAAAAATAGCTGGGCAAGTCAACGTGCTAGGAATCTATTGGGTCGAAGTTCCCGAAGAAATTATTGGGTCGAAGTTCCAGAAGAAACTGTAGGTCGAAGTTGCAGAAGAATCTGCTGGGGGGTCGAAGTTGCAGAAGAATCTGCTGGAGATCGAAATTGCAGAAGTTACTGGAAGGAAAGCTCATCAAAGAAGAAATGTTTGACTTGGTCCTGGAGGGTCTTGGTTAAGGGTCATAGGTCTTGGAATTCGTCAATTGAAGTTCTATAAGAAGAGAAGAACTCCTGTGGGCTTTCATTTCAAGTGGAGAGGTTTTGGCCCTGGCTAAACCCCTACATCTTGCGTCATCTTGTCTTATTGTTCTTTATGGTTTGGTAGTTGTTTGATGATAAGAACAAAATAATAATCAAGTTGAAAAAGAATTTAATTAGGATGAGTAAAAAGACATCACAAACAATTATCAAGGTAAGAGAAATCACCTAATCTCGCTGCCCTAGATTTCTCAACATATAGGAATTAGGGTTTGATTCCTCTTTTCTTGATAACTACTTGTGATTTAAGTTGGCTTCTATTATTTCTTTGTTAGTTTATCTTTCATCAAGGAATTACCAAATTAGATGTATATGAAGATCACAAGAACGAGAGACACAAGATGTAGGCACTTAGCTAGGGGAAAGCCCCTATCTAGGGGAACAACCCAGTCCAACTCTTCCACTAGTAGATTCAAATCAATATGAGACAATCTAAGACCCTTTAGACCTAGACAAAGGCCTCCTCCAATCACCAAGTCAACCCTTCCTTCAAGTAGATGATCCCTGCCAAAGTCTCCAAGTGTCAGCTCCTCAAATGCAACTTCAATCCAAAATTTTGACCACCAGCTTCAGAATTCAGCCCCCAACTTTAGAATTTCGGACTTGCAATGGATAAAAAAATTTCGGCCGCAACTTTAGTCCAGAAACTTCGCGCATGTGGGAGAGAGATGCCCAAAAACTTGATTTGTGTCTTTCCCAACTCCTTCCTTCTCCTCAACTTCGCTCTTCTTTTTTGCTTCTTTCTCTTGTAGATTGAACTTGTTGAGCGTGTGCTTCAAACGAGTCAAGCTGCCTTTCTATATATACTGCTTTTGATGGGTCGAATAGCCCTAATCCAAGCCGACTTCATGAGGACATGGCCGACTTGGTGTGGAGGTGACAAATGACACTTTTGACATAAAAAATAATTCTTTCTACATGATACAAAAGCCCAAGAAGGGTCCAATAAAAATGACAATGACTCTTTTGACTCGAGACAAATCCTAGACGCCTTCAATGGAGGCTTTGACCTAGAAAATAAATAAATGAGCATGAAACCCATGCTTTGAAATAAATTCTCTCTTTCTTTTCATCAAATACAATTATGAAGACCAACACTAGTTACATTCTTCAACACCTTGTATATTGTATAATGTTCTAACTGAGCACCTTCCCACCATTTGGGCCTTCAACTATTTTTTCCGGACTCTATTATTTTGCAATCGCTTGGGGAAATTCTTGATTACATGCCTTGTTTCATAACACACTCGGCATGGGAATGAAACTTTTTCATAATCAAGCTTTTGAACCCATACATAATCTGGAGTTGTTAAACTTATCTTGGTGGGGAAACCTTTATTAAAATCCATCTCCACGCAAATTTGAGCATAAGTCTTGAGGAAATGCATAGTTTTTGTACTACAAAAATAAAATTTCCCTCTTGCATTTCCACTAGAAGCTAACAAAGGGAGATTCTAAAGATGTAGTGGAAGATTCGGGAGCCTTGCCCAAAATAGAGCTGAGGAGATTGTTGCCGTAATCGGATCAAAAGTAGGAGACTAGGGCTACATGAAGAGACCAACACTTCCCCAAAACCAGGGCCCAAAATCCCAAATAATTTTCTTATCCTCAAGATGTCAAAGACAACAACAAAAAAATCCCGAGCCATAGCATAAATGTTCAGATCATCAGACAACAGAGGTTTCCGCGAATTAGAAATCCGTTTGTGGAGATCAATTAGTTGTGGCCAAAACCCATTGAATCTACATACCAAACCTTGTCTTGAATTTTTTTTCATAGCTAGAGGCTTCATTTCCCAAGGGAACATCAAAGGTAGATGCTTCTTGAACTGTTGGAACTTGGAAGAACATATTTGGATTTCAACATGGCACTGTAAGAAACCTTGGTTTGATCTTCCAGAGACGAAGAGCTTGCAGAACCAATTGCCATTGCTTCAAGAGATACAATTTTCTTCGTTGAATATCGTTGAATCACAGTGATTCACCATTATTTGGGATGCAGGAGCCACACTGCAAAGATGTACAAGGGGATTTCACAATCTGTGTATGGATTGGTCGGCTAGGGCAAAAACTTAGCCATCATAGGGATCTTCAGAGCTCTGTCCATCGCCTTGACCCTCCCGTAATTCTTTATATATTACTTTTCACTAAAATTTGGCTTGGATTTCAATTATGATTGATCGCGAAGATGAAGTTTTATTAATAGAAGAGCAAGACTAAAAAATGCGGTTCAATCATAGTTATTAAATTCAACTTTGAATTTGAATTTGAATTTGGTATGATAGGGAGAAAATTGTTTGTTAGTTTGTGTAGCATCGGAGGTGTTCTAGTCTCGAAACTTTGTGGAGAGACTAAAACACATGAGTTCTCTATAACCCAGAAATCTTTTATTGAAATTTCACCTAGAAGTGTCTTAATTAGATTATTAGCCGATTTTTAAATATTTCCTAAGTCTAAACTTAGGGAATATGGTTAATTAATCAGTATTAATTGAGATAAGGTGAGAATTCTCTAGAAACTCACATGGATCGACTAGGAATTAATCTGAGGCTTTGATTAAGATTTAATCCTGGTCGTTGGAGGTCCAACAAAGGATTATAAGAAGAATTCGATGGGTAGATGGAGAACACACTTGTGGGGTTCAATTTCCTTAGAGAGTTTGATTTTCTAGAGAGCCAGCAGTGTCAGAAGAGTTCGATCTTCAGTAAGTAAGCAGAGACAGAGAGGGGCAGGGACAGTGAGTCCGGAGGAAAGGTTTTCCAGATCCAGAGAGCACATTGCAGAGAGGCAGAAGAACCACAGTGAGGCTGATGCAGGGGCTGCGTAGAAGCCTCTAGAGGCAGTTCGATTTTTCTAGAGAGAAGTTGAGCTTCAGTTCCAAAGGCCCGGAAAGGGTTCCAGAAGGCCGGAGAGAGTTTCTCAACTAGTGGAAGACAAGATGGCTACAAGAACAATTGATTTAGGCTGTGCATGGGAAGAGACTGCTCTAGAGTGACGTAGGCCAACACATAGGCAGTTTGGACAGCTCACTTGGAGCTGTAGTCAGAGACCGGATTTGCATGTGGGGTGAGGATAATTCCTCACTAGATCTTTGCCAATATTTTTCTCTGTAGGGTTTCCAAATTTCGACATCTAGTTGTACTCAAATTTTTCTCTCACTGCTGCATAATAATAGAACCCTCAGCGGCTGCACCGGTTTTCCCAAGTTAGGTTTTTCCGGGGACATTTGTTCAAAAATAATTGTGTCATATTTTTATGTGCGTGTGCTAGATTTTCTTAGTTTCTAGCTCTATAATTTTCTGCAGTTTTATTTGTGAAGGTTACAGTGTGAATTATTTGGTATTTGCCGTAGCAGATAAATTGTTAAATTAATTAACAATTAGAAAAATAATTTCCAGTTGCTGCAATAGAATTTCAGTGGTGAAATTGTCAGATTGCTGTCGAAAATTACGATATGGAAAAATTTCGTCAATACATTCAAAGTTCGACAATATATATGTAGATTAAACATTGGGCAGTATACCCAATAGTCAGACCCTCTCTGGTAATAGGCTTCCATGAAGAGCTGTGGCAGGTACAAAGGATTTGGTTGTAAAGCACATTTTGACAAACCATGACAGATTGAATAGAGGTGCATCTTACCACTGTCCTTAATTGAATCACATTTCCATTTTCTGTTTTTGTCAAACATGATCCCTGCACATTTCTGATAGCCTATTTCATTCAAGCAAGAAATAGAGAACTATCCCCTCTAACTGAAAAGTTATAATGTGGAACCAAGTTCATTATGAAAGTCAGAACTGCAAGAGCTGTAAAGCTGATGCAATGCATTCCTTTTTTAAGATATCGTCTCATCCGTGTCTGCTGGAAACAACACAGGAACCATTTTTTGCTAAGAGTGAAAGAATACACTCTTTAAATCACATCAAAGGCAGCTACACATCCCACCATATTTTGCTTCCATTGAGGAGCATTCAATACAAGCAGTCTCCACAAGCAAGGATGTTCCTGAGATATTTTCTCTGCAGTAGTAAATTCTTCTTTTGGTTGTAGGTTGGATACAGAACTATCAAAACAATCTGAATTAATACATAAATTCGACCTATTTAAGATTCAAGCTCCTTTTCATGCTTTTTTCTGGGAGGTATTTAGGAAGCAGCAATAGATAGGTGTTAATTTCTGAAGATGTTCTATGCTAGATGCAATTTTACTTTAAACTTCTAGGGCTCAATCACATGAAAGTAAAATGTAGATAGAACATGCCAATAGATCGATGGAAGACAAGCCAAAAACAGAGATAATGAATGGTGGCATTACGGTGGTCAGCAGGATGCTTCAACCGGCAAAGTCTCCATAAGGTCAGCCAACCCAATGTGTCACACAACCCCAAGACTGCTCATAAAAAATACTCCATCAAGACGCTGCACCAAGAAACCCTAACCGCATCACCATGAGAAGCCCTAATCGCAGCATCATCTGAGAGAGAAGAGAATGCCTCCAAAAATGTGTGTAAAATGAACTCCAAGTCTCTCCAGTATATAGTCATTTGTGGGGGTGTGTGACACATCTCTTATGCTTGTGGGATAAATCAGGCCGACCTTGCACATGTGGAATAAATTCAAAATACATGTTCTTCTCATCTGATCAAGATGATCTTTAGATCGATCTTGCACCTCTCTAAAGGAGGAATCCAATAAAAATATTGGCATCATCATCTGAGCATCACAACATGGAGTTTGGACCTAGTTGCCCTAAATTAACACTCCCTCTCAACTAGGGAGAACTCCATCGACCAGTGCCATCCAAACATCGTGCGTCATCCCGCCGTAACGTGCTTTGCTGGCTTCTTTATTTCAGAACAAAAGGTGAGTCACAAATACATCACACCTGGTTGACAAAATCAACTCAGAGTTCTGAAACCTCTGTAGGACTCAAAGGAGTCTCATACTAACCCGAAGTTAGTTTAATTAACCCAAAGTTAGTTGGAGGTTCGAAACCTCACTAGGACTCAAAAGAGTCATATACTAACCCGAAGTTAGTTTAACTAACCCGAAGTTAGTTGGAGGTCCGAAACCTCACTAGACTTGATCCTAGATCAAGTGGTTGGACACGTGCCATCCTAGACATAGAGAGTAAGGCAATCTCCGATGCGTCCATCGGTCTTGCTTTTGGTCTCTGTCCACATTTCCCACCTCATTGGCCAAATGAGAGGTACTTCCCATGAGTTCGGTACTCCATGGGTAGGATGCATATGGGGCACAAATCAAAGAGAGGAAAACCAACTCAATATCATCACAGTGGGGCGGAAGCACACCAACAAGGTTCAGAAAGCCTAGCCCTGTGGTTGCTTATAGCTCCAAGAAGCTATCCCCAAAGCCCACCTGGAGCTCCTAGAGTTCATCGTCCAACAAGACCCTCCAAATAGGGTCGTTCCACGATTCCAAGATTCTCACGGAAGGTTAGGAACATGAACTTCCCCAAAGGCTTTGTGAGAATATCCGCGACCTTCTCATTAATTCCTATATGATCCCTTACGGCACCTCTCTATACCATATCCCAGATAAAATGGTACCAGATATCAATATGCTTGGATCGATCGTGGAACACAATTTTCTCTGACAAACGAATCCCCCTCTGGTTATCACAAAGGATAACAATGGTATCTAGCACAAATCTGAACAGCGCACTGAAGAGCTTTCGCAACCAAGTAGCTTCACAATAGGCCATACATGCTGCAATGTATTCGGCCTCAGCGGTGCTTAAAGCCACCGACTTCTGCTTCCTGCTCGAAGCATACCCAAGAGTGAAGCAGCATCCAGATGTGCTCTTGCGATCCACCACACTGCCACCCCAATCGGCATCAGTATATCCACGGAGTCTCATACTCCTGGCAGTGTATCTCAGCCCAAGGTCTATCGTGCCCCAGAGATATCTCAAGAGTTTCTAGGCACCAACCCAGTGAACGTTATGAGGATCAACCATATGCTGACTCAAAGTGTTCACTGCACAACATACGTTCGGACAGATGTTCCCTAAGAACATTAGGGCCCCTACGAGTTGTCGATACTCGGTAGGATTTGCTAGCACGGGTCCAACAACGTTTCCACTCAACTTCTTAAAGTTGAGTTCCATTGGTGACGACACGGACTTACAGTCCACCACACCAAATCTCTCCAGCAGCTTCACAATAAATCTCGCCAGGTCTTTGTCAGACCTCCAAGCCTAGGAAGTAATGCATCAGTCCTAGGTCTTTCATCTCGAACTCAGAAGCGAGCTCCCTCTTACACTGATGAATGTGAGGGTCAACACCTGTCAGGAAGAGATCGTCCACATAGAGAACCAGAATGAGAGGATTTTCTCTATCAACCTTGAAGTAAAGGTTCAGATCAACATTACTTCGAGTGAAGCCCAACTTCATCAAATAGCTATCTATCCTGTCGTACCAAGCCTAGGGTGCTTGCTTCAGCCCATAGAGGGCTTTCTTCAACCTGCATACATGAGAGTCTCTATCTTGGACTTCGAACCCCAGAGGTTGCTCCACATACACCTCTTCCTTTGTCGAACCATGCAGAAAAAGGCGTTCTTCACATCTATTTGATGGAGACTCCTTCCTTCCCTGGAAGTGAGGTCAATGATAGATCATAGGTGCAAATATATCGTCATAATCTATTCCTTGCTTCTGAGAGAAGCCTCAGGCAACGAATCTTGCCTTGAACTTTTCAACACTACCATTAGATTCATGCTTGATCTTATAGAGCCATTTCGAGGTGACAACAACTTTGTCCTCCGGCCTCGGGATCACATCCCATACATCATTTTTCATAATGGTCTCGTACTCTTTGTGCATAGCATCCTTCCAGACTTGATGCTTTACAGCTTCTTCAAATGATCCAGGCTCAGATTTTATAGTTGTACTCATACCCTTGGTATCTATTCGGCGTCTTGCTTTCACGGAATGTCCCCCCCCGGGGGCCATATGCTGTCATACATCTGTCATACATCTTGACAGGTGTCATACATTGTCATATCACTGATTACAGTGTTGCCATAATATTATCATACACATCACTATCATATTCATCATTGCCATACATAATTGAAGATATCAAACTTCATGGTTATATATATTTTTCCATATGCCTTTGAAGATACCACAAATCAAGTTCATATAGACTCTGTCATATACAGTTAGGTCATATATACTTTGCCATATCTCACTGTTCTAAGGCTCATCGACCAGCCATTGATATTATCCATAGATTTCCTTAAACATCATTCAAAGACAGACAAACTTTCCATGTAAGAATCAATTTTACATACCTCTTCTTTTGTCTGCCTTCCTACAGTAGATTTCCAAAGCACTGTAAGAATCAACTCAGCAAGTCTGCCTTCACATAATAATTGAGCTGCTTACTGATCACAGGATTTGAACAGGGGCTTTAATACAGTGATTTATCCTCTGCAACATTACTATGCATTAGGCCTTAAATCACTTTGTCTTATTCACCATACAAGGACAGACTTCCCCAATGAATTTGCCTCTCTCTTGGATCAGACAATACCACAGAGTAGGTGCTCAATTCTATTGAGGGTCTGTGACCCTATCACAGAGATAAAAACATACCTTATTGTCATATTTTCAGGGTCTTGGCCCTCTGCTTCAAGGCATGAAAAACAGAAACTTATCCTTCAATCTGGGCAAAACTTGGCCTTGGAAGGACCATAAAAATTGATCCTCCTTAAGGTCTCAAGCTGGGAGAGACACTCCTCCTTTACACTCAACCCTTAAGATAACCCACACAAGTCACCCTACAGGTGGCTGTCCCCAGCA
This sequence comes from Pinus albicaulis, assembly GCA_034641835.2. Taxonomy (NCBI): domain Eukaryota; kingdom Viridiplantae; phylum Streptophyta; class Pinopsida; order Pinales; family Pinaceae; genus Pinus; species Pinus albicaulis. The sequence continues at coordinate 1,359,127,197 of CM076584.1, read as the reverse complement.
GCAGAATAAACTGACCTCAAATCTTATTTTTTGAGCTTACTATTCTTCTATTTTTTGGTCCGAGCCTTCAACAGGTGTTAAATCTTATAGGTCTGAAGTCATCAGTATCACCACAGGTCCGAGCACTTTTGGGCCTCTCCATAGCACTATTCTGAAACCGCAATACTACCACTGTTCTTGTCCAATTCTGAGCCTTCAACTGAGCTTGAAATCCAAGCCTCTTCAGTGATAACTGTCCGAGCTGTAACCTGAGGTGAGGACACTTTTCTGAGGTTTTAGAGGTGACAGTCCACAACACTGTTGCAATCCAAGTTCTTTAAATACTTCTCACAGTTTAATATCCCAAATGGGATATTTTAACTAAAATTGCAGAAATAAACTTAAGCAGCAAAATAAATGGAAATATACACATAGCTACCGATAGAACACAATGGATGTCGATAAAATCACTGAGCCATTTTATTAATCCATGGTAAAAAGTACATCAACATGAAAGAACAACGGAACCTACGCTTGCCAAGCAAGCGGAGCAAACCCAGAAAGATCTTTGGCCCAACTGATGAATGATGCTGGCAATGATGTAGATGGCTCGGCAAGAACACTGCTGCAAATCGGCTACGGCAAAACTGACCTCTCCAACTCCACTGAAGCACTGTGAGATCTCTGAGTGAAACCTCCTCAAGAGTATTGGGTTTCCGTCCAACACTCACAAATCACCGGAGGGTTACCGTCCTGGGGCTACGACATGAAGTGGAGAACCACGTCCTCAAACCTCTCATAAACAAGAAAATGATCTACTCCAAAGATATCTCCCAATGGCCTCCTCCCTTTCTTTTATAGATCTCTTGGAGCCTTCTAGAGCATTATTTTATTATTATTTTATTCATGGAGCACTTTCCCCTTTTATTAAAATATTCCTTTTTAATACAAAAAAAGGTAAATCGGCTACCACGCCTCCTCCGGTCACTGAAATCTGTGTCTAACTGTCCCACCATGTAGGTATCCTCGTCTCGGTTCCAATGAGCTATTACACTAAGGTGTTCCATCATGTATTCCTCCCGGAATGCCACCTTGAGCATAATCAGCTGAGTTAAGCCCATAAATAACTCAAATTTCCGAAAGTTATCAGAATGCATCGGAACGAAAGCCAGACTGCTCGGATGATGGAGTATATCAAGCGAATGCCTCCGGACACCATGAAAACTCCTCAAAACTCTTCCGAAAAGCTCCTGAGCCCACTGATAGCACCAATCTGTATATGTGACCTGTCTGCTCCTAACTCTGGAAGTCCCTCCTAGCCCTGTCATGGGTGATACCAAAAAAAGGAATATTACAGACCTTCTGCCCCAAGATTGCTTGCCCTCAAGCAATCGAAATATGTGGGCCACTCTATTGGCCCGCCGCAACTGAGACCCAATGCACGGATCCCATACAAACCCCTGGGTGCTGCTATGCACCTGTGTCAAACCGCTCGGAATAGACCCCTCAATGCCGGGATCCCAAATTGGTCTCTCACTGTACCAGCGAACAAACAATCCTCCCGGATCCCAACGCCACCATGGCCAATCATCGCCCAAGTCCCACGACTCGGGCTGCGCACTGCCTCTGGCTATAGTTGATGCCCCATGAAGTGACGCCCGCCAACAAGCATTAATGCTCCCTGGCTCCTGTTGTGCTGTATCTCTAACTGTATAAGCTGTCCCACCAACAACATACCAACTCATCACCTCTCTCCAATCCAAGTCCCGACTCAATCCCACGCTGACCCTACTCTCCTGAAATCGGGATGGAGTGCTGAAGAAATGATGACCTGGGCCCCATTGCCAGTTGGAATCTGTAACATCTGCTATGTCTAAGGGACCCTGCTCTGTTGTGCTCCCTACGAAGAAAATCGTACCATCAAGAGGGTACCAACTCATGATCTCCGGCCAATCCATCTTGGAAGAAGAATCTAATGTAGCAACAACTGTATTAGGAACACGCCTGGAGTGTTGTTGCCATCCCGTAATCAACTCACACTGCTCTGCCCTATCTGCCAACGAAAGCTGCATGTAGAAGAAAGCCCCTCTCTCTATAATGGGCCAAAGTGGGCAAGATATGCTGCAAGCCCCATTGATGTACTCCTGGAGAGTACTACTCACTGAAAGTATTGCAGCTCGGCCGTCTGTATGTACATCTATGTGTACCTCATCAATGTGTTAGCCCAAAGATGGATGCTCCACCATCTCCAATAGCTCCTCCCACTCCTGATCAGGCATGTCATGCTCCTGCTGTCTACTAGCCCCTTGCAGAACAATCCCATCAACTTCCAACACCTCCAGAGGATATGGATCTGCAACTGCCGTCACCGTACTCGATGTCAGTGCATCTGACTGCTCCTCCTCAATGGTTGACCCCAAGGTTAGCCGCATATCCATCACGAACTCGATGTGAGCCTCCATCTGGCTCTCCCCCAAAGGACTATCATGCATGATGTGCATAGTATCCTCCTCTGCTGACTCAGGCTCCATCATATGCTGCTCTGGCTGAATCGTCATAAGTGACTCATCGCCCAGAGTATCTCCCGTAGAGTCCCCTGACCGCTCACCCTGTACACTGGAATGCAGCTCCGGTCTACTGTCATCATCTCTGCATGACTGCTCTCGCTCCCCAGAAGCGTCCTCAACTGATCCTATGGACTCATATAAAGAAGAGTCCTCACCCTGGCATACAAAAAGAATGCCCTCCTGTTCTACCTCCGCAACATCATCTGCATCACTCAAGCATGAGTGATCAGGTCCCCAAGGTTCTTTGCATATGAAGAAAAGTCCCTTCCTCCTCAGCTCATTTCTGCTTCCAGATCCCCCAAACTGGAGCAGATCCTCTCTGATCAACTGTCTCCTGAATAGCCTAATATTCTGCTCAACCAGCCCTTGGGCTAGCTCATAAGCAGCAGGTGAGACCAACTGCTCTCTCCTCCAAATGCTCAACAACCGGGTCTGCAACTCTTGGCCAATGGTCTCATGGTCTCTCATACATGATGACAAGATGGACTGCATGTGTGCTATGACAGTATCAGGATGATGTCTCCTAATGCTGAAGAAGCATTGAAACATCTGCAGGATCAAGTCATCACACTCAAGGTCAAAGATGATGACATAAGTCTCGAATGTGGCCATACTCCATAAAATCTCAAGCTTCTTCCCGAAGGTAGAGCCTGTGCTGTTTTCCAAATCCTGAAAATTCTCTACAATCAATCTCATAATCCTCCTCATAACATCATCATCGTATGGAGCTATAGGTGGAGTTAACTTCATGATGTTACAGAGACAAGCTGCAACTGGAAGTGTGACCCCTTCACAAGGTTCCTCCAAGGATTGGGGCTGTATAAGAGCAAACATAGCTAGTTTTAGAGCCCAAATCAGTCTCTTCCCTTCTTCTTGGCTTATTTTGGGCAAACGTTCATTAAGTTCATCAAGTTTGGACAAAAATATCCATGTCATCTTCATGTGTTTCAAATCTGTCCCAAGTGCAAGGATTTTGTGTCCAATCCCCAATTCTTCCTGTAAATCTTTTGGCTATCCTTTTTGAAGGATGGCATAAATTCCTCTTGAAAAGGGTTTGCTGTTTGGTTTTGTTTTCTGGTCTTTTGATGCATGGTGGTTTAAGGAACCAACTTCTATTTTTATTTTCATCAATCTGTTTAGGAATCCCTCCATGGTTCAACCAATGATGTGGTCACTGTTTTTCTGAGTTTGCTATATATTTTCCAGTGAAGTGTTTTAGCAAACAGATTGCTTGCTCAATGTTGCACGTGCGATTCTGAGTTGTTTCAACTCAGTATTGCACTTCTGAGCTGCTGCAACTCAGTATTACATCTGTAATGAAGCAAAGAACACTTCCATTCGTACATTACATGCTCATAACAAAATATAATGCTGGTATATGAAAATAAATGACAAATCCATGATCAAACCTAGAATTATGTATCACAACTTAACAAACAGGTTCAAAGAGAAAATTGTACCAGCACTGTGATTTTGAGAGAGAACCTAATTTGGAAGTGCCGCAATTTGTCACTATGTATTAGCTTGCTGCTGTAATTTCCAAAATTGTTGTTTTCTTGATTTGAGCGTTGTGAATGCCTTGAATTTGCGTCCAACCTTCATATATTGCAGCAAGGATGGCTTTCCGAGAATACTCCCTTCATTCCACTGCTTCCTGCTATATGATAGGATGACAGCGTCCTCACTAACAGGGCGGCCTCCAATGATAATAAGAGGAATACAATGATAAATACCAATCAATTTGCTGATCAATTGGTACGGCTGTAAGTGGCTGTTACACCTCAGAAAACACCAACGATACAATACACTCCTCAACAGTAGAAACAACACCTGTTCATGCCCAAGTCTGTTACATATGACTCAAAACACTGCTACCCATGTACAACGTTCGCTTAGCTGAGTCCCTTTGAAACATTAGTTTTGGAAATGGGAACATAACATGACCCCCTTGAAACATGAGTTCTGTAAATGCACGGTGCCTTATACTTTTGCAAATGAATAATTGGCCTTTTTATTCTGTGTATGTCCCCTGAAGAATAGTGTAACCTCTGCCCACTTAATGACTGGCATATTCAAATTTTACAGTGTGACACTCCTTGGTGGCAATTTGGCAACTGTCTTTGTCTGCTCCAAACCCACAATGTCCTGCGTGTGCTCAACTTTCACCAACTTCCGCCACAACAGTCATAGTCTTTCTCCTGAATCGTTCCTCTGCCTGTACTGGGGATCATTTGCGCGACACATTTTTGTTTTGAAGGGGATAATACACACTGTGACTTAATTATATGTGTTGTCATGTTCACCCCCGAGGCAATTTGGGCCACAAGCTACACTTCCGTCGAACATCGAACAAAACTATCTCTGTGGTCACGATCATTCTTCTGCGTGGCTCGATCCGGTGGATGTGGCGTCCAACTCAGACCCTAGTTTACCTCTATCCATGCCTACAACACTGCTGGTCAACCTCAGTCTCATTCCTCGGCTCTAAGACTCCACAAAACTTTGGCTTACGGTAATACGAAATTCAGTGGGAGTTTCGGCACGTAGCGCGGTTCTTCCACGGGATTTTGACTGAATCGCCTTTGGCCAAGATTTTACCAAATTCAATTTCCAACACCATCATTTGATCAAAATCGCTGACGCATTCCCTTATAAAAATTTGTCGAATGGCTCCCCCTTATGACTGAAATCGCCACTGTAATTTCGTGCGCTTCAATCCGCTGGTTGTTTGGCTCCTATCCTTCGATTGCTACTATCGCGGATTCAGCTAACTTCAGCTAACACGTAGACTCTGCCTTCTCCTAGGAACTGATGCAACTATTAGCTTTCTCGTAAAAAAATGGCGTTGGCTTGTTTGACCCAAATAGACGGCTTCAGAATTTTTAAATTCAGCATATTGAAATGCCACCTGACTTCCTTCCGCTGGCTGCACTACACTGATTCAAAAGTTCTACTATGCGTCGACCACGTCATGCAGTCACAATCCGCTCAATGTTGCTCTTGTAGTGATGGCGTCTTTCTTAGCTACAACTCAACTACCGCACAACTTGACTGGGTTGCGATTCCAATTTGGTCGATGTCGTGAAAACAATAATTTGTTTCCCACATAAACTCGGCAATTTCTGGCCCCTCTTAGTGGAAATCCTGACCCAATGATTAAATTGTGCTCTTCGTCATTTTGAATGCCCAACACTCGGCCAACTAATCAAATCTTACGGTTCTTATCATTTTAAAATAATGACTCCGCTGTATTAAGTTTAACCGGGCCAATACTTTTAGCTTCGAGCAATGTTCTTGACGGTTGTCCTACCGAAAAACCACCTCTTCATAGTATACGGCCCCACTCATGATATATATATCAAGTTTGGCCTTCTTATCGTTTTACCACTGTACTACAATACGATTCCATTTTTTTTCTTTTTAAATAATCTGCAGCCGCTTGAAAACTCGACCCCTTGACAAAATGATTTCAACTTTTGGGCCTTGCAATATTTCTGTGATGGATTTTCTCACAAACCCTCTATTTTACTGAAGTTGATCCATAATGAACTCGCAGGTTGAGCCAAAACCAGTGCTCTGATACCACTGTAATATCCCAAGTGGGATATTTTAACTAAAATTGCAGAAATAAACTTAAGCAACAAAATAAATGGAAATATACACATAGCTACCGATAGAACACAATGGATGCCGATAAAATCACTGAGCCATTTTATTAATCCATGGTAAAAAGTACATCAACATGAAAGAACAGCGGAACCTAAGCTTGCCAAGCAAGCGGAGCAAACCCAGAAAGATCTCTGGCCCAACTGATGAATGACGTTGGCAATGATGTAGATGGCTCGGCAAGAAGACTGCTGCAAATCGGCTACGGCAAAACTGATCTCTCCAACTCCACTGAAGCACTGTGAGATCTCTGAGTGAAACCTCCTCAAGAGTATTGGGTTTCCGTCCAACACTCACAAATCACCCGAGGGTTACCGTCCTAGGGCTACGGCATGATGTAGAGAACCACGTCCTCAAACCTCTCATACACAAGAAAATGATCTACTCCAAATATATCTCCCAATGGCCTCCTCCCTTTCTTTTATAGATCTCTTGGAGCCTTCTAGAGCATTATTTTATTATTATTTTATTCATGGAGCACTTTTCCCTTTTATTAAAATATTCCTTTTTAATACAAAAAAGGGTAAATCGGCTACCACGCCTCCTCCAGTCACTGAAATCTGTGTCTAACTGTCCCATCATGTAGGTATCCTCGTTTCGGTTCCAATGAGCTATTACACTAAGGTGTTCCATCATGTATTCCTCCCGGAATGCCACCTTGAGCATAATTAGCTGAGTTAAGCCCATAAATAACTCAAATTTCCGAAAGTTATCGGAATGCATCGGAACGAAAGCCAGACTGCTCGGATGATGGAGTATATCAAGCGAATGCCTCTGGACACCATGAAAACTCCTCAAAACTCCTCCGAAAAGCTCCTGAGCCCACTGATAGCACCAATCTGTATATGTGACATGTCTGCTCCTAACTCTGGAAGTCCCTCCTAGCCCTGTCATGGGTGATATCAAAAAAATGAATATTACACACAGCCAACACTTCTTCAATAAGTCCGAGATTTCAATCTCCAACATGGGCTGCAATCCGAGCTTCAAAAAATTGTTTGTTCACTGGTCTGGGGACTGTGAATTGAGCCTTTTATCACAGGTCCGAGAAAGTGAAACTACAGGTCTAGGTGCTTCCAGTTATGACACTGATCCGAGATGTTCATCACTGCATCGAGTTGTTATACCTCCACAAATATGCTTACCACAGGTCCGAAGTCTGTATGCTGATGTAATTAACTGTTCTGGTTAGGGCATTTTGCAGGCTGCACCAACCGCTAACCAGCCATTGGACAACCTCCTTCTAGCTGTGGCCTAGGCAAGACAAGATGCCCTATGAATGGGCTGTTGTTCTGGGCATGTGGCAGCGTTTAAAGACTCCACACTGGCTTGTTTGGAGTGGCTAGGCCTGCGGCCTACCACAGTCCACTGCAGCCTCCTTACAACATACTCAATCCACCTTCCTTCTCCACGTGGAGCCCTCAAAACAGTCCACAAATAGCTCCTCTTCCTGCAGTCTCTGTTCCAGCAAGTCTGAGCTTGGGACAGTCCTTAAATGAGGCCTAAAACAGACCTAGAAGAGGCATGCTGTATCTACAACAATCAGCCTCTCTTCTATGCAGACAAGCCTCCTCCATGCTGTCCCAATCTGCTCCTTACAAGGCCTCTTCCAACTGCGGCTAAACCCAAACAAATTTCAGAGATGAACTTACCCAAAATTGCCTTCCACTTCAGCAAGGATTCATACAAATCTTGAGCAAAGTTCCATAGATATAGGGACATAAATTATAGTGGCCATTAGCTTGGATACAACCCTAACAAGTGCACAAGTAGTCTCCCACAACTGTTGTTCCTGCAATTCTAGTTAGGGCACACAACACAACCCTTAATCCTTCACAGAGTCGGCAAATAAGCCCTTCTAGGGTTACGGTCCACCTTGGAGAGACTCCCCTCATGCCACTTTGCCTCCTAAAATTCTTGTCGTCTCTTGACATGCCTTAACGCTGCCTTCAACTGCTCGCTGTGGCCTGCGGTCTAGCATAGCAATTTGCTGTAGCTGCGGCTTCCTCCAAAACAAACCCAAACAAGCTCCAAAACAACAACGTTTGCTTCTCTGTTCCTCAGCCTAGTAGCCCAGCATCTCGGTCACTTGAAACAACCTTCACAGATCTGTTTTGACCCTAAAACAGTCCCTCAACAAATCCGCTGTCACTTACAGCTCCTCGGCCTTCAACACAGACCTCTCCACGCTGTTTTGAGAAGACTTCTCCATGCTGAAGGTTAGGGCACAAAACAGCCCTAAATCTGCCCATGCTATCACTTTCTGTGGTGGTATGGCCTGCGGCCTACCACACAGCCTTGTTGTAGCTTATGGCACCCTTATTGGCCCGGAGAACAATACTTATCTCGCTGCCCTAGATTCTCAACAAGATGGGCTTTGTCTTCTTTTCAGCTTTGATACCATGTTAATTTCTGAAGATGTTCCGTGCTAGATGCAAATTTACTTTAAACTTCTAGGGCTCAATCACATGAAAGTAAAATGCAGATAGAACATACCAATAGATCGATGGAAGACAAGCCAAAAACAGAGATAAAGAATGGTGGCATTACGGCGGTCAGCAGGATGCTTCAACCAACAAAGTCTCCATAAGGTCAGCCAACCCAATGTATCACGCAACCCCAAGACTGTTCATCAAAAACACTCCATCAAGACGCTGCACCAAGAAGCCCTAACCACATCACCATGAGAAGCCCTAATCGCAGCATCATCTGAGAGAGAAGAGAATGCTTCCAAAAATGTGTGTAAAATGAACTCCAAGTCTCTCCAATATATAGTCATCTGTGGGGGTGTGTGACACATCTCTTATGCATGTGGGATAAATCAGGCCGACCTTGCACATGTGGAATAAATTCAAAATACATGTTCTGCTCATCCGATCAAGATGATTTTTAGATCGATCTTGCACCTCTCCGAAAGAGGAATCCAATAAAAATATTGGCATCATCATCTGAGCATCACAACATGGAGTTTGGACCTAGTTGCCCAAAATTAACAATAGGATCTCCTCATTATTCCCTAAAGGAATAAGGTGAAATGAAATTCTATCAATTCATTTTCTGCAGGGTCCAGTAATTCTTTGCATCAAGGAATTAGGTGATGCAGCACCAGGAATTGTACGATCTTGTAACCCTGTTGCATTCTCCTGTATCTTCACAATGCTACGTGTGCTCCATATGGCTTCTGAAACAGGTCATGGTGTACCGGGATCTGTTGTGATCTGTCTATGACAGAGGAACATTCAAAGACAAATCAAATTTGAACCAATAATTTGGCCAAATCGAATGAATAGGTGAGTTTTCAAGTTTATTTGGCTGGTTTGGCCAAATTTGCAGGTCATGGTGTACCTGGATCTGTTGTGATCTGTCTATGACAGAGGAACATTCAAAGACAAATCAAATTTGAACCAATGATTTGGCCAAATCGAATGAATAGGCGAGTTTTTGAGTTTATTTGGCTGATTTGGCCAAATTTGGTAAGTATGCTTCTATCATGTGTATAGAGAAAACAATTCAGACATGGAGGAGATGGCAACTGAATCATAGTTACCAAGTTTCAAATTTGAGTTCAGTACAATGTAGAAAAAATTTGAATGGATTTTCAATTCGAAAGTTTTTTCCCAAAATTCACCGGTATACCTCTTAAACCAATAGAAATTCGCGGGTATATGGAGGTCAGAGACAGGTGTATTAAATTTAGTAGTGTGGATGTAATGTTCCCAACTAGAATATCCCAACTTGCAATTAAAATTTGAGTTTGAAGTTTGAACTAAGTTCCAATGAGTCTTCTGGTGAACTGTCTTTTCAAGCACTTAATGAGCATACTGTTGAAGGTGTAATCTTTAGTTGTTTGTTATATATAATAACATACAGTGGCATGTGTGTAGTACCAGACCTTAGACTAGCGATTAGAGTGGTAAACAGTACTCGGAAATGTTGTAAAACAATGTCATGATTGGTATTATTGCAAGCTGGGTGGTTTATAGTCTCCATATTAAACTATTATTAAGAGTTGCACAGTGATAGAGTAATAGAACAACCACAAAATACAGCCCAGGAATACTCATAAAAGATTGCACACATTGCACTATTATGTAAGCAAGGATGAATAAACAAGGTACAAGGGAACCTGGTTATATATTATATGCACGGTGGTCTGATATGCCCCTTTCCCTTGGATCATTAACTTCACCTTTGGAGTTGACTGGAATATGCCCCACACTGATAAGTGTCAAACTTTAAATCTGGAACATAGGAATACCAGTTACTTCTAAATTCAGAATTCGGTCCTCAAGTGATATTTCAGATCTGAAAATGAATATAACAGTGCCTAGTTCGGAAGTGAGTTTGGTATCATGATCTCATACAGAATGCAGCTCGGCCTCCCGGAGAACAATGACTGGAAATTGGAAATTGCGTCCTCTCTTTTAACAATTCAGCCCTCACTTTTTGCACAGAACTCAAACCTTCTTTGATCACTATAATTTCTGAAATGGATGGAAACTCATTCCTTGAATACGAGGTGACAAAACTCGGCCTTCTCCTGACCATAAACTAGCCTCAAGGCAAATGTGGAAAATAACCCTCGTCCCTCTATTTCTGCTTCAGATTTGATAATGTAACCAGTAACTCATACCTCTGAGAGAACACTGAACTTGGCCTCTTATAAACTGATAAATATGTTGCCTTCTCCACTGAATATGACCAGAAAGGAAAAATAAGGCCACCACAGGCTCAATTCGTCCTCCATCAAGAGCAATACTGAATCAACAGTCAAGAGAGGGTTCAGCCCCTTTATAATATTGGCAACTCGGCCTCTGGTTACTTTGGCAAGAAAATGAATTCAGCCTTGAAAGTAATAGCTTGATCTCTTGGTAATTTACTAAACCCTGAAACAAACACCAGCTGAAGCCACCTGCAAACAAATTCATTCAATGATGAAGATTCCCTGCAATAGGCACAATTGGAAGATCTGAAATAATCTTCCCAATGAGCTAACTAGGGTGGCACTTGAAGTCCACTGAAATTAGCATTGAGCCTTTGAGTTTCACTTGAAACTTGCTTGAGTCTCTTTCGATTGTCAATAGGATAGATAGGAATAGAATTCCTTCCAATTGAGCCCAATCCTCTATTTATAATTCTCCATTGAACCTCCTCCTAGCTTCTAGATTCTCCCCTTTTCCCTATTATTTTATTGGTGGGGCCCATTTTCCACTAAGAGACGTTTTGCTGCCATTTTAAATTAAATAACAATTTGCCTCCTTTTTCAATAAAATATTATTTTGTTGCGATTTTCCATTAAAATAATATTTTGCCTTCCTCCAATAAATTATTATTTTGCCGCCATCCCATTAAAATAATAATTTCTCCCTTCTCTCACAAAATAATATTTCCCCTTCTTAATATTTCCAAAATTTTGCAAAAACTCCAAAGTGATTTTTGCATGCACAAAAATGGGGAACATGATTGGATGTTTGTAAGGAAGAGAATGGAGGGCCATACAAAGTTTCAATACCTCTGCTGTAGGCTAATCTGATGTTATTCTTGCATATGAAATAACTTATTTACAGAGCCCTGAATTTGAAATTGGATGAATTTTGTGAATGAACTAAACTGAATAATTCACCAGATGACTCAAGCTTCTGAATTTCTGTCTTAGTTGGTCAGGTTTTGCTAAATTCGGTAACTATAATTTTAATCTGCAAAAACTATAGTGCTGTTTGTAGACACTGGCTAACTTATATAAGCATGAAATCAAATCAAAAACCTGAAGGTGAAAACATCACTTCCTGTCTGAAATTGATCCACAGAGCCTTGTTGTATTTCTTACCTCATGATTTAACACTTTTATTTCTCGCCTTATGATTCAACACTTTTTCCTCCGACCTCATTTGGTGCGATCACCATCTCGGCAGCATATGTAAGTCCAGCAGATGGGAGAGAGCAACTATTCTGTTCTCAAGCATTCTCTCAATGTTGCACTGGATCTCCAACTGCTCAATTTTGCACCAACCTTTAAAGGCTGCTGTAGTTCCCTAAGGGTCTTGTGAGTATTGTTGAGGAAGCAGCTGCGATTTATGCATCTTGTTATTCTCTTGTGACTCTTTGAGAATAAGTAACAACTAGAACAGTCAAAACATGTGGTTGGCAAACTGGGATATTTTCATCTACAAATTCAGCTATAGCGACTTTCACCCTTGCTCAAAAACATCACGAGGATCAAGAATAAAACCTGGATTTTTCCGAGTCACACCTTAACAGGATTTGTAAATACTCTCCAAACAACAGCATCAGATAGATTTATGTATATTTTGCATAGCTTACATTTGCTACTATTTCACATGTAGATGTGCAACTGGAATGGGAGGCTGTATTACTCCTAGGAAACCACAAATTAATTCTTAACATAGATTTCATCAATGCAGGGTACCTTAAGTAGCTACAAGTTGGTAGAGACAAGTTCTGGAGGCAGGTTAAGCAGGCATAATCTACAGATTCAACAATTAGGCCCTGATACAGTGACAGAGGTATCTACTTTTCACTTGGCAGGTGAAAACCAAACACAAGATTTACATAGCAAGATTATTTTAAACTATCCAAGAGGCTATAGCAGGCAGCTCCATAAGTGCATTGTGACACATCCCTCTGCGCATGCTGTCTTTGATGGTAATGTCAAGGTGAACAGGTAGGCATCTTCAATCTAGTTTTTGCTTCATAAATATTGCAGTATAAGTTAGAAATTGAAAATATTAACTAGTTTTCTGTTTCTTCTATTGGGCTATTAATTCTTTCTTCTATAAATGCAAACATGTATGGGTATCTAGATGTGTGAAGTTGTTTGCTTGGACATACAAGTCTTTGAATAAAAATCATACAATGCACAGTTTTTGTAAGCATTTACTAAGACGTTAAGTCCTAAAAGTGCACAATGCCAATATGGTATAATCAATTGTCCCTGTTGTTTTTTCACACTGATTAGTTGCTCTAATTAACTTAATTATTTTTTTCTTCCTTACTCATTGGTGAACACCCACTCGTTCTCTTCAGTACCAGAGATTAATCAGTTTACTAGGATTCACCTCCCTTAAATCGGTCAATTGGTTGCAGAAATTGTTGACATTTGTCTCTCTATCTACATTACAGTCTGAGTTGGATTTTGTATGTTGAGAAACGTAACTATGCTCGATCTTCATAATTGTTATTGTATCTATATCATTATATATTTATTGTAAAAAAGAGGAAAAATAATTTTTTTTTTGAAGCATGGGTTTCATGCTCTTTTTTTATTTATCATCTAGGTCAAGCATGTTCTTCATGCTTCTAGGGTTTATTGAGTCATTTGAGTCTTTGCCATATGTATAAGACCTTGTTGTAGCTGCTACAACACCACCCAAAATTTTGGGCATATTCAAAATTGCGAGTCCCCCTCTGCTCGCTTAGCCCATTAAGGTTTCGACCCGGCCTTCGGTTAGTTAATCTCCCCATGACCTATTCCTACCAAACCCTGTTGCTACGCCCATTCATACGATGCACACTGCACCCACTTGTCTTGTTGTCTCATGACTGCACTAGGGTTTGGGGGGTTTGCTGCTGCAAAGAGCATTGAGAGTTCCTCCATGGATTCGACACTAGGTTTCCCATAGTAGTTATCACCAATCACTAGGCGCACTGAGCTCGGATAGATAAGGCTTCAGTGTGGCTTGCATTATGCTGGTCATGCCAGGGTTTGGGAGAAACCCTAATTTCTCAAGAGAGTGATTTCATTCCCGTTTTACCTAATTCATATTCCCTTGGGCACATTCGAATAGGCATTGCATGAAATCATGATAAAATCATCGAATATAATTTTCCCTCAGGTTCATGATTGGTTTCCCTCATCTCAACATGTGCATTAAGGTTTTCAGGGTTTTAGTGAGGCATTACAAGTTCTATGCACCTGCAAGCCCCTTTTATTTGGCACGTGCATTGAAACGAAGTGGAGACATCTTGTGTTGATGGTTAGGGCAAGGCTTGAGCTTCATTAGGGTATGGAAAAGGTTGGCTCTCCTTTGCACCTCTAAAACCCTAAATTATTATGATCAAGAATCCGACCATGCCTTGAATTAACCTTCACTATCTAGAACTCTTTTCACATGGCGCTTCAAGGCATTGGCTCTAAAATCACATCAGCACCGTGTTGAAAAGTGTAACTAGGATCGGTCTTCATATTGACTATGTGATTATGTAAAGAAGAAGACAAAGATAATAAAATGTATTTTTGTTGTACTTACTTCATGGGTTTCATGAGCAAGATTTTTATTATAGGTCAATAGACTTCTTGATGTCTATTAGGATTTGTCTTTTGATTACAAGTATAATTAAGTGTCATGTATATGAAGTGTCTAGTCTAGAAATTATGCTCCAAGACCTTGTCATGGTATCATGAAGAAATGGCTCCTAAATGAGGCTCAAAGCTACACTCTCAACACTAGAATACAAGTCCTCCATGTCGGCCTATGGACAGAAGTTAAAGTCGACCTACACGCTGGATGAATGGTCGGCCTAAAACAGAGGACATGCCACTATATATACTCAGACTTGCAGTTCATTTGAGACACAAAAATTTGCGGATTTCTCTGAGGTTTTTACAGGGTTTAAGGTGCAGATTTGGAAACAAGAATTCAGACAAGTCTGAAGAGAATATGTGGATATACATATGTAACGTTTATGGGTAATGTGTAGTAGCAACAACAAGGTATCTCCTGAAGATTGCGGATATGTCTGTAACACTACATCATGGAAAAATATGAAGTGAGTGCGGATCACAGTGCTGCAATTAGAGCTGCATCGAAGTGCGGATTTCTGTGCTAAAGTAAGCTGCATTCAAGTGCGGATGATAGTGCTGGAGAAGGGTGTATTCAAGTGTGGATTACATTGTTAAAGAACGCTGCATTCAAGGACAGATCAAGGTGCTAAAGAAGGTTTAACTGTGTCAAAGCGTGAGATAAAAGGTACAACAAAGTGCATAGTGATTGTGCTAAAGTTATGATTGTATCCAGCTGAGATAAGTAAACAGTCAATGCCCTAAGGAAACAAAATTTGTGTAGAGACCGAGTTCTCTGGTGTAGAAAGGTGCAAAGTCAGTGAAGGACAGTGAAGAAGAACATCATCAATCAATGACAAGGTCTTGGAAGCATAAGAAGGTTAAGGGTCTGTGTCACGGTCATGGTACTTGTCATTTGAAAATCTAGAAGAAGAATTTCTCGTGGGTTTTTCTCTCCAAGAGGGAGAGGTTTTGCCCTGGCTCTAGGAGCCTAATTTTTGTGTCTCCTGTATTTTGATAATTGACTTGATGAAAGACTAAATAAGCTAAGAAGAGAAGACATAAGTAAATCAAGTAAGCTCACAAGTAATTATCAAGAAGAGAATTTGTATTAATCACCTTCTCTCCAAATTCTCAACATGGTATCAGAGCTAAGGTGCTGAACACAAGGGCTACTTGACAAGAAGACACTCTAGGGAACAAAGATCAAAGTTTGGGTTGAAAAGTCAAATCAGTTTGCAAGGAAGACTCTCAAGTTATTTCAAGAAAGATCTTCAATCTTATTCAAAGGATCAACTCATCAAGAAAATAATCTTTGTCATCAAAGATTTACATTCAAAACATTGTTGGAAGAAACATCATCTTTTGAAGATATCCTTTATCATCAAGGATCCAAGAACACCTACATTGAAGATTTCAATCTTAGAAGAAGCTCCTGACTTCATCTTCATCATCATCAAGGAAGCTACAACTCACTCTACTCAAGTAAGTATCTATGACCTTACTTAAATCTGTCAAGATGACTTATTGTAAAGAGAGCAACAAATTGGTTGGGTCATCAAACTTTAGTGCATGGAAGAAGAGGACAGATTTGAATCTAATTGAAGGCGAAGTTATGGACTACATTGAAGGATCTACAATTCAACCCTCGAAAGAAGATGCTCCAGCTCATGCTAAGTACATGAAGGGAGAAATAAGAGCCCAGAGGATTCTCATAGAATCCATTAAGGACTCACTCATTTCCTATGTATCAAAACTAAAGTCTGCAAAAGAAATATATGAGAAATTGGTGGAGCTATTCTCTGAATTGGGAGAAGTAATGTCTGATACTGAGATGACTACAGTGGTGTTGAATGCTCTATCGGAAGAATGGGGAAACTTCACTTCAAGTTTATACAGGAAGAAAGAAGCAACACCATTCCATGATTTACCGTTTCTATGTAAAATATAGGAAACAAGATTGAAAGCCAAAGCTAATATAGGACCAAGTGAAGGGAATCAAGCCTTTGCAACCATATCTAGGAAGAAAGGAAGATTCAGAAAATTTGGTTCTCAGAATAAAAGAAGAAATATGGACAAAGTACGATGCTCTGGATGTAATGACCTTGAGCATTATAAAAGAGATTGTCCTAAATCTGGAAAGGACAAGAGGAAAAAGGAAGAAGCCCATGTCACAGATGAAAGGGTAGAACCTGATGTTAAGAAATCTAAGAAAGAAGGGAAAGATCTATATTATGATTGAGATCATCTTCTTCTTTAAGTGATTTTTGTTGGTTGTAAAATAGTATGATAGGAAGCAATGTATATTAATAGCATCATGATAAAAGCATGGTAGGAGCTCTTGGTGTAACAACTTTTGGAAAACCTCGCTGATAACAATATTGATGGAAGGCAGTCATCAAAATCAAGAGTCATCATGGAAACTGGTGCTGACATTTTCTAATGGAGTTCTCTATGGATTCATAGATTAGAAAGAAAGAAAGGTTTCATCAAGAATTCTGGGATGTGATAACATATTGATGAAGCAGGTCAAGGGAATGAAGTTCTTCATTCTAGTAAAATTGCTACAGGATGACTCAAAGGAAAAGGGTATGAGGTATATATATATTTATATGCTGACATTGGATGCTGTGAAGTCATGTCATATAGTTGCAGGTAATGGACTTCTATATTTAGAAGTATGATCTATGAGGATCTCTCACGATGCACTGACAGATGAAATCAACATAATATATTCTCATATGGAATATGAAGTGGTTGTGTATGAACAAGGAACTAGATATTGTAAGTTCCTGGGAATGAAAATGTGCAGAAAGGAAGAGATCATGAAGTGCAACCATGTCAAGAGGCAGTTATCATCTGGAAGCCAAGAAGATGTGACTAGAATATCTCCTGGGAGGATATGTAGACTTCGATAGAAGTCTGGTAAAGAAGAATACCCTTGAAAAAACATATCATTAGGAGATGTGTCAATTTGAATAGAGGTTGCCGATGCTACAAGAAGATGTCATGGTGAAAGATCATCACTAAGGTAACCTTTGATTTGAAAGTTCATATGTATATGTTTATCTGGATGAATTTATGCAGGGCTGCCAATCATGTGAAAGGATGTAAGATCCTTGGAGATGGTTCGAAGGAAAGAAGCATGGCGTAAAGGTGGACCAGATGAGAAAGACTGATGAATCACTTTCTGGTGGATGACATGACTCATGAATGAAAGTGATGAATGATTTGTGCCCTATGAAGCTAAAGTTGAAGATTCCTCAATATCGAAATTCATGACATCGAGGGCAGGAATTCTTCATGAGCAACTGGGTGTCTCACCATTGTTGTTTTTGGGTCCCTGGTTAAGAGGGAGCCTGGTGGTAAGTTTCTTATTTGGAAGAAACTTGGTAATTCCTAAGAATGAGCTTAGGTACATTCCTTGTATAGGAATGAGTACATTCCCTTGTGGAATAGGTCCTCCCTGGCTAAGAGGAAGAGATAGACACATCATTCTAGTCTTCAACTGGGAAGACAAAATAGAGGATTAGGTAATCATCTCGCATCCGATACTCTTTGAGAATGAGATAGGGCATTCAAGATAAGAGTAGTCATGGACTGATATTCTTTGAGGGCTAGCTATCCAAGAGAAGAATAGTCCAAGAAGGTCATACTTTGGAAACACCTAGGTGGAGTATGTACCTTGGAGAGACAATAACTATGGTGTCTATAAGTCACGTGTCTCGCCATCATTGTAGCCCATTGTCTCGTTGAGAGATGGGGTTGTTAGTCAAGGCCTTGCTCTAGGACAATGCTGGTTGATATGATGCTATACAGATGCGATTACCAATCCGATTCTTCTTATAAGATTCTTCAGTTTGAAAGTGACCATGTACCCATATGAATACCTCCCTAGTAAGAGGGAGTGTTGAAAAGTGTAACTAGGATCGGTCTTCATATTGTCTATGTAATTATGTATTTATGTAAAGAAGAAGACAAAGATAATAAAATGTATTTTTGTTGTACTTGCTTCATGGGTTTCATGAGCAAGATTTTTATTATAGGTCAATAGACTTCTTCTTGATGTCTATTAGGGTTTATCTTCTGATTACAAGTATAATTAAGTGTCATGTATATGAAGTGTCTAGTCTAGAAATTATGCTCCAAGACCTTGTCATGATATCATGAAGAAATGGCTCCTAAATGAGGCTGAAAGCTACACTTTCAACGCTGGAACAAAAGTTCTTCATGTCGGCCTATGGACAGAAGTTAAAGTCGGCTTACATGTTTGATGAATGGTCGGCCTAAAACAAAGGACATGCCACTATATATACTTAGTCCTGCAGTTCATTTGAGACAGAAATTTGCGGATTTCTTTGAGGTTTTTACAGGGTTTAAGGTACGGATTTGGAAATAGGAATTCAGACACGTCTGAAGAGAATCTGCGGATATACATCTATAACGTTTATGGGTAATGTGTAGTAGCAACAACAAGGTATCACTTGAAGATTGCGGATATGTCTGTAACACTACAACGTGGAAAAATATGAAGTGAGTGCGGATCACAGTGCTGTAATTAGGGTTGCATCTAAGTGCGGATTTCTGTGTTAAAGTAAGCTGCATTCAAGTGCGGATGATAGTGCTGGAGAAGGGTGTATTCAAGTGTGGATTACATTGTTAAAGAAGGCTGCATTCAAGGACAGATCAAGTTGCCAAAGAAGGTTTAACTGTGTCAAAGCGTCAGATAAAAGGTACATCAAAGTGCATAGTGATTGTGCTAAAGTTATGATTGTATCCAGCTGAGATAAGTAAATAGTCAATGCCCTAAGGAAGCAGAATTTGTGTAGAGATCGAGCTCTCTGGTGTAGAAAGGTGCAAGTCAGTGAAGGACAGTGCAGAAGAACATAATCAATCAGTGACAAGGTCTTGGAAGCATAAGAAGGTTAAGGGTCTGTGTCACGGTCATGGTACTTGTCATTTGAAATTCTATAAGAAGAATTTCTTGTGGGTTTTCCTCTCCAAGAGGGAGACATTTTTCCCTGGCTCTAGGAGCCTAATTTTTGTGTCTCTTTTATTTTGATAATTGACTTGATGAAAGACTAAATAAGCTAAGAAGAGAAGACATAAGTAAATCGAGTAAACTCACAAGTAATTATCAAGAAGAGAATTTTTATTAATCACCAGCCCTCTAAATTCTCAACACACCATGGGAGACAAAAAATATTAAAGTCACGATTGGTGGTTCCATTAAATATCTAACTTTGAATTTGATTTCCAAAGTGAAGCATGAGCTGATCCATCCATGCAATTTATAACAAATTAATTTGGATTATTTTCTGGTTCATGATCCTAGAGTGAATCAATGTTTGTCTTTTTATCTATTCATTGATCCCGCATGAAAAGAATCTCTTTGGTAAACTAATTTGTTTGTTTCATCTTCTTTGCAGGACACCAAGAAAATGTGGCTTGGATCTACATCCAACGAGGCAACACTTGTACTTGAGGAAAGAAACGCACAGGTCGTAAAGTCACAAAAGTCACATAGGTCGCAAAGTCGCATAGGTCGCAAAGTTGCATAGGTCAAAAATTCGCATAGGTCACAAAGGTCGCAAATTCGCATAAGTCGCAAAGTCGCAAAGTGGCATAGGTTGTAAAGTCGCATAGGTCGTAAGGTCGCATAGGTCGCAAGTTCGCAAAGTCGTATAGGTCGCAAAGTTGCAAAGTCGCATAGGTTGCAAACTCACATAGGTCGCAAAGTTGCACAAGTCACAAAAGTCGCAAAGTCGCATAGGTCACAAAGTCGCAAAGTCACATAGGTCACAAGGTCGCAAAGTCGCAAGGTCACAAAGTTGCATAGGTTGCATAGGTCGCAAAGTCGCATAGGTCGCAAAGTCGCAAAGTCGTAAAGTCGCATAGGTTGCAAAGTTGCAAAGGTCGCAAAGTCGCATAGGTTGCAAAGTCGCATAGGTCGCATAGGTTGCATTCTGCCACTCGGTCACTCCTATAAAGGGAGAAAAATAGCCAATTTGAGAGAGGCTTCAACGATAGTAGACAACATCCTTGACTCGAGTAAAAAATATCCCAAAGCTCCAGATACTCTTCCAAATAAGGATTGGATTACGACACAAAATGATAAAGTACAGCTACGCATGAGAATCCAATCTCGGGACAAGTTAGCGAAGGATGTAGACAAGGTCATATCTTCATATAATCATCTCCTCAATGGGTTATATCGATGGTTGAAGTCCATCACACTCCTTCCATCGGGTCACTAGCAGCACCTAAGGAACGGGAGGAATTACTACAAGAAATGAAAGGATTTCTTGACCTAATCAGACAAGCTTCCAGCTCCAACGACTTGCAGGTGACAAGAGAGAGAGTATCACGCAGTATGTGGTTGAGTCGGTCAGGGTCCACACCAAATTTTCTACCTTGTCAAACTAAGTCAACGCCAAGAAAAGCACGATGATTCCAGATGGCCTCGAGTGCATGCACAGATATGGGGATGACATGCCTCAACTGGTCACAGTAGATACAGACTACAAAGCATGGCAGACCTATCTCAGGGAGCATCAACATATTGACACTCTGGCCTTATCAATCACCAAATCACCAGATCAATAGCATAGGATCAATGCATGAGAAAGAATCTCATTTTTTGTTGCATAACATGGTATCTTAGGGAAAATTGAATTAGAACCTAAGAGAAACATGAGGGAGTACCTAGGTCGCAATCAAGCATGAAAGATACCCTAGGTCGCAATCTCCCGTAGGTCGCAATTTCCCCTAGGTCGCAATCTCCCTCAGGTCGTAATCTCCCTTAGGTTGCAACTTCCCCTAAGTCGCAATCTCTCCTAGGTCGCAATCTCCCCTAGGTCGCAACTTCTCTTGTGTCGCAATCTCCCTTAGGTCGCAACTTTGCCTGGGTCACAATAACCCTTAGGTCGCAACCTCCCCTAAGTTGCAATCTCACTTAGGTCGCAACTTCCCCTAAGTTGCAATCTCCCTTAGGTCGTAACTTCCCCTCCCTTGGGTCGCAATCCTCCTGAAGTCGCAACTTCCCCCAAGTCACAATCCTCCTGAAGTCGCAACTTCTCCTCAGTCGCAAGTAAACCCAAGAGTCAAGGAAGAACAAAGGTCATGGGAAACCCAAGAGTCATCTCGGCCTATATGTACATCTTCTGGCGATTTTGTAAGGACTTTTTGGGTTTTGGACTTTTGAGAGAGACACATTGTTGCTTATTGAATGTATGCATTTTGATGAATACAAAGAAGTGTTATTGGATCTCACTATTGAATCCGACGAAAGTCCCTTGTGTTGTGCTATGAATATGGTCCCTTCAAATGAATGATGCTTTCTTCAAGTATTGGTGCACATTTCTACTCATGTATTCTCTTGTGTTATGAGCTTTCTTACAACACATGGATGGTATATGATGCTCTAACTTTAAGGATATGTTGATGAATTGCTTTGTCAATATTTGCTTTAAGTATTTATTGGAATGTGCATAGATTATAAATGAAATGCTTTGCCATCGCGAACTGTTTCTCGTTTATTAAGTGAATCTTGTTATAAGTGTGATCTTGGTAAAGTTTTGCTAACAATGCTTTTCGTAAGTTTCATGCTTTAAATTCCACTTTGCTATTCATGGTATCATGTTTCACAAGGCGTTCTTCAATCATTGATTTGTGTTTGCTCAACATCTGTGCATTTCTCTTTTTAGCGAGTCTCCTCTCGTCCGAAAACCATCTTTACCAACTTAGTGGCAACTGGGCCTACATACTGGATGGGATCCCTAAACCAAACGGTGTAGAGTCTAATTGGGATCTTGCACCGGGGAGATCCCCTTACTGTTGTCGAGACATTTTCAACCGTCAACAAATTTGGCGCTAGAAGGAGGGCCAGATGACAAGGTGAGCCCTTGGAGCCTGCAATTTAGTCTCATATCTGTAAATGGCTCGTCCCCAAATCATCCTCTCGAGATGTTTATCTTGTTTATCTATTTGTCAATGCTTAACCCGTAGAACCTCATTATCACTCAGTCTCAGTTGAAGTTCGATGGTGAAAATGGAATTTCCGTAATCGAGCACCTTTCTAATTTTCTTGAGTTTTGTGAATATTACGAAATTGATGATGAGGAGTTTGCTTGTGTGCTTTTCTCCCTCACCCTTGAAGGATGCGTCAAGAAATGGTGCCGCACGCTGTTAGCAGCTTCCATCCATTCGTTCGAGCAACTCATCAGTGAGCTTCAACAGGCTTTTCACAGATACGATTTTCAAGATGTATTAATAAGGATAAGTGAGATCGGAATGAAACCTCATGAATCTGTAGAGGATTTTTCTATTAGATTTGTTCATCCTTGTTTTGAGTTCCCTGAAAGAGATGTCGATTGGGGATATTTAATTAAACAGTTTCAACAGTTGGTTTTTGTTTCTTTGCAACACCTTCGATCGTAAACAAATCCTGATCCCTATGGCTGTCATGATAATCATCAAGTTACTAACTATCCAAATTCAGTCCCGAATATTTTCTTGCCCATCTCTCTGAGTCTGGAACAACTTCAAGCCTCCAAGGAGGAACTTACTATTTGTGACATTTCTCATCCTCCTCCTGATTTGCTACCTAATGGAGTTTTGGTCGCAAATAGTTTAAGTGATTAAAGATGCTTGTAGGAAATAAACCATGTTATATTGCCTCCGCATCTTTCATACTCCCTGTCAAATCAAGACTCGAAAAACAAGTTGATTTAACATCTCTCCATTGAACATATGCATGGATCTAGTCCTAAATCTCATTCACCTACCGACAATGACTTGGGCTTTGTCTCGAATGAAGTTGATTGTCCTGTAAAATCCATGCACCATGACATGCATGCAAGTTCATTGTTCCCTCTGGATGACACTAATGTGCGAGATGAAAGTCCTGGTACGATTGGTGCCCCTTCATCTGAATCATTTCATCCATTATTCCCTGATTCATTTCTTGAGCCTACCACACCAGTGATTTCTACAAATAATTCAGAACTTTCTTCTGCTGGTGTTGGTGGCAGTGATGAACACGAGGGTAATGTTTCACAATCGCACTACGAGAATGATGAATCTCTTATTCTTGATCTCTTCCAGTCACATTCCTTAACCGATCAAGAAAGAGACCATAAGTCTCGGCAATCTCAGGATGTTTCTCTCACTGTTTCATCCTTATTTTTAATCCAAGAAGAGCCTAATGTACTAGATACCTGACCTGATCAAATTGGTTGCTTCAATGCTTGTAATTTCTCCGAAAATGTATTCACTCACACCTCTGGTGATTGTCACTTGTATCTATCTGTTGATCCTACGAAGCCACCAAAATTCGATGATTCACCTTTCGAAGATTCAAGGACTCATTAGGAAGTTGAGGCACTTCAACTTCCGCTGATGGTTATGTCAGGTTCTCATGATCCTGATGAGACCCTTGAACCAACTCAAATTAGGGTTTCCACCCACCACACTCCTCTTGACATAATCTCGCTGAATGCCAGCTCATCTTGGAAAGCCCCTAATTCGAGTGATGTTTCCCTAAGCACATCTTTCAATCCCCTATAAACTGATATGCATCAACCTCTATACCCTAATTTATTTGCCGAAGGGAGGACACCAACCATTGTCTCAAATCTATTTTGTTGTTTCCCAGCCAGTACAGATTGGAGTCAAGTACAAGCAGATGATGTTTTACAATCCAATCACTCAACCTCTCTATTGTTTGAGACGCTTCTGGTGAATTCATCTCATCCTTGGGAATCCAAAGAATCTGATCTATTGAACTGTCAGCCTATTAGTGTGCAAACATCTAACCAAATTATTACCGAAAGAATTCTAAATTTTTTATGATGGATCACAGAAACCAAAATTCTAAAAATAGTTATCTAGTTGCTGCAAATAATGATTCGCCAGTTAATCTCACGAAATCTTCGAAGTTCGATAACTCCCTGTTTGAAGGTTCAGAGTTTTGCCAGGGTAGTGAGGCACTGGAGCTCCCGCCGATGGTTACGTCAGGCCCTCACATCCTTGAAAAAACCCATGGACAACTTCAAACTAGGGTTTCCGAAATTAGGGTTTATGCACTTGAATTCTCTAGCATCTCAATTTCACTTGGCAAACACATATTTTCTCCATGTCATCAAATTGATCATCCCCACTGTTATGATAAGGCTGCTGCTCTGCTTGAAGGATGTTATCCGGCAAATTTCTCTACAAACAGAAAACATCTTACCTCACTCGCACCAGATTTAGGGTTAAATACGAACGGATGTGTGTCATGGCTAGATGATTATAGGATTCAAGTACATCTTCCTGTCTTCAGGATGGGATTACAGTTTAGCTTGAACAAACTTTTCTAGCACGTTCTCCGGTAAGTAGCCATGACCTTCTTGCTGTTATACATCTTTTACAAGTAAGCTTTGTTGTTGGTGCACAATTTTTTATGTTGGTTCTGATTGCGTACATCCTTGTTCTTGTAGGTCGGGAGCTGATGTGATGGTTGCACTGGAAATCTGATTTCATATGACCTGATCGCCTCTACGATTAAATTAGGGTTTGAGGTTTAGGCTAGCAAGGGTTTGTTAATTAAAGTTTACTTGTTCATGATATTAATTAGGGTTTACTTGTTAGAATTTGCTTTATGGTTAAATTATGTCCCCTATATTTTCTTCACTGTAGGTAGTTTAGTTTTATGCATTATGGTTTTTGCCCTAATTTGCATTTTCTCAGTGTTGCATGGCATTCATAAAATCACTACAGATGCGTTGCATTGTCCTTTATATGCAATTAACTGATTTCTTTCACGCATAACATTGCATTGCATCATAATCCCTGCTCGTTGCACTACATCATACATTTTCCTTCTTGCATAATATACACTTGTCGTTGGCCTAGACTTGCATTTTCCTCTTTGCTGCATACCACTACATGGGCCTTCATTGAACCTGGAGCCTTCAAACCTTTGGTGCCACCACTAGCTTTCTTACACCTGCTTGTACATGCTCGAAGCCTGAGGGATTTCTTTAACCTCTTTGTGCACGCCGAAACCCTGGAAACTGCTCCACAACTTCGAGTGACCTATATCCATAACTTGAACCCTGTGCTCAACATGGTCTTGAATATCTTAATGAATTGTTTTCATGTTTCACCGGTTAACTGGAGATGGGGTGTGGAGGCTTGGCATGGGGGAAAACCTAAAAAACTAGAATATTTTTCAGTTTTTGTCAAACAAGAAACAACCTCTTTTGCCCGTAAAATAAGTCGGGATCCCTCATCCGCCCTGGCGCAATGAACGCCGAGTAATAAGTGCTAATGTGCACATAAAAGAAAATGAAATTAAATGAAGGGTAAAGGATTGAGAAATGCTTCGTGCGCAGAGAGGTAATGCAACAACTCCGCCGGGGTACTGACCAGGCTCGCTGGCTGCAGAGCAACGTTTGTGATTTCTTGAAGTGACTTCGTCAGGGTGATGTCTAGGCCCGCTGGCAGCGGAGCAACACTAGAAACGTATTTTAAAATTTTGAATATAATAAGCCCTCTGCCTTTTTTCTTTGCATCATGATCAACTATTGGCATGTGTGAATTTCTACTTGGGTGTTTACTGATCAACAAGACCTAGTTGAGGCACAAACGAAAGGCATATCTCTAAAGGTCAAAGCAACACTGGAGGTACCCATAGTGCCTATTCAATATTCCCTTGCATCACTATCCAGACTCAGACTATTGTAGGGATTTTGGCAGAGATGCTGGATTCTACCAATGGTTCACCAATTGTTGTAGCTGCTACAACAACACCCAAAATTTTGGGCATATTCAAAATTTCGAGTCCCCCTCTGCTCGCTTAGCCCATTAAGGTTTTGACCCGGCCTTCGGTCAGTTAATCTCTCCCTGACCTACTCCTACCAAACCCTGTCGCTGTGCCCATTCATATGATGCACACCGCATCCACTTGTCTTGTTGTCTCATGACTGCACTAGGGTTTGGGGGGTTTGTTGCTGCAAAGAGCATTGAGAGTTCCTCCATGGATTCAATGCTAGGTTTCCCATAGTAGTTATCACCAATCACTGGGGGCACCAAGCTCAGACAGATAAGGCGTCAGTATGGCTTGCATTATGCTGGCCGTGCTAGGGTTTGGGAGAAACTCTAATTTCTCAAGAGAGTGATCTCATTCTCGTTTTATCTAATTCATATTCCCCTGTGGCACATTCTAATAAGCATCGCATGAAATCATGATAAAATCATCGAATGTAATTTGCCCTCAGGTTCATGATTGGTTTCCCTCATCTCAACATGTGCATTAAGGTTTTTAGGGTTTTAGTGAGGCATTACAAGTCCTACGCACTTGCAAGCCCCTTTTCTCTGGCATGTGCATTGAAACGAAGTGGAGACATCTTGTGTTGATGGTTAGGGTAAGGCTTGAGCTTCATTATGGTATGGAAAAGGTTGGCTCTCCTCTGCACCTCTAAAACCCTAAATTATTATGATCAAGAATCCGACCACGCCTTGAATTAACCTTCACTATCTAGAAATCTTTTCAGATAGCAGTTCAAGGCATTGGCTCTAAAATCACATCATCATTGTGGGAAACAAAAAATATTAAAGTCACGATTGGTGGTTCCATTAAATATCTAAATTTGAATTCGATTTCCAAAGTGAAGCATGAGCTGATCCATCCATGCAATTTATAACAAATTAATTGGATTATTTTCTGGTTCATGCTCCTAGACTGAATCAATGTTTGTCTTTTTATCTATTCATTGATCCCGCATGAAAAGTATCACTTTGGTAAACTAATTTGTTAGTTTCATCTTCTATGCAGGACACGAAGAAAATGTGGCTTGGATCTACATCCAACAAGACAACACTTGTACTCGAGGAAAGAAATGCATAGGTCGCAAAAGTCACATAGGTCGCAAGGTTGCATTGGTCGCATTGGTCGCAAAGTCGCATTGGTCGCAAAGTCGCATAGGTCGCAAAGTTGCAAAGGTCGCAAAGTTGCAAAGTCGCATAGGTCGCAAAGTTGCAAGTCACAAGTCACAAATTCACATAGGTCGCAAGGTCGCAAAGTCGCATAGGTTGCAAACTCGCATCGGTCGCAAAGTCGCAAACGTCGCATAGGTCGCAAAGTCGCATAGGTCGCATAAGTCGCAAAGTCGCATAGGTTGCAAAGGTCACAAGGTTCCATAGGTCGCAAAGTCGCATAGGTCGCATAGGTCGCAAAGGTCGCATTCCGCAACTCGGTCACTCCTATAAAAGGGAAAATTTAGCCAATTTGAGAGACGCTGCAACGACAATAGACAACATCCTTGACTCGACCAACACATATCCCGAAGCTCCAGATACTCTTCTGAAGAAGGATTGTATTAAGACACAAAATGATAAAGTACGCATGAGAATCCAATCTCGGGACAAGTTGGCCAATGATGTAGACAAGGTCATATCTTCATATAATCATCTCCTCAGTGGGTTATATAGATGGTCAAAGTCCATCACACTCCTTCCATCGGGTCACTAGCAACACCTAAGGAACGGGAGGAATTACTATAGGAAATGCAAGCATTTGTCGACCCAATCAGAAAAGCTTCCGACTCCAACAACTTGCAGGTGACAAGAGAGAGCATCACGCAGTATGTGGTTGAGCCGGTCAGGGTCCACACCAAATTTGCTACCTTGTTAAATTAAGTCAATGCCAAGAAAAGCACGATGATTCCAGATGTCCTCGAGTGCATGCATAGACACGGGGAAGACATGCCTCGACTGGTCACGATAGATAGAGACTACAAAGCATGGCAGACCTATCTCAGGGAGCATCAACATATTGACACTCTGGCCTTATCAATCACCAGATCATTAGCATAGGATCAATGCATGATAAAGACTATCTCATTTTTTGTTGCACAACATCGTAGCTTAGGGAAAATTGAATTAGAACCTAAGAGAAACATGAGGGAATCCCTAGGTCGCAATCAGCCCTAGGTCGCAATCAAGCATGAAAGATCCCCTAGGTCGCAATCTCCCTTAGGTTGCAACTTCCTTGGGTCACAATCTCCCTTAGGTTGCAATCTCCCTTAGGTCGCAACCTCCCCTAAGTCACAATCTCCCTTAGGTCGCAACTTCCCCTGGGTCGCAATCTCCCTTAGGTCGCAACTTCCTTTGGGTGGCAATCTCTCTCAAGTCATAATATCCCTTAGGTCACAACCTCCCCTAAGTCGCAATCTCACTTAGGTCGCAACCTTCCCTGAGTGGCAATCTCACTTAGATCGCAACTTCCCCTAAGTCGCAATCTCCCTTAGGTCGCAACTTCCCTTGGGTCGCAATCTCCCTCAGGTAACAATCTTCCTCAGGTCGCAATCTCCCTTCCCTCAGGTCGCAATCCTCCTGAAGTCACAACTTCCGCTAAGTCACAATCCTTCTGAAGTCGTAACTTCCCCTCAGTTGTAAGTAAGCCCAAGAGTCGGGGAAGACCAAAGGTCACAGGAAACCTGAGAGTCATCTCGGCCTATATGTACATCTTCTGGCGATTTTGTAAGGAATTTTTGGGTTTTGGACTTTTGAGAGAGACACATTGTTGCTTATTGAATGTATGCCTTTTGATGAATACAAAGAAGTGTTATTGGCTCTCACTATTGAATTCAACGGAAGTCCCCTGTGTGGTTGTGCTATGAATATGGTCCCTTCAAATGAATGATGTTTTCTTCAAGTATTGGTGCACATTTCTACTCATGTATTCTCTTGTGTTATGAGCTTTCTTACAACACATGGATGGTATATGATGCTCTAACTTTAAGGTTATGTTGATGAATTGTTTTGTCAATATTTGCTTTAAATCTTTATTGGAATGTGCGTAGATTATAAATGAAATGCTTAGCCATCATGAATTGTCTCTCGTTTGTGAAGTGAATCTTGTTAGAAGTGTGATCTTGGTAAAGTTTTGCTAACAATGCTTTTCGTAAGTTTCATGCTTTAAATTCCACTTTGCTATTCATGGTATCATGTTTCAGAAGACGTTCTTCAATCTTTGATTTGTGTTCATTCAACATCCGTACATTTCTCTTTTCAGTGAGTCCCCTCCTCGTCCGAAAACCATCTTTACCAACTTAATGGCAACCAAACATACATACCAGATGGGATCCCTAAACCAAATGGTGTAGAGTCTAATTGGAATTGCGCACCGAGGAGATCCCCTTACTGTTGTCGAGACATTTTCAACCGTCAACAAACCCTTATGGGAAAATTATATCATGAAAGAAATATTATTTTTGAGTTTAAAATGTAAATTTTGGACTCCTAAGACCAAGTTGACCCTTTCAGTGAAGTCGGCCTAGAAGAGGCCCATTCGACCCTTGAAGAAGGTATAAATAGGAAGAGACTTCGACCTATTTGGACACCATTGAGAAGCAAGTTCGATCTACTCCTAAATCATAAGAAAGAGACAAGCGAAGGAAAGAAGGAAGAGAACCTAAGGGAAGGAGAAAAAG
Source organism: Pinus albicaulis (assembly GCA_034641835.2). Taxonomy (NCBI): domain Eukaryota; kingdom Viridiplantae; phylum Streptophyta; class Pinopsida; order Pinales; family Pinaceae; genus Pinus; species Pinus albicaulis. Next base: position 1,359,097,207 of record CM076584.1, on the reverse strand, counting down.
ACTATCTTTTGACCTAACTCGGCTCACATGTGTGATATTTTCTAGGGTTTTTGTTGCTGCTACAGACTCTGGTTGCAAGCTGAGAGTTGCAGGACTGAAGTTATAGGCGGAAGCCTTAAAAGTTGCAGAAGAAAGACACTTTGACCTAGGTTGACTTGGGAAGACCTTGACACTTTTGAAGGAGAAAATTTGGAGGGCTGATTTGGTGCTTGGTGGAAGTGTTTGTCTTGTTTTTGTGGTCTTGGATGTCCCATTTTGACTTGATCCTATAAGAAGAAGAATAGTTCGAATGAGTTTTCCCCTAGGAGAGGGGTTTTTCCCTAACTGAGAGGCTATATCTTGTGTCTTTTGTTCTTGTGATCTTCATACATTTAGGAATTGGTAATTGCTTGATGAAAGAAGAAATAATAAAGAATTAAAGTCCAACACATAATCACAAGTAATTATCAAGAAAAGAGGATTCAAAACCTTAATTTCTACCTAGATTGATTTCTCAACATGGTATCAGAGCTAAGGTGAAGGAAGGACTACTTGAAGATTGCTTTATTGGCACTTTCTTATAAACATCCTTAGAAGATCACTTTAGTATCTCTCATCAATGGCAAGCTACATGAAGAAGGGTCTCAAGACTCTTTGGAGTCTCTTGAAAGTTGCAAAGGAATATGTTATCCAAGGTCATCTCCAAACTATCAAAAGGTGTCCAAGATGGGGGATTCATTTCCGCTCTCATAGGTACTTTTGAAGATGACAACATTTAGATAATTGACAGTGGAGCCTCAAGACACATGACAGGAGAATGTAGACAACTACAAACTTTGTCAAAGGGAATGACCTCTCCTTCAGTGGAGCTTGGAGACAAGAAGAGTTATTTGGTCAAGGGCATTGGATCTACATCATTGGAGCTGGAAGGTGGTGGAAACATTCATCTCAATAACATACTCTTCGTTCCAAGTTTGAAGAAAAAATTATGTTCTATTTCTTGTCTAAAAGATAAAGGGGATAGAATTGTTTTTATAGATGACAAGGTTCTTGTTTAGGGAAAGGATTCTAGCATTGATAAAGCTAAGGTTATTGGGATTCGTGAGGGGAGGTTGTATAGGCCGCTAACACCTCTTCCTCGAGTTCTTGTACATTTGGATAATAGCCCTTCTAAACTATGTCATAGAAGGTATGACCACCTTCACTACAAAATATTGCCTTCCTTAAGTCAAATGGTGAAAGGCATCCCCAATTTGAAAGAAGACCATGAAGGAGTTTGCAACGGATGTGCTTTAGGTAAAAATGTGAAGAAGCCATTTACAAGCAGTGATACTGGGTTTAAAGAAATATTAGACCTCATTCATTCTGATGTATGCGGAGCTATGGCAGAAAAATGTCTTGGAGGTCATCAATATTATGTGACATTCATTGATGATCATTCAAGGAAAACATGAATTTATCTCCTCAAATCTAAGGATGAAGTTTTTGAGAAATTCCAAGAAATCAAGGTAGAAGTGGAGATCTTGACAGAAAGAAAGATAAAGACTCCAAGATCTGACAATGGTGGGGGATACACCTCCAAGGAACTTATAGCTTTTTGCAAGGAAGCATGTATAAAGAGGGAGCTCACAGTTCCTTATAATCCTCAAGAAAATGGAGTGGCTGAAAGAAGGAATAGAACAATTGAAGAATGTGTTAGAACTTAGAGCCATGATCCATGATCAAGATATTCCTAAATTCTTATGGGGAGAAACAACAGTGGCAACAATATACATCCAAAATAGAAGCCCTCATAGAATTCTTAAAAATATGACTCCAGAAGAATCATTTTCAGGAAGGAAGCCTAATGTAGATCAACTTCGAATCTTTGGATGCCCCATTTACATTCACATTCCGAAAGATAAAAGGAAGAAGTTGGACTCCACTAGCATGAAGGGAATCTTTGTTGCCTATAACTCGTCATCTAAGGCCTACAAAATCTATATTAAGGAAGATCGTTGTATTGAATTCAACAGAGATGTCATTTTCGATGAAAACATTACATACAAAAAGTCCAAGGACATTCTCGTTGACTCTGATGAAGCTGTACCCCTCTTTGAAGAAAAGGAATATCATGACAACAATGAAGTACCTACAATCAATCAAGAAGTTGAAGGACCAAGTGAACTTATTCAACAAACTATCATTCTAGAAAATCGAAAAAGGGCAACATGGTTAAGAGCAACTTTACAAGAAGCTAAAGGTCATGGAGCAGTAAAAGGAACCTTTAGAGAAATCAAAAGGCCTAAAAGATATTCTGGTTATGCAACGTATATGTCAAAACTTATTGAAGCTGAACCCTCCACCTATGAACAAGCCGCTGTGTTGTACTCAAATTGTCAAGGTTCCAAGGAAGCAGAAGTTCCAGCCTTTTTTCAACAGATCGGATCACATATCAGCAGTCCATGTGTCATGGTCACCCTTTCTCCAAGTTATACAATGAAAATGATTTTAGTATGACTTTGAGTCTTTGTAACAACCTAGGTAAGTCTATGATTTTGGCGACGAATTTCATTCTAGAAGGTTTTTTAACCTCGCCAACTACCTGTGTTTCCAAACATGACTAATCAAATGAGTTTTTCCCCTCCAACTTAAACCCCCAAAGCTAGAGTGAAATTTATTGCCAATGTCTTTAGATGAGTCCTAGTGTTTTAGTCGAGTTTAATGTAAAAGTGGTTTGGGAATAATTTAAGGTAGTTGGCTTAATTATTTTATTACAAATCACTTGCTCTACTAGATCATAATGTGTTGCAAATGGGTTATGTGTCTTGAGGGTCTAAGCTAAATGTGTATTTCCTCTTTGAGTCAAAAATGTAAAATCCTATGTAAATGAGGGTTGGAAAAATAATTAAATCCCCTCACGTGTAAAATTAATTAATATTCTTGGCAAAATAAAATAAAATCCCAAGTCAGAAAATTAATTAACTAGAGTCAAGTTAAATTTTCTTAGGAAAATTAATTCTCCAAGTGGAAAAATTCATGGGTCTTAACGGAATCATTTTTTAAAGGTCCTCCACCAAGGGAATATTGTATTTTTCAAGAAAATTTTGACCCTTGGACCTTGGTGGTTAAGTCAAAGTAATTTTTTTAAGGAAATTAGCTCAAAATAATTAATTTATAGCTAATTAAAATGAAATTAAAAGTTAAATTCGAAAATGTTATGTAAAAATTAGTTAATCTGTAATTATTAATTAGGCAAGGGCATGATCAAAGATCATTCCCATTCATCTAGAGGCACCCAAGGTTGTATTTAAGCGAGGGACCGCTTGCTTTGTAATCCATATTTTTCAATTATTAATAAATAAATATCATTTTTGTCAATCGCCGAGTTTGTGTACTCCACTTGGTATCAGAGTAGGTTTGGTTCTTCGACAAAGTGCTGCACAGAGACGTGCTACTTTGCTGCATACAATCTTGTGGCCCTGCATCTCCCAGTCTCGATCATGTTTCCATTGTTCCCAACCATCATCCGCACCACCTTTCCTGAAAATTCCTCGACCGACCGCTTCCACTCCGCCCTGCACCTCTGTTCCAAAATATGTGCCTGTATTGGCAACTCTAGACTTCTCAAAACCATTTGTAGTTGAGTGTGATGCTTCAGGTTTTGGTATAGGAGTAGTATTAATGCAAGATGGTCATACAATAGCTTTTGAAAGCAAGAAACTCAATAAGCGAGAACATCTTAAATCTACATACAACAAAGAAATGCTCGCTATTATGCATGCACTAGCCAAGTGGAGGCAATATCTTTTGGGAAGTAAGTTCTCCATACGAACAAACCATAACAGTCTCCAATACCTCCTCCAACAAAAAATGCTTTTTGAAGAACAACACAAGTGGATTGAAAAAATTGCTGCTTTTGACATGGAGATATTACATAAAAGAGGAAAGGACAAGGTAGTGGCAGATGCTCTGTCCAGGAAAGATGAAGAACCATCATTACTTGCAGTTTCAGTTGTTGTTCCTGAATGGCTTAATGAGATTCGAAGTGAATATGCAAAAGATCCAGAAACAAGTTCTATAATCAATAGCCTTCCCGAGAATTCAAAATTTGAATGGAAGAACGATATTATATGGTACAAGGGAAGAATTTATCAGAACTCAAATTCCAAATTTAAAGCCAAGATTCTCAAGGAGTCACATGATTCACTGTTAGCCGAACATGTAGGGTTCTTTAAAACCTACTATAATGCACGACAATCATTCTTTTGGAAGGGAATGGGTAACGATATTCAGAAATATGTAACAAAATGTGATAAATGCCAGAGGAATAAAAATGAAAGTATTATGACACCTGGACTACTTCATTCTTTAAATATACCGAATCAGAAATGGGAAGAAATATCAATGGACTTTATCGAAGGTTAACCTGTGTCTAATGGTAAGGATAAAATTCTTGTAGTAGTTGACAAATTCACCAAGTATGCTCACTTTATTGGAATGAGGAAATCAGACTCAACAAAACAAATCGCTAAGATATTTTGCAAAAATGTTTACAAATTACATGGATTTCCCAAGGTCATTGTGAGTGATAGAGATGCCAAATTTAAGGGTAATTTTTGGAAGAAATTTTTCAGTCATATAGGAACCTACCTCAACATGAGTTCAACCTACCATCCTCAAACAAATGGCCAAACATTGGTTGTCAATAAATGTTTAGAAGTCTACCTACGTTGTTATGCCACAAACAAACAAAATAAGTTGGTTCAGTGGTTACATCTCACTGAATGGTGGTACAATTCTACTTACCACACGTCAGCGAAAATGACTCCATTTCAAGCTCTGTCGGGTACGAACCTCCGAAATGGAAGGACTTTGCTATCATCGAGACGAAACTACTAGCTGTTAAAAACCAATTAGAAGAAACCCAAAAAGTCGTCCAAACTTTAAAAGAAAATCTAAATAATGCAAGAAACCGTATGTAGCAAGCTGACTGAAACATAACCGAGAGGGAATTTGAAGTTGGAGAATGGGTATTTGTTAAACTTCAACCTTACAAGCAGTTGTCCTTAAAATAAAAGGGAAAAAAACAAATTGGCACTAAGGTTTTATGGATCGTACCAGATCAACAAAAAGATCAGCCAAGTAGTATACAATTTAAGCCTTCCTAATAAAAGTCGTATTCACAACGTTTTCCATGTATCCTGCCTTAAAAAGGCACTTGGTGAACATCAATCGGCACAAACAACACTTTCGATTTTGGATGACGAGGAAGGGTCATTCTAGAACTAGAAGATATCATCTCCATCATGGAAAAGAAGCTATGATTACAAGTAATCAAAGAATACCTGATCAAGTGGAAGGACTTACCAGAAGAATAAGCTTCTTGGGAGACATAAGTGTTTCGTCAACAACACCTGTCGTTACATATGCTTTGAGGACAAAGCATCTTTTTAAGAGGAAGGCAATGTTATGTAAAAATTAGTTAATCTGTAATTATTAATTAGGCAAGAGCATGATCAAAGATCATGCCCATTCATAAAATGGCACCCAAAGCTGTATTTAAGCGAGGGACCTCCTGCTTTGTAATCCATCATTATCAATTATTAATAAATATATATCATTTCTGTCAATCACTGAGTTTGTGTACTCTAAAAAATTCCTCAAAAAATAAGAATCAAGGGCCAAGATTAGAAGATCTTGAAGTGTTTATCAACGACCAAGATTATTTTGACAAGGATCAAAGAAACTAGCCATTATTTTTCCACTTGCAGAATTTATCTATAAATTAGAGTCATTTTAGTCTCTAGTCATCTTGATCTCTGACTAGAATTGCTGCTAAAGCATTTTGTAAATTATTGTCCCACTGGGAACTATTTTTTCTACCATAATAAAAGACTTTTGGGTGCAACTCGAGGTGTTATTGTTCGTTGATCTTTGGTATGTATTGACTACGAGCTTCCTATGTGGTGCTTTATGATTATTATTTTGAGATAATACATAGTGTTTGTAGGTACTCAATCCTTGGTTTGCAAGTTCACAGACTGTGGGCAAGGATCATCTTGCTTGGATTCCTATTTTTTATATGGTGGATTAAATCTTCGCTAGGGCTATAGTGAGCAATAATTTTTCTAAAGCATTTTAGCCATTATTTCAAGGAAAAATATTATAAAAATTATTTTCACAAAATCTATTTCAAAATCCATGTATATTTTGTAATTTTAAATTTGTAAATTATTTTCCTAACTTGGGTTGGGGTTTTTTTATTTTTTATTATTTTTTTTTATTGGTATATATTGAGGTTTGGGTGTTTTTATTTTCATTTTTGCAAGTTGGATCAAGAGATCAAGTGGGAGAAGAGCTAGATCTAGGCCCTTGAGGGTAAGATTCAGTTTCTTGGAATTTTTTGCAAGATTTATCATGGAGAAATTTCATAAAATCAAAGCGCTGAAGCACAAAAAATTTTGAACAAGGGTTTCAAACTTTTCAGAGCTCTCGGTCTCGGTTTTCCTCAACGTCCCTCCTTCTACCCTCTGCGTCTTTGTTTAGGGCCATTTTTTGGCCTTGCCACGGGGTTTTGAGGCCTCGGCCTCCCTTCCTCCCTCCGTCCAGCTCCCCTCTGCCTCCTCTACTATTTGTCCTCCTCTGCTCCCTCTCCCTCGACCCTTTCCTTTCCCTTAGCCCTCCTTTTCCCCAATGCTAGCCTCATTAGGCATAATGTACCCTCTTTGTGGCCTTTTCCCTCATCCTTAGGCCCTGATCTATCATCCTAGCCCTTTTATCCACACAAATTTTCCTTGGCCTTGTTTTGCCTTTTCTTGCCCTCTTTTGCTCTAAATTGACCTGAAACTCTAATCTGAAGTTTTAAGACTAAATACTTGGCAATTTTGTAGGCTTAAGGTCTCAAAATTCATATTTTTCAAGTGGCAACGTGATCCCAAAGTTTCAACGAATTTCAACCATGAGATCTTCAATTCCTTGGGCCTAGGGTTTGACCTCTAAACCCTTGATTTACTTCAGTTTTATTACATCAGTAAAATCCTTAATAAGCAAGCCCTAAAATCACATTTTTGATGGTCAAAATCACTTAAAATCTTAAAATCTAAATTCTCACAAGTTTTGGCAACTTGGGCACCTTGAATTTGACATAAATCTAACTTATTGCTTGCTGGAATTTTCTGTGTAAACTGCTGAATTAAGTCTGCAAAATTTTCTGAATCAAATACTTAAATCTTACTATTTTTGGAAATACTGGGTACTGTTTTGAGCATTGTTCGGTTGTTGACCTGTCACTGTTTTACTGCTGTAATAAACATGTCAGGTCTGAAAATTGCTGAATCAAACTCTCTAAATGCCTTAGAAATTGAATTTTTCAAGTTCCAGTGCATTTTTGCTATTTTTGGGCATATTGGTCATCTAAATTTGGTGTCATTAGTTTGCTGATCTGTGATTACTCACTGCTATAATTAGTGTTTCAAATCTGAAATTTTGCTGAAGAATACATTTTAAGAAGGCTAACATATCTGATTTTCTAAGTAAATCAAGTTGCTTGGTAATTGGGCATATTTTTGTGATATTGGGCAAGCATAAACATTGTTAATTTAAGATTGCCTTACTGTTGTCATAACATTAATGGATGCTGAATTTTCTGAATTGGTATTGTTGATTTGACTATTCAGATTTAACACTCGTGTGGCTTGCTCCAAACTTTACAATAAATTCCGAATTCTGCACTAAAGAGCACTCTTATAATTAAGTTCTAAGTCTTTGATCTTGTGGAATCTAATTCATAACAAAAACCATTGGATAATTGTTTTATTCTTAAGAAGCTTGACATCTTGATTGATTTTTTAAGCATTTGGCATCTTGGGTTCATTAGTTACTTGGTATCTTGTGGAATTGTTGAAGCTTACACTTGTATCTCCAGGCATTTTATCTAGTCTAAGATTGTAATTCACTATTGCTAAGTACTCTTAAGAAGATTCTAATTAAGTACTTAAACAACTTAAACAATCTTAACTCAAGATAAATCTTATTGATAATCTCTTGCATAAGCATACTAGATCTAGATTGCACTAATAACTTGCCTCCTAGCATAAGCTAGGTTGATAGGGATTTAGGGCAACCCTTTTCCAATCTAGCTTGAGAGATTCAATTTCTCTTAGTGGTTAACACAATGACCTTGTAGTCGTTAGAGCCATAGTGTATGCAGTGCCGGAGGCACTGGGTGAATGGAACACAGGGGGGGGGTATCGTTAATCAAGCCATTTCTTGCTTCTTGTTGGCTTCCATTTCACAACTTACTTTGAGGATCGTTTCTCAAAAGAGTTAGGGGAGAGGTCACACTTAGACTAGACATCTAATTAAAATTTACCAAGATCACTACATTCCACATCGGTCTTAAGACTTGCACATCATATAGGTTAGTCAATCATTCAAGCAGCGGGTGTCCATCCGGTTATTTGGTTCCAATTTTATTGTAAGCAAGAATTTGTGACTCCATTGAGGAACTGGTCTCATACTCTGAATCTAATCTGATCAATAAGCCTTGCTTAAATTCAACCAAGTAGCTAGGCCACTCATCCATGTCGCCCGAACAAGTTGGTTTCCAACTTGTTTTCTTTCACTTCATTCCATAGGGACTACCCCCCATATCCTGTTGTTGGGAGATAGCTAGAATGGAGTTGGCAGGGATCAGAGTGACAACCCCTCGTCCTGAGCGTTGTCGCAGTTCTTGTACAATTTGGGCAACAACACGCTGAACATGTAGAATGGAGGAAAGCAATGCAAGAAGTACCAATCTATTATGAAGAATGGAGTATGGGAAATTGTTCTTAGAACTAGTGACAAATCAATGTCACTTCCAAATGGATTTTTAAAGTCAAACATGCAGTAGATGGGAGCATTGATAAATACAAGGAAAGATTTGTAGCTAGAGGCTTTTCTCAAAAGGAAGGAATTGATTATGAAGAAACTTTTGCTGCTATTGCTAGGTACACTACTATTAGATCTTTGTTTTCTTTAGCTGCCTCTTGTTAATTTTTCTTAGGGCTATTTTTTTCTTTGCTTTGATAATTGCATTTTTTCATTTACACATTAAATTCACCCTATAACATCATTACATGATTAAGATTTACATAACTATTCAACAACATATGCAACTTTGTAGAAAGAACAATATCATCATCATCAATGCAATAGAACATAAAGGAACAATAAAAGAAAAGTATTCACACATAGAGACACTAGGATTGGTCAGAGATCAGGGAAAAACCCACTATGGGAAAAGTCCTTTCAAATTCTTCTTCTTATTAATTGTCATTGAATGATTCAACAAAAGAGAGTACATTGATCCATATCTTCATCTATGGAACTATCCAATAAAAACAACTATAACATCCATGAAATGAACCCAACAATGCTTATACTCAAAATCCTGATTCAGAAGTCTGTCATGAACTGTCAACTGCTGAACCTTACCGTGAATGAGTGAAAAATTCAATCAACTGAAAAACCAAAGCCTAGAAGCCGGTCGCATGGAGGACATGCTATGCGTGTGATTGGGAAGCTTCAGTTGCTCCCTTGAGCCTCCAAGCCTACGACTCTAGTCGAATTATGCCTTTAGAAGGCCTGTGACTATGACCCAGAAACCTTGGAAGCATGCGTGGACTTCAGACCCTGTAATTTCTCCTTCATGTGAATCAATTCTCCGTGAGTGAGCCTTAGACCTATGCGAGCGAAAACCAAGAAAGAGAATAGAAGAATGTCTCATGGTGATGTAAAAATGAGGTGGAGGTCACTTGTATTTATACCCTATCAAGGGTAGACCTGATCAAATATGCACATGTGGGGTTATAATTCAAAAATACAGTTTCCCTTGTCCAAATTAGATGATCTTTAGGTCAATTTTGGTCCTCTCGAAAAGAGGAATTCAATGCAATCATCATCTCCATTAAATGAACTGTCCAAAGTGAAATTTGGCCCTAGTTGCCAATTTAAACACTCCCTCTCAATTAGGGAGAATTCCACTTGCATCATGTCATGTGTATCCTGTCATCAAATCATGTCCAATCTCAAGTATCTCATCATCACGTATAGTCACTGTTCATCTCGATTCATCTCTTGCTTATCTCTTGATTGTTCCTGCTCAAATGTTGAACATTCTCGAATCTAAAAGAAGAATTTGACATCGAAGGGGAGTTCAACTACCACCCTCTATCCATCGGGGAGCCACTACTTAATCTCTGCCAGCGGGGAGCTCAATGCTACCACCCGAGAAACGCTAGCGGGGAGCCCAATGCTACCACCCGAGAAACGCCAGCGGGGAGCCCAATGCTACGACCTGAGAAACATCAATGGGGAGCCAAATCTATGACTTGCATCATCATTGGGGAGCATATCATCAGGGAGCACATCTTAACTTGGAACCACATCGGGGAGCATATCTCAACCCAAAATCTCATGGGGGAGCTAAACATATACGACCCCATATCGAACAATAGGTGATATAGGGGAGCACATCTCAACCCATCCTATTGCCTACCAATCTTTTCCAACAATGAACATCAAGAGTCATGTGGTAGAACACCTGCATCATAATCAGCGTGGGTTGTACACCCCAAGTACACTCTCAATCCATTGGCCAAACTGGGAGCGGTAATCCCAATAAGCCTAGCTTGTGGGTATGATGTTAAATGGGGTATACTCTGCAAAGACCAAGATAGGGGAGCAACATATCCAACCCTATGGGTAATAGATAGGGGAGCAACATCTATGACCATATTTTCCAGAGATCCCTCAACCCCAGGAGCCCTCTATCTCAATTTCTCACCGTGGGAGCTCAGACAGGGGGGAAGAGCTGGCTCAGTGTCGTCGATCAACGATGCTCTCTGTAGATCAACAATATATCATCGTGCTCATGTCTGATAATCATCATGTCTTAATAGCAATTGTCTCCTGTTCATACAGGACATCAAAATATCATATTAGAACAATATATATATATATATATATATATATATATTTTTTGGCCAATTTTGGAAGAAGTCTTTGGCCGCCATATGCATCACACTGATTGGTAGAGAATCCTGCATATAGCTAGGACTAAGATACCTTCATATATTAAGAGAGTGTTGTTGTGCGAGACAAGCTTAGGCTTGTGGTTGTCACCTTTGTGAGAAGGAGGATGACTATGGTATCATTTTTTTGTGATATATACCATAGTCATCCTCCTCCTCACGGAGGTGGCAACCACAAGCCTAAGCTTGTCTCGCACAACAACACTCTCTTAATATATGAAGGTATCTCAGTCCTAGCTATATGAAGGATTCTCTGCCAATCGGTGGGACGCATATGGCGGCCAGAGACTTTTGCCAAAATTGGCAAAAAAAAGTGCTCTCACAGGTTGTAAATACTTCTTCTGTAGAGAGGTGTTGGAGCACCTACAACTTCATCCATAATGTGAGAAGAAATAGTCTCAATGAAAACCACGCAGAAAGCTTGGCTTCTGTGCACTATAACTTGAGGTCGTTGAGTCATTATTGTGATCGAGCTCATGAGGATACAACATATACAACTTGGGAAAACAACTCAGAGGAAGATAATTTGGAGGATGGCACTCTACATCTAGAAGAATTGGAAGCAAAACTTTTGAAAGATGATGATGAAGTAACATTAGCCATGCCACCCCCACCTAGTAGCAGTGCTCGAGTTCTAGCCATGCCACCTCCATCTACATTCTCAAGTGGAGGGCATGTGCCTTTTGGTTTTGGTCGTGAGACTACGCGGGAGGAGACTCCCAGAAGACCACCACGACCTTCTCAGAAATTAGACATTTCTTGTGGCAAGGGCCACAAGGAGTAGTAGATAATGGATTTACTTGTCTTTTTTAGTTTCTAGTAGTTTTTATAACTGTTGACTCTTTCATATTTATTATGATATATTTTTTAAACAATATATGACAATTTAAGTTTAAAGTTTGACGTTGACAATTGTGACTCAGTGGTAATGAATTATGAATATGATGCTTCGTGAAAGTTGAAATATTTCATTTCATGTTAGATATTCTTTGTTGTTATGGTTATAAGTACAACTTTAGTGGTCAATGATGATAAATGTATATATTGAATTTTGAAAGCTTGAAACTTTAAGATTGATGAATCATGAGACTCAGTATGTTGTATGTTACTAACTTGTGGACGTCTTTGATGAAGATTATAACTTCTAGATGATTGATGTTATATGGTTCAATCCGTGTTTTATGCTTTTTGTATCTAATTCATCATTCTACATGCTTTTGTTGACATATGTGCATCAAAATATATATTATATAAAAATTTACTCTCGAACTGGGACCTTTTAAAAATGTCGCTCCTTGCTCTCGCTTTTGCTCCTGCACCCCGCTTCCTCTCCCGCTCCCAAGTAACCTTGGAAGGGCTTCATGAGGGCTAGTATTAAAAATCAGAAAGGGGCGGAGTATTTTCTTCCATAGGTTCAGACGTATGGACTTGAGATACTATGGGGCCATCGTCTTTGTAATCATACCCAATTCCCAAATCAACAATCCAAAAGTCTCTCATAGATTCTTGATGATCATGATCCTCAACATCATCCCATTCTTCACTATGTATTTGATGTTGGCTAAGCTGCAAATCATCCTCTTCTTTGTTAGGCGGGGAGGACTCTTCCTCTTTCCTCTTTTCTCGAAGAATACTATCTAGGGTATCCACTACATGAATTTGATAGAATACTTCAAGGAAAAGATCCTTTGAGGGATTTTTGTTATATTCACATATCATAATATAGAGCCTTTTCGCTTGTTCATATAAATGGGAGAAAACATCTTTGGAGTTATATGTAGTCATAAGCTGCTTGCAAGATTCTTCGTATTCCACCATCCTTTCTTGCAACACTTAGAGGCTTTCAGGATCCAGGTTCTCATCTTCTTTTTCAGGGGAGTTGCCTTCAAGTTTATCATTGTAAGTTTCTAAATTTGCTTTAGGACAACTCCTCCACATCTTTCTTACTTTCCTGGTCATCTTTGTCATCCAAATCCTCATAGGGTAATCAACCATATTTTTCTTTGATATTATGACACAAGGAATTGAATGCACCAGTAAAATAGGCAAGCCATTAATTTTTCAGTATTTCTCTATGCTGTATCGGTTACTAAAGCCTAAATTATATTTTCATTAACAATGTATTCAGATCTATGCGATATAAGTAACCATAAACTGTAATTGAAGATAGAACAATGCATGCAACGACAGAGAAGACAATATCACAACCATGAGACACAGAGATTGGTTCAAGACCAGGGAAAAACCCCACTATGGGGGAAGCCCTTTCAAATCTTCTTCTTCTATAGATTGTCTTCAAAATATTTCAGCAGAGAGTACAATGAGCCCAGTACATGTATACAACGGAAATAAACGGATCTAATCTGCGGATTGACAGATTTACAATAACAAAACACGAAACCAATGGATCACCAATACCAAGTGATCTCAGCTGCTTAGATCTAGAATACTGTCAATGCATCTGTGACTGCGTGACGGATGAGTGATGGCGCTGCGCAAACAACTAACTGAGATTCTAAATCAATCTGCCCAATAATTCTCTGAGCCGCGACCTTAACGCGCTCAACCCGCGACTTTGGTGCTCTGTGCCGCTACCACAGCGTTCTGTGCTCGCGGCTTAGGGTTTGAACACTCTGGAACCTTGGCCGCGCCTCGAGGCCTTCCTGCTAGTGACTTTACCTGCTGAGCCGCGACCTCAACAAGCCTAGCTCGCGGTTGTGGCTTAGCGGAACTGCTACCTTAACTCTTCTTGCTCGCGGCTCTGGCCCAAATACCTAGATCTGAAATGTGCCTCTGTCTATGATCCTGATCCACTACGCGAGCCTCTTGTGACGTACCAGTGCGAGCCAGAAACAGAAAATACGACCAATAACCAAAATAACATGAAGAAGATCTCATGAGCGAATGTGTGCAAATGAACTTGGGGTTGCTTCTATTTATAAATTTGTGAGGGACCACTTGGGGCTTTGACCAAATCAACATGCGGTTAGGCCGACCCATAAAATAATAAAATAAATCATAACTTAACTTCCGCTTAACCGATTGGGATGATCTATAGGTCGATTTTGATCCTCTCGAAAAGAGGAATCTAATTAACTTATTATCTTAATCATCTGAGCTGTCCAATGTGGAATTTGACCCTAGTTGCAAAAATTAACACTCCCTCTCAACTAGGAAGAATTCCACTATGCAATTTCTGCTTGTAGATCTCTGCATCAAGGTGTCATCACAACTCAACTCCATTTGCTGAAACTTTCTTGAATCTAGAAGAAGAATCGGGGAGCAATAACTTCCACCCGCATCTAGCAAAAAGATAACTCATCTCATAGGGAAGTGCATCTTCGAACCTGGAGTTTCATCGGGGAGCTTAATCTCAACCTGAAATCACAAAAGTGGAGTAAATATCCACCCAATCTTGTAGCCTACCGATCTTCCCATCAATGACTCTCATTAGTCAAGTGGTAAACCGTAAAACACCTGCATCATAATCCTGCTTGGACGAGATACCCGAATTATCAAGAGGTAAGGATCGCATGCCTCCAAGCCTTCTCAATTGTTGGCCAAATGGAGAGGGATAATCCTGACAAGCCCTGCTTGTGGGTATGATGCCAACTAGGGTATACTCTGCATAGATTAGATAGGAGAGCAACATTCTTCGACCCTATGAAGATAGGGGAGCAACATTCTCAACCTGGGTAACAGATAGGAAAGTGCCATATTGTCCAGAGATCCCTCAACCCTAGGAGCCCTTCATCTCAATTCCTCACCCTGAGAGCTCAAGTGGGGTAGGAAGAGCTCTCAGTGTCCTCGATCAGCACTGCTCTTTATTCGGAGGGGCTACATCCATCAGTCCAAGCTGTTCTTTGAAAACTAGGAACTTCCCTTTCGGTAATGCCTTAGTGAGAATATCTGCGGTCTGATCATCAGTCGCAATGTGTTGGAGTCTAACAACTCCTCTCTATACCATGTCATGGATGAAGTGATATCGAATTTCGATATGCTTGGACTTGTCATGAAATACAAGATTCTCTGCCAAACGAATCTCGCTCTTGTTATCATAGTATATCACGGTAGTGTCTAAAACTTGACTAAGGAGCTCACTAAAGAGCTTCCTTAACCACACAACTTCACATATTGCCGTGCTAGCAACAATGTACTCTGCTTCCGTGGTGCTTAATGCTACCGACTTATGCTTCTTGCTCATCTAGGATATCATGGCAGAACCAAGACTAAAACAACATCCAGATGTACTCTTTCTATCATTGACATTACCTGCCCATTCAACATCAGTGTATCCATGAAGTTGGATATCTCCAACAGAGTATCTCAAACCAAGTGTGATCGATCCATTTAAGTATCTCAATACATGCTTGGCTGCTATCCAATGTGCATGAAGGGGCTCAGTCATGAACTGACTCAATGTGTTTACTACATAACATATATCCGGATAGGGGTTCACAAGGAACATTAGAGGTCTATACTCAGATGGATTCTCTAGATCAGGTCTAGTTGTTTTAACATACAACTTCTTGAAGTTCATTTCCATTAGAGTGACCATGGTTTTGCACTCGGTCATACCAAAACTTTCCAGTAGCTTTATCACATACTTTCCCTGTGAGAGAAAGATTTCGCCAGGACTTTGCCATACCTCAAGGCCAAAAAAGTAATTCATGAGACCGAGGTATTTCATCTCGAATTCAGAGGCTAGCTTCCTCTTGCATTTGATTATCAATGGTTCACTTCCTGTTAAGAATAAGTCGTCAACATATAGAACCAGAATTAGAGGCATATCATGAACAACCTTAAAATAGAGGTTAGGATCAACACTGCTTTTAGTGTAACCCAGTTTCATTAGATAGTTGTCAATACAAGCATACCAAGCTCAAGGAGCTTGCTTCAATCCGTTTAATGCTTTCTTCAACCTGCAAACATGTGTTGTGTGATCATCCACTTAAATCCCTGTGGTTGTTCCACATAGAATTCTTCCTGTAACACACCATGGAGGAAGGCGGCCTTTACATCCATCTGATGAAGTTTCCATCCTTGACTAGCTGCAAGGGCAACTATCGAGCTACAGGAGCAAATATATCATCGTAATCTTCTCCCTCTTTCTGAGAGAAACCACGAACTACGAACCTCGCTTTATACTTTTCGATGCTGCCATCGATTCCATGTTTGATTTTGAACAACCATTTCGAAGTCACAACAGACTTCCCATGCGGTCTCGGCACAACATCCCACACATCGTTTTTCACGATTGATTCATATTCTTCGGCCATGGCATCCTTCCAAGCTTTCTCTTTGACTGCTTCTTCAAATGAGGATGGTTAATCTTGAATCATGGTACTCATAGCTGCAACATAACCTTGATACTTGCAAGGTTCCTTCCTTTCTCTGAATGATCGACGAACTAGAATACTCCTTCCACTGTCTTGAAGAGTGTCGTGAAGCCGAAGAGGTCTTTTCTTTGAAGGAGGATCACTGTGAGGTGGATCTAATGGATCCATAGGTTCCATGGGTGTATCATCATTTCCACTCGGGCATAGAAGGGATATCTATGTAGAAATTTATGAATCTTATATTTTATGCAGAAATTATCACTGTTAATCCGGTTAAGCTCCTCCTACTTAGATAAGTTATCAAATGAATAAATTCAAGTTAACATTGAAGAAAAACGCATAACAGATCTCTACCAATTCAGATCTAGAATAAGCACATGCACACATTAACAAAGTGACACAGTTATTTCTGGACAAATAGTCCCCAGAAAAACCCAAGGCGGGAAAACCGGTCTCTGGCTGCTGGAGGGTTCTATTATTAAGAATATTTTTGAATACACAAATCCGAGTTCCAGATCTGGAAATCCGACAGAGAAAATACTAGATCTACAGCTCATTGGCTGATCTAGGGCCAAAATAATGACTGATCCACACCCTCAAACGGGATTACAGAACTCAGCCAAGATTAGGGCCTAGAAACCCCAGTGCTGCCCCTAAAAGGCTCTGCGTCAGCCTCTGAAGCCCCTGAAAGCCTCTGCATTAGCGTTGGATGTCCTCCAAACCCTCAACGCTGCTCCGGAAGGGATTATGTTACCATATACTGGGTGATGCAGTCACTACACTGCCCCTGAAGGGTCTCTGCGTAACCCCTGAGGGTTTCCTGCTGAAAATCACGCTGTCCTTGGAGAGACTGTGCTGTCCTTGAGCTGATCTCTACTTCTTGTGTATTCTAGAGCCCGGGATCAAATCATTCCCTTGGTCTAAATTTCCCTCTCTACAGCTGAAACACTTTTGAGAATTCTTAGCAAACCCGCCCTAGAATCTCAGCTTAGCTTCAGTGCTCTGCCTCTGTGTGTCTCTACAAATGACCCCAAGTCTTTCCTTTATACTTTTCTCGTTGACAAATCAATGGCCATGATCAGATCTTGAATCAATGGCTAAGATTAAAAGAAAGCTTGATCCGTGTGACTTAAGACTATTTCTTCACATGTTTAACTAAATTCACTTTAATTATTTAAGTTCCCTAAGTTTTAACTTAGGAAATACACTTAAAATAATTAATTAATTTAATATCTCCTAAACCAGATGAAATTTCCCAAATCCATTTCTGGGTCTTGTAGATCAAGTGTACTCTAGTCCTTCCTCAAAATTTGGGACTTAGAGCACAACTGATGCTACCCCAAATATACAAAATCTCAACACTCCCTCTTAGCGTCAAGGGTGTGCTCTAGGCTCTAGCAATACATCACACTATGCATTACATGACTTTGAGTACTGGTTCTGTACTGTTGAAGCTTGGCCTCCTGCCACTCAACTCTGCACTGTTGCTGCCATTCTGTATTGCTGCCCACGACTCTGCCACTGCCACTACAACCACTGTATTGCAACTCCCTCTCAATATGCTGCATCTGTGTTGCTCATAGCACTGCCACTGCTGATCTGCTGCACTTCAACTTCAGTTGTTGAGAGAAACAACTGAATCTCCTGCCCAATCTTTGACAAACAAGTCAGATGGGCTGCATCCTCATCACTGAAGCTCCATAGGCTACAGATCTGTGCTGGCATCTAAAGAACGATGCACAGCTACAACTCTGCCTGCGTAATCAAACTCCCTCTGAACTATTGAAGTCACATCAGCGCCTTGTGCTGAAATCTATCACGCTGTTGCTGCATTGTGCTATCCCTCTGAAGCCTTCTGCACTGCGTAAGCAACACTGCTCTGCGCTGCTGAAGTCTCATCAGCCTCTGCGCTGCTACTGCTTCTACACTGCTGCTGCTTTGCTCTGCGCTGCTCCTTCCAGCCTTTAGATCTGCCTCTACTTCTGCCTCATCTGTGATCTATGCACCCACTGCTCCACTTGTCTTGCTACTGTCTTAAGGCTGCCGTAGCTCGCTTGTGATCCAAGAGATGAGCTGCTCAAGGATCCTGCCTTTCTTCCATGTAGCTCCTCTACATGTCCATGTCACCCCACCTCCGTGGCTCATGAGCACTCATGGCTGCATCATCTCCTGACCCATCATCTGCCACAACTGCTTTGGAAGAAGATGCTTCCTTGTCCCTTTTCTTCTCCGGACAATGGCTGGCAAAATGTCCCATTTCACCACACTGGAAGCACTTGATCTTTGAAAGATCCTTCTTTTGCTTTGGCTGCTTCTTTGATGCCAAGGCTGCATCTTCCTCATCTCCCTTCTTCACTTTGCTCAATCCTGGGCTATGCTGCCTCTTGGGGAATCTGCGGAGTTCTTCTTGACGCAAAATTGATCACAAGCTGTCCCAATCTGGGAGGTCCGCTCTGCCCAAGATACTTTGGACAAAGGTATCCCACTCATCCGTGACTGCATTGAGGGCAGTCCTGACTATCACAACATCATCCACCGTTGCACCCGTTGCAGTCATCTGATCTCTGATTGACTGTAGTCTAAAGAGGAAGTGCTCCATGTCTTCTCCCTTGGTCATCATGAATGACCTCATTAGGGTCTCCAACAACAATTTTCTTTGCACAGACTTTCCCTCATATAGGGAAGTCAAGGCCTTCCACATCTCATTAGCTGTCTTCTTCTTAGCTATGTGTGGTATAATATGGTCCTTGATACTATCCATAATTAGCCGCTTGGCATGCCCAACAACTTCTTATGCTTCCGAAGGAGATCCACGTCTGTCGGTGTGGCCAGAGTCTGCTCTGCATGGTCTCTTAGATTGTACGCCTCAAGGAAAATCAGGATCCTTGCCTTCCAAACCGAAAAATTTGGGAGGCCATCTAGCCTATCCTGATCATGCAGTCGATGAGGAGCCATCTGCTCAGAATGTGTCGAAACTTCCTTTTCTCTTTGCTAGAGATATGGATCTAAGGCCCTTGGTGAAACGGGTGCCTTCTGCTCCCTCTGACACTTGATTTCCCTTCTTGGAAATCTACCAAATCAACTATGATTCAGCTTCTTCTTTGATCCTCTGATCAAATTCTAAGTTTCCTTTGGCAAGAAACTTCCTAAGAAGCTGATCTCCTCCCAATCTTTGTCACTTGTGCTAAGGCTAAAAATTTGAAAAACTTTAGAATTTTAACCCCACTAGCTCTTTTGAATTTCTGCAGCTTTTCTGTAGTCTTTTCCTGGATCTGACAGATTTAGATCTGAATCACACTGGTTGGCTTCAGACCAAACCAATGCTGTTTCTGATCTACCTCTGCGCAGTAATTGCGTGGGCTTGCTAGGACACAGCGCTGGATAACGTCACCCTTCCCTCTGCGTGAAGTTGCTCCCTAAAACTACACTTCCCCTTCAAATCTGCGTTTCTGCTGCTTTTTTAGTTGCTTTCTGCAGCTAGAACCTTCAGTCTCTTCAGCTGGTGACCCTCCTAGATCTGCAATTGCTCTGATTCCATGTAGAAATTTCTGAATCTTATATCTTATGCAGAAATTATTACTGTTAATCCGGTTAAGCTCCTCCTACTTAGATAAGTTATCAACTGAATAAATTCAAGTTAACATCAAAGCAAAACACATAACAGATCTCTACCAATTCAGATCTAGAATAAGCACATGCACACGTTGACAAAGTGACATAGTTATTTTTGGACAACTAGTCCCCGGAAAAACCCAAGTTGGGAAAACCGGTCTCTGGCTGCTGGAGGGTTCTATTATTAAGAATATTTCTGAATACACAAATCCGGGTTCCAGATCTGGAAATCCCGACAGAGAAAATACTAGATCTACAGCTCACTGGCTGATCTAGGGCCAAAATAATGACTGATCCACACCCTCAAATGGGATTTACAGAACTCAGCCAAGATTAGGGCCTAGAAACCCCAGCGCTGCCCCTGAAAGGCTCTGCGTCAGCCTTTGAAGCCCTTGAAAGCCTCTGCATCAACCTTGGACATCCTCCAAACCCTCAACGATGCTCCAGAAGGGACTGCATTACCCCAGACTAGGTGACGTAGTCACTACGCTACCCCTGAAGGGTCTCTGCGTAACCTCTGAGGGTTTCTTCTTGAAAATCACGTTGTCCTTGGAGAGATTGTGCTGTCCTTACTGCTGCCTTCCTCTGCGCTATCTTTGAGTTGATCTCTGCCTCTTGTGTATTATAGACCTCGGGATCAGATCATCCCCTTGGTCTAAATTCCCCTCTCTGTAGCTAAAACACTTCTGAGAATTCTTAGCAAACCCGCTCTAGAATCTCAGCTTAGCTTCAGTGCTTTGCCTCTGTGTGTCTCTACAAATGACCCCAAGCCTTTCCTTTATACTTGTCTCGTTGACAAATCAATGACCATGATTAGATCTTGAATCAATGGCTAAGATTAAAAGCAAGCTTGATCCGTGTGACTTAAGACAATTTCATCACATGTTTAATTAAATTCACTTTAATTATTTAAGTTCCCTAAGTTTTAAGTTAGGAAATACACTTAAAATAATTAATTAATTTAATATCTCCTAAACCAGATGAAATTTCCCGAATCCATTTCTGGGTCTTGTAGATTAGGTGTACTCTAGTCCTTCCTCAAAATTTGGGACTTAGAGCACAACTAATGCTACCCCAAATACACAAAATCTCAACAATCTAAAATATCCTTATCAACATCATCTTTCTTGGGAGGCGGAGGAAGATCTCTTACTTTACAAAACACTGCATCTTCATCGAAGGTTATGTCTCTGCTAATTTCAACATTCCTTTGAGCAGGAATATATATTCTGTAAGCCTTGGAGTTTTCACAGTAACCCACAAAATTGCCTTTTCTACTTGTAGCTTCTAGCTTATTCCTTTTGTTTTTCAGTACATGAAAGAATACAGGGCATCCAAATATGCGAAGGTGACAGATGTCTGGCTTGTTACCTGTGAAGATTTTTTTGGTTCTGAACATATACATAACATATACAACAACGCTTGATGAGGTACTCGGTTCTGAACATATACAACAACATTGGTTGCTTTATCCCATAGAAAATTAGGCACCTTCTGATCATGAAGCATAGCACGAGCAACTTCCAATATCTACCAGTTCTTTCTTTCAGCAAGGCCATTCTGTTCAGGTGTATAAGGTACAATAGTTTCCTTCTTGATCCCTTCCTTCTTGCAGAATGCTATGAATTCTTTTGACATGTACTCTCCTCCATTGTCGGATCTGAACACTTTGATCCTCTTCTCGGATTGATTCTCGATCAATGCTTTAAATACTTGAAATTTGTCAAAGGCTTCATCCTTGTGCTTGATGCAATATAACCATGTCTTTCTAGAGTAATCGTCAGTGACGGTAATGTAATAGAGATGGCCACCAATAGAGTGCACTGGCATCGGACCACATATGTCTGAATGGATGTGATGGAGGATGTCATATGTCTTGTTCTTGAGGGGAATGGTCCCTTTGTTTTCTTTCCACTAGCGCAACCAGGACAAACTCCATGTTGAGCTTGCACATGAGGTATACCTAATACCAGTCTCTTCAATTTCGGAAGAGCATCATAGTGTAGGTGAGCCAGTGTGCGACGCCATAATTCACTGAGATGATTGGTGTTATGGGCTAATGCAAAGAGTGGCCTTCCTGTGACCTTGTAGAGTCCCTTAGATCTCAGTCCTAATGTGAATGCATCTTTTATATGAGAATCAACAGGCCAAGTTAGGACCTTACCATTGATGAAGGCAACCATCATCCCTTTATCTTCTAATGCAGATATAGAAATCAAGTTCTTCATAAGACCCAACACATACATGACATCATTTAACGATACTGATTCCCCAATGTTTAACTGAAATTTAACCGACCCAAGTCCTTTTATAGGATGAGTGGAGTTATCTCCAAGAATTAGCCTTAACTTAGTCTCCCTCTCTACTAGATTAGAGAGGACTTCTTTATAACTAGAAAAGTGATGAGTAGCCCCACTGTCTACTAACCAGCTATCCCATGAGTTTGGTGGAGAAGAACTAGTAAGTGCAGAAATGAGAACATATTCATTTTTATCGATAGTATTACTTTCATACGTGGAAGCTTTTGACCTTTTTTGAGATGGATGATCTTCTTCATGATCGCTTGATGAATCTCTTCTTCTCCTTTCATACTTTTTGTCACGGTTGTTCCTTTTATTGTCTTTCCTTCTTTTATCATAGTTGTTGCTTTTGTTGTTGTATTGATGCCTCTTTTTCTTCTCAGCACAATCACGAGCAAAGTGACATTTCTTGTGGCAGTTGAAGCATTCAATGTGAGCGAGTGATTTGTCATTTCTTCCTTTTGAGTTTTGATGAGGAGGTCTTCTAGATGGGCCTCCTTTTGATCTCTTTCTCCTTCTATTGTTGTGGGAAACATAAGCAACAAACTATCCTTCTTCGTGTTTCTGAATCATCCCTCTTGCTATCATTATGGATTCTTCCTGGATCAGCTTCCCAACAATTTCATCAAATGACGAAAGAATGTTGCTGTTGCTGATAGTAGTAATGAAGGTTTCCCAAACCAGAGGGAGACCTCTAAGAGTCACGATAACCAACTCTCTGTTGGGCACATTCTCTCCAATCCTTAGCAGTTGATCTTTAAGACAAGAGATCCTCATGATGTAAGATTGAACAGTCTCACCTTTATTCATCTTCACTTCCTTGAGTTGGTCTTTAATGTCATAATCTCATTCAGATTGTTAACTTCATACATACCAGCTATCTTGCCATACATATCTTTGGACTTCTTTAAATTCCCAAAATAAGCAAGTGATCTTGTAGCCCATCAACTAAGATTTGCTTTGCTTTGGACTCACCTTTCTTGTATCTGTTCTTGATGACAGCGGAGGCATCTTCTGAAGGTTCGAGCATCTTTCCTTGAATGTATTCGAGCACATCGTTGTTGTCAACAATGATCTCTAATCTGACTTTCCATGCAACAAAGTTTGAAGCGTCACCCAATTTCTCATGCTCCTTGAAGGTAGAGGAAGACATCTCGGCCTTGGCTTGTAGATCTACTTTCTGATAGACTTGTAGATCTGCTTTCAGATAATGCGGGCTTCACTACTTGTCTTTCTCTTGGGCTTGTCCTTCACCTTACCTCGGATACCATGTTAATTTTTCAATATTGCTCTATGCTGTATCAGTTACTTAAGCCCAAATTAGATTTTCATTAACAATTAATTCAGATCTATGCAATATAAGTAACCATAAACTGTAACTGAGGATAGAACAATGCATGCAACGACAAAGAAGACAATATCACAACCATGAGACACAGAGATTGGTGCAAGACCAGGGAAAAACCCTTTCAAATCTTCTTCTTCTATAGACCGTCTTCAAAAGATTTCAGCAGAGAGTATAATGAGCCCAGTACATGTATACAACAGAAATAAATTGATCTGATCTGCGGATCGACAGATCTACATTAACAAAACACGAAACCAATGGATCTCCAATACCAAGTGATCTCAGCTGCGCAGATCTACATCTGGAACTAGTATATTGTTGATGCGTCTGTGATTGCGTGACGGATGAGTGATGGCGCTGCGCAAACAACTAACTGAGATTCAAAATCAATCTACCTAGTAATTCTCTGAGCCGCGGCCTTAACACGCTCAACCCGTGGCTTTGGGGCTCTGAGCCGCTACCATAGCGTTCTGTGCTCGCCGCTTAGGGTCTGAACGCTCTGGAGCCTTGGCCCCGTCTTGAGGCTTTCCTGCCAACGACTTTACTAGCTGAGCTACAGCCTCAACAAGCCTAGCCCGCGGCTTTGGCCCAGCAGAACTGCTACCTTAACTCTTCTTGCTCGCGACTTTGGCTCGAAATACCCAAATATGAAATGTGCCTCTGTCTGTGATCCTGATCCACTACCCGAGCCTCTTGCGACGTACATGTGCGAGCTAGAAACATAAAATACGAGCAATAACCAAAACAACATGAAGAAGGTGTGCAAATGAACTTGGGGTCCCTTCTATTTATAACTTTGTGAGGGACCGCTTGGGCTTTGACCAAATCAACATGCAGTTAGGTCGACCCATAAAATAATAAAATAAATCATAACTTAACTTCCGCTTAACTGATTGGGACGATCTATAGGTTGATTTTGATCCTTTTGAAAAGCGGAATCTTATTAACTTATTATCTTAATCATCTGAGCTGTCTAATGTGGAATTTGACCCTAGTTGCAAAAATTAACACAAGCTCAGACAAGAGATCATCTGTAAGGCTTTCTTCATACTCTTGTTGTATGCCATAGAGGTTTAACCTGCTCTTGTAGAAATTGAGTATGAAATCTTTGTTCTCATGCTCTATCACATGGTCACAAAACTCAGTCCTCAAATCCAATCTTTCCCATAAGCTTTGGACATCTTCAGGGCTAATGTCATGGAAATCTCCTTTTTCATAATAGACCATTCTTCATGAGTTTGTATATAAACCCAAAATGCAGTTGCCAGGGTGAATTTAAGTGCCTTGATAGATGTTTGCTTCACTCTACAAGCATTAACTTTTTAAAGCTCAATGAAGAACTAGGGTTTCATTCTTCTAATGGAGTCGCCAATAGATATGTCAATATTGTCGTATGGGGAACAAGACACACGTATCGTTTCCTTGGCAATGACGTCAAAATGTTATCGCTCAATCTAGCAGGGGTCCTAGGAGGGGTTCCAAAGGGACAACTACTAGACCAAATGGAAACAATGGGACAAAGATCCACTGTCACCTCAATCAATGTCCCCTACTCTTTACAAACTTTCACTAATGGGAGGAGTCCCGGTATGATGGAAATCACTAAGAGTAATATAACAATGGTGTGGAGGTAGTGATTTCAAGAGCCTATTCAAAGGAGAGACTCTAATGATAAGGGTTTCTTGCTTAGAAGCAAGATGTGTGGCTCTCCGAGAAGGGCTAAAGGGAAACCTAGACATAGGGTTGAGGAGTATTTCTTGATATAAAGTGCTCTAGACCTAAGAATCCTAAGAGAATAGGGTTCTCTAAGCAATTCTTGTGAAATTGGAGTGACAAAGTTGCCGGACCACATAGAAACCCTAGAGGGTCCAAACAAGGTTAAGGGCTTAGAGTGAAACTTCAAACAAAAGGTTTTGACCTAGTGAGGGAGAAGAGAAGGATCAAACATATTATATTTGACTTGAGATTTTAATGCAATGATCCTTAATGAAGTCACTAACCAAAGGAAAACTGGGGAGAATGGTTCTTGAGCTAGGGCTTGGCAAAACTTGAGATTCAATCGTTGGAATGGCTTAAAAAATGGAGGACCTCTCAAGGACACACCAACGTAGCTCTAGACCAAATTTCATCAAGTTTGTATGGCTACAATTGATTTCGTGTGATGTCATAGAAGATACTAGGGTTAGGGCTTCGAAAAAGTGGAGGGGGGTGAAAAGATTTTTGCTTAGGTGATCACCATGGATTAAACTAGTGCCTAGTCTGTTGGGAGAATGGAGTCAATGAGATTTCAATGTTTAAAGTTTCTTTTACCTAATCAAGGAGTTCCCCAACAACTTTGCCTAGCCCCAAAGGCAACAATTAGGTTACAAGGAAAATTTATACTTCTTGATGCTGCAATTGATGACATATCAAGGCAATTATGAAGATCATATATCCCTAGGAACATTCATTCACTATACCAAAAACATGTAACTTATGAAAAACTCTCACAAAATCAAGATTCAACAAATTCACATTTCCATTAGAGCAACAACTTAAACTTCATGAGCAAAATTTTCATACATTATGCATGTGACATGAATAGAGAGATAGATCATGAAAAAGGCACTTACAAGTATAGCAAATATATCCAATCATCAAGAGTGACAAAAATCAAAGCTCCAAGACCAAGACAAGATTTCCAAACATCAAAATTCATCAAAGATATCTAATTCGTCCTCCAATAGCGAAAATCCCATAAGAAACAATGATCCAAATCCAAGTGATGATCAAATGAAATGATCATCACATTAATATATATCATCCTCTAAGGGTTTGATTTTCCTAATTAGGCCTAATGATGCCCCAGCTAATAAATTAATGTGCAAAATTAACATAACTTGTTGATGAGCCCACCAAGATAGCTCCATGATACAAAAATAAGCCTCCCAAGAGGGAAAAATGATAGATACAATAGGTCAAAAGGCCATTGAAGAGGCCTAGTGAAGTCCAATGTGTGCCAAAATGAATGGATGGGCTCCAAACATAGTGATAAAGGGGGTGGCTCCTTGATATCCAAGCAATTGACCTGTGGTGCACCCAAGTGGCTGTGGGGGCACAAAACATCCTCATGTGTCTCGAAATGGATCGATCAAGCTTGTATCCCATCTTTAAGAGCTAGAAGAATGTAATATCCCGGAAGGGAAATAGGCAGCAATACAAGCATACAACAATATAGAAAATGCCAGAAATAGAACATAAAGCGAATACTCATAAAAATGCCGGGAATGCTAAGCCATTTTATTAATCTGAGAATACAATGAAATACAATGGATAATCAAAATGATAGCACCTATTCTTGCTCGAGGCAAGTGAAGAACTCTCCCAGAAAGATAGGGAATGGCTGCGACAAGAAACTGTGTCCCAGTTGCTAGGAAACTGCCGTAAAACTGCTGCTGTTGAAATAGACTGAACACTAGGGGCTGCTCCCCTTGCCGGAATGGGCTGAAAATCTGCAAATCACTTGTACTCGCCAACCCGGACCAAACCCAGAAACCATAACAAAAATGGACCACCTCCGAAAATCACCAAAGAAACCCTCCTCAAGGAATTACACTGTCCCTCCAGGCCCAGCGCAGATGCCAAATGATATATGCTGAAACAGAGCCACAAACTCCCCGGAAAATCTCCTACTGGTAAAGACTGAGCCTCCACACCTGATCTCACTGGAACTCCTGCAGAAAACCCCGCAATAGAACACCTCCAAATAGAACTGCGTCCTCTCTTCCAAGGACTGCGTAGTCACAAGAGAAGCCCAGCTCCTTAGCAAAACAACCAACCAAACCTCCCGCTAAAGACTGAAGAAATGACCTTACCCGAGCAGGCACTCGAAGTCCCCCGGGGCTAAGGGTGAGATCTCCGACCGGAGACACTCAACGCACTAAACAGTGCTGTAGATAGGCTAAACAGCCAGCGTGCTCAAGAAGACAAAAGTCTAGCTCAAATATCATCGACAACAAGAATCTCCCAAATGAGGAGGCTCCTCCACCTTTTATAGCATTGGTTTCCCTCCAAAACCAACGTAGTCTCTCTCTCCTCCACGTGGTGTGTGGCCCCCCTTGGCTTCCCCCCTTAAGTTACAACGTTGTGCTACTAGGAAGGTGTTTTATTCCACTAAAGTGAGTTAGACCCCCTTTTACTCACTTTTTCATTTATCTACAAACCACATACGGCAAAACAATACAAAGTCGAATATTCCAATTAGCTGTCGCTAATTAGGAATATTACAGTCCCCCCCGGCAAAATGTTGCTTGCCCTCAAGCAACTGAAGTGATGGATGCTGCAAAATCTGCTCGCTCTCCCAAGTGGCATCCTCATCTGGCAAAAATTGCTTGTCCTCAAGCAACGCTTGAACAAGCCTCCTCTCTAGCTGATGCTCCCTACCGATACTGCAAAATGTGCCTGGGTCCCACTGAAACCTCTCTGACCTCTGCATCACCCTAATACGAAGGGATATCTCACCAGATCCCGAAAGTGACCGCGTACTCAACCAAATCATCCTCCCCATCCCATCGCCACCGTGCTGGCCAATCGCCAAGTCCGGCGGCTCGAATCCGTGCATCGCTTCTCGTTTATAACCGATGCTGTAAGAGGTGAAGACCACCAACAAGCATCACTACTCCCGGGCTTCTGCTGTGATGTACCTGTAACTGCATATGCTGCCTCTCCAACTGCATACCAACTCATCACCTCTCTCCAATCCACGTCCTGACTCAATCCCATGCTGATCCTGCTCTCCTGAAATTGGGAAGGAGTCCTGAAGTAATGAGAATCGGTGCCCTCTTGCCAACTGGGATTTGTAACATCTACTATGTCCAGGGGCCCCTGCTCCGCTGTGCTCCCTACGAAGAATATCGTACCATTTAGAGGGTACAACTCATGATCTCCCGCCAGTCCATCCTGGAAGAAGAATCCAATGTAGCAATAACAACGACATATGGAACACGCCTAAAGTGTTGCCGCCCACCCGTAATCAACTCCCACTGCTCTGCCCTGTCTGCCAATGAGAGCCGCGTATAGAAGGAAACCCCTCTCTCTATAATGGGCCAAAGTGGGCAAGATATGCTGCAAGCTCCATCGATGTACTCCTGGAGAGTACTACTCACTGAAAGTACTGCAGCTCGACCGACTGTATGTACATCTATCTGTATCTCATCAATGTGTTGGCCAGAAAATGAATGCTCCACCATATCCAACAGCTCCTGCTGTCTGCTAGCCTCCTGCGGAGCAATCCCATCAACCTCCAACACCTCCAGAGGATATGGATCTACAACTGTTGTCATCGTACTCGATGTCAGTGCATCTGACTGTTCTCGCTCCTCAATGGCTGACCCCGCAGTTAGCCGCATATCCATCACAGTCTCGATGTGAGCCTCCATCTGGCTCTCCCTCAAAGGACTATCATGCCTGATGTGAGTAATGTCCTCCTCTGTCGACTCAGGCTCCATCACCTGCTGCTCTAGCTGAATCGTCACAAGTGACTCTTCGCCCAGAGTATGTCCCGCAGAGTCCCGTGACTGTCCACCCTGGACACTAGAACGCAGCTCCGATCTACTATCACCATCTCTGCATGAATGTTGTCGGTCCCCAGAAGCGTCCTCAACTGATCCTATGGACTCATATGGAAAAGAGTCCTCACCCTGGCATATAGAAGGAATCCCCTCCTGTTCTTCCTCCGCCATCTCATCTGCATTGATCATGCCATCCACTCTCGCGATAAAGTGTCGATATAATGTCTGGAGCCCAGACACATACTGGGATGCTACCTCTGTTGTACTCAGTATCCTCTGCCCATGCATGATCTCAACATGCTCTGAGGGAAAAGTGACGCATGCCTCCCTCATGACCTGCTCTCCAAGCGTAGGCTCAGCAATGACTGATGTGCCACCACTGCAGAGGATCATCTCATCCTCTATACTATGGCTGTCAACTAGCGCACTGACCCAGTGCCACTGCTGAGAAGTCCCTCGTCCAGTGTGCTGAGGGCCATCCAAATATCTTGGGTGTGCCTCACGTACCCTGTTGCTCATGCCCAAGGTGCCAAAGGACAACAACAAAATCAGCTGTGCCCATGAGTGATGTAGAAGGGGGTCGGGTGTGTGAGTCCCCACAGATACCATCAAGTATCGCTCCTCTGTCTCCTCATCGATCCTGGGTGAAATACCCCCAAAGGTAAGCCCAGTGTCCCTGTCTGTGAGTCTCCTTGGATGCAATACTCTAAGACCCTGCTGTGTAGCGTCGTACGCCCTCGCATACCACCGATCACCCATGTACTCCTCAACATGCCATTGCACACTGAGGCATTCCCCTGAATACTGCTGGACACCCCATGCTACTACTGTACCACCCTGTACTGTCTCGTGCCATGACTGTGTCCAGGCATCAGTCACTCTCCACGTGCTCTCAATGTGATGTAGGACACACCTACTCCACAATGCAGTCCCACACTCTACGGTACACCACCATGCAACTCCATGTCCATCGGTAGTCCACTGCTCAATGCTAGAGGCTCCCACACATCCCTGGATGTGATGACCTAGAGCTGTGCCTCTACATGTCGGATTAACCCCAGAAGGTATCATCGTCTCCATCGTCGCATCACTATACCCACCGACGAATGGATCATCACTCCAAATCCTCATCGAGGGGTCCGAGAAGTGAATCTCTCTATGTGTCAGTAGTGCTACCACCACTGCTCGGCTCCGCTGCGTCTCCTGTATCCCACACAAAGGTGAAGAATACTTGGCCCCATACAAGGCGCTATCTGGTGGCCTGCTAATGCCACCTCCTCTGACAAGATCCTGCCAAGGTATGTTGACCACCCCGTGATCCCGTGTATGAGTGTCATACCAAGACAACCTAGGGAGTCTGCTCATAAACTGGTTGGCCACAGAAGCTGACCGACACTCCCCTAGCGAATGCGCATGCTCTGCTACTACGCCAACTGTATCTTCCAAGACATTGTCAACTGACCTGCCTGGGAAATGATAGGTGATCCCACTTGGATCCCAATGCCAATCTGGGGTCCCTGTATGCCCAACACCTAGGAACTCCTGCTGAACTACACCTGGGTCCACCACTATCTCCAAAACCCACTCCACCGAGTACCAACTCAAAATCTCTCGCCATCCAACCTCAACATGCGGATGTCATATCCTGTGCAACTCTGATCGTCTCATACCGTTATCCAAGTCAACATATGAGATCTGACTAGGTGGCTCCGTCTCACTCTCTCCAATGGGAAGAGGTGACCCAACAGTGCTGTTAGTCCCGTCCATGCATGCCTGAAGGGGAATGATCTGACGCTGCAATGTGCCCCCTGGTTGTACCATCAGGGAATCCAATCGTTCCCCAATGCGAGCCAACTTGGTAGCTGACTCAGCAAAAGCCACTCTCATGCCCTCCAGCTCCATGTCCTGCAACAAAATGGCCTCCCGAACTGATGTGGCCTTCCCTTTCAAAACTCGAAGGTCTGCCCGAAGCCGATGATACCGCTGCCTGCGACCATCATCCGATACCTCTGTATCTCCTAGTGCCTCATCGAAGGTGGATACATCTCCTGACACTGCACCCGTCTGTGTGCTGCTACCACCCGAAGACTCGGACGCGACTCCCGTCATCACCTCAATGGATGGCTCTACTGGGGTAGGCTCTACCTTCTCCACTACCACATCAACCGACACGGCCAAGGAGGTTTCTAATGAGGGTGAATCCTGTGTCACACTAGGTGTAACCTCGGACTCCCTACAATCATGTGTGTCCTCATCCTCCAAGTGCGAGGTAACCATTTTGATGGTTTCCCCCTCCGATACTCGATCAAGCTGGAAAGAGGTATCCAACTTCTCCACCCAAGCTTTTTCTGGACGCTTGGATGACCCGTCAAATGTCGGTAGATGGGATCTGTTCACTGTGCGCTGTAAGCCCCCATCATGTGAGCGCCTGTTCCCTCTGCGAAAGTTGTGAGGTCTGCTATCCTGCTGGAGCTGAACAAAATCTCTGAATGAGATAAGATCTCTGAACTCCGGCCCGTATGCCCGGTACTCTGCAAGATAGTCACCCATGTGGCCCGGTTCGGGCTCCTACTGTGCTCCTGCCCCTGTGTCCTCTGCTAGGAACGTGGGCATAGTGGATCGCGTGGGTGCATGCGATGCCATAATGGGGATAGCCTCACGCTCCGGCATATGGTGGGATGTGCCTGATCCCTCACCAACCTGAAACCCCCTTGGGATCTCACGCTGCCTAACCTCTATCGCAGCGATTCTCTGTCCCACCGTCTCCATCTGTCTCGACAGACCCTGTACTGATTTGAGGAGCATCTCCTCAAATCTCTTTGCACCATCATCACCTGCCATCAGCTCTTTCTGCTATGTGTCTACAGGCTCCTCATGAACTGCACGGCTGTTGCAAAACCATACTATTGCTTGACTTCGACCTCTGATTTACCCACTGAAAACTACTCAGAAAATTCTAGGAATTTGAGAAGGTGATCCTTGCCCAAAACCCAGAAAAACCCAGAAATGGTTTCTTCTAATTCCAACCTTCAAAATTTGACCCTTTATATTTTGGCCCTTTTTCCAATTTCGTTTTTGGTACTGCAACTGCTATTGCTCTCCAAAGTTCTAGCAAACCTCTGTATGATCTCTTTCCCAACGTCATAGACCACAGGTTGAGCCAGAATTATGCTTTGATACAAAGATGACAAAATCGCGATATTATCGCGATAATTTGAAATTATCGCGATTTTTTCAACCAAAAGATAATATCGGCGATAATTTGAAACGATAATTTGAAATTATCGTTATCGCGATAATTTCGAAATAATCGCGATTCGAACTGAATTTATCGTGGGTGCCTCCAACAGCGCGGTTATATGCCGATTTTTGGGTTTTTTTTTTCATTTTTACTTTGACAGCGTGGGCTATGAGGAGCCAAGGAGGGAAGGAGGTGATTTACAAGCCCAAGATTGGACAAAAGTGAAGAATTTCTTGCAAGCCAAGCGAACAAAAATCGAATTTGGACCAAGTGTCTCCGGCAAAACGTTTTTCCAGGTATGGGCATCAAATTTGACCCATTTTTTTTTGTTTTTTTCTTGTTTTTCCATGGGTTTCTATTACCCATGTATTTTTCATCATTTGTGATTGCATTTGGTTGTGTTTTTTTTTTTGTTTTTGTTTTATTGAGAGGAGAGGGTTTATTTTGGTCAAAAATGCAAAAAATTGTTTGTTAAATTTTGTTTTTTATATTTCTTCTTGTGCTCTTAGGTTCTTCCCATTATTTTTGCTTGTGTTTCAACATGTATTTTTTCCTATTATTATTGCATTCATTTGAGGGTTTTTTTTTGTGAAAAAAATCAAAATGTTGCATGTAAAATTGTAATTTTTTTATTTTATTTTTTAACTGGCAATTTTTCTTGTGCCATAGGTTCAAATTTCAACATTCAAAGTTCAAAGTTTCCAACATGCCAAGAAAATTAGATCCTTTCTGGGAATTTGGTGAACCTGATGGGGGGTTTGACCGATTAAACTTGACTTGCAAATTATGTGGTCAACACATGGCAGGGGGGGTATACAGGTTGAAATACCACCTGGCACAAATTCCTGGGCATGAAGTAGGCCCTTGCAATAAAACCAATCCAGAAATAATCAGAAGAGCCATGAACTCATTGGAAGAAATGGAAGTCGCTAAAGTCAGCAAAGCAGCTCTGAAGAGTCAAATATCAGGGTTTGGAGTTGAGCGTGAGAGTGGTAGTGGCTCTTCAGCATCAGCCTCTTCTACAGGCAGCCCCGCAGTTGCCTCCTCATTTTTTGTTCCTAGAACCACTCCCGGGGCACAACCATCTATCTCCTCCCTTATTAAAAAAAAGGAGAAGGAAGAAGCTGATAAGTTGTTGGGCAAACTATTTCTTTGGAGTGATATTCCTTTCAATGTTGCCAGGAACAATCCATTTTATCAGGCTGCGATTGATGCCATCGCTGTTGTTGGCCCAGGATACAAAGCCCCTACATATCATGACCTTAAAGGGTGCATTCTGCAAAATGAGAAAGCTGACTGCACCAAGAGATTGGAAGACTTAAGGGCATCATGGGAAGTCACAGGATGCACTGTGATGTCAGATGGTTGGACTGATCAAAGGGGTAGGACCCTTCTTAACTTCTGGGTCAGTTGTCCCAAGGGGACAATGTTTATAAAATCTGTTGATGCATCTGCACATGTCAAAGATGCAAGATTATTATGTGATTTATTAGATGTGTTCATTATGGAGGTTGGGCCCCAAAATGTTGTCCAAATCATAACGGACAACGCTGCAAACTATGTTTTAGCTGGCAAGATGCTTATGGAGAGGTATCCGAGCATATTTTGGACACCTTGCGCTGCACATTGCCTTGATTTGATGTTGGAGGACATTGGAAAGCTTGATTTTGTCAAAGATATTGTAGAATCATCAAAGAAAATCACAAAATTTATATATAACCATGGATCCGTGCTTCATTTGATGAGGACATTCACCAACAATAAGGAGTTGGTGCGGCCTGCTATTACACGATTTGCCACTACTTTCATCTCTCTTCAATCCCTCTTGAATTCTAAGTGGGATTTGAAGAGAATGTTTCTTTCAGATGAGTGACGTGCTTTGACTATTAGTCGCAAATCAGAGGGACAGGCCATCTGCAGGTTGGTGTCATATCAGGAAGATTTCTGGGTTGGAGTGGAAGAGGTGTGTAGCATTAGTGAACTTTTGGTAAAGGTTCTTAGATTGGTGGATGGAGAGAAGCTCGCAATGGGCTACTTGTATGAGGCCATGGATAGGGCCAAAGAAGCTGTTCGCAGCTATTATGATGATAAGGGTGATGATGGGTTTCAGAGACAACTTCTTTTATGGGAAGTGATTGATGATCGATGGAACAACACACTCCATCGTCCCATTCATGCTGCAGGGCTCTTCCTGAACCCCGCATTTGCTTATTCATGTGGTTTTCTATTTGATGCCGAGGTCATGGATGGCTTTTTCACTTGTGTTCAGAAGATGGTGCCAAATCCATCAGAACGTGCAGAGATATCCAAAGAGATGGAGGTATACAGAATGGCAGGTGGCACCTTGAGCTTCGACATGGCTGTCCAGGATAGGACTACTAAAATGCCAGGTAAGATTTTCATTATTTAAAAATTTTTCTTATGTTTGTAACTTTATAAGTTTATCTTATTTGTTGTAACTTGTAACTTGTAGATGCATGGTGGAGGAGCTACGGTGGCAAATTACCAAAACTCCAAAAACTTGCCATTAGAATACTCAGCCAAACATGTAGCGCTTCAGGATGCGAGCGCAACTGGAGTGTATTTGAAAAAATACACACCAAAAGGCGCAACAGGTAAAACACTTAACATATTCAAATTTTGAACTGATTTTTTGAATTCATTAAATATTTTTTTTTAAATATTTAATTTATTAATTTATGACCCTTGTACAGGTTGGAGGGTCAGCGGCTCAATGACATGGTTTACGTCTACTACAATCTTAGATTGTGGGTGAGACAACTTGAGAGGACACCTGATATGGAGGCCATCTCTTTAGATGCGATTGACACCACTGCTGAATGGAGGGTTGAGGCTGAGAGGCCTGTCATGGAGTCAGCCCCTGATTGGATAGAGGAGGAGGTAGTGGAGGGGGAGGAGGAGGAGGAGGACGAGGAGGAGCAGCAGGAGGAGGAGGAGCAGGAGGAGGAGGTGACACCACCTACCACTACTACCGGTAGAGGACGTGGTCGGCCTCCTTTAGCTCCTAGTGGTTCCGGTTCCCGTTCCGGTTCTAGTGCTTCATTTTTTTCTTCTAGAGCACGACAGACCCATTGCCAGTCCCGCCAGCGTCTTCATCTAGAGAAAAAGGCAAAGCTGTTGTATTTTCTCGCAAGAGGGGCAGAGGAAATCAATAGTATAGGACCATAGGTTATATGGTCACTGGTGCATTGACATTCCTTTGTATATGACTGTTGACATTATGACTCATGATATGAGATACATTATTATATTTTTTGTTGATATTTTGAGGCTGAGTTGACTCTTTAGACTCAGGACTTAGTATTCAGGACAGGATTCAGTTTTATGTGTGATGTAGCACTAGACATGATATTACACATCTTATATATTAGTTTTTTTTTCCTATTTATGTGTCAATGCATTTATTTTATGCTGTAGATGCTTTAGATATTAAAAAAATTGAAAAAAAATGAATATTTTTGTATGTGCCGATTTTTTCCCGATAATTACGATTTTTTCCCGATAATTACGATTTTTTCCGATTTTTTCCCCTCGCCGATAATATCCCGATAACGATTTTTTCATCTTTGCTTTGATACCACTGTAATATCCCGGAAGGGAAATAGGCAGCAATACAAGCATACAACAATATAGAAAATGCCAGAAATAGAACATAAAGCGAATACTCATAAAAATGCCGGGAATGCTAAGCCATTTTATTAATCTGAGAATACAATGAAATACAATGGATAATCAGAATGATAGCACCTATTCTTGCTTGAGGCAAGTGAAGAACTCTCCCAGAAAGATAGGGAATGGCTGCTACAAGAAACTGCGTCCCAGCTGCTAGGAAACTATCGTAAAACTGCTGCTGCTGAAATAGACTGAACACTAGGGGTTGCTCCCCTTGCCGGAATGGGCTGAAAATCTGCAAATCCTCTGTACTCGCCAACCCGGACCAAACCCAGAAACCATAACAAAAATGGACCACCTCCGAAAATCACCAAAGAAACCCTCCTCAAGGAATTACGCTGTCCCTCCAGGCCCAGCGCAGATGCCAAATGATATATGCTGAAACAGAGCCACAAACTCCCCGGAAAATCTCCTACTGGTAAAGATTGAGCCTCCACACCTGATCTCACTGGAACTCCTGCAGAAAACCCCGCAATAGAACACCTCCAAATAGAACTGCGTCCTCTCTTCCAAGGACTGCGCAGTCACAAGAGAAGCCCAGCTCCTCAGCAAAACAACCAACCAAACCCCCCGCTAAAGACTGAAGAAATGACCTTACCCGAGCAGGCACTCGAAGTCCCCCGGGGCTAAGGGTGAGATCTCCGACCGGAGACACTCAACGCACTAAACAGTGCTGCAGACAGGCTAAACAGCCAGCGTGCTCAAGAAGACAAAAGTCTGGCTCAAATATCATCAACAACAAGAATCCCCCAAATGAGGAGGCTCCTCCACCTTTTATAGCATTGGTTTCCCTCCAAAACCAACGTAGTCTCTCTCTCCTCCACATGGTGTGTGGCCCCCCTTGGCTCCCCCCTTAAGTTACAACGTTGTGCTACTAGGAAGGTGTTTTATTCCACTAAAGTGAGTTAGACCCCCTTTTACTCACTTTTTCATTTATCTACAAACCACATACGGCAAAACAATACAAAGTCGAATATTCCAATTAGCTGTCGCTAATTAGGAATATTACAAAGAATGATGCAGGCCCTCCCTTTGTCTCCCATGGTGAGACACGTGCTTATTTGGGCCCTGGATCAACTGCCAAGGGTGTGGTGTAAGAGTGTAACCGTAGGGCAAGGTGGTCTAGGTGCATCATCATCATCAAATAAATGGAGCACGACCAAGCAGTTAGTGGAACTGAAGGATCCCATGATGTGGCAATGTGCTCTCTGCTATGATGGAGGCAAATGACTCTCAATGCTCACCCTACAAATGCCAATATGACCCTCTGGAGGGCTTGGACCCCATATAGGGAGACCAAACCCAAGATGCAGACCCACCTGCAATCCTGTATGAGATCCAATGTGTCCCCTCACCTTCCAGTACAACCAAACATTAGTTCAATTGAGTAAATGAGCTTACAAATCATGGAACCAAGTGGACAGTTCATAGTGGCATGCCCTTCTATAGTGGACTTTAGAACATACAAGTGTCTCCAAGTTCAAGAAGAAGGTTAACCTAGACCCCATTAGGTGGTTTCAACCTTTAAGGGTAGTGTGCATCCATCAAATGGCAGGTGGCATGTGTTATAATGATGGAATGGAGTGGGGTATCAAGGGAAAAGCTCCAAGCCACATGTCATAGTACAAGGGTAGCTATGATAAGGGAGGCCCATACTTGGGTGTATGAATGCAGGAGGGAGTAATCATGGTACATCAGCTACCCCGACCTTTGTTTTTCTAGCCTTCTTCATATGCCTTTTGCCTTTTAACTGCTCGGGGCTCCACGGGATGAGAGCATGATGCATGAGATATGGCAGTGAATACTACCTTACGGTGGGGTAGTTCCAAGGTTACTTGGGAGTGGGAGCGAGAGTGACATTTTTAGAAGCTTCCTGTCCGGGAGCGAATTTTTATATAATATATATATTTTTATATTTTGATGCATATATGTCAACAAAAGCATGTAGAATGATGAATTAGATATAAAAAACATAAAAACCTAAGAAACTGGATTTGCTCTTAGAGGGCTACGTGTCCCAAATCCGACGAATCAGACACGATTCGGTCGGATTCATGTTTGCCGATTGTGTCTGATCATGTTTGTATAGGACATGATCATGTCCCGATTTGTCGGACATGTGCGACGAAAAAAAAAGCCCTCCGCGAATTTTAAAAATCCTGTTTGGCCCCTCATTTGTCACATTGTCTTGAGAGTGAGTTTGGAAAGGAGTAAAGGAGCAAGGAGCTAGGAGGAGCAAGGAGCAAGTGAGCATTTTCAAGGAGATTCAAGCAACAGGTAAGTGCATCGTCTCTCATTTTATTTGCATTCGGTTTGCATGTGCATTATTTTACAGATTTTTGCATTTTTTGTTTATTGTTTTACAACATTCATGGCTCAATCAAGGGCAACAAGAAAGGGGCAAAGGAAGGGGAAGAATGTCCCCATTGGAGATGCCCCTCCTGTTCCAATTTCATCAAGGTCTGCAAGTGTTCCATCTATTGGAAGTGGGCTTGCAACAACAACTTCAAATGTTGAGGGAAGACAACAACCTCAAGATAACAAATATCCATTGTGGAAATATGTCACAGGAGAGGTAGGTCCAGGCAGTAAGATGAAGGGAGGAGGCAATGTTGCTTGGAAATGCAGTTATTGCAACAATCATTTCATGAGCACATATTACCGTGTGAAAGCTCATTTGTTGGCTTTACCAAGTTGTGGAATTGCAGCGTGTACACAAGTGTCTTTAGCAAAGAGGAAAGAAATGGAAAGAGAGGCATTTGTTGGTGTGGCAAATGTGGCTGCAAAAACTATAAAAAACAAGAATGATGATCCCCTTCCATTCTTGAGGAAAGCAGCAACAAGTTCCCAGTTGAGAGTTCTAGTGGGGGACAAGCAGCAAAAAAAAGGCAATTGCACTTGGTCCAATGGAAAAGATTTTCCAGAAAGAGAAACGGGAAGAGCTTGATCTCACATTGCCTTTTTTTTGTACCAGAACTTCATATCCTTCAATGTTGCACGCTCACCTCTATTTATTGAGATGTGCCGAGTTCTAACTCAAGGGGCTCCATCAAGGTATGTGCCTCCTAGGTCAGAGAAGCTTAGAACCACATTGTTGACGAAGGCAAAGAAAGAGGTGGACAAAATGCTTGAGTCTTATAAATCAGCATGGCCAACATCTGGGGTTAGCATTTTTCTGATGGATGGACAGATCCAACATGACACCACTCATCAACTTCATGGCGTCTTCCTTGAATGGTCCAGTTTTCTTGAAACCAGTGGATGCACTTGGACAATACAAGGATGCACAATATATGGGTGAGTTTTTTATTGAAGTTATTGAAAATGTAGGTGTTGATTCTTGTGTTCAAATCATTACAGATAATGCACTTGTTTGCAAGGCTGCTGCATGATTGTGGAAGCTAAATATCCACAAGTATTTTGGATACCTTGCATTGTCCATTCATTGAACTTAGCACTGAAATCTATTGCTTCTGATGTGCTTTGGACTGGAAGCATTATTGAGGATGCACGACATATCCACAACTTTGTACAGAACCATACAAATGCCCTCACTATCTACAAGGAGTACACCAATCTATCATTGTTGAAGATTGCGGATACGCGGTTTGCCTCTTCATTCACCATGTTGAAGAGGTTGAGGGAGGTCAAGACCTCTCTTGGGGCCGTGGTTATTTCAGAGTTTTGGTCTTTTTGGAGAAAGACAAATCAAGCAGACTCAAAAAGAGTGAAGAACACAGTGTTAGATGATATCTGGTGGGAGAGGGCAGATCTACTTATTCAGATCAAGGACCCTATCATTTCCTTGCTTCGATTGGTAGATATAGACCAACCCATCCTAGGAGAGGTTTATGAGGGATGGGATTCCATGATTGAGTCTGTGAGGAGCACTATTTTATAGAGTGAGTGCCCAGAGTATGAGACATCACCAGAGGCCTTCTTCACCACCATATAGGATATTCTTGTCAGCAGATGGGATAAGAATTGCACACCTTTACATTGTTTGGCTCGCTCCTTGAACCCAAAATACTACAACCATGAGTGGTTGAGTGGTGGACCTTCCCGCAGATTCCCTCCTCACATAGATGGTGAAATCTCACAGGGGAGGAAAGATGCATTCAAGTGGATTTTTCAGGATAGAGCATCCTTTGATGAGGTGGAGGATGCCTTTGCAGAGTTTTCCACTGGCACGGGTCGATTTGTAGGATATGATGTGATTAGAGACAGGTGGGCTAAGAAGCCCTATTCTTGGTGGGCAACTCCTGGGGCAACAAGCCTTCCTCTACAGCAGTTAGCCATGAGGCTCCTCTCTCAGGTGACTTCATCCTCTTGTTGCCAGAGGAATTGGAGCACATATGGGAATTTGTATAGTGTCAAGAAGAGCAGGATTGAGCAGTCTAGGGTAGAGACAATGGTGTATGTGCACAACAACCTTCGTCTTATTTAGAGGCAGAGGGATGAGTGGTTGAAGGGAAAGACAAAGATGTGGGATGTCTTTCCTGATGATATGGGTTTGGACAACATTGTTGAGTTGGCATTGGCCAACTTGGATCTCAATGAGCCAGTGCTAGAGCCTATCACATTTGATGATGGTGATACTGTAGAGGGGTCATCCTTCACACCAACATATGCAGAGATGACATTGGATACAAAGGAGGAGGATGCAACAGAGGAGAGCAGTGGTGACCATGATGATGAGTACAATGATGCTGCTTTTGATGATGAGGATTGATGACTCATGAGCTACCTACTGCATTGAGGCTTGTAGTTGTTTTGTATTTGCTATTTCTATTTTCCATTGGCATTGTACTACCTATGTAACACATTTTGATTTTGATGACTTAATGAGAAAACTACAGTATCTTGTCTTTCTCCTATTGGATCATTGATGAATATGTCACAGTTGTATTTGTATGAATAATGTTACTTTGTATCTTTGTAAAACTTACATCTAGATGAAGATCTATGCTTGAATCAATGAATTTGTGTAAGAAATATCCAATTTTTAATATATATATATATATAATTATTATTTTTAATAAAATAATATATAACGTGTCCAGGCATGTCTTGTTCTGAGGGGTCACCATGTTCGTGTCTGACAATCGAATCCTTGCGTCCTTCGTGTCCCATGTCCTCGTGTCAGGTGACTTAGATAAAAACATAGATTGAACCATATAACATCCATCATAACCATATAACATCAATCATCTAGAAGTTATAATCTTCATCAACCACGTCCACAAGTTAGAAACATACAACATATTGAGTCTCATGATTCATCAATCTTAAAGTTTCAAGCTTTCAAAATTCCATATATAACATTTATCATCATTGATCACCAAAGTTGTACTTGTAAGCTAAGTGTAACCATTACAACAAAGAATATCTAACATGAAATGAAATATTATAAAATGAAACGAAATGAAACAATTTTCAACTTTCACGAAGCATCATATTCATAATTCATAATGAGTTATAAACTTAAAACTACCAACTTCAAAGTTTCAAACTTCAAACTTAAATTGTCATATATTGTTTACAAAAAATATCATAGTAAATATGAAAGAATCAACAATTATTCTATTTTATCTATTGCTTGGCCTCTTGCCACGGGAAATGTCTAATTTTTGAGCAGATCGTGGTAATGTTGGTCTTCTAGGAGTCTCCTCCTGCATAGTTGCACGACCAGAACTAGAAGGCACATGCCCTCCACGTGAGGGTGTAGGTGGAGGCAGTGTCAGCGAAGGAACTCGAACACTGGCACTACTACTTGATGGCGGGGGTGGTGGTGGCATGGCTAATGTTGCTTCATCCTCATCTCTCAAAAGTTCTGCTTCCAATTCTTCTAGATGTATAGTGCCATCCTCTAAATCATCGTCCTTTGGGTTCTTGTCCCAAATTTTATATGATAGATCCTCATAAGCCCGATCACAATAATGACTCAACAACCTCAAGTTGTAGTGCACATAAACCAAGCTTTTTGCTGGGTTTTCATTGAGTCTGTTTCTTCTCACATTATGGATGAAGCTATAGGTGCTCCAACACCCCCTTCAGGAGAAGTATTTTACAACCCGTGAGAGAACTTTTTTTGCCAATTTTGGCAAAAGTCCCATGCCGCCATATGCTTCCCACCATGTGAGATCATCAAATTTGTCTCTATCTTCCATTGCATGCAAAGAACCAAACAAACCAGTGCAACTGAAGTGTATGCCTAATTCAAGACGCAGATTAGAACACTCCTCCCTGTCAGGGACCAACTCGTCTAATGCTTTCATATATCCCTCTTGTTCCTCTGGATTTGTATGGGGTTTGATCCTAACCCCACCCCTAGGTGCAGGTTGGCCCAACCAAGATGGAGAGTAGTATTTTGGCATAAGGATATACGCCAAGGCATGTAGTGGAACATTAAGTTTATTCCACTGTGTACA
Source organism: Pinus albicaulis (assembly GCA_034641835.2). Classification (NCBI taxonomy): domain Eukaryota; kingdom Viridiplantae; phylum Streptophyta; class Pinopsida; order Pinales; family Pinaceae; genus Pinus; species Pinus albicaulis. The sequence goes on along the minus strand of CM076584.1, from coordinate 1,359,054,658 downwards.
CACACAATTGTGAATCATTGAATACAAGTTGAGATCATTTTCTTAAACAACATCTTTTATTTTCCCCAACATGCTATCCATCTGCTCATACACCTCCCCAATCACTGGTTTATCTGTATCTGCAAAACGAATCATGATATAAATGGGCTTGGTGAAATTCAAAACTTCCCTCACACGTGCCCAAAACAAACCATTAAGCGCGGTCTCTTCCACCTGTTCAAAACCTTGCCTGTCAACCGTTGTTGTAGCCCTATTCTTTAATACCTACCAATGTGGACCTGATACCATGGTAGCCAATGACTCTCTTATCTTCAAAAGGCGCTGGAAGGTAAGGTAATAACTAGCAAATCTAGTCTTTGCAATCTTCAACAACTCCAATCTTGATTGACTGCGGAAAAGCCCATGGGTATTGCTATGATTTGTACTAAATTTTATCATTTTTTTTGCCTCTTTTGTACAAATCACCAATCCATTTGTATTGAGGTTGTTTGTTTTTAATAATATCATGCATCAAAAGGTTCATTGTGTGAACCAAACACACAGACCAAAATATGTTGGGGTATTTATCCTCAATAATTGCTCCCGCTACCTTACAATTAGCAACATTATCAGTGATGACTTGGACGACATTGTATGGCCCAATATGTTCAGTTGTTTCAAGTAATGGTTCTACAATGTTGATGCCGGTCTTGAACTTTTTTGGGTAATCATATGATGAAAGGAAGATTGCACCACTAACAGACAACAAGAACACTTATCAATAGCTTGCCTTTTACATTTGTCCATCCATCAGATACAATGAACACCCCATGCTCATTCCAAGACTTTGTCATTTTACTCAAAGAATGAGTTTTTTTTTCTTTTTCATGATCAAGTCCCACGGTTATAGCTTTGTCATACCTAGGGCTCTAGTATCCTTTGGGGGCATCATTAATGGCAGAAACCATTTCATGCCAATAAGGTGAGCGAAGAACATTGAATGGTAGCCCACATGCATAGAGAAACTGGTAAATGTTTGAATCCACATCATTCCTACACCCTTTGTCAAGGAAATCTGATATGGTTCTACGCCTTAAAGAGATGTTTGTTCTTGTGCCTCCATATCCATTGCCATTGGTGGAAGTTGATGGACTTCTTTGTGCATGATGTCATTGTGAACTAGGTTCAAAGAAACCCTTTGATCCTTTAGATTTGTATTGGGCTTCTTCCTCTTCCCTTATGTATTTGGCTCTATCTACTGCTGACACACTTACACAAGCTTTGATTCCTACTTGTTTATCTCCATCCCATGGCCTTTTCCCACAAAGGTGTCTTATGGCATGAGTGTATGAACCTATGTAAGTATTTTTGCAATGGAGGCATGTAAATTTAGTGGTTCCACCCTCTTTCCCTGCTTAAGGCCTAGAGACATATTTCCACAATGGGGTTTGGTCAATTTTAGCTTGTGTGGCCTCATCATCTCCACTCTCCCCTTCCTCCTCACAAAGGTATTCCTCTCTAGGGTTTTCATCAAATCCACTATAACCCACTTCTTCATCCTCCTTCTTGAACAACCCTCTTTCTTCTACTCTCCAACACCATAATAACAAAAAAGGGAACCAACAACAAGAGAATGCCAAGCCATATAGCCATGATGTTTCAAGTTTTTAGCCTCCAAAAAAATGGAGGAATTCCAAGTGGGAATGGGAAAGAGAGAAGAAAACATTTTCATTTTGCAAAGGTTCAACATATTAAAAAAAATTGCTAGATTAGAGTGTAGATCCTACCTCTTTGGCCTTCAATTCCAAGCTCTAATATCACTTGCAAGCTCCTCAATCTCCCTCCTCAAATCAAGCTCCAAGCTCTCTCTCTTGCTCTCTCCAAGCTACAAGCTCTTTCTTGCTCTCTCTTTCTCGAATGATGAATAATGAGAGGAGGAGGGCCATTTATGTCTTCCCCCCTCCCCCCCTGTCCCTTTCCCTCCCTTTTTCCTCACATCGACCGACCCTTTTCGCCTATGGCCGCGCGACCTTCACGTCGACCGAGATCGTTTTTTTGAAGGAGGGAGCGATCACTCCCTCATTCAAAGAAACACACCTAGAGCGATAGGGAGCGGTCGGGGAGTGATTGCTTCCGACCGCTCCCTATTTCGCTCCCTGAAAACCTGGGAGCGAATTTTTTTTGTCGGGAGTGCGCTCCCTAAAATCGCTCCCGACAGGGGCAATTTTAGGGGTAGAGCTCATGTTTGGCTTTTTCCCACTTGATAAATTTGTATGTCCCAGCCATCTTTTGCATTTTGTGGTACATTTTCTGTTGAGAGTGGCCAAATTATGCATTTTCCTTTCTTTTTAGTTGCATCAACCTCCAAGGCATTTTTCCAGGCCTGACCCAAAGTGTGGACTATTGAGAAATCTATAGGGCAATAGTTAGGATGATTTCTCTATCTATGATAATTGTTTGTGATGTATTTTTACTTTTTCTTTCTTATTAGCTTCACTTATTATGATGTTCATATATCATCAAACAGTTACCAAAACAAGAAGAGCAATAGTACGCAAGACAACCAAGGCCAAAACCTCTCCACTTGAGAGGAAAACCCGCAAAATCTCCTCTTCTTATAGATTCTTCAATTGACAAATTCCAAGACTTGTAGACCAAGACCAATACCCTCCAAGACCAAGTCCAACCTTTCCAGATGGTGTGCTTCCTTTCCCCATGTCAAACCCAGTCAAATCTCTTCCAGCAGCACAACTTTGACCCCTAGCTTCAGAACTTTGGCCTCTACTACACGTCTGAAATTTTCGCCCCCCTGCAACTGTTACTGCATCCACACGTGTGAGAAAAATTAGCCTTCTATGGTCTCCCAACAACTTTGCTTGCCCTCCTTTCTTGCCTAGGGCTAGTAGGTGACCTAGTAGACCTTTCTTTTAGCAGATTTGATCCTCTTCCAGCATATAGAGAATTTCAATCTTGAAGCAGCAAACCCTTCACTTCTTCACACATGTGAGAGAGAATTAGCCCAAAAACAATATTTCTTCGTCCTCTTCCTCCTTCGCTGCCTTCTTGCTCTTCTCCTTTGCTTGAATGAGTGAGTGATGAATGTGTCTCAAGGAGGTTGAGTTCCCCCCTTTATATAGGCTTCTCAAGGTGGATGTGGCTCCAGCTGCTAGGCCGACTTCCCAGCTGCTAGGTCGACTTGTTCTTCAAGGGTATTTTGACACTTTTAACGACTAAAATAATTTTCTTTACGAGTTACAATGTGCTCGATGGGGTCTTCAACTTATGACAATGACTCTTTTGACTTCTAGACCTAGGACAAACCCTACATTACTCAATGGGTGCTTGACCTCTAAAATAAAAGACCTTGGGCATGAAACCCATGCTCCAAAAATAACAACAATTATTTTCTTTCATTTTACAAAATGCAAGAATCAAAAGTACATTTCATATTTATGAAGATTGAACCTAGTTACACATTTTTCAATACGCCCTCTTAACTAGGGAGGTATTCATAAATGGTACATGGTCATTCTCAATCTGAAGAGATCTCATAAGAAGAGTCAGATTGGTAACCTATTTGTTTAGCATCATAACGACCAACATTGTCACATAACAAGACCTTGACTAACAACTCTATCTCCACAAGATAAGAGCACAATGCTAGCGAGACCAATGATATATAGGCAACATCATCATTGTCTCTCAAGGCACATACCCCACCTGGGTGTTCACAGAGTATGTCCTTCCTTGGACTATATTTATCTTGGATAGCTAGTCCTCAAATAATATCGGTCCTGGACTACTCTTATCTTGGATGCCCTATCTCATTCTCAAAGAGTATCGGATACCAAATGTTTACCCAATCCTCCATTCTGTCTGCCCAAGTAAAGACAAGAATGATGTGTCTATCTCTCCCTCTACCTTAGGGAGGATATATCAATCAAACCAAGTTTGTCTCTCAAATACACAAGCTTCTTATTAGGAAGAGATTTTGTCAATATGTCAGCTACTTGCTCATCGCTGGAGATATACTGTAGCTGCAACTCACCATCTTGTACTAGCATCCGAATGTAGTGATACTTTTTGTTTATATGCTTTGTCTTTCCATGAAACACTGGGTCTTCATACAATCTTATACAACTGGTGTTGTCACAATGTATCACTGTAGGGTCCATTGGTCCTTCAAACAAGTCAGACAACAACTTCTTCAAATAGACAACTTCTCTGCTCACTTCACACGCTGCAATATATTCAACCTCAACATTACTCAAAGCAACTGATTCTTGCCTTCTGCTCATCCATAAGATCATGGAGGATCCCAAACTAAAACATCCTCTTGTAGTGCTCCTTCCATCCTGCTCATTGCCTCCCAGTCAGAATCTGTATATCTGATCAAGTGGACATTCCTCTTATCATATTTCAGGCAATAGTGGATTGTTCCTCGCTGATATCTCAGAATGTGTTTGGCTGCTATCGAATGGTCATGCTTTGGCTCCACTTGGAACCGACTGAGAATATTCACTGCAAAACATATGTCTGGTTGAGTATTCATCAAGTACATCAGTGAGCCAATCAATTATCTATACTTGGTTGGATCCACTAGGATAGATTCAGAACTCCTTAGTCTTTTCAAGTTTGTGATCATCGGGGTTGTCTTTGGTTTGCAATCCATCATGTCAAATCTTTTCAACATCTCGATCACATACTTCCCTTGACCTAGATAGATTTCATTAGGTCCCTGGCAGACTTCTAGTCCCAAATATTAGTGCATCAACCCAAGATCCTTCATATCGTATTCCGCTACTAGCTACTTGTTGCATTCTTGGATTCGACCTTCTACACCTGTCAAGAGAAGATCATCCATATACAGAAGAATAATCACCGGTTCATCTTTCACAACCTTGATGTAGAAAATCAGATCAACAAAACTCTTTGTGAAGCCTAATCTTCTTAGGTATGCATCCATCCTTGCATACCATGCCCTTGGTGCCTGCTTGAGGCCATATAATGCTTTTTAAATTTGCAAGCATATGCCTCTCTATCTTTGACTTCAAATTCCAAGGGTTTCTCTATGTTGACTTCCTCATCAATTGTGCCTTTTAGGATTGCAGTTTTGACATCCATTTGATGTATGTTCCATCCCATCGATGTTGCCAAAGAGACCAATGATTGTATGGTTGTATACCTTGATTTTGGAGCAAATGTCTCTTCATAATCAATGCTTTCTTGTTGAGAGAAGCCCCTAGCCACAAATCTTGCTTTATACTTGTCAATACTTCCATCTTCTGAATGTTTAATCATGTAAAGCCACTTGGAAGTTACCACAGACTTGTCTTCAAGGCTAGGTACGATCTCCCATACCCCAATCTTCATTATTGATTGATATTCTTCATTCATGGCATCTTTCCATTCTTGATGATTGACAACTTCTTCAAAGGTGGATGGCTTTGCTTCTATTAGTTTCGACATATATGCTGCATGCCTAGAATACCTTTTGGGCTTCTTGCTTTCCCTAAATGTGACTTTAACTTCTTCAAAGGTGGATGGCTTTGCTTCTATTAGTTTCGACATATATGCTGCATGCCCAGAATACCTTTTGGGCTTCTTGCTTTCCCTAAATGTGACTTTAGCTTCTCCATGTCCCTTTGCATCTAATAGAGTAGATTTCGACTAGTTAGGTCTCTTTCTAGTTTCGGGGATTACCACAGTTTGTATAGGTTCTTTTGGACCTTCATCTTCATGATTTGATTCTTCTTCCTCCCTAGTAACTTCTTCAAATACCAGAAGTTCTTCATCATCAGAGTCCATAGGGAGATCCTTTGATTTCTTGAATGCAATACTTCCGTCAAATATCACCTCGGTTGGCTTTTATTCAGTGTCCTTCATTAATGTAGATCCTATAGGCATTAGAAGAATTATTGTAGCTAACAAATGTTCCTCTCATGCTTGATGGATCCAACTTCTTTCTCTAGTCCTTCGGTATATGAATATAGACAGGACAACCAAAAATTCAGAGATTATCCACACTTGGTTTTTTCCCAATGAATACTTCTTCAGGGGTCAAGTTATCTAGTGACTTGTGGGGACTTCGATTTTGTATGTATATAGTTGTCTTTATTGCTTCACCCCACAATAATTTCGACAAATCTTGATCATGTAGCATAGCTTTTACACTTTCTTAAATGGGCCAATTCTTTCATTCCCCAACTCCATTTTGCTCGGGATTATATGGGACTATTAGCTCCCCTTTATCCCAGACTCCTTACAAAACTGTATGATCTCCTTGGATGTGTATTCATGTCCATTATTAGACCTTAATATCGTGATTCTCCTTTCTGTAAGGTTCTATAATTTAGCTTTGAATTCTTGAAATTTGGTAAATACTTCATCCTTGGATTTCATTAAGTAAACCCAAGTTTTTCTTGAATGGTCATCTATGAATGTCACATAATATAGATGTCCTCTAAGTGACTTTGGAGTCATTGGACCGCAAACATCGGAATGAATAAGATCCAAGATTTCTTTTGACCTTGAAGCACTGCTTCCAAATGGTCTCTTGGTGTTCTTACCCGATGCACATCCCTTGCATACTTCTTTATGATCTTGCTTCACCCCACAATAATTTCGACAAATCTTGATCATGTAGCATAGCTTTTACACTTTCTTAAATGGGCCAATTCTTTCATTCCCCAACTCCATTTTGCTCGGGATTATATGGGACTATTAGCTCCCCTTTATCCTAGACTCCTTACAAAACTGTATGATCTCCTTGGATGTGTATTCACGTCCATTATTAGACCTTAATATCGTGATTCTCCTTTCTGTAAGGTTCTATAATTTAGCTTTGAATTCTTGAAATTTGGTAAATACTTCATCCTTGGATTTCATTAAGTAAACCCAAGTTTTTCTTGAATGGTCATCTATGAATGTTACATAATATAGATGTCCTCTAAGTGACTTTGGAGTCATTGGACCGCAAACATCGGAATGAATAAGATCCAAGATTTCTTTTGACCTTGAAGCACTGCTTCCAAATGGTCTCTTGGTGTTCTTACCCGATGCACATCCCTTGCATACTTCTTTATGATCTTCCTTTAGTTCGGGGATGCCATTCACATGGGCTAACTTCAATGTGAACCAAAGCTTGAGCGAGGGGAGTTAACAATCTGTAAAGTCTTCCTCACGGATCCCAATTATTCTTGCATCTTCTATTCTTGAGTTTTTACACTATATGCCAACCTTTCCATCGATGAAAGCAAATCTATCACCCTTGTCTTCTAAACATGAAATGGAAAGTAAATTCTTGTCATTTGTTGAGATGAATGTTGCGTCCATTCTCCAGCTCAAGTGAAGTTGATCCAATTCCTCTCACAGGGTAGCTCTTATTGTCACCAAGCTCTATGGAGTAAGAGGATTTCCCTTTTGATAATGTCTTCAATTTTTTATGTTGGCCTATCATATGTCTTGACGCTCCACTGTCAATTACCCAAATATTCTCATCTTGAAATGTGCCAGTCACTACTGAGAATAGTCCTTCATCCTTTGTAGATGTCTTGGTCATTTCCTTAGAAGAAAATAAGAGATCCCATGCTTCTTTGATGTCCTTCTTGAGACGACTTGCCACCTTTGTACACTTCTTTAGGAACTTCTTCAATGTAGTAGAGATTTTCATTATGCCCTTAGCCAAACTTAGCTCTAATAGCATGATGAGAAATCTATAGGGCAATAGTTAGGATGATTTCTCTTTCTATGATAATCGCTTGTGATGTATTTTTACTTTTTCTTTCTTATTAGCTTCTTCACTTATTATTATGTTCGTATATCATCAAACAATTACCAAAACCTCTCCGCTTGAGAGGAAAACCCCCAAAATCTCTTCTCTTCTTATAGATTATTCAATTGACGAATTCCAAGACCTCTAGACCAAGACCAATACCCTCCAAGACCAAGTCCTACCTTTCCAGATGATGTGCTTCCTTTGCCCAAGTCAAATCCAATCAAATCTCTTCCAACAACACAACTTCGACCTCCAACTTTAGAATTTCGGTCTCTACTGCAGGTCTGAAATTTTCGGCCTGCTACAACTGCTATTGCATCCACACGTGTGAGCAAAATTAGCCTTCTAAGGCCTCCCAACAACTTCACTTGCCTTGCTTCCTTGTCTAGGGCTAGTAGGTGACCTAGCAGAACTTTCTTCTAGCAGATTTGATCCTCTTCCAACAGATAGAGAATTTCGATCCTGAAGCAACAAACCCTAGCTTCACTTCTTCGCACATGTGAGAGAGAATTAGCCCAAAAACAATCTTTCTTCATCCTCTTCCTTCTTCGCTAGCCTTCTTTCTCTTCTCATTCGCTTGAATGAGTGATGAATGTGTCTCAAGGAGGTCGAGTTCCCTCATTTATATAGGCTTCTCAAGGTGGACGTGGCTCCTCAAAATAGGTTGACTTCCCAGCTGCCAGGCTGACTTGGTCTTGAAGGGTATTTTCACAATTTTAATGACCAATAATTTACTTTACAAGTTACAATGTGTCCGATGGGGTCTTCAATTTATGAAAATTACTCTTGACTTCTTGACCTAGGACAAACCCTAGAAACACTCAATGGGTGCTTGAACTCTAAAATAAAAGACCTTTTGCATGAAACCCATGCTCCAAAATAACAATAATAATTTTCTTTCATTTTACAAAATACAAGAATCAAAAGTACATTTCATATTTATGAAGACCGAACCTAGTTACACATTTTTCAACATGGACAAGGGTAGGGGGGGCTAACTTCTTGTGGACCCAAATGACAAATGTGGACCCGGATGGGAGTGTGGTCAAAGGGGTTATCATGAGCGGAAGGGAATGATGTATATGGTGTCGGGAGTCGGGAACATGCAACAAAAATCAGGGTTTCCCATTTAGTGCTACCCCTAAAGCTAGTAGCCAATAAAGGAGATTCCACGGGACTAGGACACAAGGTTAACCACCAATTTGGATAGAAGAGACAGGAGTACAAACCAAGGCCACTCTTTCCACCGAATCTCCCCACTAATACATGCCCCAAAGTGTCCATGATAAGTAAACAAAAATACCCAACTACACAATGAAAAGCCATACCTTCGAGGTTGGAAGGCCCACCTTCAAACATACAATCATAACGGACAAGCGAGGGAGCATATGGATGGCTCAGGTGGCAGAGATAGTGGCATATCAAGCTACCTGGTGGCTGCAAGGGGATGTTGGCTGTTCGCTGAGGACCATCTAGGAGAAATTTTTTTACCTATGGATGTCACCCACAGGTGGTGGGTAACAGATGTCACATCAATACTCCCTCTTGCTAATAGAGGAGTTCTCCACAAGTCCAAGCTTGTCTATGAAGTATACAAACTTCGCCCGAGATAGAGGCTTTGTGAGAATGTCAGTTGTTTGCTCATCAGTGGGAATATACTGGAGCCTCACTGCTCCCTTTTGTACCATGTCACGAATGTAGTGGTACTTGATCTCAATATGCTTCATTTTATCATGAGACACTGGATTATCTGTCAACTTCACACAACTTTGATTATCAGAACAATACAATTGGTTCCAGCATCTATACTATTTTGAACATTGTAGGTTGATGAAAAGCTACCTATATGTAAGTGGACCTGATGGGTATATATATATATATATATATCTGTGTGTGTGTGTGTGTGTTTGTGTTTTCCATCTATTTCATATTGAAATATATTTTTATTATCAATATTCTTTCTAATGTTATTAATTAATTTTATGGGTTGTTGGAGTAGCTACAACAATTGGTGATTCACTCGTAGGACCTCAGTGTCTCTGCTTTCCCTTCATTCATGATGCAATTGATCATTGTGAGTGTGTTGTTCTGAACTCATAGGTCCCATTAACAATAATATGTTGAAGTCCAACAAGAAATTGCAGCACACACTAGTGTGTCGTAGCGATACATTAGTGTGAAGGTCAATTTAATTAATTAAATTGGTGCAGTGTCTAATTTAATTTTTCCTTAATTAAATTGGACAATGATCGAACAATCCAAAGAGTATCTTACGAAGCCATACTCCCTCACAACATGCCAAACAAGCTGCAATATACTCTGCTTTTGTAGTACTGAGTGCGACAGATGTCTGCTTCCTGCTCATCGAGGATATCATAGTAGAACCCAGACTAAAACATACACTAGATGTACTCTTCCTGTCATTCACACTCCTTGGCCTATTAGAATCTATATATCCCTGCAGCTGTATCTCATCACTCGAAGCATATCTCAAACAATAGTCAACAATACCATGCAAATATCTCAATATATGCTTTGTTGCAATCCAATGCTGATGTCTTGGTTCCATCTAGAACTGGCCCAATGTGTTCACTGCAAAGCAAATGTTTTGTCTGGTATTAACCAAATACATCAACAATCCAATGAACTTTCGATACACAGATGGATCTACTAGATCTGATTTAGAATCTCTCAACTTTCTCAGGTTTGTCACTATAGGAGTTGCCATAGACTTGCATTCCATCATTCCAAACTTCTGAAGGATCTTAATGACATACTTTCCTTGCCTGAGAAGGATTTCACCAGGTTTTTGCAAGTCTCCCAATCCCAAATGGTAATGCATCAAGCCAAGATCCTTCATGTCAAATTCAAAGGCCAACATCCTCTTACACTGAACAATAAGATGCTCTACACCTGTCAAGAAAAAAACATCAACATATAGTAGTAGCATCACAAACTTACCCTTCACAACCTTGATATAAAGGTTTGGATCAACAAAACTCTTAGAGAAGCCAAGTTTCGTTAGATATCCATCAATTCTAGAATACCAAGCTCTCAAAGATTGTTGGAGTCCATACAAGGCCTTCTTCAATCTGCACACATGAGATTCTCTATCGTGAATCTCAAAACCTTGAGGTTGCTTTATATACACCTCTTCCTGAATCATGCCATTGAGGAGGGTGGTCTTCACATCCATCGGATGTAGCTTCCATCCCATAAATGAAGCAAGAGAAACAAGACATCTAATCATGGTGTACTTGGCAACTGGTGCAAAGGTCTCATCATAATCTTCTCCCTTTTTTCGGGAGAATCCTCTAGCCACAAATCTTGCCTTGTATTTGTCAATGCTCCCATCTGCTGCATGCTTGATCTTATATATCCACTTTGAAGTTACCACAGACTTTCCTTCAGTTCTTGGAACAATCTCCCTGACATCGTACTTCATAACAGATTGAAATTCTTGTATAATTGCATCCTTCCGCACTTGTTGGGTGGTTGCTTCCTTGAAGTTGGAAGGTTTAGAATTAATCAGCTTAGTTCTTGAAGTTGCATAACTAGAATACCTCTTAGGCCTCTTAGATTCCCTGAAGGTGCCTTGTGGAGTCGCATGTTCTTCTGCATCCTGTAAAGTAGATTTGAGCCAAGTTGGTCTTTTTCTTTTTTTCGGAACAACCATAGGATCCATCGGTTCACAAGGTATTTCTGGCATTTCTTCATGGTCTTCAGAATGACTTGAGGATGTGGGAAGATCTGTAACCTTTTCTTTGGGAGCCACATGCTTCCTTTCTTCATCTTTAGTGTCTGAATGTTCTTCTCTAGATTTCTGATAAGCAACATCTTCATCAAAAGTCACGTCCTTGCTTACTTCAACTTGTCGTTGCCTTGGAACATAGATCCTATAAGATTTTGATGACTCAGTAGAAGCTTAGGTACATTCCTTGTATAAGAATGAGTACATTGGAATATGTCCTTCCTAAATTAAAAGGAAGTGACGGATATGGTTCTGTAACTCATGTGTCATGCACTAGACTAGGACTAACCGTCGTAAGTCTTAGTGAAGGCCATGAGGAGAGAATGGATAGACACATCATTCTGGTCTTAACCTGGGAAGACAGAATGGAGGATTGGGTAACCATTTGGCATCCGATACTCTTTGAGGATGTATTAGGGCATCCAAGATAAGAGTAGTTGTTGAAGGACCAATATTCAATATGCAGTTCCTTGATTGGATCATGCCTTTTGGCAACTTGTGCATTGAAGGGGATTCTATTTTCCTTTGATCATACTTCTAAAGATAGAAGTATACTACCTGCAACCATATGACATGACTTCATAGCATCTAGTGTAAGCATAAATATGCATGTACCTCATCTCTTTTCCTTTTGAGTTATCCTGCAATAGTTTTCCTTAGAATGAAAAAGCTTTGATTCTCTTGACCCGCTTCATCAATATGTAATCATATTCTAATCCTAGAATTCTGCAAGTTAGAATTCTCAATGAAACCTTATGCTTTCTTTCTAACCAGTGAATCCAAAATGGACTCCATTAGAAAATGTCAACACTTGTTTCCATATTGATTAATGAATGATGAACCTCTATCTAGATGACTGCTTTCTATAAATGTGAATTTTTAGTGAGGTTCCCAGGAGCCACTTATTTCATAGCATAGTTGTCCCATAAATTTGTTTCAGACATCCTCCTATGACGAGTGCTTCTCCTTCAATGCTTCCATCATGATGCCAATTCTAAAGTGATGCATCTATCTAATATACAATGCTTCCTAACATACTATTTTACAATTGAAAGATACCTCTTAAAGAGGAAGATGATCTCAACATAGTAGAGATCCTTCACTTCTTCTTTCTTAGGTTTCTTTGAATCAGGTTCTTCCAATTCTCTAGCGACATGGGCTTCTTCCTTTTTCCTCTTGTCCTTTTTAGATTTGGGACAATCCTTTCTATAGTGCCCAAGTTCATTACATCCATAACATCTTATTTTGTCCATATTTCTCTTTCTATTATGAGGAGCAAATTTTCCAAATATTCCCTTCCTCCTTGACGTGGTAGCATAGGCTTGAATTTCTTCATTTTATCTTGTATCAACTTTAGCTTTTAATCTTGTCTCTTCTATTTTACATAGAGACCATAGATCCCAAAATGGTGTTGCTTCTTTCTTTCCATATATGCTTGAAGTGAAGTTTTCCCATCCCTCCGGTAGAGCATTCAACACCACCGTAGTCATTTCTCTATCAGACATTACTTCTCCCAATTCCTGCAGTTGATCTTGTATTTCAGAAATCTTCATAAAATATGAAGTTATTCCTTACTCTTTTGACAACTTCAACTTGTATAGTTCTTGTCTTAGAGATATTACTTCTCATGCAGTACTCACAGAGAATAGCTCCAACAATTTGTCATATATTTCTTTTGAAGTTTCTAGTTTTGATACATATGGGATGAGTGAGTCCTTTATGGATTTTATAAGAATCCTTTGGGTACTAATATCTCCCTTCATGTATTTTGGATGTGCTTGAGTATCTTCTTTTGAAGGTCGAGTTGCAGATCCTTTGATATAGTCCCTGACTTCATTTTCAATAAGATTCAGATTTGTCCTTTTGCTTCAATGCAAGAAATTTTGAAGGCCTAGACAATTTGTTGCTTTCCGTGCAAGAACTCATTTTGACAGATTCAGATGAAGTCATAAATATACTTACTTGGTGTAGCTGCTTTTCTTCCTTTACTGGCTTTTTCCTTGTTGATGATGTAGATAGTAGTAGAAGCTCCCTCTTAGATTGACTTCCTCAAGAGTGATGTAAAGAGGTAGATCACCTTGGCTCCTTGATGATGATGATGATCAAGGATGGCTTGATGATGGCTCCAACAATGTTGACTTGGCTTCAATCACGAGATAGCTTTAGATTCTTTGAAGATAAAGATCACCTCCTTGATCTTTGCTTTTCCTCTTGAAAGGACCTTGATGTATAAGTCCTTTAAGTAAGGTCTCTGGCCTTCTTGAGATGGGTTGAAGGTTTCTACAACTCTTTGCAAACTGCTCCTTGAATGAGGGTTTTCTTCCTTGGATGACTTTTCAATGTAGATCCCTTCTCTTAATGCTTTCTTGAAAAACGACCTTTGACCTTCTTTCTGTAGCTCAATCCTTGTGTCTTCTTGCTAAATTGCCCTTTCTTTCTTCAACACCTTAGCTCTGATACCATGTTGAGAAATTAGGGGTTTTATTAAAATTTCTCTTCTTGATAATTACTTGTGATTTCGTTATGCTTCTTTCACTTGGATCTTATCTTCGTTAGATTATTATGTTCCATCAAGTCAATTATCAAATGCACAACAGACACAATGTTTAGGCTTCCAATGCAGGTAATGAACTTATGTATTTAGAAGTATGATCTATGGAGGAGTATCTCTCAGTGCACGGACATATGAAATCAACATAATATGTCCTCATGGAATATGAGGTAGTTGTATATGAACAAGAAACTAGAGAGGTTGTAAGTTCCTGGGAATGAAGAATGTGCAGAAAAGAAGAGATCATGAAGTGCAACCATGTCAAGAGGCAGTTATCATTCGGAGGCCAAGTAGATGTGACTAGGAGATCTCCTGGGAAGATATGTAGACTCTGACAGAAGTCTAGTAAAGAAGAAGACCCTTAGCAAAAACATATCATTAGGAGATGTGTCAATCTGTATGAAGGATGCCGATGCCTACAGGAAGATGTCATGGTGAAAGATTATCACTACAGTAACTTTTGTTCTAAAAGTTGATATGTATATGTTTATCTGGATGAATTTGTGTAGGGCTGCTAATCATAAGAAAGGATGTATGATCCTTGGGGATGATTCGAAGGAAAGCAGCATGGCATAACGGTGGACTAGATGAGGAAGACTGATGAATCACTTTCTGATAGTGGACATAACTCGTGACTGAAAGTGATGGATGATTAGTGCCCTATGAAGCCAAAAGTTGAAGATTCCTCAATATTGAAAACCATGACATCGAGGGGAGGAAATCTTCATGAGTAGCTGGATTGCTATTGCAGGACCCTGGTTGATGAGGAACCTGGTGGTAAGTTTCTTGCTTGGAAGAAACTTGAAGTATGTCCTTCCTGTGTTAAGAGGGAGTGACATATGTGATTCTCTATTACATGTGTCATGCACTAGATCAGGACTAACAACCGTACGTCTTAGTGAAGGCCATGTAAAGAGAATGGATAGACACATCATTCTGGTCTTTACCTGGAAGACAGAATGGAGGATTGGGTAATTATCTGGGATTCAATACTCTTTGAGAATGAGATAGGGCATTCAAGACAAGTGTAGTTGTGGACCGATATTCTTTGAGGGTTGGCTACCCAAGAGAAGAATAGTCCAAGAAGGTCATACTCTGGGAACACCTAGGTGGGGTATGTACCTTGGAGAGACAATGACTATGGTGTCTATTAGTCATGTGTCTCGCCAACATTGTAGCCCATTGTCTCGTTGAAAGATGGGGCTGTTAGTCAAGGCCTTGCACTAGGACAATGCTGGTTGATATGATGCTATACATATGTGATAACCAATCCGATTTTTCTTATGAGATTCTTCAGTTTGAAAGTAACCATGTAACTATATGAATACCCCCCTAGTTAAGAGGGAGTGTTGAAAAGTGTAACTAGGTCGGTCTTCATGTTGACTATGTAATTATGTATTTACAAGAGAAAGATTATAAAATATAATTTGTTGTACTTGCTTCATGGGTTTCATGAGAATTTTTTTATTATTATAGATTAATAGACTTCTTCTTGATGTCTATTTAGGGTTTGTTTATAAGAATAATTAGTGTCATGTAAATGGTGAACCTAGTCTTCAGTAGAGTGCTCCAAGATCTTGTCATATACCTTGTGGAAGAATGAAATACAATAGCTCCTTCTCAACGCTGGAATCAAATGATGAAATCGACCTATCTGCAGCATTAATGTCGGCCTTCATACTGTGGACAAGTCAGCCTAAAGGCAGATTGGTGAGTTGGCCTTAAAACAAGAAGCATACATCTATATATATATATATATATATATATATATATATAAGTGGCTCTGCGGCTCATTTGATAAGCAATGGAATACGGATTCTTCTGAAACAGCAGACAAACATAAGTTAGTTTTTGCGGACTGTTTTGAAGGAATATAATCGAACAGCACTGAAGTGATAATGTGGATAATAGAAGGACGTGAGGACAGATCAACCACAGGTAAATTTGCAAGATACACCACAACAACTAAGTGCGGACAAGACAGAGAATTAGGGCAACACATAAATGAAGATAAAGGTTAACTTATGAATGCGAAATTGAAGGAAGTCTGTGAATAGAAAGAGGACAGTCTGTGGATAGTCAATAACAGTTTGTAATAGCAAGGTACAGTGAAGTTTAAGGAACATATCTAAGTGGTTGATATACATAGTTAAGGACTGTGATATCAAGATCATGTTAGCAAAGATTGAGACAGTGATCATAAGGAGAAGTGGGAGCAATAGTGAGGAAGGTAAATCCTTGATTTACCTTCTCACAGTTCAAGCAATTCAAATAGAAGCATACACAAAGTGAAGATCAAGGTTCTGGAAGCAAATCTAGATCTAGGGTCTAAGTCTGGGTCATGGTACTTGTCATTTGAAGATCAATAAGAAGAATTCTTTGTGGGTTTTCCTCTCCAAGAGGGAGAGGGTTTGCCCTGGCTCTAGGAGCCTAACGTTTGTGTCTTCTGCTCTTTGATAATTGACTTGATGAAAGATTAACTAAACTAAAAGAAAAGAAGACATAAGTATCATAAGTAAGGTCACAAGTAATTATGAAGAAGAGAATTTGTATTAACCTACAGCCCTTCAAATTCTCAACAAGCACTGCCTCTCCTCTGCCTTGATCACAGTCTCCTTAGCACTCCTTACAGCCTTCCTTGCTTTGCTGCCAAGTCACCCTTCTCCGTACTTTATAGTAGTCCAGTTTCTCACTGAGGTAGCCCTCGGCCTACCTGAAATCTGTGGAGTAGGAACAGACCCTTAAACATGGATGATATCCGACCCTTCTTTGACCCAATCACTGAATACTTCCTTGCTGAGATCACTTCCCTTCTTGCACTAGACTTCACACCAATTGCAGTCCTTCACTTCGCAATGTCATCACAGAACTTGAACGAGATTGTTGTTGTCCAATGAGGCTGCAGACCTCTCATTCATAGGGAATATCTTTCATCACTTGGGCCGGCATGATCATAGGAGTGTGAGCCGACTTCATCAAGGGAGGTTCTCCAACATATTTTGAGCAGACTTCATGGAGCTTAGTGACAAGGTCTTGGAGCATATTATTACAACAATAATTTGTCCATTCACAAGTGTAACATGATTTCATAATACATATACATGACTCTTAATTATATTTATGACAAGATGACAAACCCCCAAAGACATCAAGAAGAAGTCTTTGACCTATAATAAAAACTCCTTGCCATTGAAACCCATGAGGCAAGCATTACAAAATACATTTTATTATCTGTCTCTTCGTTACATAAATTCATAATGAAAAACCCAGCCAACAGGAAAACCCACAAAGGGGGCAAAACCCAGCCAACCTTTTCCTTGGAGAATCAATGCAACAAGAGATACATCAAAGTCAGCTAACCAGCAAGATGACAACCATAAGATGCCCAGGATGCCAAGTCAAAGATTCACCAAGTTACTTCAAGATGCCTCTTCAAGAGTTCGCAGAAGGTCTGCACTAGGGATGAATTTCGGCCTCTCCTTATCTCAGAATTTCAGACCTTGATCAGAATTTTACCACAGAGCTTCGGACCTGCAATCACATGTGCGAGGAGATTCTTCCTTGGACTCGGCTTTCTGTTGTTCTTCAATTCGGCCTTCTCTTCCTTTGCTATTTCAGATCAGATATATGCTTGAAGATGTGATGCGAATTGTGCTTGGAGTGGAGAGAAGTGTTTTCTATATATACATGATAGAGGGGGTCGAATAGGTGTCTCTTGGGCCAGGCTGACTTCATCACTGGGAGGCCGACTTGAGCATCTTGTGGTGTCAAAATCGCAAATTCAAATTTTCATTTTCCCGCTTAAGATAAGGTCGTGAAGAACATGCCTTATAAAATTTCTTTTGGACATAAAACAAATAAATATTTTCTTTTTCTTGTAAGCGTGAAGAACATGCTTCATATAAATTTTCTTTTACAAATATAGTTTATATTTCATCTTTACAAGTACAATTGAATATTATGAAGACCAACCATAGCTACAAAATTCAACATATCAAATCCTACTTATGTAACTCAAAATGTATTGGAAAGGGAATCATAGATGAAGTTTTTAATGAGTAAAAAAGAAAAAATAACATAACCATAAACATATAATAATTTCAACATATTGAACATAGATGTAAACCAATTTTTATTGGAAAGGATGAACATGAGCACCATGTAGACCAGGGTTAGGAGCTTCCTCTTCTCTCATGGTGGAAGCAATATATCTCTCCTTTCATTGTCAGTCATGGTATAAGCAAAATTTCTCTCCTTTTATCTCGATATTAATTTTCTCGAAGCTTACTTTGTTGTCCACAGTGACTAGGCCCTAGGGTTTCTTTCCTGGTCTTGATGTAAATTTGTGGCGAAAATGCTGTTCAATTTATTCTTTTATCAGAAATGAATTTGGTTCAATACCAAGTTGATGTCATTTGTGAAAGTAAAAGATTTAGAGTAATTCCCAACAAATAAAGAAGAATAAATTTATAATTGGAATGAGAAAGGGAAAGTTATTTCATTAGGTAAGTTATGATAGCATCATAGTCATCCAGCAATAACTAAATTAGTAAACATTATGTTTTGTGTTTGCTGTCCACATGCATACATGCATACTCAAAATGAGAAGCAAACCCAGTAACATTGAAAAAGAAACCAGTTTTGAGAGATGGAAACTCAACTGAGAAAAGGAAATCCATCCCATAAGAGAAGGGAACCTAACAGTCAAAGTAAACTCAACAGTTTTGCAGAAAGGTAAATATATACGTGTGCTGTATTCCAATTCTGCAACTGAGTATTGCCATTGATTAATGGGTGTAAGTCTGTAAAAAGTATTGTTTGATTTACATTTTAGTTTTATTTTCTTGTAATTTTTGCTTTCTAATATGCATTTCGACATGGAAGTTTTATGTTTATGAGAAGTTGTGTATGCTGTTTTCACTTCTTTTTTTCTTTTCCATGGATCTTTTGTGTTCTCTTCTGGCATTTTTTTATCTGGGCATCATGCATTCTCTCTCACAATGATAAAGGAAGGAGGGTGCGTAAGATACTATCATATTTGATATATTACTATGCCAATGTACTCTTACTTTGACTTGGCAATTTAATGTTTATGAGAAGTTGTATATGCTGCTTTTACTTTGCTTTCTTCTCGATGGATCTTTTGTATTTTATCATGGCATTTTTTAATCTGGGCATTATGCATTCTCTCTCTTAATGATAAAGGAAGGAGCTGAGATATAATCATGTTTAATGTATTACTATACCGATATACTCTTGCTTTGTTATAGGGATGCACAGCTTACGGATGCAGGTCAACTTAGCCGGAGTTTGCTTCTCGCACCTCGTGCTACAGTGAATGTGAAGCCCAATCTACAGATTGTTGCTGACGATGTCAAGTGTTCTCATGGAGCTGCAATAAGTGATCTTGAAGATGATCAGCTTTTCTATTTTCAAGCACGTGGAGTTGATGTGCAAACAGCTAGGAATGCCCTTGTATTCTCATTTGGGGCAGAGGTGATGGAGCGCTTTCCAGATAAGTATCTAAGAAAAAAGGTTGAAAATGATGTTAAAGGTTTACTAGCTGCAACAGGAGCTATTCGTTGAACTTGAATTGACATCAGCTCTCAAGCTCTAATTTGAAGTTTTTTTTTTTCAATTAAATATATTATTTTTTTGAATTAAATATATTTACTTTTTCAAAATTTAAGACAACTCCTATTGGATCTTCTTGTAACACACTTGGATTCTTAAACTCTGAAGGGGTTTTGTCCTCAAACTGTGACACTAATAGCTCATTTTAGTTATTTTCTTGAAGTTGCCTTGGACCTATTTATTCTTTTTATAAAGATTAATGGGAATAAATTCTAACGTTTTCAGTTTTTCCATGCTTTATGGTAAAAGGCACTGTCGATTTTAGCATTTAAACTAGTTCTACTTGCAAGTAAGGCCAGTCATCAACACATGTTTTTGTCTTGATGCCAAAGTTTTTTGGATCGTATTTGTAATACCAAGAAGATTTGTAGGCCTGTTTTTTAACTGATTAATGATATCTTCTGCCCAAAATACGATCAAACATAGTCCAATTGTATAATTCTTATTTTTAATAAAATATGTTCTTACACTGTGCCATCATTGCTGATTTTTTCTGTTAACAGTTTACATAACCTCACACTATGAAATAAGTTGTAAACTGCAATTAAAATGTAGAAAATCATATTTGATGAAAATACAATTGCATTGTTAAGCCAATACTTATTGTAATATTGTCGTTTAAGCTACTATCTTCTGAAGTCCGAAGCTTTATCATGAGACGTTAAGGAATCGGATGCTTAGTAATCTATCTTCCGCAAGATGTTTTGGTATATTTTAATAAAATAAGTCCAATTTTGTAATTGTTTTTCCTTTTTGAAGGTTTGCACTTACCAGTCCGGATATTGCTATAATAAAAGGGTTGTATATATATTATAGCAAAAACGGAGTTTTGTTGAGTCCTTTTGGAATAAAATTTTGAAAATTATGGGATTCATAACTTGTCCAGACAAATTCAAACAAGAGACTTTCTATGAGTTTGATGCTTTAGTTGGTGCATCTCAAATAAGACAGGAGGGAACAAGTAATTGACAGTTATGGCTGTTGGAGGAAATTTAGTCCCAAATCCCTTCTTCGTGTAGGTAATTATCAGATATATCAGACATGGTGGCAAACACACAAATATTTGTCTAAGTTTGTAAATATTCAGAATGCACTAGGTATAACACTTCCACTTTGTCCAATATTTACAAGAAGTGGATTCAAGTTATCAGAGTTCATAATACAAATTGTACGTGCACTAACATTCAAGTTCTTTTTTCATAGCTACTGGCTTAGAATCTTTTGCACAAAGCGCATGGCCATGGTATTTCACTGCCTTTGTGTTGTTTAGATATCTGTTTACATCCAGATCTTCAAAATGACATAGTTCCTGCACATTTGCTTCCACCACTTCGTTGGGTAGTGACTTTGCCTGCCCACCACATCTATCATGCCTAAGAACAGTTCATACTGCATTCGTCTGGACTCTGCATGCGTACAAGTGATCTACATGAGGTTCTTGCATTGCACGCTTTTCAAGGATTCCACTATTTCTTTACCCGATTCTGATATGTCAAGTTCTTTGCTCTGAAGCTTCATATACCATGCTTGCACTCGCTTCTGCAAAACTAGTTCTTTGTAATCTTGACTTATGATGATTGTCTACTTAGCAGGTTCATAAAGCTAATAACTCTTTTAATAGGAATCATAGCTTGTCATCATTTACTTGATACTCTTGTTGGTTTAGGTTCTCTTCTCATCTGGTACACGTGCATATGCAAGGCAGTGAAAGGTCTTTATATGTTTGACACTTGGTTTTATTCTATGCCACACATTATAGGGGGCGTTTTCCATGTGATAATACTATATTTTAGCTATATGTCACAGTTGTGATTGTTTTCATCTATATGCTCAACAATCTTACGTTCTTCTGCATAACACATTGCACTTTGGCTTTGCTTCCTATATTCCTCTCTGGGATACCAATCTTGCAGAGAATGTGGTGCAGTGTATTCTAGCTTGATGTCCCCGGGGCAAACATTCTTGAAGCCTTTTGTAATATGGTAGCATCCATTACCACACCTAAACCTCTTCAACTTACTGATCTGATTCTCTGCAGACACCTTAAATGTTTTAAACATCTTGACAGGGTTTGATTTTTCCTTCAGGAAGTCCAAGAAGCCCTTTCATAGTCATCTATGGAGGTGATGATGTACCTGACCTGCAAAGCAGCAAAGTTTGCATCAATCTGCAACCCTCCAAGTGTAGTAAGTCCATTTCCTCTTTGGCATTTGATGCACCATGTTTTAAGAAAGGAAATCGATTTTTCTTTTACAAGATGGACCCATCATAAAGGCCCAAGATGACCAAGAATAATAAATTTAAAGGTTTCTTGAGTTATGTGTCCACACCCTTGAATGCATGATAACAAGTGATGGGCTCTGCATTTCCATCATTAGCAAAGACCCATCTTGCGTTTGGCACATTCATAGAAAGCTTGAAAAAATCACAAGCCCTCTGTCACTGTGCAACAATCTTCCCCTTTAGATTTACCGGAACACAATCAACAAAGCTAAACTTATTTGAGTTGGGGGAGCGACACAAGTAGTGGAACAAGGGACCAATATTGGTTATATAACCTAACTAGTATCACACCTAGTAAGTCAACGTCAGGCACATTAATAATATATGATATTAAATCTATTTTTCTTTAATAGTAACGAGTGAAAATATATTAGCATATTCCATGTGGAAACACAACAAAATTACATCCAAAATCTTAAGTAGTAGGATTTTCCAGAGTTTTCTAGGGCAAGGTTAAAATTCATTGACCTTCTAGACTAGAAACTTGTTACATACATTTAGAGATATCTACAAGTATATTGCCTATAGTATATGCTTAAAACTTTACAACATTTAGTTGGCATGGTCAAAATTACAAAGAGTGAACCCATAGAAACTACCCAATTCAAATGAGGTAGACCAGTTGGGGCAATATGTGTAGAGTTGATAGAATATGTTGGCACCATAGTGACTTAGAACCCTTCTTGTTGTGCTGCTTGTACTCTTTCCATTTGTTGTTTCGGTCCATTCAATTCCACTTTGAGCTCATGAATCTGATTATGATGTGTAGTCAAGATGCCCATCAATGAATTGAGTTGGGCTAGTAGTCTATCTACTCACACACCGAGGGTAGTGAGCTCCAATTGCTCCTTGGTTTCCATTGTGCCTGGCTCTGTTTTTGAGTTTTTCCATCTACCTCTCCTAATGTCCATGACTATGTCCAAAGTGCCATTCCTTTCTACAACGACTTGGTCTGAAGTGAAACTACAAGCTTTCCCACAACTGTAAATGAATCTTGTATCTTGATTGAGACAACAATATCTAGGAGGTTGATAGAACACCATGAGAAGTTGAGAATGAGAGTGTGATACTTTAATTCTCCAAGACACATTATATTACACCAACAAATCCAACCTTGATACCTGTGCTTCTTGGATGGTGCATCAAAAAAATGATTACGAAGTAATTGCTTCCCTTTGTCCACATGTAGGCCCATGTTTCCCATGCTTAACCCATCAACATCCAACACTCCATTCATGCAGAGTTTGGCATTTCATTATTGTATGATTGGGGAGTAAATAAGTCCTTTCCCTTACACATAGACCTCGCCTTCCATCTCCAAACACCCTTCGCGCATCACCGGTGCATTGCCTTTCAACCTTGTCTGGTATTCCTTCCACTTAGGGAATTGTGGCTCGTCCATACTATGTGACCCACTATCCCTTCCACATGCCTCTTCATATTGAAATCCTTGCATGAATTACTTAACTTAGCATTTACACCACTACCATTATTCATTGACTTAAGACTAAGTCACTTGACACGAGGACATGGGACACAAAGGACACGAATAAATGAGTGTCTGACACATGACATGACGACTCCTCGAAGCATGACACAAAGGAGGCATGAATCTCCTCAAAACATGACATGGAGGACACATGAGAAGGGAAATCATAAATGAGTATCTGACACATGACATGACGACTCCTCGAAGCATGACATGAAGGAGACATGAATCTCCTCAAAACATGACATGGAGGACACATGAGAAGGGAAATCCACTTGCTTGCTATTTGAATCTCCTCTAAAATTTGTCTTCCTCTTGTGTTGATCATCTACATAAATTATAGCTTCAAAACAACAAACACACGTGAGGGAAATCAGTCCAAAACCGAAGCATGCGGGTTTGATATTCGGTGGACATGTGTTAGAGAATTAGGACACGATTTTGGCATGTGCCTAACATGAGTCAAACTCGTGTTGGACACGTGTCATCATGGTGTCATGTCTGACACAAAGGATTTGTGACACCGGAGGGGGGAGGGGGGGAGGGGTTGGATTTTGTAGCTATGGTTGGTCTTCATAATTTATATTTTAGCCCTTGAAATATATAATGAAAATGTAAGACATTGTTGTTTAGCCCTTAAAGTAATTAATATAAGACATGTTCTTCATGTCGATATCAAAAGAGAAAATTTTGAATTTTGAATTTTGGCTCCAAACTTGTCAAGTCGACCCTCCTTCAAATCAAGTCAGCGCTAGTAAAGAGACACCCATTCAGACAGACATAAGATTACAATATAAAATATTCGACCTCCCCCATAAGGCACCATTCGATCTCACACAAGAAAAGATATATTTGGCCATCCAAGTGAAGAAGAAGAAGGATGAAAGACGAATTCATCTCAAGCACACCTCTCTCTTTCTCTCTCTCTCTCTCTCTCTCTGAGTTCGCACGTGTCACTTTCTGGACATATTCTTGGGAGCAGGTCAAACATCTAGGCAATAGGGACGAAATTCTAGGCAACTTATTTTGGGTGGCAGGGCCGAGTTTATGGGAAGATTCTGGGAGGTTGAAATTCAACCTAGGTAGATCAGAGAGGGCCAAGTTTGTTGGGAAAAATATTGACTTGACAAGAGGGTTGCTCGACCAAGTTTGATCATAGCATTTTTGGTCAGTTTGACCATCATAGTTGAATAGACGAATTAGGTGTATCTCTTGTTGAATCGAAGAATTTCTCTAAGGTTACTCAGTTTCCCCCCTAGTGGGTTTTCCCAAGGTAAATCTTGTGTTGTCTTTGTGCATTGTGATCTCTACCGTCCTTATGCATTTATGATTGAATTTCTGAAGTGTAATTCCTTAATGATAAATTGGAAGTGCTAAAAGAATATATACATCATTAGAAGTAATTATCAATATTTAACAAATTTGTGCTTGTATCTACTGCACTTGAAAAATTAACATAGTGTCAGAGCTTTGGTGAAGCAAAGGACATTGAGATCATTCTTGACGAAGCTTTGGGAAATGAAAGAGCATTGAGATCACTCTTAAAGAGACTTACACCTACCATTTGATTGTTTGTCTATATCCATGGGTTCCCTTATGGAGTCAAAAAACAAGCTTGAAGGGGCTACAAATTTCAGGGCTTGGAAAGCAAGGATTGATCTCATCCTTGAAAAGAATGATGTCTTAGATATTATGAAGGGCAAGGTTACTAAACCATTAGATGATGAAGGGAAAGCTAAATATGAGAAGGAAGACATCATAACTAGAAGTATTATAATACATTTTATTAGAGATCATTTGATTCCATATTGCAAAACTTGATACTTAAATGAGATGTATGATGCCCTAGTTGGATTATACACTATCAACAACATTAGTCAAGCAACGAGTTTGAAGAATGAGCTTCGTGATGTTAAGATGTCGAGAAATGATACAATAGCCTCATATTTCATGAGGATCTCTCAACTAAGAGATCAAATTCAAGCAATTGATGAAATCATTTCCGATAAAGAACTTGTAACTACAACAATTAATGGTTTGCGTAACTTGTGGGATTTGTTTGCATCTAGTATCTGTGGCAGGAAGGAGATTCCAAGTTTTGAAGAACTATGGATCTCATGTACTCAAGAAGAATCGAGACTTGTATCAAAAGGACGGATTGAGATATCTGAAGAAGGTGACTCTTGAGTATTTGCAACACGTTCCAAGAAGGCTAGAGTAAGAAGAAGTTTGGTTTCCAAAGAAAAAATGGTAGAAGACCTGAAGATAGAAAACCCACTCCTCAAGGAAAGAAAGTTATGTTGAAGATTTAATGCTATTGTTGTCACAAAATGGTCATTTTAAAAATCAATGCCCCGAAGGATCAAATGATAGAAAGAGAAAGGGAAAGCAACATGCTACCACAATAGACATTGATGAACATCCAAAGAAACACAAGAATGAAGATTTAGGTGACACACATTTCTTTTTTTATTTTGCTCTTATAGGTTTAGTTGCAGATAATGATGATTTATGGCTAGTTAATAGTGGTGCCTCGAGACACATCACAGGAGATCGTGACAATCTCACTAGTCTAATGGAAAATAGATTATCTCAAAAGGTGGAGCTTGGATATAACAATAGTTATGCAGTCAGAGGCGTTGGGAAAACATCCATTGAACCAAAATCAAGTGAAAACTTTCATCTTAACAACATACTATATGTACTAGGTTTGAAGAAGAATTTCGTTTCTATTTAATGTTTGGAAGATAAAGGAGATATAGTGGTATTTGTCAATGGTAAAGTCTTTGTATGGCCAAAGAGCTCAAGTATAGACTCTGTTAGAGTAATTAGAGTTCGTGAAGGAAGGTTTTATAGACTCTTGAAACAACTTTCTCAAGCATTAGTGCATAATGACATCAATCCATACGAACTATGGCATAGAAGATATGCTCACCTTCACTATAGAGCTTTGCCAACTTTAAATAAAATGGTTTCAAGTGTTCCAGAATTATAGATGGAGCATAAAGGAGTATGTAAAGGTTGCGCGCTTGGGAGGAATGTCAAGAAACCTTTTCCAAGCAATGAAAGTAGGTCCAAAAAACTCTTGGATCTAGTTCATTATGATGTATGTGGTCCAATGCCAATGAAATCACTTGGATGCTCTTTGTACTGTGTAACTTTTATTGATGACTTCTCTTGCAAGACGTGGATTTACTTCATGAAAACTAAGGATGAATTCTTTAGCAAGTTCCAAGAATGCAAGACTAAAGTTGAAAACTTGATAGGAAAGGAAATCAAGATTTTGAGATCAGATAATGGAGAAGCATACACTTGCAAGGAACTCATTGCCTTTTGTAAAGAAGTTGGGATTAAGAGGGAGTTAAGAGTCCCTTACAATCCACAACAAAATGGAGTTGTTGAAAGAAAGAACAAGGCTATTGAAGAATTCGTTAAGGCAATGCTGCATGATCAAGACTTGCCATGTTCTTATGGAGTGAAGCATCCATGGAAATATATTTAAAATAGAAATCCTCACCGAATCTAGGAAGATAAGACTCCTAAAGAAGTGTTCACCAGATAGAAGCCAAAGGTTGGACATTTGAGAATCTTTGGTTGTCCAATTTACATTCATGTACCCAAAGATAAGAGGAGGGAACTAGAGCCTTCAAGAAAGACAAGAATATTTGTTGGATACATTGAGTCATCAAAGGTCTATAAAATCTATTTTCCAGGACAAGGACATGTTAAATTCAACAAAGACGTTACCTTTGATGAGAATGTTGCCTACTGGAAGTCTAAAGAAGCTTCCATGGACTCTGATGGTGATGAAGAACATGAAGCTCCTAAAGAAGAGGGTTCAAGTCCATCCAATCCTTCCTAAAAGCTAGTAGATCATTAGGACGAGCTATAAGGGCCTAGTGAACCAATGGATCCCATTGTTATTTCGAAAGAGGCCAACTTGGTTAAGATCTACCTTGCAGGAAGTAGGACATGCAACACCACGTGGCACCTTTAGGGAAAGCAAGAGACCAAAGACGTATTTTGGATATGCAACATTAATGACAAAGATCATTGATTATGAACCTTCAAACTATGAGGATGCATCTAACTAGCAAGTTTGGAAGGATGCAATGTTGGAAGAACACCAATCTATTATGAAGAATGATGTATGAGAGATTGTGCATAGACTTGAAGTGAAATTAGTGGTGACCTTCAAATGGGAACACAAGATTAAGCATGCAGTGGATGACGGTATTGACAAGTACAAGGAAAATATTTGTGTCTAGAGGATTCTCCCATAAAGAGGAAGAGGATTACAATGAGACCTTAGCTCCAATTGCTAGGTACACTACTACTAGATATATTATTTATAATGCTTCTTCTATGGGTTAAAACTTACATCAAATGGATGTAAAGATTGCATTCCTCAATGGTGTGATTGAGGAAGAAGTGTACATACAAGAGCCTCAAGGTTTTGAGGTTCATGGAAATGAGCTTTATGTTTGCAAATTAAAGAAATCCATGTATGGACTTAAGCAAGCACCTAGAACCTGGTATTCTCAAATTGATGGTTACCTGACAAGACTCAGTTTCTCTAAAAGTGATGTTGATCCAAACCTATATATCAAGGTTGAGAAGAATGGACATGTGATTTTGTTGTTGTATGTTGATGACTTATTTCTAACTAGTGTAGAACATCTCATTATTCATTGTAAGAGGGAGTTAGCCTCTGAATTCAAAATGAAGGATCTTGGGTTGATGCACTACTATTTGGGACTAGAAATATCACAGAAGCTAGGAGAAATCTTCCTTTGTCAAGGAAAGTATATTATCAAGATCCTTCAGAAGTTTGGATGGACTATAAATCTTTGGAAACTCCCATGATGACTAATCTACGGAAGCTAGGTGACTTTGAGTCATATTTGGTAGATCCATCCATGTACCAGAAGTTAATTGGATCATTGATTTATTTGGTTAATACTAAGCAAAACATTTGCTTTGCAGTGAACACTTTGAGCGAGTTCTACGTGGAACCAAGACATGATCATTGGATTGCAACAAAGCATGTATTGAGGTATTTTCGTGGTGTAGTTGATTATGGTTTCAGATGTCTCAAATGATGATATACAACTACAGAGATATACAAATTTAGATTGGGCAAGGAGTGCGGAAGAGAGGAAGAGTGCATCTAGAGGTTGCTTCAGTTTGAGCTTCAATATGATTTTGTGGATGAACAAGAAGCATAGATCCATTGCACTCAACATTGCTGAGGCATATTATATTCCAACATTTTAGTGAGTTTTGAATCAATGTGGCTTCTGGAGTTACTTGCAAGACTATTTGATTAGGTGCTTAGAACTGACCGTGATACATTGTGACAATCAAAGCTGCATGAAGCTTACACAAAATCCAATTTTCCATGAAAGGTCAAAGCACATTGAGATCAAGTACCACTTCATCCGTGACATGGCGCAGAAGGGAGCAATGAAGCTCTAATACATCTCTACTGATGATCAAATAGTTGATATTTTTACAAAGTCTCTGTCCATAGTGAAGTTTGTATAGTTTAGGGACAAGTTTGGACTTGTTGAGAATGCTTCTCTTAGCGAGAGGTAGTGCCAGTGAGATAGCATCAAAGGACAACCATTCTCCCTATGTCAAATATGACCAGATTAGGGAGAATGGTTCAACAGAGGAAAATCATTCTCCTTGTGTCATGTATGTTGACCAAATTAGGAAGAATGGTTGTCGAGGCCCAAAATCACTCAGTTGAGTGGGTGCCTTTTAGCATCAGGATGAGATTACTCTCTAGATAGGTTGAGTGAGCTCCTTTAGCATTATGGTCTAGAATTAGGCCTTTGGATTTGGGACCAAATTATTCAAATGAATTGAGTGTGTCCCTAGGATTTCACCACGAGTCAGAGATTGACGAAGATGATGGTGATCTAGGACTATTCAATATACCATGGGTTAGAGGCACTGATCATAATCATGGTGACTAGTTGATGCTAAAGATGTACCATGTGTCAAGAGTACCAACCGAGATTATGGTGAGGATAAGGCCATAGGTCAGTGCTATTGACCGTAATTATGGTAACTTCTTGGTGTTGTTGATTTACCATGTGTCAACATTGTTTGACTAATATTATGGTAATTGGATGATATTGATGAATTATTATAACATTTCTTAGATACATTTGTAAACAAAAGAACATATGGTTAGCCATTATGAATAAATCCCTAGCTACGAGGGAGTGTTGAATTTTGTAGCTATGGCCAGTGTTCATAATTATATTTTAGCCCTTGAAATATGTAATGAAAATGTAAGACATATTTTTCATGTCGTTTTTATTGTTTAGCCATTGAAATAATTAATATAGGCATGTTCTTCATGTTGGTATCAAAAGAGAAAATTTTGAATTTTGAATTTTTGGCTCCAAACTTGTCAGGTTGACCCTCCTTCAAGTCATGTCGGCCTTAGTGAAGAGACACCCATTTGGACAAGGAGAACACTATATATAAAGCATTCTACCTCACACAAGACAAGATATACTCTGGGCATCTAAGCGAAGAAGGATGGAAGACAAATTCATCTCAAGCACATCTGTCTTTGTCTTTGACTTTGCACATGTGACTTTATGGGTGGTAGGTCAAAATTATGGGCAACATGGCCATAATTATGAGCAACTTATTTTGGGCAGCAGGGTCGAGTTTTTGGGAAGATTCTAGGTAGCTAAAATTCGACCTAGGAAGATCAGAGAGCCGAGTTTGTTGGGAAAAATATTGAATTGATAGGAGGGATGTTTGACTAGGTTTGAACGTAGCATTGTTGGTTAGTTTGACCATCATAGTTTATTAGTAGATATAGTTGTATCTCTTGTTGAACTGAATAATTTCTTTAAGAGATTAGGCTAGAGGCCAGGACAAAACCCACAAGGAAAAAACCTGTCAATCCTTTCGTTATACATTCTTCGTCAAAAAGAGAAATCCAAGTCAAACTAACTTGTGATCCAAGTGCCAAGTCAACGCTCCAAACTTTGCCTTCTTGTAGATAACATCATCAGTGATAGTAGTCTTCCTGTAGCTTGTGTTACAAAGATTTGGTCCATTAAATAGGTCACATGTCATAGAGATCTAGTCCATCTCAGAAACTTGCATTGTCACAAAGAAAAGGTACCACAAGTAGCTTGCTTTACTTCAAAAGTTTATGCCTTAGGATCTGCCATAGGTAGCTCGCATATGTACCTCAGAATTTGCGACAGGTAGCTCGCATATATACCTCATGATTTTCCATAAGGTAGCTCACATATGTACCTCAGAATTTTCGACAAGTAGCTTGCATCATCGTAGAGAGGAGGTGCCTTAAAGGACTTGTATTAACCAGAAGAATATGTCTCAAATTTGTATGCCACTGACTTGAATTACTCTGCCACAGGGTATCACCAAATTGGTTGCCGAATGGTGGAGGATAGGTGCCAATATATAGTTGCTCGTTCACATGAAGAGAGACATCCTTTGGGCATACCAACTTGTCTTTCTAAAGGGCCGACTTGGCAACTTGGAGGGACAAATGATACTTACAAAATTCAAATTTTCTTCTTTTCACAAGGGTCACAAAGCAAATTCCCTTTTACATTTTCTTTTGACCAAAACAAAGCATGGAGAATATATTTGACAATAATAATAATAATATTTTTTCTTCTTTTTGTTTTTACGTGACATATATATATTGATACAAGTACAATGACAATTATGAAGACCGAACCTAATTACAATTTCAACAATGTCTAGATTATCAAAATTTATATGACTCATCCTTATATGCCATAACCAACTTTCATCTACTTGTCTCATACAACATTTTTCTCCTTTTACTTCGTTAAGGATGTCTACATTGCTCAAGGTTTTGTTTACATTTTCCACTAATATTCTTGAACCTACTTTCTTTGTCTCACATCATTTAGGATGAAATGTGAGGTTGTAAACTTGATCACACATTTGATTAACATATAGAAGATTGTGGTTTAACCCTTCAACATGCAAGACATTTTATGTTTTAGTCTTTCCATCATTATTCCTTTTGCAACTATTTGTGCAAAAGCATTATCCCCAAAGGTAAAACTGCTTTTGCTTCCCTATCATGTTTTTAACATGCACTATTAATGTACCCTTGGTTTCCTTTCTTTTGAGCATACAATAGAAGTCCACATTCTTCCTTTTTTATGTTCTTTTTGCTTCCTTTTCCACACCTTTGTGTATGTTAGAATATTTCGACACATAGGAAATAGTTAAGTATAACTTGGTCTAGTGTAGAATTAGGTAAAGTGTGTTTCTTTACTATGTACATTTGTAACTTATAATCCGATGGTCACAATTTGTAGTGATCTGATGGTTCACTCTCTCCTCGATATTAACGACACTTGATTCGTGGCTTAACACCCTATTGGTCCATGATCTCTATTTAAAGAGCATGGAGGGTCATTTGTCTGATAACCATTTATGAGAGAAACATATGTAAACTTTCTTTTTATATTAATAAATTGTCTGAAGTGGCCGTGTTGGCTCAAGCAATGGATTGTTTCCCTCTTCGACTGTTTTAACCATGTGATATATTGGTGTACTGATTTGTGATCTGTTTGTGAGTAGTGACCTTTGGTGTTTGATCTAAGGAACTTACCCTGTACATTCCTACATGGTATCAGAGCCATTTTGAGGGCCGCATCCGTTGATCCAAATCCGAAGCCGGTTTGACTACATGCGACTGCCGTTTTTTACATCTTCTATATTTGAACTTTTTCAAGCCTGAAGAACTGCTCTGTTGTGTCTGGAGCGTCTGTTACAATGAGGAACCCCTTTCATTTCATGTGAAAAGGTTTCTGGTTGCCCAAGTTATGTCAGTTTAGATCTGGAGGTATAAAGTATCTTTTTTTTCCAGTTATATTTGTTAATCGTTCTACTTATTTGGGTTTACTCTGTTTATTTCGGTTTAAAGTTTTTATTTATTTGCGGGATCTATACTCTCTTCTTTGTGTATGCTTTTTGCTCTGCGCTGTGTGCGATCTCGGCAAATCAGAATCAGGAAGAAGGGATTTTTTTTTGCTACGTATGCTCTTTCCCTGCGTCTTTGTGCGATCTCGGGAAATCAAAAATAGCGGAAAAAATGATAGTTGCTATTAAGGCTAACCGAAAATCTAACGTTTTGCCTTAAGGCTTGTTTTTTTTTTTTTTTGGTGCACGGATTTTGTGTTTTTTTTTGTAGGAAAAAGCACACACCGAACTTCATCATCAAATTTCAAACCGTTCCCATAACTATTCGACATCTACAACTCTTTTTTTCAAAAAGGCATAAATTCTTCATTCAGAAGTCGTTTTTCGAGCCGTTTTTTTTTTAATCAACCTAATTTTTCGAGATCTTTCCATTGGAGCAGTTAGTTTCAGCCCTTTTCAGCTTCAGTTTAAAAAAAAAGGAAAGTGCATGCCCGGTTATTCTTAACAGCACCAATTATTTCAAATGGCTACCTCACATGGTATATTTACTTAGAATTAAAGGGCTTTATAGAATAGCCACAAGACAAGAAACTAAACCTACCGATGGAGATAAAGCCGCTAAATGAGAAAATAAACAAGATCACGCACGAGGGTTGATAGGAATGTCCATTACTCAAGATCTTCGATTTCATATCCTTGAAATTGATACCTTTGATGTAGCCCTGAAAAAGCTCAATATCATTTTTGGCATTCAAAATGAAATCATGATCCACTATCTTGAAAATGAGTTGCTTACTTTGGACCCCAATAATTTCTCCTCTATTGAAGATTTTTTGTCCAAATTCAAGACGCTTAGACTTCTTTTAGAATGTTGTAAGGTCAAAAAGGAAGATGGTAGCCTTATCTATTCCATTCTTGCTAAGCTTGGCCCTGCATACTCTGTATTTGTTTCCACCTTCCATTCTGTTAGACTCCTATACCAATAGGTGTCATTTCTCATGATTGACTTGATGAACTATGCAATATGTTCAAACCTTTTTCTTGTTGCAAAGGTGTTCCATATTTTCAAAAAATTCAAAAAATCAAAAAATTTAAAAATTGTAAAGAGGGCATACTCTAAAAGAAAAATCAAAGTGTGAAAAAATAAAATTGGCCAAAAAAGTAAAAGAAAATGAACCCCACCAAAAGAAAGGCCAAGGAAAGTGTGCAAGTTTAAATGCCACTATTTTTTGCTCTGATGTAATAAACAAAATTGTGTGCAGTTTGTCAAATATTTGCCACAATTTATGAAGAGTCAAACAGTTTAAACTTGACTCATTCATTTTTCAATTTCATGTTGTAGAATAGAGAATAAATATCTGGCCAAATAGTTTAATTTTGGCAGATAAGTAGGTAGGTAGAGTTAATAAAAGGAGCTCAACAGTTTAATCTGAGCCCTTGGATGTAATAAGTGTAGACTTAGGTAGGCTTTCCATGTAAAAGAAAAAGAAAAGTGTGATAAGGGTTTGCTAGTCTAAGTGCACCCTAATAAAGGAGAAAAAATGGTAAAGTAGATAGGGTAGGTAGATGATGTTGCAAATTTTCATTTGATGAATGATGGTGTTAAAATGTGTTAAGAATTTACTTTTATCACAAGTGCAAAGGCAGAACACTACATTGGCAAAATTTCAAAGCAAAGCAAGGTCAAAATCATTAATTTCCCCTCTCATTTTCCCCAAAGATTTTACTAATTTCCCTAAGCACTAAGGTATTTGAAGATTAAAGGGGCTCAAGGCATTTCCTTGACTTTTGGAGGGACCGGACCCTCGGCCCAATAATTGAAAAGACCTAGGTACTTGAAATCATCCATTATCACATTCATTCATCTTTCAAAAATTTCATGAAAAGCCCTCAAAATCACTTTTATTCTAAGTCTAAGTGACGAAAGTATAATAATGCCATTTACTTTTGAATCTTCACTTTCTTGATTATATTTAAGTATTTTGAGTTTACATTGTCCCTTTGTCATATTAACTATAATTTATATATTAACTCCCTATGAAAATCACCTTTTCCTATTACATATAAATCCTTTTATAGTAATATCTCCAAAATCCTTATATTATGACTTTTTAGCCAAAAGTATTTAACTCCTATTTATTCAAATAAAAAACTCACAATATACCTCCTTTTGGCTAAAATATAACATTAATTATATTCCCGCCCCCTATGGTAAGAAAATCACATTGATTTAATTATCATATAATAAAATATATGAAAAATGTTTAAACATATGTATATATGTTTAAAACAAAAAATAAACTCAAAGTTTAATTAAAACCAAACTTTGAAAATAATCCATCCCCGTGCATTTTTCATCTTCGACCATACAAAAGAGATTAATTAATCCTCACGATTAATTAATGAATTCAACCCGCCGATCAGATCCCACCCGATAAGTTTATTTAACGAATAATTACATTGGGCCCGCGTCATTAAAACTCCGCCATCTCTCTGTCCTGTCGACCGTCCGATCGCCCCGTCGAAGATCTACGGCCCTCATCCATTTCGCTGGCCATCTGCGTACGAAATTTAAAGCGCGATGGCCAAACGGTTTTCAAACAGTGTCGTGCTACGTGTCAGTCGTTGTATCGCATCGCTGCCCTTCCGCCTAAAACCGCCTTCTCTCACAAGCGGTGCGATAGAAACCGCTTACCACCTTCCCCCCGTGACTCATCTGTCGTACATGCTGACGTCATTAATTAAAACTCGCCACCCTTTGAATTTGTAAATAAAACGAAAAGAACTTGCGTTTTTTTATTATATCGTGCACAGTGAACGACCAGACTCCCATGCAGTAAAACCCTTTGTAACCCAGCTGTGCTACCTGAAGCCTCTGTTACCCAATTCGAGCATGGTTTACCTCCCAAAAATCATTCTAGATTCACTCCACAGACCTCTTAAAATCAAATGAAACCTTTTCGACCTCCCCTGCAAACCAATGTTTTCTTAACAATTTGTTTTGTTTTACAGGTGATCAGAAGACCACATCCTTGGATAAACAATCTTAATACTAGTCATAAGACTTGTTTACTCTAAGAGTGTTATAAAATCTATTCAAACAGAGATGGAAGATAAAACATACAGTTGAAAGATAAGCAAATGAAACAGGATATTAAACAATTTATTGTTGAAACAGACAATAAAAACCTAAAATACACATTGAAGGTAAAATGACACAGTAAATAACAGTTAAAGAGTATCAGTGGTTAAAGTGTATCAGGTAAAAGTCAGAGTGAAAGTTAAAATGAAGTTACAGAGTAGTCAAAGGTAAAACAGTAAAAGTAATTACAGAGGCAGTAAAATGGTAAAAAGAGACAGTGCAAATACTTTCACCAACATTGAAGTTTATCTAAAGTGAAAGTAAAACAGTTAAAAGAACAAAAAAGTGAAAAGATGAAAAACACAACAAGAAGGAACATTTTTGCAGAAATTTAATGTTTTAGTCATTGTTTTGCAGAAACTATTGTAATCAATCCAAGATGAATTTTGCAAAACTGAAGGAGGTTTATGTTCTTAAGATGACCATCTACAAAAACCTCTCTTACTTTTCTAATAGCTATTATGGTTTTGGAAATATTAAACAATGATGGAAAGCATTTTTTGCAGAAAATACTAGTTAACTCATCATTTTGCAGAAAAGATTGTGGTAAATAAAAAATACATCATACAAAACTGAAGGAGGTTTTTGTTCCTAAGAGACATATCTAAAAAAACCCATCTCACTTTTTGCACAGTGATTTCAGAATGAGAGATACATGCACATCTTTACAGACTATTTTTCAGACTCTGTAAAACTCTGTTTTACACATTTTTGAAGAGCCTTTTGTGCATAGTTGCAGAGGAATTTGGGGAAACTGAAAGAGGTTTATCTCAACAACATATTAATCTACAATAACCTCTTTCACTTTTTACATATCTATTACGGATTGAGAAATACAAAGGTCTCATTGGACCCCAAATTGGCAGAATTGTCGGAACAGAATTGCACAAAGAAAGGAAGCAGTTAGTGACTTGGATGCCTCATCATCAACTAAGAGTTGGATCAAATTCGAATTCTTCTCTTTGTCATCACCTATCCATACAAAATAGTGCCAAATAGATGCATTAGTTTGAGTGTCCTTTACTTAAGTTCTATTTATGTAAAATAGTTGGAGAGATTTGTGAATTAATCTTGATATTTTTTTCAAGATATTTTAGTTTAGAATTTGTATAAATACTTCACTCTTGGAAGTATTGGAGGGGGATTCTTCTACTTTGCTGTAACATTGACTTTTGGAATAAAGTGCTTTTTGGAGAAATTTCTTTGTGGCTTGCTGGATGATGAATTGAAGCTCAAGACTTTTTGCAGGATTCATGTGTCAGACTACAGTTCAATAAGTCATTTCTATCCTGTGTTTTAAGTTTTATATGTTTACTTTATCACTATGTTTCATTTCTGAATAATTAACAAAAAATGATTAAATAAAAAATTGCTTAAGTGTACTCTGATTTCAATTGTTATTATTCTAAATGTTTTCTTTTAAACTGGTCATAAACAATGAATTCTTAATTGCTCTTGTTTCTCTGGTTTAAGCATTTGATTACTTAGTAAAGAATTCTTAATTGCTCTTTATTGGTAATCACTCACTTTCCATTGTTTAAACGTGTTGAAAGATTCTTAATTGCCTTTCATCCATTTAAAAATCCATCCCATTCACTTTAATATCTAAAATTGTTCTTTGTTTTGGCTATTTTTCCCTGCAAAGCCATCTTTTGTGTAAAAACTTAACCCAGTAAAGCCATCTTTTCGAATCCATAGCCCAATGGCCTGAAATACTCAATCTTGCCCTCAGTTGGCGAATTCCACCATTCAAATTCAAACAAAACCCCTGGACTTATAACCAGCCTAATATTTTCTAAGAACAAAAGCTAAATCATAAAGAGAGAGCCCTCTCTGGATACAAATTGGCCAGATTCTGTATCTGAAGGTTGGTTTGTGGTTACCTCGTACCCCTTTCCTCTTCTAACAACTTCAAGGAAAATCTGAGTGATAACACATTCCACTAGAGAAGCTATCATTTCTCAAGGAACAGCGTACAAGAATCTCTCTTTTGATGCCTTTTGTGATTCTTTGATAAGAGAACAAGAAAAAATCTTACAGCTTGGTCTTATCAATACTAGAAACACTTCTAAGAAAGCCTTAGTAGCCCATTGACATCAACCATATCAAAAGAATCCCAAGAAGTAGTATCCTAATAAGTATGGTCCTAAACCAAACAAGGGTCTTAAGCAATTTCAACCACAAACTGAAAAAACAACTCACCAAACTAATAAGGAAAATAAAAACAAAGGGAATAAAACATATAGACATTGCAACTTTTGTAATCATGATGGCCATGTAGAGTCCAAATGTTTTAAGAATATGGAAGCCTTGGAAGTAGCAATGAAGAAGCACCACATCAATTTGGAGACCTCTTCAACTTCATTTTCAGGAATGGCACTTTTTGCTTGTGGTTTTCAAGCATCTGGTTATGCATTAAATGTATCTTCTTCTTCTCATTCTCATGAGTGGTTCATTGATTCTGGAGCTTCTTACCACATGCTCAAAAATAAAGCCATGTTTTCTTCTTTAACTGAACACCAAACATATTTATGTTGGTGATGATAGATCTCTTAGTGTTGTAGGATCTGGAACTGAATGTATTCAGATAGCGTAACAAATAATGATGTACTATGTGTTCCTACCTTGTCATGCAACCTTCTATCTGTTTATCAGATAACTCATTCAGGTGAAGGGAAAATAGTAGAATTCTCACCTTATGATGTTGTAATCAGGGACCTCA
Organism: Pinus albicaulis; assembly: GCA_034641835.2. Classification (NCBI taxonomy): domain Eukaryota; kingdom Viridiplantae; phylum Streptophyta; class Pinopsida; order Pinales; family Pinaceae; genus Pinus; species Pinus albicaulis. Next base: position 1,359,016,360 of record CM076584.1, on the reverse strand, counting down.
AAGATCCTAGACATATTTTAGCTACTGGCATTGCTGATGATTCCACAAGGTTGTATAAGTTTGACAAATTTGGGCCATCATGTCTTTTCTCCGTTTTTGCTCATAATGATGAAGTGAGAAAACTTTGGCATGAGCAATTTGGTCACTTAAACTATCGCTTTCTTCAAACTCTATGTAAAGAAAATATGGTGACAAGTCTTCCAATGGTATCTTGCCGAGATGGTGTTTGCTCCGGATGTGTACTCATAAAACATCATCGGGATAGTTTTGACAAACGTGCCTCTTGGCACGCTTCAACCCCTTTGCAGTTTGTGCACAATGATTTTTGTGGTCCACTTCCTATTGTTTCTTTCTCTGGTTGTAAGTACTTCTTAACTTTCATTGATGATTTTTCTAGACACACTTGGGTATACTTCTTAAAACTCAAAGATTGAAGTTTTTAACATGTTCTTGGCCTTTAAGGCCTTTGTTGAGAAACAATCTGGACATCAAATTCTTAAGTTAAGATCAGACAATGGAGGAGAATATGTTAACAAAAAATTTATCAACTTTTGCACTGAGCATGGCATTCAATTGCAGCACACTGTTCCATTTACTCCATAACAAAATGGTGTAGCTGAAAGGAAGAATCACACCTTCAAAGAAATGGCTAATTGTATGCTTCAATCTAAAGGACTTAGTCTCAATTTTTGGGTAGAAGCAATTAACTATGCAAATTACATGGTAAATTGCACTCCTACTAAGGTTTTAAGGAATATAACTCTAGAAGAAGCCTGGAGCTCAATCAAACCAGATGTAAGTTACTTTCGTGTTTTTGGAAGTGATGCTTGGGCCCATATTTCAGATACGAAACATAAAGCCTTAGAACCTAAGAGTGAAAAATGCATTTTTGTTGGATATTATGAAGATGTCAAAGGATATAGACTTCTTCAACCAAAATCCAAAAATATAATCATTAGAAGAGATGTAAAATTTGATGAAAATATATCGGCCTGTGAGCCTAGTTCGGTAGGTGTGCCACCTTTGGCTTGTGAGCCTGATTTGGCATATGTGCCACCTCTCTCTATCTCTTCTATTTTTGATAGCATTCCTTGTAGTTTAGATGATGACAGCGAGGATGAAAATCCTCCTCCACCTCTTGAAGATTATATTTCAGCTCCATAACTTCCAAGATGGGTCCGCTCTACTTGGGATGCAGCAGGTTCTCTTGCAGGTTCTCTTGCAGATCGACGACGTACACATTCTCAGTTCGAAAGAGCCTCTTCCTTATTGGCTCAAGTTCTAGAAAATCCTGATCCAGAAGCCTTTGAAGAAGCTTCCGGTCATCCAAATTGGGATGAAACTATGAATGAAGAATATCGTTCCTTATTGGCAATCGATACTTGGGATCTTGTTCCTCTTCCAAAAGGAAGAAAACTTGTCAGATGCAGATGGGTTTACAAAACCAAGTTTGGACTAGATGGAAAAGTGGATAGAAATAAAGCTCGTCTTGTTGCTAAAGGATTTTCACAAGTTGAAGGCATTGACTATACTGAAACCTTCTCCTCTGTTGCCAAAATGAATTCTATCCGTCTTGTTCTTTCCCTTGTTGCCTCCTTTAAATGGGAAGTCCATCAGATGGATGTTAAATCTACGTTCTTACATGGAGATTTGCATGAAGAAATCTACATGGAACAACCCCCTGGCTTTATCCAAAATGACTCTAGCTTTGTTTGTCGCCTTAGGAAGTCTCTCTATGGTCTCGAACAAGCTCCTCAGGCTTGGTATGCCAAAATGGATAGATTTCTATTAGATAATGACTTTTCTAGGTGTCATTCTGACAACACTATCTACACCAAGAAAGTGGGTAAGTCCTTCACCATCCTTGTTCTTTATGTTGATGATCTTATCCTTATTGGTAGTGATCCCAACCATATAAACCATGTGAAGTCTAGCCTCAAAAAGAAGTTTGAAATGACAGACTTAGGACACCTACATTATTTCCTTGGTCTTCAAGTCTTGCAATCCAAAGAAGGTATTACCCTTTTTCAGTCCAAGTATGCCTGTGATCTTCTACACCACTTTCACATGGAAGACTGTAAGCCAACCCCTTCTCCCTTTCAGTCTGGAGTCAAGCTTTCAGTCACTTGTACAACCCTGAAGTTGATGCTACCTTATATCGTCAACTTGTTGGTAACTTCTGTATCTAACCCATACCCATCCTGACCTTTCCTTTGCCGTTGGTCTTGTTGCTCGGTTTATGTACCAACTTCATGAAAGTAACTGGAAAGCAGCTAAAAGAATAGTTCGATATATTCGAGGTACAGTTTAGTTTGATATTCATTACAGTGCAGGAGCATCTCCATTGTTGATTGGTTTCACTAATTCTGATTGGGCTGGTGACCCTGATGATCAAAAGTCTACTGCAGGATATGTATTCACTCTTGGTTCAGGGCCTATTACTTGGTCTTGTAAGAAACAAAGTGCCATCTCTCTTTCTTCGACAAAAGCAGAGTATCGTGGTGTCATTGAAGCCAGCAAGGAAGCCATTTGGCTTCGTTAGATCTTGTCTGAATTTGGTCTTCATCAGCGACATCCAACTACACCTTGGTGTGATAATCAGAGTGTCGTTTTGCTATACAAAGATCCAGTTTAGCATCAACGTATGAAAAACATTGAGCTTCATATACACTTCATCAGAAAGCTCATTCATGATCATGTTCTTGAAGTACAGTATTGTTCAACCAATGATCAAGTTGCTGACATCTTTACAAAGGCTCTCACAGAAGTGAAGTTTACCAAACTTTGATCCATGCTTGGAGTTCAAGAGAGTTATCATTAAGGGGGGATAGGCTCTAATGCCTCCTTCCTTCTCCTATTGTGTCACCTTTGTAAATCCTTCAATCCTATCCCAAGTTGTTCTTAAAGGGGGATGTTAGGATATTTCGACACATAGGAAATAGTCTCCTTTTGTGTCACCTTTGTAAATCCTTCAATCCTATCCCAAGTTGTTCTTAAGGGGGGATGTTAGGATATTCTGACACATAGGAAATAGTTAAGAATAACTTAATCTAGTATAGAGTTAGGTAAAGTGTGTTTCTTTACTATGTACATTTGTAACTTATAATCCGACGGTCACGATTTATAGTGATTCGACGGTTCACTCTCTCCTCGATATTAACGACACTTGATCTGTGGCTTAACACCTGATTGGTCTATGATCTCTATTTAAAGAGCATGGAGGGTCATTTGTCCGGTAATCGTTTATGAGAAAAACATATGTAAACTTTTTTTTTTATATTAATAAATTTTCTGAAGTGGCCGCATTGGCTCAGGCCATGGACTGTTTCCCTCTTCGAGGGTTTTAACCACGTGATATACTGGTGCACTGATTTGTAATCTATTTGTGAGCGGTGACCTTTGGTGTTTGATCTAAGGAACTTACCCTGTACATTCCTACAATGTATTCTTATCTATCTCTGATAAGATCATGTTTTTCCTTGTTTTGTTTAGGACACTTTATTATACTGCTTCTACAATCACATAATATGTGCCCATAGTTATTGCCCCTATAACATTCAATATTGTAATCAAGTAGGGGAGTAAATGAATTGTACTTTCTATCAAAAAACCCATGAGAACTTTTGGTTTAGTTGCTCACATAATCATTCTTTGAGGTCTCACATTTCTATCTCTCACATGATCAGTTCTTGCATAAGCTTTACAATATATTGCTTTATGACCAAAATTATGGCAAGAAAAATAATAGCCTAGGAAGAGATTTTGGTACGGAGTAGTGAAGTTCCTTCTTGGTGAAACAACTTTTTTGAACTCGTTCCTGTTGTTTTTGTGAGAAGAATTAGGTTTCAGTTGGGCCTCATTTTTTTTCATGTTGTCATTAGAGGAAATTTCAGCTAAAAGTGCCCATGAAATTTTCACATAATTTCCATGTCATAATATGTAAACTAATAAAAATCCTTTAAAATTAGAAAAAGGTACATGTCTTAAATAATTTTAAATTGTTTAATTTAGATATCCATGAAATATTTTATTAATATTAGTTAGCTACCTTACCCATATGAATTAGAATATCGAAAGTTCTTAATGCAGTGTAAATATTGAAATCTTAATATACAAAATATAAATTAAAAATGTCGACCCATTTGACATCAATAACCATACAAAAAAAAAACACCAAAAATAATAGTTAAATATAAAAAATATATAGACAATTAAATTTAAAATATAAATATAGATAGTGATATTTAAATACTTAAAAAACAATTAAATATAAAATAGTTAAATAGTTCAAATGTTAGAAATGGAAAATTTCTGGATTTTGGCCAAAAATACAAGATATATAGTTAAATAGCTAAATATAGTTAAACAACTAAAAAATAGTTAAATATAAAATAATTAAATAGTTAAAAAACTATTCTCAAAAGGGCAAATTATTGGATTCTAACTAAAAGTATAAAATTTATAGTTAAATACAAAATAGTTAAATAATTAAATATAAATAGTCAAATAGTTAAAAAAATATATTCTAGAAAGGACAAATTATCGGATTTTGGCCAAAAAAAATATATTTCGAGCGAAATTGTGGCCTCAATAGAAAACACCATTAGAAAAACACCAAAAAATAGTTAAATATAAAATATAGATACATGGTTAAATATAAAATCTAAATACAAACAATGAAATTTAAATATAAAATATATATAGTCAATGATTTTAATAGAAGTGTCATATATTTAGGGATTTCGATAAAAATAAAAAATGAGAAACAATATATTACATTTTTTTATTAAATCTCATGCTAATAAATAATATGGAACATATAGAAAAGTAAAGTAATACTAAAAAATTGTCTGCATGACATTTTTTTATTAATTTATTGATTTTTCCTTAGGAGACCACTTTCATGCTGAAACTTCCTCTAATGCGTTTTCATTGTTTATGAAGTCTCTGAAAATATTAGCATAGCTTTAGGCTTTTCTTCATTTTCCTTTTCCGATGGCTTTATGTCCTTAATGCTTGCATCTCGCTCTAGGATATTTTGTTTGTAGTCAATAATTTCTTTAATGAATGGTGACATTTGGCAATTGAGAACATTATATAAGATTTCAACACTCCCAAACTTCAAGCTTCTATTCAGTTGATCTTTTTTTTCTTCTAGTTCCTTTCTTAAGGAAACAAATTTAGCTTCTAGCTTCTCAATTATATATATATATTTTTGTTTGGTTGGATTATCACCACTTCTATCCTTTTTAATTCTTCTACTTGAGTCTCCTGGATGATAATTGTTTTTTCTATTTCATCAAGATCATGGTCTTTCTTTTCATATTTCTGCAGTTGCTCCTACATTTTGTTATTTCCCGAGCCTATTTATTTCTTCTAAGGCACTAATAAGTTCTGCTTCAATATTCACTTTCTCATCAATGCCTTTTTCTTCTTAATTTGATTTTTCTTTCTTATTGTCTTTATTTTCTTTATTAATAGAATTTGTATCCATGGCTATGAGGATGAATTCTTATGTTCTAATATCAAACATATATCTATCACTTTATTTAGGCAAGCTACTATGTCTATAAGGTTTGCTTTTATTCTTATGTTTTTCTTCAACATCATTTTCTTCCCTTTTTTGCATTTGAACATTTAGTAACAAAATGTCATACTCTACAACAATGAAAACATTTGAAGGGTATCTTACCTTTGTATTTGGTAGATCCTCTTTTTAGCTTTCTCACGAATTGTGTGTTTTTTTAAATTATCTAATTCATAACTAGAAAAATAATAGGATTTGTGTCCTTTTGTCTTCTTTGATTCTTTGAGAGTGGTTTCCTTCTATGTTGGCTTTTCTGTTTTGGTCCTCATTTCATATGCAGTGAGAATGCCATGCGGTTCATCCAACATCAATTTCTCTAGATCTTCATTTCTTCAATGGCATAGACCCTCGCATCAAATCTTAAGGGGTGTGACCTTAGCACCTTTTGTACAATTATTGATTCTTCAATATTCTGACCAAGTCCTATGTTGATGTTAAAAATTCCATCCACATGGAAGAAATAGGTTGCAACATTTTCTTCATATTTCATTTTCAAATTCTTGAATTGTCTTCCATGAGTTTGGAGCTTTGTCTTCTTCATCTTGTCATTGCCTTCTTAAATGTTTTGAAGTTTTTTTTTATCAATTTCTTATGTTAATTCACAATGCATCACAATGCATCACATTGACAAATTATAATTTTTATAGACTGCACAAGATATTATTCATGGCTTTTGCATTATGTTCACTAGCCTTCTTCCCAGTTGTAACTATTGGAGGAGTTTTTGGGGTTGTATAACTAGTCATGACTAATTTTCAAATATCAAACCCAAGAGCCATTATATAATTCTACATCCCTATACTCCATAATGTGTAGTTTTTTCCATCAAACAATGGGGCTCTATTTGTCAAGAAACCTTCTTGTCTGGCCATGTGTGCTCCTGAAACCTACCTTCTAGTGATTAGACTATTTTTAAAGGAAATTTTTTTGATACCAATTGTTTATCACACACATATTGAGAGTGGGTGGAAGTTGAATCAATATAATATCATTTTTACTTATTCAAACATTCTTGAACCATAAGAAAGCAATCACACATGTGTTAAACATGGAACACAATATTTAAATGGAAACCCTTTCGAGAGAAAACTAAAAAACTTTTTTTTTATAATTCTTTGTAGGCAATAACCTACTACTACAAATAATTGTAGGTATTATCCTATTAGAGACACCAATTCCCACAAATGCAAATATTTCTAGGGACCAACCTATTACAGACACTAATCCCCACCACTGCAAATATCCATAGGCACCAACCTACTTTATTAAGTCTGGTTGCTACTTATTCCTATACCAGGTTTTCTCATTGCTTCCTTCTTCACCATGTCTACTTATTGCTTCTTCCTTCATTAGGTTTGCTTCCCCAAAAACTTGTTTGTTTTTGGTCTCTTCTTAAGAACAAACTTGTACATCATGCCACATATCCATTTTTTCATATTTGATTCCTAAATTTTTACTTGAGGCATTTTTATATGTCTCTTCATATCTCTTAAAATTTCATTGTCTAAAAATTCCCAGAAAAGAAATTACAACAAAAATTCCAAGTTGACTTGTTTAAAACTGATTTCAAGGTCATCCAGAATCCCTAATTTTAATGAGGCATATTGTAATGTCCCCTACTAATAATAATTAAAAAAAATAAAAAAAATGATAAAATATAATATTAAAATTAATAGTAAGTAAATAATAAGTTAATAATAGTAAGTACATAATAAATAATAAAGAGAATAATAATAATAAATAAATAAAATAGTAAATAATAAACTGGAGTTCTAAATAAAAATATATGAAAGTAAACTATAAAAATAGTAAAAAATAAGTAAAATTAACAAAAAGTAAAAATGAATAAAATAAGAAAAAGTTAAATTAAGAGAAACATTAAATTGAGTAAAACTTAAAATTAAGAAATAAAAGTTGCATGTTGACACATGGAATGTGTGCATGTAGTTATTTTTCCATTGTTTGGTCTATTTAATAGATATTTGGGAAGATGAGATTCATCATTCCTTCATCCATTCTCTTGGAAGAAAAGTATTGTGAGACAAAGGATTCCCTCACAATAGTACATTGGTTGAGGGCTTAGGGGTGGCCAACTATAGAAAAATTACGTGCAGCTGAGCCTACGATTGGGTGGAGAGTCGTCCCCAAAATCTTTGTTGCGGATAGTAGAATTAAAAGAACATTCAACCTCAAAGCACAAGTGAATAATATCATCGATACATGTAAGTCGTCTCTACTCGCATTTTTCGAAAATCCTATGTTAAGTAGTTGAATAGTTATGTGTTGATTGCTAATCATATAACTTGATTAATTAGTTGCATATTTTAAATCGGGGTTGTTACACATATCTTTGAAACTATATTGAAATAAAGTATGCAATTTTTGCCACAGGTGCCTAGATATATTTTCTTTGTCTACTCAACATTGCACAATATGAAATATCTCAGAAAACAAGCTATAGAAAAAATATCAAACTAGCCTATTTGACACCGATTTCAGGGTTGTTCTCAGACCCTAACTTCTGCAAGGAAATCTATGAAATTATAGTGAACCAAAGTTTGAAATTTTAAATGCTAGTACCTAGAGATATCACCTCAATTTTCTCAATATTTCACTATGTGAAACATCTTAGAAATAAGTTATAATGGAAATTATACAAAATTGACCCGTTTGAAGCAAAATCTTTGAAAGGCATTTAAAAACCCTTACTTCCATAGGGAATATATATGAAATTATAGCAAACCAAAGTCTAATATTTTTACCAAAGATACCTAGATATATTTCCTCTTTCTAATCAATATTTCATAGTCTAAAACATCTCAAAAAATAAGTTATAGCAAAAATTCCAAACTAACCTTTTTGAAGTTGATTCATGAGTATTCAGAAACCTTAACTTCCACATGGCATATCTCTGAAATTATAGGTAGCCAAAGTATAATTTTTTTTTACCAAAAAGGCCTAGAGATATCCCCCTTCTCTATGCAATATTTTATAGTCTAAAACATCTCTGAAATTAATTTACAACAAAAATGGCAAACTAGTCTATTTGCAATAGATTTCAAGAGCATTTAGGAACACTAACTTTCTTAAATCATATCTATGAAAGTGTAGAAAAATAATGATTGTAATTTTTACCATATGTATAAGAAGATATTGCCTCCATCTCCTCAAAATTTTACTGTTTGAAACATTCGAGAAGAAAATTTATAGCAAAAATTCCAAGATGACTTGTTCATGCTACAAACACATTTTTGTTTGACATTTAAAACCCAAAGAGTATTCCCCAACTTCTACTGTGCACCTTAAATCTCTTCTTTCTTGGATGATATTTAAATGAACTCATACATCCTTTATTTATAGTATTTATGTGTTCACTTATGGGGGCAACTTGTAAAATTGATTGTGTTGACCTGACATATATTTTCATGTCTCCTCATTCCTCTGGAGTTAGAGGGAGTGCCATGTCTTGTTGGAAAGCACTCAAAATAATATTTTAAACTATTTATCCTATGTTCCCATTTGAGATGGGTATTTAGAGTAAAAATTCTTTCAAATATAGGGTGTATAAACTAGACAATTCTTTTGTGTTCACTTATGGGGCCAACTTGTAAAACTAGTTGGATTGATGTACACTTTCTAGTTGGGTTGATCTGCTGGAATGTTTCATATCTCCTCATTCCTATGGAGTTAGAGGGAGTTCCATATGCTACTGAAAATATTTCAGAATGATATTTTCAACATTTCTCATATGCTCCTATTTGAGTTAGGTATTCAGAGTAAAAAGGCATTCAAAGATAGGTATACACGAAATATTTCCTACATTCTTCATATTTATCTTAGACATCTATAATCTCCCCATGAAATATTTCCTACATTCTTCATATTTATCTTAGACATCTATAATCTCCCCATATCTTTGACATCAATGACAACAATATTTATTTTTGTGGTCTAAATAAGGCTTCTCTCAAATATAATTTTCCATTACCAAATATGGAAATATTATTACAATAAGTCACATGTTCTGCAATAATGTTTATGCCTGATGGAATATTGGGATATAAACAAATGTTTGTGGATGATGAAGATAGACATAAGATAAAGTTTTTCATGCCTTGGGGAACTTATGGTTATATTTTAATGCCATTTAGGTTGAATGACATTTCAAAGAGCCCTGGATCATCACTCAAGGAGATGATAGGAAAAATCATGGATAATTATCAAGGTGATATGACAATATACTCCAATTTGAGAACATATAATTTATCATATTTACAAAGTGATTTTGAAATATGTAGATCATTTGTAATATCTATCATTCTTAAACAATGGTTGTTTGCAATTTTTAAAGGGAAGTTACTTGGACACATTATAAGTAAAGAGGGAATAAACATAGGTCTTAAAAGAATCAAGGCCATAAAAGGTGTTTGTAGGGGTGCAGAGGATGGAGGTCTTGCGTAGCACTAGGGTTAAGGTACTCCACAGACCTTTGAAGTGCGCTACCATTAGTTTCATGTCTATGGGATACTGCGAAGATTAGAAATAGAGAGAGGATGAATACCTCCTCATATTGTGGGCCAACGATCGTAAGGAGCTTCTATAATTTCATCCAATGACAGGGTTTAAATCTTGTTATTTCGCACAACTATTTCATAATGGCAAGAAATTTCCCTATATGATCCCAGTTGTTTTTGTGCCAGGGCTCCTTTTGACCTTACAAAGAAGGAACAAAGCTTCAGAATGGCTTCCAGAGCTCAGATCTATGGAAGAGGCGTGGATAATTTCTGGTGGCTACAACATGCATGCTCTACAAGGCGAATTATTTATTATTTTTTGGTCTTCGCGACCATGAGACGCCTAAGTTGTGCTGCCTCCATGCAAATATGGTTCCATTTTGTACTCATGTTCAAGCCACAATGAAAGAAAATGGGCCTAATACTATTTTCACATGCTGCATTACATTTTCTCAGAGATGGATATTAAGTGTGAGACCATCATGGCTAAGATCGATGCTCCTCTTTTCCTTGTTTCGTTTTATGTCCCATGGGGGCTCTCATTGCTTGAACGACCTTGTTTCCTATAGACTGGAGTCAATCTATTTGGAAAAATATTTCCCCCCCTCGTCGAGGTTGGTGGGGGGGTCAAAAGAATCGATCCAACCCCAACGAGATTTCAGACATGGATCCAATTTTGCATGCCAAAATATATGTGCTTCTCCACTTTCTGGACCCTATATTTGTTAGGAATACCGTTTTATTTAGAGAGTGGTCTGAGGATTGTTATAGTTTGTTGAGAGATTTTCTCAACAACAGTCTCATATTTTAGAATATGTTGGATCTCATAAGCACTATATGTGTGATGCATTTATTATTTCAAAACATAATAAATGAATAAGTTTTGGTGTGTTTTACAATTCTATTTTTTGTCATGGTATCAGAGTTAGTTCTGGCTTTACTCCCCTATGGGAGGACTAGTGAGATGTAGAGCCATGATAGAAATATCTTGTACATATGTAAATTAGATTAGCTTAGGAGGGTGAAATTTTTTGTTTGCTTAGGTTAGTTAGTTTTTTGGTTCTTGAGTGTGAGGCGATTGTGGGTGGAAGGAGAAATATTGAGTTATGTGAGAGGAAACCAACTAGAGAAGCTGCTACATGTTTGTAGAATAATAATTTTTCTAGCATCGAGGAAAAAAAAAGCCATGGGGTGTATGCTTTGCCAGAATCGTTGTAGAGAAATTCGCAACAATGCTTTCTACAACCATTTCAGTTTGAAGAGGAATTTAGTGCATCAATAAATTCCAAAATGATTATCAAAGAATACAATAAGGAATTGAGTTATCACATAAAAATTAAGCAACTATGGTAAAGGAGAGGTGCCATGGATTTTTTTTCTTGTTTTCCTTGCTCATATAAATTTTAGGGATGCTACTATACATGGGAACCATGCCGTTGGATATGATCCATGTTGGTAAGCATTGCTCAGCCCCCGGTTATGTCTATTGAAGTCTGCAAGTGTTTGAGAACTTGTGGCCCTAAATGCAAGCAGACAATTCCACTCATAATGAGCTAATGGTAGCATGGAGCTTTCACGACTAGAGATGGTTTGATTCAGATTTGGAGAGATTGATTAGACGATAAAGATAAATGTGGGTACTATTGGAGTTGGGAGTCTCGAGATGACTCAAGATTCATCTAGATTCAACGAGACTTAGTGTTTGTAGGTTTAGAGTCTGAGGTCGATTTGACTGCAGGATTTTGTTTGCCAATACCAAGTTCCATGTGGTGTGCTTAAATTTTAAGGTCACCCATATGGGTGGAATGATGCACTTGTGAAAATTTTTAATTACAATGCTATATGGGAAATTTCTTGAAAGAAATTAATTGTTAATGTCAAGGCATTATGCAAATGGGTTTTTTTAATGAAGGTGGGTTGTATCGACTTCTTAAGGTTTATTTTTTGAAGACTTTCATATCGTGGAAAGAAAAACTAAATGTTGTTGTTGTTGATTGCCCATTAATATAGGAAATGTAATCCAACATGTGCCAGTGATGATTCACAGTGGCAAACATAAAGATGAATTTGACTTATATACAATGCTACAACAGTTGATGTAATAGAAGCGTCATATGTGTTTCTTTTTTGTTTTTTGGATTGGAAGAATGTAGAATTTCATGAATATTTTTAGAGATATTTCTATTTCTTTAACTTATGTACACTGTAGAACCAATTATTGAACAATGTAGCGTAATTAAAATTAGTGGTTCTTGGAACTTGGAAACCCTTGAACACATCACCAGTTTGATTATGTTTACATATTGTTATGGTTTATTGTGCTTGGCGCTTGGAAACCCAAGAACAACAACTATTGGTTATAGTATGAAATCCTTGTGTGTTAGATAGGTCAAGTTATATGATCAAACTATGAATAAATTCAATATCCAGAATGCCTTCCTAGAAACTGATGGATAGTTGAAATAAAAGTATACTACAGATGGTGGTATGTATATAGAGTGATTCAGTTACTTGAAAATTTTTCTTGCGGAATCCCCGATGAGCTGAGTGTGTCAATATCATTAATCATTACTAGTACATCAATGATGGTTGAAGGAATTTTTGTCTTAAATGGGTCAGTTGGCAAGCTCTAAGTTGTGGTGAATAAAGAGCACAATCTAGGAGATTCCAAAGTGGGTACAAGTGTTGATGATGACTTGAATGTGTTTTCTATATATTTATTTATAAAATAAACATTATAGTAGGGTGCTAGGAATAATGTTTATTTTAGAGAGTGGTTTGAGGATTGTTGGAGTTTGTTGAGAGATTTTCTCAACAACATTCTCCTAGTTTAGAATCCATTGGATCTCATAAGCACTATATATGTGTGATGTATTTTTTATTTTAAAACATAATATATGAATAAGTTTTTGTGTGTTGTGCAATTATATTTTTTGTCAAGATCCAAGAAGATCTTATTAGCACTCCGTAAATCCCTTTAGGCTGAGAAAGGACTAAAGGTAACCACAAAACCACTTTTAGACCAGAAATATAGCCCTTTTGGTCTAGAGAGGGATCTCTCTATAGAGTCTTTAGTCGATTAAACAACCAAACCTTTCAGATTTTAGGCTAGCTCTTAATAACATGAAAAAGAATTTGTTTCAAGATTTCAAAGGTTTAATGACAAAAATGACAAAGAAATGCATTGACATGTATCCTGGTTTATAAAATCTCAGTGTTTGAGGTGAGATAATGAGCAGTTCTTTATCAGGGGCAAGATAATCAACACTTTGGATCTCATAAATCAATTGTATTATATGGTCAAGAAGAGAAATATTATATTCCACTAAGCATAAAGCATATAGAGATGAATTTCATACTCAGTTTCAGATGAACTACATAAATATTATTCGAAAGGAAAACATAACATTGATTTTAGATGAAATCGGCCTTCATTAACTTCTTTCAAATAATAAATACAGTAGATTTGTGAATCACTGAAAACAAATGAAATAGAACATCAATAACTATCACCAAATAAAACATAAGAAACATAATAAACACATCACCAAAGTATGTTGACACAAGAATCCTTGGAAACAACAACTCAAGTCTTCTTCATTAATCACTCGAAAATATGACTGCATACATTAAGATAAGTCTCTTTTATTTCCCAATTAACCTTTTCTCCTAGTTTCTGATGGTCTTAAATAATTTTTTTCAATAATAAGACCACTTGAACCAATACATTGCATGTCTTTGTTGTAAAATGTAACTATGTCGGTCTTCATGATGACTATGTAATTATGAAAAGAAGAAGACAATGATAATAAAAATGTATTTTTGTCTCATGGGTTTCATGAGCAATATTTTATGTAGATAGATTTCTTCTTGATGTCTATTAGGTTGATGTCTTCTAAGTATAGGATTAAGTGTCAAAGTCATGAAGGATCCAGACCTTATAAAGAAGCTCACAACAGCCCTCCAAAAGTGTTGGAAGACAAGCTCAAAATATGGCAAAAACAACCTTCAAACAGTCTTGGAATATATGAGAAGTAATACCTCATAAAAATTTAGAGAAGATAAAATTCAAGTCAGTCTAAATTGAAGTTATAATGTTGGCCTAAGTATCAAGATGAATGGTTGCCATAATAGCTGATCTGTCTCCTATATATATATATGTCTATACTATGGTTCATTTGGAGTAGAGAATTGCGGATAAGTCTGAGATGGAACAACGTTGAAAAATGAGTAGAATTTGCGGATTAGTCTGAAGTTGGAAAACGTTGAAGAAGGATAAGAAAATGCGGATTAATCTGAACAGAAATGACTGAAGGTACGATGACTGAAGGTAAGATGATTGAAGGTACAATGACTGAAGGTATGATGACTGAAGGTACAATGACTGAAGGTGCAAGAAGGGTACATTAAGAACGTATCTGAGTTTAAAAGCAGCTAAGGGAAGAATCTGTTAAAGTTAAGACAATGATGTTAAGGTGGTAGAAAGTGAGGAAGGTAAATCAGAGATTTACCTTCCGAACTACATTTCAAGATGTTCAGTTACAAGTGAAAATTATTTTGTCTCTACATTTAACTAAGTACTTTGATAATTGACTTGATGAAATATTAACTCAGTGAAATAAGAGAATACATAAGCAAGCTCACAAGTAATTATCAAGAAGAGAATTTGAGTTAATCACTAGCCCTACAAATTATCAACATGGTATCAGAGCTAAGGTGACAGTTAAGGAAGGGCATCTAATTCTCTGATATTTCGGGAGGCAATTGCAGTCTGAATGTCACAATTTACAATTCAGATCATCCTCAGAAAAATATCAGGCTAATTTCAGAAATGTTTTCAGTTCGGTGGAATCACAACAATGCTCTCGGCATACCTAGTGAAGATCACAGTGAAAATACTAAACAGGATTTTGGTGATATGTTACAGTTTGGTTCTATGCTACTTTAGGTCTAATCAATAGTGAAAAAATAACGATGCTACCTTAGTAACATTCCATAACAATCACACGTTTTGATGTTATATGTTGGTTCTGTCACATATAGCATCGGTGCTATCTTAAAGGAAATATTTCAGTGAAATAATAATACCTCGGTACTATGACAAGAAGTAAAAAGTGATCTCAGTGCTCTCACAAAATAAGGTCTTGGAAATATAACTTCAAGGAGGTCTAACCACAAAGAAAATCTTGATACAATCTCAGTTATGTCATAAAGAAAGAAGGCTAGAAGATTAAAAGGAATTTCCATTAAGACAATATTACCTCTCATTAAAGCAAGGATCCTCTCCTTGTCCTCAAAGAAGATCATCCAAAGAGAAAGCACTAACACATCTCTTCTCCATCACCATCGAAGAAATCAAGCTGAAGACATTATCTTCACTTATCAAGTAAGTATTTTTCATTCTATAATCAAATTTGGTTAAATGACTTTGTTTTTGCAGGGAGATCTATGAGCTGGTTGGGCTACCAAGAATCCTTGCATAAGGAGGATAGTCATAGCCCTCGAAGAAAGTAAAGTCATGGAAAGTCTATAAAGGTTAAGAATTATCTGAATACATGGAAAGGGATGGAAGGGCTCAAAGGATTCTTATGGAATCAGTCAAAGTCCTTACATCCCTCTGTCTATGAAGAATTGGAGACATCAAGAAAATACATGATAAGCTGAAAGAACTATTCTATGCAATAAATAAGGTTATGTCACTTAGACTCGATTTTTACAAAATTGAGGTATCAAAGAATGAAGGGATATCTTCATAAGATCTCAACTGTGAGATCTGGAAAAGATGATAGACAAGAAAATTACCTCATTCAATTTGTGGTCTCTATGCTAGATGGAAAAATACAAATCTAGGGAAAAAATGTTGTAGGATAAAAGACTCAAACATTTGTTGAGGAAATGTGAAAAGACTTATGGACATTACAAGAAAGATGGTCCTAAAGGGACAATCCAAATAGGAGAAAGAAAGGAAGCCCATATCATTGAAAAGAATGGAGGAAGCTGAAGAAAATAAGTTCAAGGAAAATCACGCAAAATTATGAATAAGGAATTGATTTCTGTTGGATATATGATAGGAAGCAATGTAGCATCCTGATCTAAGCATGGCAGGAACTCCTGGTGAATCAGCTCCGGGAAAACCTCTTTGACAAAATTTAAGAAAGTAGTCATCAAAGAGCAAGGGTCATCATAGAAACATACTTCTGGGATGTGATGACATATTGATGAAACAAGCCAAGGGAATGAAGCTATTCATTCCTAAAAATTGCTATAGGATGACTCAATGGAAAAAGGGTAAAGAGGTATATATATATATAACATTGGATGCTGTGAAGTCATGTCATATGGTTGCAGGTAATGAACTTCTGCATTTAGAAGTATGATCTATGGAGGATTATCTCTCAGTACACGGACATATGAAATCAACATAATATGTCCTCATGAAATATGAGGTGGTTGTATATGAAAAAGAAACTAGAAAGGTTATAAGTCCCTAGAATGTGCAGAGAGGAAGAGATCATGAAATGAAACCATGTCAAGATGTGACTAAGAGATCTCCTGGAAAGATATGTAGACTCTGACGGAAGTCTGGTAAAGAAGAAGACCTTTGGCAAAAATCATATCATTAGGAGATGTGTCAATCTGTATGAAGGAAGCCGATGCCTACAAGAAGATTTCATGGTGAAAGATCATCACTAAGGTAACTTTCGTTCTAAAAGTTAATATGAATATGTTTATCTGGATGAATCTGTGCAGGGCTGCTAATCATGAGAAAGGATGTATGATCCTTGGAAATGATTCGAAGGAAAGCAACATGACATAACAATGGACCAGATAAAGGAAGTTTGATGAATCACTTTGATAGATGAAATGAATTAGGATGGAAGTGATGGATGATTTGGGCCCTATGAAGCTAAAAGCTGGAGATTCCTCAATATCGAAATCCATGACATCGAGAATAGGAATTCTTCATGAGCAGCTGGGTGTCTCACCATTGCTGCTGGAGGTCCCTGATTAAGAGGGAGCCTGATGGTAAGTTTCTTACTTGGAAGAAACTTGGTAATTCCTAAGGATGAGCTTAGGTACATTCTTTGTATAAGAATGAGTACATTCCCATGTGGAATAAGGTCCTCCTTAGGAGGGAGAGATAGACACATCATTCTAGTCTTGGGAAGACAGAATGGAGGATTAGGTAATCATCTGGCATTCGATACTCTTTGAGAATGTGATAGGGAATGTGATAGGGCATTCAAGATAAGAGTATTCGTGGACTGATATTCTTTGAGGGATAGCTACCCAAGAGAAGAATAGTCCAGGAAGGTCATACTTTGGGAACACTCGGGTGGAGTATGTACCTTGGAGAGACAATGACGAAGGTGTCTATAAGTCATGTGTCTCGCCAGCATTGAAGCCCGTTGTCTCATTGAAGAGATGGGGCTATTAGTCAAGGCCTTGCACTAGTACAATGCTGGTTGAAATGATGCTATACAGATGCGATTACCAATTTGATTTTTCTTATGAAATTCTCTAATTTGAAAATGATCATGTAACTATATGAATACCTCCCTAATTAAGAGGGAGTGTTGTAAAATTTAACTAGGTCGGCCTTCATGATGACTATGTAATTATGAAAAGAAGAAGACAATGATAATAAAAATGTATTTTTGTCTCATGGGTTTCATGAGCAATATTTTATGTAGATAGACTTCTTCTTGATGTCTATTAGGTTCATGTCTTCTAAGTATAGGATTAAGTGTCAAAGTCATGAAGGATCCAGACCTTATAAAGAAGCTCACAACAGCCCTCCAAAAGTGTCTGAAGACAAGCTCAAAATATGGCGGAAACAACCTTCAAACAATCTTGGAATATATGAGAATTAATACCTCATAAAAAGTCAGAGAAGATAAACTTCAAGTCAGCCTAAATTGAAGTTATATTGTCGGCCTAAGTATCAAGATGAATGGTCGGCCTAATAGCTGATCTGTCTCCTATATATATATGTCTATACTGTGGCTCATTTGGAGTAGAGAATTGTGGATAAGTTTGAGATGGAACAATGTTGAAAAAGGAGCAGAATTTGCGGATTAGTCTGAAGTTGGATATCATTGAAGAAGGATAAGAAAATTCGGATTAATCTGAAACAAAAATGAGTGAAGGTACGATGACTGAAGGTACAATGAATGAAGGTGCAGGAAGGGTACAGTAAGAACATCTTTGAGTTTAAAAGCATATAAGGAAAGAATCTGTCAAAGTCAAGACAATGATCTAAAGGTGGTAGAAAGTGAGGAAGGTAAATAAGAGATTCACATTCCTAACTACATTTCAAGATGTTTAGTTACAAGTGAAAGTTATTCTGTCTCTACATTTGACTAAGTACTTTGATAATTGACTTGATGAAAGATTAACTAAGTGAAATAAGAGAATACATAAGCAAGCTCACAAGTAATTATCAAGAAGAGAATTTGAGTTAATCACTAGCCCTACAAATTCTCAACATTCATCCATCCAGTGGATCGTATCAAAAAAGTTTAGCAACATACTATTTTTGAATAAAAAACTAGGTAAAAACAACCATAAAATTACAACCTTTGTCTTTTAGGGAAAAAAAAAAAAACCCACTTTATTCTATCTATCTAACCCTATCTAGATAATTACCTTATCCCTAATGACCCTATCATTCTTGGTCCTGAAATCAAAGTTCTGGATTCAAAATAAAAAATGGAAACATCAGGGAACTGGTGCTGCGCAGTGATTGCGCATCGACTCCAAGTTGGCACACACCCTTGCACACTAGAGAACAACTGGTTAATGATGGGATGATGACTAGACAATTGAGATGGAAATGTATCCATTCCACACATTCCTTGAAACTTTGCATCTTCAAAACGCTCCATTCCACCTTTGTGCAGCAGATGCAAAACATAAATTTAAAATTGTGGTTGCACTATATCTTTCTGCCCAAATCAAACAAAATAGTAACAACCAATCATCTAAGGCTCTATGATATGCCAGAAACATCCAAAATTGCAAAAACTATCCATACTTCCTCCAAAAAACTACAAAAAGAACCCTGCTGTGCAATGATGAAAACTCCAACAAAAATAAAAACTCCAAAATTTAACAATCTAATACATCACCTCCTTCTTCTCTTAATGAATGAGGGTTTACTATATGATGCCTTGGTATCCTTGCAGGAGGTGTCAGCTTCTTTGAAAAATGGTGATTGGGTTTGTGGCTTTGGCACATTTCCAGATTCAGATAATCCAACTGCTTGCTTGTATTTTTTCAGCAATCTCTTAGCTCTTGACAATTTTTGCTTCATAAACCTTAACCTCCTCTTCAAAACTAGATTTATGGTATAAAGATTTCTCACCTGTCTACGTACAAGAATATCCCATTTCAACACTCTTTGAGCTTTTGTAAGGTTCTCAGTTTCTTCAGCTACCTGAACGTTGGCATCTTCAAGCATATCTTGGACAACTTGCTTAAACTCCTCATTATATTTTGATACCTTCATCACTTGTAACTGGAAATATTTAATTTATTCAAATAATATATGGTATTCTTTCGATTGATCAAACTCAGGTTTTTCTACTGATTGGAATACCTCCTCCATCTATTCCTCCCATTCAACTATAGCTTTTGTTTCTCTAGTCACAAGTCTCCTTGGTTTCATTTTAGGTTCTTCCATATGTTCCACATCTATCACTTGCTTACATGTGTATTGTGCAATAGGTTTAGAATGAAGGGGGGAAAAAAGAGAATGTAATGTAAATGGTATGTGAATGATATGTAAAAATGGGATAGGATACATGAAGGGGTATGTATAAAGGGAAATGGGGAAACATGGTATGAAATAGGGAAGCATGGGGTAGATATGAATAGGGGGATAAAAATATAGAACATATTTAATGACCATACATCATGACCAACAAAACCTTGAATAATACAAAATCATTTTAAATGACTATGATCAACGAAGACTGACACATAACCCCCTTTAACATTGAATGATTTTATGAACATGTGCAATCCCATGACTCCCATTGCCCGAGACTTTTTTAAAAATTTCAATGAACCCTTATAGAATAATTTCAATGATGTTGGACAATAAATTTGAGGCTATGACAACAACAGTAGTCATAGGCTAAACTGCTCAAAAACTAAAAATCAATGGTTGAGGCATATACATTTGACGTAAAAATCCTATGACCCTAACATTGGCTCTAATGGGGATAAAAACCTCCTAGCGAGGTGCCAGGAACAAAACTGCAGAGTAGTAGCCTAATTAAACCATTGGGTAATGGAGTCAACATAAAACTGAAAATGTAACTAATAGACTGAAAATTAACTAACTGACTGACTGAAATTACTTTTGGTAGCATATCATCATAATCTTAGGGTTTTCACTTCGGGCTTCAAATTCCAACGACGACTACCCACACTGGCAGTGTTGAAGGTAAACCGATATATACAATGAAGTGTCAGATCAACTGTAATTAAAGTAAGAAAATGCTTCAACAACCTACATTGACATGTCCTCCTCCAAGTAGCTCTCTTGACAGATCTTCAAGCAAATAAGAATTTTTTCCACGGAAGGTAACAATATCGAAAGGTCCTTTCCACAGATTTTCAAACTTTCCGTGCTCCCCTTTCTCCTCATTCCTAGCATCCCATTTCAATACCAAGTCTCCAATTTGAAAATTAGTTACCTTAGTCATTCTGTCATAAATCTTTTTGATTCGGTCTTGTATCAACTATGTACTGTTGAACACCTCTTCTCTAGACTGCTAGAGTTGGATCCTTTGACTGATTCTTCTCTACATATCATTGGGTTCCACTTCAGCTTCCTGTAACAATTTCATGACCGAAACTCTTGATGAAGAAGGAAAAAATACATCTTTTCTGTAAAATAATTGAAAAGGAGACATGCCTATTGAATTTTTGATACTTGCCTGGTTAGCCCATGATGCATTTAATAGCTTCTTATGCCAACTTGTTTTTTTTTTTTTTTTGCAGCAGTTTCTTAATAATGTTGACTAGGCTCTTGTTGGAAGATTAGGCCAAGCCATTACCTTGAGGGTTATAGGTTGTGGAGTGGCCTAGAATAATGTTATATTTATGAAAAAAATCCACCATTTTATTCAATCTAAATGCAACAATGTTATCTGCAATGCTTTTCTATGGGAAATCAATTATGGACAAAATATTGCCTTAGAAAAATGAATGATAACTGTGTCTGTATCCTGTCTGGTTGGAACTGCCTCAATCCACTTGGTAAAATAATCAGTTCCTGTCAATATCCATTTGTGTTGTCCATATGAAGTAGGATGAATTTCATCGAGAAAATCAAGTCACCAGTGCTAAAATGGTGACCCAACTGCTATGATTTTTAGGGGAAACCAAAGAAATTTCTTCCTTCCTTCGAATATCTGACATTCACGACAACTAGCAACTTTATTATACACATCAACAAACAAAGTCGGCCAATAAAACCCAGATCTTAGAATTTTGTTTGCAATGGTTTTCCAAAACAAATTCCCACCACAATCCCCTTTATGAAACTCCTCCATTGTCTTCTGAGCTTCATCTTCCAACGGACAGTTTAACAACATTCCACTGGGATCCTTTTAGTACAAAAACTGAACTATAATACAAAATATGACTGCTTTCAACTTGAGCAAACGAGCTTTGGTTTTAGTCAAACTTGGAGGTGCTTGTAAGTGTTGCAATACATACCAAATGTTTGCATACCATGGAGAAGCAACAATTTTTTCCAGAATTTGCTGAATTGAACTTGAGTCATCCTCCTCTAATAGAGCAACCAAGAAATTGATTTGAAGTGAATGCAGATTTGATTCTTCCATCATCCTCACTAGTCCTTGCCCTTTGACCAACTTTTTGGGCTTAATTTCTATGTGATACTCAAGTATGGGGGCAATCCACTTACCTATCCTTCCTTCCAGATCATTATGAGTAATAATATCCTTGACAACAACACTTGGTACATAAGAAATAATACACGAATACAAAATATAAAATCAGAAATCCTTCAAAGCTTTTACTAGAGCAAAGGTATGTTTCCCCATGATGTTATATTTAAGAGAAACATCTCTAAGAGTCCTACTAAAAAATGCTATCGACTGCTCCACACCTTGCTGATTTTTTTGCATCAAAACAACTGTTATACTATGCTCAGAGGCAAAAGTAAAGATGATAAAATATTGGGTGTAATTCAAACTAACAAGTACATGGGCACTGGATAGTGCAAATTTAACCTCATTGAAGGATTTTCTGGTTTCTTCATTCCATTTAACCTCGTTGTCCTTTTTCAACATGTCTGTAACTGTCCTTAAAATTTCTACCAGGTTGGGAATAAACCTCAAGAAATTTATCTTGCCAATAAAGGACTGAGTTTCCTTCTTGATTTTGGGGATTTCCATTTTTCTGAATAGCTGCAATTATATGTCCTAACAGTTTTCCTTCTTCCAACCCAAATAAAGATTTTTTGGGATTCAACGAGATGCCATATTTTATGCACTTTTCAAAAACTTCCCTCAAGTGCTGCAAATGGTCCTCATCTGACTGTGAATAAATAGTGATGTCATCAAGATATATCACTAAACATTTGTCCTTCTCATATGAAAAAGCTATATCCATAGCTCACTGAAATGTTTCTCTCGTGTTCATCAAACCAAAAGGCATCTTAGCATACTTGAAAGTACCCCATGGTGTAGTAATGCAGTCTTGTCCTGATCTTCCGGGTGAACTAGAATATGGTTGTATCCCGAAAAACCATCTAATAGTGACATTCTCCTTGCACCCACCACTTTCTAAAGGATATGATCCATTTTGGGCAATGGGAAGTTATACTTGAGATATACCCTGTTCAAATTAAATCCACACACAATCTGATTTCTCCTGTATTTTTCCTAATTGGCACTAAGTTAGAAAACCATTTATAAAATCTAAGAGGTACTAAAATTGCAACATCAAATAATTTGCTTACCTATTTTTTAGTCAAAGGCAACAGAACAAGATTTGTCCTCCACAACTTCTGTTTGAATGGCTTTTGATCCTCTTTGATCAATATTGTGTGTTGGATGATGCTCTTGTCAGATAGCTTCAGATCCTCATATCCCCAGGAAAAAACATCAACAAATTCTTTTAGCAAATCTGAATACTTTTGCTTCATTTCCAAACTTAGAGACTTGGACAGTTTGACCATATTAGGCTTGTCTATTGTACCTATGTTACATTCCTCTACTTCGGTCTCAGTAGGCATCAACTTTGGCCTTTTAGCTACATCATTTTGATTAAAAATTTCTTCCAATGGTACCAACCCTTTGGGAATGACATTATATTTTAATTGCAACACCTTCAATTTTGTCCCATGCCGGTCCAAATCTTCTTTGATTTGATTTAGAAAATTCTCCTTATCATCTTCTCCCCACCCGCAATCACTCTCAAACCACATCTTGGAAAATTCTTCTTTCATTAACATAAAATTTCCAATTGTTTGTCATTCTAAAAAATCTGCCAGTACTTCATGTTATTTGGGATAGTGGGCTTATATTTTCCTTTAATGCTTCTAGGAATTTCAAAATCACAAGCTGATGTAGCCAAGGCATCCACAACAACATTCTGTCTTCTAGGAACAACTGAAAAATTATACTCAGAAATTTTTTGCAAACAATCTAGGACAACATTGTGGTAAGCACACATTCGGGGATGTTTTGTTTGGTACTCACCTTTAATCTGCTTGATGACTAATTTCGAGTCTCCATAGACATATTTCCTTCTAGCTCCAAACTTATTCAAGACTTGCGAACCCAAGAGGAGTGCCTCATACTCCTCCACGTTGTTGGTGCAATCAAAAGCCAGCTTGTATGAGAAAAGTTTGGTCTTTCCAACTTCGGGGCTAATTATCCATACTCCTGCACCAACACCTTCTTTAGTTGTTGCACCATAAAAATGCATGGTCCAAAAGTGTTTTTTTTCCCCTTCTTCTTCACTCTCCTCATCCTTCAAATTTCCATATTTCTTATTGACTGTTTTGTTGTCCTGTTCTTCACTTTCTTTGTTGGTATATTTTTCACTTTCCTTGTTGTCCTATTTTATGTTTTCTACCTCTTTTAATTCTGTTTTAATTGTTGACCTTGTATTTTCTTCTTCTTCTGGACATCCAACATTAAATAGAACAAAAGAGTCTAAATCAGAGTGGACAACATATATAGGATGATTTGTGGGTATTTCCTTACTGCTGATCATGTATTGCATTAATGGTTCATGGTACAACCTCCTAGTTTGACCACCAAACACTGAAACAATGATGTACGACATATCGGTCTTCATTGCACCTTGTAATTTTGCTATCCATGACCTGGATAGAAGCATGCCAAAATTAGGAAGTATGTTTGCTACAACAATGTCCATCACCATGATCTTGGAGGGAATTTAAGTGAGAGAAACTGCTAGATTCTTTATCATTCCCAAACACTTCACCTTTCTGGAATCAAAAGAGGACATGTCCTTGCATGGTCTGGTATATCAAGCCCAAGCCTCTCCATAATTACCTTCGGCATCAGGTTATGGGAAGCTCTACAATCCAACATAACATTATGAAGAATTTAATCATGCACGTTCAAGCTAACATAAAAAGGAGTCAATTCACCATCCTGACCTTTGTCATCAAATTTTGGCCCGAAAATGATAGCAGGACGGTCATAAGTTATGTTGAAAGTATCGGAAGCCTTATCAGTCATCAAATCATTCAAAGTCCTATACTAATCATTCTTCAATAGTTCACCTAGAGGAATGGAAATTTTGACCTTATCAAGTTCAGGCTAAAAAATAAAAGGATTTTGTGTATTTTTTGCTTCCTTAGGGACATAATCTTTCTTATCTGCATTATCCTTAGAAGAATCATATTTTCTCTTCAAAATGGTGATTGATGGATCTTTCTTTTAACCACTACTACTTGGCACATGTTTCTTTGCACTACTGGCTACTGCATCCTTCTTTACTGAATTTTTTCCCACATTTCTGCTCCTTAAATTATACTGCCTTTGGACCTTCATAATATCATTTTGATAACCCTTCTTGTACTCTTTAGATTCAATGATCATCATATCATTTTGGGACTGAGAAAACAACAATTCTTCCTCTTTTGTCATAAAATTTTCAAACTATTCTTGCTCTTGGTCTTCTTTGGAAAAAATACAGTTTGTTGCCTATCACCGAAAAAGTCAATTTGATCCTTAGGTTCCTTCTCATCTTCCTCATCTTGGTCTTGTGCATAATTTTTCTGGAAAGGTGGTCTCACTAACTACTCTGATTTTTTTGGACCTTTCTGCTCTCTCTGTTTAATTTGAACTTGTGGCTACCTTATGAAATTGGGGTTTCAGATCTGTGGACCTGCTTGAGGTTCTCTAGCAACAACCCGATCATTCAATGTCATTTTCTCCATCATATTATCCATTGTCTTAATCAAGGTATATAAAATTGCATTAGACAAAGTGGCAGGTTCTTCCTTTATAGTTACTCTTCTTTTTGACTTCATTTGATATTTCTTCACCAATAATTTTTCCTCCACACTTACTGCATTACTATGCATGTCTTCAAGTGTTGACGGATTTATTTCCTTGAGTTGGTATGCCATTTCGGGATCAAAACCATCAGGGTAATGGAGTAAAGCTAATACATGAGGGGGCTTTATATCTGCTGGGATGGAGTTCTTTGTTGAACCATGTTGAAAAGTCCTAGACTGTTTCACCAAGCTTCCTTTTCAAGTTGTCATATTCAACAAGGATTTGTAAAGGATTATTTTTCTCACTCCATCTTGCAATGAAGGTATCCTCCAATTATTTATAGGTAGCAAAAGTTTTGGGTCTATCACTTCCGAACCACTTTTTAACCTCTCTGGAGAAACTCTCTGCAAACAACCTCATATTTACATCTTCGTGATCTACTCCTTCAGGGTCCACAAAATAATTTAATTTATCCACATGTTATTTGGCAGTAGTCTCACCTGTGCCATCATACTGAGGGAGTCTTTGGCCATAATTTTTAGGTAGATCATGTAACTAATCAGTTAGAAGAAGAGGGCATACCTAACTTCCATGGGTGCTGTTTGAATGAAAAATGAACTTATTGTGGTGCTAGTTGGTATAGATGAAAAAGAAGGCGGTAAAACAGTCTTCTGGGTAGTTGCTATGGTAGGTGATGTATAAACATCAGATAATACAAGAGCTTCACTGAAAATTGAGTTGGTAGGAACTGCAGAAGTTAAAACAACATATGTTGGGCATCAGGGAAGTTTTGAGGTCTAAAATGGGCCTCCTAAGAAAATTATAAAATAATAGTGGAAATACTAAAATAATATTAGATTACGTCATCAAATTTTAGAGGGAAAAATGAATAAAAAATAAAAAAACTACTTTTTTTAACTCGTATTTTCAACTTATATCCCTAAGTTTTTACTCAAATCTCAAGCAGAAACACTTGTTGGATGCATAATTTAATTCCTCATCCAAGGAGTACCCATGTTGCATTCTTTCGATGGACCCTGCTACACGAAAAATGAGAAATACATGAAAAACGTGATTACAATCTCATTTTTTCATGTATTTCTCATTTTCCGTGTAGCTAGGTCCATTGGAAGTATGCAACATGGGTACTCCTTGGATGAGGAATTAAATTTTGCATTAAACGAGTACTCCCGCTCAACATTTGAGTAAAAACTTAGCGAGATAAGTTGAAAATATGAGTTGAAAAAGTAGTTTTATTATTTTATTATTTTTTATTCTCTGTACTTTTTTACTCCAAAAATGGTGAATCATCCCCCATGGTTGACATCATCATCTTGAATCCTATTGGTTCCTATAAATTTTATTTTGGTTGTACATTTTTCTTAGGAGGCCCATTTTAGACCTCAAAACTCCCCTAATGGACAACAACAGAAATAGGGACAACAACTGGGAAATGGACAATAGGCTGGAACAAGTCTGACTTTTCAGCATTTGGATGCAAATTATCCACCAAACTTTCAAACTCTTGAAACTGAACCGATAGACCTCTATTAGATTCAATGATATCATATTTTGAAGATAAGAAATAGGGTCTTAACACGGATTCATCTACAATAATCTCAGAGGCAAAGGTTCTAGATTTGAACCTGAACAGAGAATTTTCAAAAATCAAATCAAACTCAAGATCTTCAATAGTGAACACACCCTCAGACAGAGAGTAAGATATTCCGATAGGAATACTACTAACTTGATTTTCTTCAATTATTATCTTCTTTCTAAGCAAATTTTCAGCATTGCTCACGATATTAGGTGGATTTGGATCAGGATTTTGTCTCGTATGCCTCTTGGAAGCCATATTTTGTCACACAAGTTTTCATGCAACCGATCACAACACATGACAAGGTGACTTTCAACCTATGAATACCTATCAATTTGTCACCTGCAGGGCTAGGATGCAGCTCTCAAACAATACTTTCTTCCTAGGGAAAATTTTGACTCTCGCTCCCCGACAACGATGCCACTATGTTAACAATCCATTAATTCCTTTAGGTTCATAAAGGACTACAGAGGTAACCACAAAACACTTTTAGACTAGAAATATAACCCTTCTGGTCTAGAGAGGGATCTCTCTATAGGGTCTTTAGTTGATTTAGCAACTGAACCTTTCAGATTTTAGGCTAGCTCTTAATAACATGAAAAGGAATTTGTTTCAAGATTTCGAAGGTTTAATACAAAAATGACAGAGACATCCATTGACATGTATCATGGTTTAGAAAATATGAGTGATTAAAGTGGGATAATGAACAATTCTTTATCAGGGGCAAGATAATAAACACTTTGGATCTAAGAAATCAGTTGTAGTATATTGGTCAAGAAGAGAAATATTATATTCCATTAAGCATAAAGCATCTAGATACAAATTTCATACTCAATTTCAGATGAAGTGCATAAAAATTATTCGAAAGGAAAATAGAGCATCGATTTTAAATGAAATCTGCCTTCATTAACTTCTTTCAAATAATAAATACAATAGATGTGTGAATCACTGAAAAGAAATGAAACAGAACATGAATAATTGTAAGAAAAGGACACATAAGAAACATAATAAACACATCACCAAATTATGTTGACACAGGAATCCTTGGAAACAACAACTCAAGTCTTCTTCATTAATCACTAAAAAATGTGGCTGCATACATTAAGATAAGTCTCTTGTATTTTCCAATTAACCTTTTCTCCTAGTTTATGATGGTCTTAAATACATTTTTTCAATAACAAGTTCACTTGACCCAATACATTGCATGTCTTCATCCATCCAGTGGATTGAATCAAACAAATTCAACAACAAACTTCTTTTGAATAAAAAACTAGGTAAAAGAAACAATCAAACTACAACCTTTGTCTTTTAGAAAAAAGAAAAAGAAAAAAAGAAAAAGAAAAAGAAAAAAACATTTTATTCTATCTATCTAACCCTATCTAGATAATGACCTTATCCGAATCGGTGTTGCATAGTGATTGTGCATTGACTCCAAGTTGGCACACATCCCTGCACACTGGAGGACAGTTGGATGATGACAGGATGACAACTATAAAACTAAGATGGCAATGGACCCATTCCACACATTGGCATCTTCAAAATGCTCCATTCCACCTTTGTGCAACACATGCACAACAAAAATTTAAAACTGTGGTTGCACTATATCTTCCTGCCCAAATCAAACAAAATAGTGACATCCAATCATCTGAGGCTCTGTGATATGCCAAAAACATCCAAAACTGAAAAATTTATCCATGCTTCCTCCACAAAACTATAAAAAGAACCCTGCTGCGCAATGATGAAAACTCCAACAAAAATAAAAACTCCATAAGTTAACAATCTAATACATCACCTCCTTCTTCTCTTACTGACTGAGGGCTTACTAGATGATGCCTTGGTATCCTTGCAGGAGGTGTCAACTTATTTTACCAATGGTGACTAGGTTTGTGGATTTGGCTGTGGTTTTGGCACATTTTCAGATTCATATACTCTAGTTGCTTGCTTGTATTTTTTCAACAGTCTCCTAGCTCTTGACAGTTTTTGGTTCATAAACCTTAACCTCCTCTTCAGACCTAGATTTCTGGTATAGATATTTCTCACCTGTCTACGTACATGAATAACCCATTTTAACACCCTTTGAGATTTTGTAAGGCTCTCGATTGCTTCTGATATATGAACATTAGCATCCTCATTATCTTCTGATACCTTCATCACTTGTAACTGAAAATATTCAATTTCTTCAAATAATCTTTGGTATTCTTCCCATTGAACAAACTCAATTTTTTATCTTAATTGGAATACCTCCTTCATTTGTTCCTTCCACTAAAATCTAGGTTTTTCTGCTCTGGTCACAAGTCCCCTCGGTTTCATTTTGGGTTCTTCCATATGTTCCACATCTATCACTTGCTTACCTTTCTTTTGTGTAGTAGGTTTAGAATGAAGGGGGCAAGAAAGGGAATGTAATGTAAATTATATGTGAATGATACGAAAATAGGGGATAGGATACATGAAGGGGTATGTATAAAGGGAAATGGGGAAATAGAGTATGAAATAGGGAAGCATGGGGTAGATAGGAATAGGGGATTAAAAAAAAAAAAAAAAAAACACTCTATTCTATCTAGCTAACCCTATCTAGATAATGACCTTATCCTTCTTGATCCCGAAATCAAAGTTCTGGATTGAAAATAAAAATATGGAAACAAAAGAGAACTGGTGTTGCACAATGATTGTGAATCGACTCCAAGTTGGCACACACCCCTGCACACTGGAGGACAGTTGGATGATGACAGGATGACGACTATACAATTAATATGGAAATGGACCCATTCCACACATTCCTTGACACTTGGCATCTTCAAAACGTTCCATTCCACCTTTGTGCAACACATGCACAACAAAAATTTAAAACTGTGGTTGCACTATATCTTCCTGCCCAAATCAAACAAAATAATGACATCCAATCATCTGAGGCTCTGTGATATGCCAATAGTTGGAAAAGTGTAATTAGGTCGGTCTTCATGATGAATATGTAATTATGTATAGAAGATGTTAATAATAATAAAATATATTTTTGGTATAATGAAGTCAGCCTAAACCATGTCTGATGGTCAGCCTAAAAGATGAGAACTACTACTATATATATAAGACAAATATGCGGATCAATTAGTGGAATTTTTTTTTCGGTGAAGCAAGGTATAATACAATGGATATTACAGTAGAGGCAACATACATATATATTCACGAAGATTGCTGACACCACAGTTGAAGATGGCGTTAAGTATTTGCGGACACCAAAACAGAAGGAATTGCGGACACCATATTGAAGACATCTCTGTGGAGAAAGGTGCAGATCAGCCAGAAGAAGTTGGGGTCAATCCTAAAGAATGTAACGTGCAAATATGAGGTGAATGAAATGATAAGTATAAGGTTTCAATGCAGACTTCAGGAATGGAGAAAATCTGTTATATATAGAAATTCGGATAAGGGTAAAGGATATACTTGTGATACATATGTGCATGCGGATCAATCTAAAACAAAGGGACAAGAAGAGTATAGATTACAGAAGGAACATAAGGTACAGAATGCGGATAGGTACAGAAGGGTACAGTGCAGATATCTTTGAGCATTAAAGTAACTATTGAAAGAATTTTCCAAAGTCAAGAGAGTGATTATAAGAAGACAAGTTGATCTAAAGGTGGTAGAAAGTGAAGAAGGTAAATCAGAGATTTACCTTCCTAACTACATTTCAAGGAATTTAGTTACAAAGGAAAATAATTTTGTCTCTAAATTTGATTGAGTACTTTGATAATTAACTTGATGAAAGATTAACTAAGCTAAAGAAGAGAATACATAAGAAAAGCTCACAAGTAATTATCAAGAAGAGAATTTTTGTATTCATCTCCAGCCCTACAAAATTATCAACACCAAAAACATCCAAAATTGAAAAAATCATCCATACTTCCTCCACAAAACTACAAAAAGAACCTTGATGCGCAATGATGAAAACTCCAACAAAAATAAAAACTCCATAAGTTAACAATTTAATACATCACCTCCTTCTTCTCTTATTGATTGAGGGCTTACTAGATGATGCCTTGGTATCCTTGTCGGAGGTGTCAACTTCTTTTACCAATGGTGACTAGGTTTGTGGATTTGGCTATGGTTTTGGTACATTTCTAGATTCATATAATCTAGTTGCTTGCTTGTATTTTTTCAGCAATCTCCTAGCTCTTGACAGTTTTTGCTTCATAAACCTTAACCTCTTGTTCAGACCTAGATTTATGGTATAGAGATTTCTCATCTATGTACGTACAGGAATAACCCATTTCAACACACTCTAATATTTTGTAAGGTTCTCAATTTCTTCTGCTATATGAACATTAGCATATTCAAGCATATCTTGGACAAATTGCTTAAACTCCTCATTATCTTCCTATACCTTGATCACTTGTAACTGAAAATATTCAATTTATTCAAATAATATTTGGTATTCTTCCCATAGAAAAAACTCAGTTTTTTATCCTGATTGGAATATCTCCTTCATTTGTTCCTTCCACTCAAATCTAGCTTTTAATGCTCTGGTCACAAGTCTCCTCGGTTTCATTTTGGGTTCTTCCATATGTTCCACATCTATCACTTGCTTACCTTTCTCTTGTGTAATAGGTTTAGAATGAAGGGGGCGGGAAAGGGAATATGATGTAAATGATATGAAAAAATGGGATAGGATACATGAAGGGTTGTGTATAAAGGGAAATAGGGAAATAGGGTATGAAATAGGGAAGCATGGGGTAGATAGGAATAGGGGATAAAAATATAGAACATGTTTAATGACCATACATCATGACCAACATAAACTTGAATAACACAAAATAATTTTAAATGGTTATTATCAGCGAAGACTGACACATAACCCCCTTTAACAGTGACTGACTTTATGAACATGACCTCATGACTGCCACTGACTGAGACTTTTTTACAAATTTCAATGAACCCTTATGGAATAATTTCGATGATGTCGAATAGTAATTTTGAGGCTATGACAACAACAATAGTCATAGGCTAAAATTCTGAAAAAATAAAAATAAATGGATGAGGCAAATACATTGTATGTCAAAACCTAGGACCCTAACATATCTAACTGCAAATTTAGATTAGAAGCAAGATGGGAGGATTTTCTAGATATTCATAAAAACCCTGACTGACAGATCAATATTGATTTGGGTCAATGTCAAGGATTTAGTGGAGAATGTCAAATACACAATTCAACATTAGGAGGGTCTCCCAGTAGCTAAGAAAATGCTTATTTCAAAAGGGAAACTCCTCCAAGACAAGAAGACCCTCAAATAATACAAAATAAGTAGAGGTTCCACTCTATCGTAGGTATCAGTTTTACATAGAGGATCATGACCTGGCACTCTAGCCTCCTACAAATGAGATGTCCTAGGGAGAGAAGAACATGCTCAAGTGACAAACCCAACTAGGACATTTCTCGGACCTTACATAGTGGAGATGGAAAAACACCCATAGATAGAAATCCAAAAATCACAGATAAATAACATGTTCTCATATTTTCATAAAGAATCCATTATTTGTAGATTTAATGGTTTTTGGCCCAAACCTGAGGACCTATACCAATGAATTTAATAAACTAGACTAAAGAATAATTGAATTTAGGCTTATGTGATCCATATCATGAAAATCAAGAATGTGATATCTACTTATGTCTAAAGGGTTTCTTCATTGTACACCCTTCCTGAAAAGAATATTACCAAAAAAATTTAGAGGAAGAACCATGGTTCGAGGGAAGAGTTGGGCTATTCATTACTCCCTAGTTCCCATATTTCGACTCATCAACAATGGAAGTAACAAAAATGCCAGTTTGGGTTTGGTTGCCTAATATCCTACATCAACAAGTTCTTGAAGACATTGGAAACATACTGGGAATTTTTATCAAAAGATATAGTGAGAGAATAAAAACATGGATTTTCACATATGCCTGCATTGTGTGGATATTGACCTTAACAAGGGGTTTCCAGATCATATCCAGTTGAAAAATGAACACTTCTAGTGGACACATAGTCTATATTATGAAAACATTACCTTCAAATGTTGTGTATGCAACCAAACCGGAGATCTAAAAGATAATTATCCTCTTGCTAAAAAACCAACAAGTAAGATGAAAGGACAATGGCACAAAACAAAGAACTAGAAAACCCATGCCCCCCCTCCCTCTAATGACAAAGAAAAGGTGGATCAAAGGGACCCCCCAAGAAAATAAAATGAGGAAATGGTTGAAACAATAACACAAGAGGTCCACCTCCATAGACAATATATCTCAACCAGAACACAAAGATGGCAGTCATACCAATACTTGCAGTACATGAAGGAGAAACAATGAAGAATGAGATGATACCAAGAAATACAAGATATCATGTATCTGAGAGCTTTGAATCAGAAAAGGAGCTCACCCCTACTGTGAATCCATGGGATTCAACTTTAGCTATTATCCAACCTGCCATAGGGGTTTGGAAGGAAGTAAAAATGGAGAAAGGGAAGAAAGGAAACATGGATGACTTCTATAATTATACAAGTCATTAGGTAGTCTAGATAGTTTCTTTTCTTTTTTCCTTAGTTATGAGGGTTGTAAGCCACTTATGTGACAACTTCAAGTGATCCTTTATCTCCAAATACATGTTGGACACGTATCTATAAAATGTGATTTTATTTCAATTGAAAAAAAAATGACGCTTTTTTTTCGAGGAAAAAAATTAAAAAATAAAATCAAAGCCATCTAAGAACTAGATCCCCCAACAAATCACAAAGTTGTCCAATAATTTACTAAGAACATAAAATTTGTCAAAATATTTGTGCCAAACCATCCTTCAATTGTAAAGCCTATAAATAAGTTTTTAAATAAAATTCAAAGGTTGGAATGGATTTTATGATAGACAAATGGTTTTCTTGGATATAAAATCAATGATTGCTTCAACTCCAGTCCTCGTCGGCCCATTTTGGAAAATATTTTATCTTGTACTCTTTTTCATTAGAACAAATTTTACTTATAGTCTTGACTCAAAAAAAATAATCGAAAAAAGAATATCCAATCTCATGCATGAGTAAATCTTTGTAAGAACATGGTGGATGAATTACTCTTTGATGGAAAAAAGAGTATGTCCATTGGTAAAGGTTGTTTTATATTTTAGAAGCTATATATTGACATCTCATATGATAGTGTATGTACCATATCCACTTGTCAAAATGGTGTTAATGCAACAACCCAGAGAAGTGAGTTGGGCCAATTGGTTGGCAAAATTAGAAGAATCATGATATTGAGATAAAACCATTAAAATTTTTCGAAGGACAAATATTATGAAAATTGATTGATGGAATTAAAGCAGTAAATATTGAGTGAAGTAATGAAAGATATTAGGATGAATCATTGCTAAAATTAGAATGGCACAAATATATTATATTTTATTTAAAATCAGGGCAATTCTTGAATGCAATGAAAACCAAGGAAAGACGAACGCTAAAAATGAAAACTATGGTTTACGTATTAGTGTCTGTGATGTCGTTTAGAAGGAATACTGATGGAATGTTACTAATATGTCTTAATAATTATAATTCTATCATACTTACAAAATAAATCCATAAAAGCATATGTAGATGACACTTTTCTCTAGCAATAACTTCTCATAGAATTATCATAGTTTGATTTTATTGGCCTATGTTTATTAGAGATGCAATCTTTTGTAAGAAAGTGTGTGCCATGCCAAAAAATTTCAGGGAAGGAAAAGAAATCTACCATGATCTTAAAGACAATAAGAATTGATAGTCCTTTTTCTCTGTGGGGTGTAGTTGTTATCGATCCATAAATCCTAAGTCAAGTGTTGGATACACTTATATCATAACTGCAATGGATTATTTTACCAAGTGGTTTGAAGCTATAACAATAAATGAAGCTAAAACAAAGCATCTCATATAATTTTTGGAAGAAAATATCTTGACAATATATAATGTTCTAAAACAAATTATTACAGATAATGAATAAATATTTATCTGTGCAAAGTCTACAAATTTATGTAGAAAACTTGGTAATGGGTAAATATTTTAATTATTACCCAAAATACAATGATGTATTTGAATCAACAAGTCAATATTTCATAGAAATCCTAAAGAAGACAGTTGTTGAAAATAAAAATAAAAAATTGGGATAAAAATTGTTGAACAATTTATCGGTTAGTAGGATCACACCAAAAATTAGCACAAGACAATTCCCATTTCATTTGGTATATTGAAAGGATACAAGATTACTGATACATCTATAACTCAATGCATTGGATACAACAACTAAAATAAAATACAAATAAGGTACTATGTCCATGCAAACATGACTACATCAATTGATTCAATTAGAAGAATGAAAGGAACATGCCTTTAGGAATAGTGAAAAAACGAAAGAAATAGTGACCATAATAGAGGATCTATAGACAATTTTTTCTCCAAATACCAACTTGTTCTATTATGGAATAAAGCCAAAGAAAAACCTTCAACTAAGTTTGATGCACTGTGGATTGATTCTATCAACTGTCCTTGTATCATAATAGTGTAAATATTTATACATATTCAACTTGTTTCATTTTCATATTTTCCATGTAAATATAAGGAGAATTTTGACTCCATTCCCAATGGATTCATGGCCTTATCAATTCTTAGTAACCTGTAGGGGGTCACTATCCCATAATTGAAGTTGATATGTGGACCCATTTTTGTTTGAAAATTATATATTACAGAGCAATGCAACACGTAAAATATGCGGAAAACACAAGCACACGAAACACATAAAACCAGAGAGACACAGATATACGTGGTTCACCCAGTTTGGGCTACGTCCACCCTAAACAACCAATCCTTCCTTTCTATTATCCAGCAAAATGAATAGACACAACCTACAACAGATTCACTGTAATATCCTCTATTCTCTCTCACAGTCTCCCTCTCTGTTTCTCGCTCTGAGAATACACATACAATGCACAACCAAAATACAATACCCTCATACAAGCGAAGGGTTGCCTTCTAGGGAAAAAAACCCTAAACTAAACATAACTTCTACCGTAAGATAATCCGCCTAATGAACGACCCAGATCGACTAGAAATTACTATACTTTTACAAGGCAATTTTACATCTGTTTTTAGCTTCGGGGGCGCTGCCCCCGAAACCCCCTGCTAGGTGGGGGGGGGGCTATATAAAGTCGCAGCCACCCCTTATGGACCCCCCAGGCAGCATTTAATTACGGGCGACATTGCCACCCCATTAAGGTACAGGGGTCCAACGCTGTGATACAAAATAAACAAGATAATCAGGTTCCACACCTAACAATTTTCATGCATCACCTCAATTAGATCTAAATAATCATCATTCTTTAGCTATCATTTACATTTTTCATCTCTCTTACGAAATACCATACTTAGTCATATATCCAAAATCTTTGTGTGGAACTTTTCGTCCGAAACAATAACTTTGAACTCTGCACCCTCTTCGCTCTACACATAGTTCATCCCATATTATTCTCTTACTTAGCCATTTTTAAAGTGTGAAAAATCCTTTGCACATCCAATCCTCCACACATCCCATACCCTACACAACCACTATTTTCTACATCCCATTCCCCACACATCCATTATTTTTCACAACATGTTCCTTCACACTTTTGTTCCTCCGCACACACACTAAATTTCACACAAATGATATCATACATCCTATGAATGTGGTCTCTTAGTTTATAAGCCATATTGAGTGAAAAATCATGAAAGTATTCGTTTTATCCTTTCAAGGATAATTGAAAGATAAATTAAGAAAACCCAATATTCAACGTGGAAAGGTGGTTATATTACATTATGTGAAACAAATCTTCTATTACTCCATTGAAGATGTGCCACATGTTATTAACTCCTGGTTAAAATTCTCACATGTATTGATGAAGGTGGTACACGATGAACATATGTTTTACTAAATGTTACCTATAAACTAAGATTTTAAACAACTAAGAGTTCTATAAAATCACACTTGACCTATCACATATATCAAAATGCATTGGAAGAAGAAAGCAACATGGTAAGTAAAATAAAGGAGGAGTTATTTTTCAGGGATACAAATAATTCACTCACTTGACAAGACAAGAATTTCCATTGGTCAATAATATATCAATGATATTTGAATTTAATGCTTGAGGAGAAGCTAAATAATAGAATTTAGACTAAATACTTTGCTAATTTTGGATTTGTTCCTAAGGTTTTTTATTTCAAAAAAACTTGTTTATTGGTGCATCTGCCGATTCAACCCTAAGACAAGAGATATCAAATTTTATTTTCCAGGAAATAACTTAGTCCTCTTGACTTTTAAATACTTCAAAATGATTTTGAATCTACTAGAATTGAACAAGGGAACTCAAACTAATAGGGGTTGATGCTTTACTTGATTCTCAAGGTGGTGGAGTGAATTTCATTTGAGAATTTATGGTTCATTTTGTGCATGAGCCAACAATTTTTTGAAGAACAATCATTAACTATGCATAATAATCACTATGACAAGGCTACTAAGAAGTCATAAATTGAAAAGGTGCATGTTGGGAATAAGAAGGTGACAAAGAAGTGGAAATCATAAGTAGATGTATCAGGACTTGGACCTTATTAAATTACATATGACTAAAGGGGATGCTCTTGATCATTTTGTCACAAAGCAAGAGATCAATAACATGAAACTGAAAAGGAAGGTAAATGCAATTTAATAAGCTTTCAATCCTAGATCTTTGTTCACACCCACTTTGGCTATCGTAAACCCAAAACCTACACCAATAGTCACACTTGGCAAACAAAGTAGGATCAAGAAAGCATCAAAATTATTAAATGGAATTATGACTTATGTTGTACATAATATTAATAAGTGATCGAGTGTCATTAAAGAGGCATGGGATATATTTCTATATTTAACAAATCATTTTAAGAGAATTTCTTATTTTACAAATTATTTATGAAAGGACTTGTAACATGATGTAGAAGCATTAGGGCCACGGTTTTTTTTTTCCTTATGTTTGATTTTTTTTTGTTTTTTGTTTTTTTTTTTAAATTTTTATTGTAATCAATGAAATTATGATATATAGAGGAATCTGTGTTTTTTAGGTTGTTAGGCTAAAGTCTCCTTATGAGATAGATGTACCTATTATGTTTATTGAGGTGGAATTTAATATTCTAGAATGGCAACACCTGTAGGAATCTTCAAGAGTTGTTACTTACAAATCCATTTTGTCTCATGGATATTGTTTGTTAGGGACAAAATATATAAAACAAGAAAATATAATTGATGTTTAGAGAGATCTCAAGTTGGTGTGATGTCAACCTACTGTGTAATTCTCCTCAATTCGAAATACAACAACAACTTCTGTGTGTTTTTGTTTTATTTCATGTCTGAAACTGTGTTATATTAACGTATGTAAAGGGGAAAATGGTTGAATCTATGTTAAATTTACATGTGCATAAACTAAAAACATCGATCAGAACTACTAAGAGGTCAAGAGATGGCAGAAATCATGATGGAAAGGAAATTCTCTATGGATGAAAACCTACTTACCCACCTACACACTAAACAAAAGTACATGTGAAAGCATTAGACCCAAGATGAAAGGTGGTTTCAACCCTCAAGGAGAAATACTAGGTGGTTTTGGCATAAATGTGGAGTTTGGTTGTAGACCCCCCCCTCCCTGCACCCTTTTGCTAGACTGCTGCAGAACATAGGGACCCCGCGGTGAACCAGGCTCATGGATTGACGAGGCATCAGGATAACATCATATCCCTGTCATCAATTGGAAAATATTTAAAGAGTATCCCACAATGTTATTTTCAATAGAAGAACCCGCCCCACACCCCCCCCCCCCCCCCCCCACACCCCATTTGTTAAGTCGTGGAAATCTGAGGGGCCCTTGTGGTGGTAGTTGTTAGATTAAATCACTTTGTGATTGCACTATTGAAAAAAAATCAATGATTAATGGAGGTAGCATCACATAAAGAGTCGGGTCCTGTAGAATAGGGTAAGGACTATGGTCTAACTAGCGAGCACTTAGTCACCACAAGGAACCAAGGAAAGGGTTCCATTGCATGGTTTCCACTGTGTCAAGTGGTATCAGAGTAGGAAGCCCTACGGAAGTTAAGGAAGAAATACAAATATTACAGTGAGAATGCCACCCAGATGAGAAGGTTGAGGAAGAGGGCGAGTAACTGATGATTTTTGGTTGGAGTTGAGGTGCATCTAAGAGAGGATGGAAGACATGGAGGTAGATTAGAGAAGGGAACCAAATGCAGGAGATGTAGATGAGAGTGAAGATACAAGATCGAAAGAGGAAATAGAGGGAGAAGGGTTTGCAGAGGAGTAGCTACTAATGTTGGTTATGAAGGTGGGATCTAGGCCAAGAATGGAAGTGCCTATGTATGATGACAATTTGATGACTTGCTTGATTAGGTCAAGGTGATGGAAAAATATGACTACGAAGATGTGGAGGATGACCAAAAGGTCAAGTACGAAGTGATGAGGTTGAAGGGTCATGCAACCTTATGGTGGGATGAGCTACAGGATAACAAAAAAAGGAAAGGGAAGACTAAAATAAAAAACTGGGACAAAATGGTTTCCAATTTTACAAGTGAGTTCATGCCCAAAGATTACCAACTGAATTTGTTCAGACAATCGCAAAATATGAGGCAGAAATCCATGATAGTAAAGGAGTACACTGAATAATTCTACAAACTAAATATTAGAGCATGACAAATAGAGGAATATTTTGATAAGGTGGCTAGATATATAAATGGCCTAAGATATGATATCCAAGATGAGATTGGCCTCTTGCCCTTGAAGACAGTGGACAATACTTACCAAGCATCCTTGAGAGTAGCAAGGAAAATGACTAGAAAGTCGCAACCCAAGAAGTAGAGGAAGGAGTCTAACAAAGGGAAAGAGATCTTCTAATAGAGGAAGATTCCAGACTCCAAAAAAAGAAGCATAATTTTTTTGCATCCAATCACCCAAGAGAGGAGAGTGAAGAGGCAGAATATTCTTCTCAGGAAACAAAGGAAAAGGAAGAGCAGTGAGGTGTTATATTTGTAAAAATATAAGACAAATGTCATGGAATTATCCTAAAAATAAGGCATCAAATCAAAGAGAGGCTCACATTGTAGAAGCCAAGTAAGAAGCACCAAATGTAGAAAAAAAGGAAGAAACTCCCGAAATAGGTGAATCTTTGATGTTGGAAAGAGTTTTGGTTAAAGTAGAGAAAGAGATTCATGAACTAGAACAAAGGAGAAATATGTTTATGATCCAGGTGGATATTGGTGGTCACCCGCCTATTCCACTTGGGGCTCCAACATTGTCTATTTCAGTTTTTTAGTTTCGGCACAGTTTACTATTTTTAGCAGTTTTTCGGGTCCTAAACTTCCGGAGCCGTTTTGAGGCCCTAAACGACGTTTTTTGGGAAAACGGAGGGCAACATGGGCCCATGGACCAATGTTTCCCGTTCCAAATTTGTAGTCCTCGGATAGATCTTTCTAACGAGGTATGGTACGCATCAAACAGAGATCGTATGCCAAAGTTACGCCCCTGGGAAGTTGAAACACCAATTTACCCAAACGGGGCCCATAGTTTTGGCGCTTCATCTCCTAGGGTTAGGGTTTTGGCTGTTTAGGATTTCCCATTGTTTCTAAATGATAAATAGGCCCTCGAGCCTCATTGTAACTCGGTTCAGAGGCCTGTAGCTGCCACATCTCTTCTCAGAGATAGCTACCAGCGCCCTAGCTAGTTTTATTTCCATTCTGTCTGTAAGCAAATTTCAGTTCTTTGATATTAATGAAATGAAGTGTTATTTCCGCTGCATCTCTGTATTTATGGTTATATGTTTATTCTGTTGCGTTCCCGCATAAATCCGGATCAGTGGTATCAGAGCGGTCTGCTTTTTCTCGATCCTTCTTTGCATGTCCCCAACGAGGTCGGGGTATAAGGAGCTAGGGCTTGATCTGGTGGAACCTTTGCAAGATCAGCCTCGCAAACCTCGACGGACGCCCATGGGGGACGAAAAGAAAGATGAGGGAGCAGGAGATCCCATCAAAATATTGCTCGAGGAGGCCCTCGAAAAACAAAGGAACGCGATGATGGATAGCTTTGCTCAGATCCTTCAACGGCTGCCCACCGGCGGCGCATCTGCATCCAGTAGCCACTCTGGAGTTGCGACTCCCTTTAAGGTACAAGTAAATTTTGACATTCCCATTTTTGAGGGTCAAATAGACGCAGATGCCGTAGATAGATGGTTGAATCTATTAGAAGGATATTTCTCTGTTCATGACTTTTCAGACCGGGAGAAGATTATTTTTGCACTCCTCAAAGCTACCCCCCCATGTTAAGGACTGGTGGGAAACCTACTGTGAGAACAAGGACCAGACAGAACCCTCTCTGTTCTCGGCCGTACCAACTTGGAATTATTTCCGAGACGCCGTCAAGGAACAGTACTATCCCGTGGGGAGCTATGAGGACAAGTACATACAATGGACCACGCCGCGACAACAAAGGGATCAAGATGTGCATGAGCTGACGAATCTGTTCCATACCCTGCGCACAAAGTTGGGTATCAAAGATTCAGAGAAACATCTGGTGCTAAAGTATCGTAGCTGTCTGCACAAATACATTTAGGAGGAAATGGAGTTCCTTGAAATCTCCTCGCTTGGTACGGCATACCGGTATGCTGCCAAGATTGAGTAGAAATTCAAGCAGAAGAAGCGAGACTTTGGATCTGCGAATCAAAATCAAGGGAAAGGTGCTTCCAAACCGCAGAACAAAGGACCGAGCCAAGGCATGGCGGCTAAAGGCAACTCATCGAAGCCATAAGAAAAGAACAGCACCACAAAGCCAAAGAAGGACACGGGAAAGTGGTGTGAGTTCCATAAGAGCTCCACTCACAACACAAGTGAGTGTCGGGCCAAGCAGTCGCTAGTGGCCGAGATGAGAGCTTCTGAGTCAGATGCATGCTCTGACTCCGAATCAGAACCTGAAAAGGCGAATGAAAAAGGGAAACAGATTATTGATGCGGAGCCCAATGCCACTGTTGCCACTACAAAGATCCAGAAGGAGGAACCAGAAGATCCAGAGGAGGAGGAACGTCTCTTCCACTCCCAGATGTGGGTAAAGGGCTCCTCGGTACAGTTCATTGTCGACAATGGGAGCCAAAAGAACCTCATTTCAGCAGACGCCGTGAAGCGGTTGGGCTTGCCGACCACAGCTCACCCACATCCATACACCATCGTGTGGCTTCACCAAGGACGAGATCTCCGCGTCAGCCAGCAGTGCCGCCTTCCCTATAGCATCAAGCCCTTCACGGATGAGGTATTATGTGACGTTGCTCCTATTGATGTTTCTGATGTATTATTAGGACAACCATACTTGTGGAAGCGTCATGCTGTGTATGAGTCTCGGCCTCGTGATGTTATTGTTACTTTGGGAAATAAGTTGTACAGGATACAGATATTCAAAATCCTCGCCGCTATCTTCTTTTCTTAATGTTCTGGCTGCAAGAAGTCATTTCCAAACTAGAAATTTGTTTTTCCTCACATCCGATTTCAGGCAAGAAGAAGACCG
Organism: Pinus albicaulis; assembly: GCA_034641835.2. Classification (NCBI taxonomy): domain Eukaryota; kingdom Viridiplantae; phylum Streptophyta; class Pinopsida; order Pinales; family Pinaceae; genus Pinus; species Pinus albicaulis. The sequence continues at coordinate 1,358,973,534 of CM076584.1, read as the reverse complement.
GGCCACGACCTCTGCAAGACAGCTCCCCTCCGCACAACAACAAATGGACAAGGTCGTGGAGGAGTACGAGGACATCTTCACCTCACCCACAGGGGTTCCTCTGCACTGTCAGGTCAAGCACCCGATTGATCTGACCCCAGGTGCGCCACTACCCAATGGACCGATCTATCGACACTCTGTTCTAGAGAATGATGAAATCAAGAGGCAGATTCAGGAGCTGTTGCAGAAAGGTCACATCAGACCAAGTTCATCGCCCTATGGGAGCCCGATCGTGTTGGTACAGAAGAAGGATGGGACGTGGAGACTCTGTATTGACTATCGGGCACTGAACAAGATCATTGTCTAGAATAGGTACCCAATCCCACGGATTGATGACCTTCTGGACCAACTCAAAGGTGCAAAATATTTCAGCAAGATCGACCTGAAGTCTGGGTATCACCAGGTACCAATTGAACCCTTCGATGTGTGGAAGACTACCTTCAAAGCCAAGTAAGGCCTTTTCGAATGGCTGGTCATGCCTTTCGGGTTGACGAATGCTCCCGCCACCTTCATGAGGATGATGGATGACATCTTGCGGCCATTCACCAACTCATTTGTAGTGGTGTACTTGGATGATATTATGATCTTCAGCTAGACTTGGGAAGAGCACCTTCACCACATCCGACAAGTCCTCCAAACACTGCGGCAACACAAGTTGTGTGCCAATTTGGAGAAGTGCACTTTTGGCATGACCCAGGTTCAATATCCGGGATACATTATTGATGAAAGGGGGGTGCATGTGGATCCAGCCAAGATCCAAGTCATTCGGGATTGGCCAGCCCCAACCACTATAACAGAGCTTCTCAGCTTTCTGGGTCTTGCTAATTTCTATCGGAGGTTCGTGTTGGGATTCTCTCATATCACTTGGCCCTTGAGTCAAGTCACCAAGGGAGGAGCGAGAGAAATTTTTTTTTGGTCGGAACCTCAACAGAAGGCGTTCACAGAACTGAAAAACCGCCTCTGTTCTGCCCCAGTGCTCACTTTACCAGACTTGCAACAGCCATTTGAGATCGAGACAGATGCCTCTGACTATGCTATTGGGGCGGTTCTTACTCAACAGGGACATCCAGTGGCATTTCACAGTGAGACATTGTCTGACACAGTTCGCAAGTACCCCACATATGACAAAGAAATGTACTCCATCGTGCAAGCTTGTCGACAATGGAAGCATTACATTTTGGGGAAGGAAACAATCATCCATACAGACCACAGGCCCCTGCAGTTCATACAGACACAAGGGAAGTTGCAGAATGATCGCCATCAGAAGTGGTCTACATATCTGCAACAGTTTCATTTGAACATCAACTATAAGAAGGGTAGCACCAATCATGTTGCAGACTGCCTCAGCCGACCACCGATCGTGGCACTCACCACTGTGCTCAACTCTTGTGGGCACGAGACTTCTGATTGGCCGCTTCTCTATGAGAGTGACCCAGAATTCGGCCAAACTTACAAGGCACTCTTGGGGGTACGCAAGTTCCAAATTTTCACCTCCAAGATGCACTTTTATGTCACATGGGACACCTTTGTGTTCCTTCAAGCGAGCGTGCCAAGATGATATGGGAAGCACACTACAGTCGAGTCGCTGGGCATTTCGGGGTCGAGAAAACAGTAGAAATCCTACAGAAGTATTTCTATTGGTCGAACCTTCGAAAGGATGTCGAGAAGCACATCAGATCCTACACTGCTTGTGCCATTTCCAAACCGACCATCAAGAAGCAAGGCCTATATACTCCTCTACCTACCCCTAGTCGACCTTGGGAATCCATCTCCATGGATTACATGTCGGGCCTGCCTTCTACTAAGCAGGGAAATGACTGTGTTTTTGTGGTCGTCGACAGATTCTCGAAGATGGCCATTATGGCGGCCTGCAAGAAGAATATCACAGCAGAAGCCACTGCTAAACTCTTCCTTGAACGAGTGTGGGTGCACTTTGGGATCCCACAGTCTATCATATCAGATCGGGATAGCAGGTTCCTCAGCACATTTTGGTCCAGCCTCTGGTCGATGTTGGATACCAAGCTCACCAAGTCCACAGCTTTCCATCCCCAAACAGATGGCCAGACAGAGGTCGTCAACAGAATGATTGTACACATTCCGCGCATGTACAATTCAAAGCATCCACGCACATGGGACGAGAGCCTCCCCTATGTACAACATAGTTATAATCGGGCTCTCCACAGTTCAATCGGCCATAGCCCCTTTCAGGTGGGCTTGGGATTCCAGCCACTATGTCCCATTGACGTAGCCATGCCATTTGCAACTGCTCAGGCCAATTCAGCTCATGTCCAGTCTGAAGTTGACAAAGCAAGTAGCTTCATCGAGCGCATTCAACACATCCACCAACAGGTTCATGATATATTGGACAGAGCCAATGCCAAGTACAAGCAACACCATGATCAACACCGGGTGCCACACAACTTCCAGGTGGGTGACAAAGTATGGCTACATTTGCAGAAGGAGCGCCTCACTGGACCCCACCGCAAGCTTCGCTCGCTCCGATACGGGCCGTACACCATCACTAAGGCTGTAGGGAACAATGCATTCGAGCTCAGTATTCCACCATTCCTTGGTCTGCACCCAGTCTTCAATGTGGATCGCCTTCGTCCTTACTTCCCACCTCTACTGGACACCTCGTACATTGCAGAACAACTCACACCAACTGAGTTAAATCCAGACTGCATGGAACAGGCCACCACAGATTGCATCATGGACATGCAAATCAAGAACACTCGCCAACAGAAGATCCAACTATATCGTGTTGTCAAAGCTGGCCAACTCCTGCACCAAGGAAAGTGGTTCACCAGGGACCAAGTTCAGCAGAAATTTCCTCATCTCATGGAGGAACTTAACGCAATGGGGACCATTTATTCCTAAGGGGGGAGGAATGATCCAGGTGGATATTGGTGGTCACCCACCTATTCCACTTGGGGCTCCAGCATTGTCTATTTCAGTTTTTCAGTTTCGGCACAGTTTACTATTTTTAGCAGTTTTTCGGGTCCTAAACTTTCGGAGCCGTTTTGAGGCCCTAAACGACGTTTTTTGGGAAAACGGAGATTTTACATGGGTCCATGGACCAATGTTGCTCGTTCCAAATTTTTAGTCCTCGGATAGATCTTTCTAACGAGGTATGGTACGCGTCAAACGGAGATCGTATGCCAAAGTTACGCCCCTGGGAAGTTGAAACACCAATTTACCCAAACGGGGCCCATAGTTTTGGCGCTTCATCTCCTAGGGTTAGGGTTTTGGCTGTTTAGGATTTCCCATTGTTTCTAAATGATAAATAGGCCCTCGAACCTCATTGTAACACAGTTCAGAGGCCTGTAGCCGCCACATCTCTTCTCAGAGATAGCTACCAGCGCCCTAGCTAGTTTTATTTCCATTCTGTCTGTAAGCAAATTTCAGTTCTTTGATATTAATGAAATGAAGTGTTATTTCCGCTGCATCTCTGTATTTATGTTTATATGTTTATTCTGTTGCGTTCCGGCATAAATCCAGATCAGTTTAGAATAACATGTAAATCTAAAGGAAAATATTGTAAAGTGATTGTTGACAGTGGTAGTACTGGAAATATGGTTTCTACAAAAATGGTGGAGAAACTGAATTGTAGAAGATGGCACATCCTGCTCCCTACTATGTATCCTAATTGCAGAAAGGACATAAAATTTTTATAAGTGAACAAAGTAAGGTATAATTCCAAATTGGTAGTTATAAAGATGAAGTGCTATGTGATATTATGCCTATGGATGTATGTCACATCTTGTTGGTGACGCCTTAGCAACATGACATAAGAGTTTTTCATGATGGAAGGAGAAATACTTATACTCTTGAAAAGGATAGATATGTTAATGTTTCTTAGGGCTATATTGTTATTTATTTGATAATAGAATTTCTTTCATTAACACATTAAGTTCACCCTATAACATCATGAAATTATTCAGATTTACATCATTATTCAATAACACATGAAACTATATAAAAAGAACAATATCATCATCAATGCAACAAAACATAAAGGAACAATAGAGGAAAAGTATTCACACATATAGACACCAGGATTGGTCGGAGACCAGGGGAAAACCCCACAAGGGGGGAAACCCTTTCAAATTCTTCTTCTTATTATATTATCATCAAATGATTCATCAAAAGAGAGTATAATGATCCATATTTCCATTCATACAACTATCCATCTAAACAACATCATAAATGAACACAACAATGCTTAAACTCAAAATTTTGATTATGAAGCCTGTTGTTATCACTCAGAAAAAATGAAGCATCATTTGACAAAGTTATATAGGTCCATGTGTCAAAGGTAGGGTTATAGGAGTTATTTTTCATTACTTGGTTAAGGAAAATTTTTACTTTTTCTTATTAAGTCTATCCCAAGGTCTAAACCCACCCTCATTCAAATACCCTCATGTCACATCAATCATAATTTTTTTAATTTTTTCAAGTCCCAAAGTTGGAACACCGAAACTGTCATTTTAGCCAAGAAACCACACTTTTGTAGTGAAATACACAAGAGAATTTCACTTTTCGCTACGAAACCACTAATACTTTCGTAGCAAAAACACCTAGAAATACACTTGGAATGCTACGAAAGTGAGGTTTCGTGTCTGTCATGTCAAATTAGCTGTTAGGTGTCAGAAAATGATTTGAAAAGGATAAGTTAGATACCATTCGAGTCAGTTAGGGTAAAGATCAAGGTACATGGTTAGGGCTGAAGTCATCATCACCATTTTAAGCATGTATGAGTCATCATTGTGTTATGAGTGGGCATTGAACTTCAAAATCTTTCCAAATTAAGTCATTTCTCATTCTTCATTCCTTCTTTGCATGATATTGAGCTTTGGATTTCATAAAGCCAAAGTTGTGGCTGGTATTTTCAAAGGTTTGCAGATATCAGTGATCAAGCGAGGCAGAGAAGACACTAAAGAAACTATGGTTACAAAAATAAAGACAAACAAGGGTGGCCAATGTCTCAGATATGAGCCATCATATATGAACTTGATAAATGAAGACCCAACAGCTATACAAATCTTTAGAAGGACAAGATGTTTACAGTTTTGTGAAAGACTACAAGGCTATCATGTACAGGTTTCCAAAGAATTTCCCCTAAACTTTAGTGGAACAACTACTAAAGTGGGGATGTTCAATCTCACCATTACACTAGAGGTCATTGCAGCAGCAACATGGATTCCAAGAGGACAAGAAAAATGGTTCAACGGGTTCAAATTCAACATGGAGGAGTGTAATGAGTTTATCAAGCAAGAAAACAGTCAAATGGACCTTTCAAATGCCATTCGAAGGAGCTGCATGAAGGATAATCTCTCAAAGTTGTTGCTTATCATCCTGAAATATTTCACTTCTGAAGGGAGACACCATAAAGTCTATTCATACCATTTCAACCTCTTCCTACACTTTGCTGGTAAGATATCTCTTGATATGCGTTTCTATTTACACAAAAGTTTAGAAAAAATGGCAGATAAGGTCGAAGCAAAATCTGAAGGAAGTGAAACCTCATTGTTTCATCATGGTTTAATAAAATTGTTGGTTTTAGATGAGCTCCAAAGACTAGGCAGATATTGGTCTTCTTTCCTGTTTGTTAGTGGTTTTGAAATGGATACCCTTACCCCTACAAGAACTCCTAAACCTAGGGGTATCCCATCACCTTTAGTGGCAGAACAAAGTGAACCAGCAAGAGTAGAGCAAAGTGAACCAGTCATCATGGAAACAGAGCAGTTGCAAAGTTTTGATACACCCACTATTCCACCTACAAAACAAAAGTCAATAGTGGTCAAACCTGCAAAACAAGAACAATTTATGAGTAAAAAAAGAAGCAAAAGGATTACAAGGAGTCAAAAAATGGATTTAGAAGACAAAACAGTGGCTAAAGGCAATTTAGAAGACATACTACATGCCATTGATATTGAAGAGACTCCTATTGTTCAGGCTGAGGATATAGATGAAAGTGGATAGAAACTCAAGAAGGATAAATCTACAAAGAAGCTAGATTTTGAAGGTGAAGATGTGGGTTTTATGTTCTAGGCTAGGAAGCCCATGACAAGGTATGTTAGAAATATGTTGGAGAGCAGTAAAGAGGTTCATCCACCCATTGACACAGTTCAACCACCACAAGACATCATTGGTTTTTCATCACCTATAGAGAAAGATCCAGTTCGCAAGCCAAAGAAAGGAAAAGAGAAAGTAATGGAAAAAAAAGAGTTTGAACTCCTTGAAGAACAATTGAAGTTGGCTAATCATGAAATAGTTGTCATGAAGGAGGCAAGGAAACATAATATCCAAAAGATTCAGTTTGAAAATATGAATGAGGTTTGGGAAGAGCAGGTTGACAACGTATCAAAGACTCTAGACAACACACAACAATTAATCAAATAGACTATGCCATTGAGGAAAGACGTGAAACATGTCAGAAGAATGAACTTGCATTTGAAATCTACCAACAAAAAGCTGAAGGATTAGGTTAAAGACCTCCAAGAACAACTAGAACTAATCCATAAGGAGGTGGAGAAGAAAGGCCTAAAAATGATAGTAGTTGAAGAGCCAATAGCTCAACTCATCATCAATGAAGAAGAAACACCTCAAGACTCATAGTTTGAGCTGGTTCATGTTTTGAAAGATCAATGACATGTTGGAAACAAGGTTTTTACAGCTGGAAGGTATATTTCTGAAGTTAGGAAAAAATCTATAATTTTCACTATTTTCAGCAGTTTCGTAGCATTTCCTAGGCTTGAAGCCAGGAAAATGCTACGAAACCACCTGTAGTTTTATTTTTGCATTTAAAACCATTTTTGGAAGCTTCCAAGAGGTGAAAATGATATGGAAAATGTGTCAAGGCATGATGAAGATAATGCAAAAGAAAAGAAGAAAAAATTCTGATGGCAGAGGTCATTTTTTGTATGCTGCGAAAGTACGCTACGAAACTGTCATACTTTCATAGTGTGTTGTGTTGAAGTTTTATGAGAAGGTTTTTGGGCAGTTTGGGATAGTTGGATACCTTCAAAGGGTCAAAGCACTATGTCAGCAGTCATCCAAGACTTGAAGACTATGAGATGAAGACAACTCATCAAACAAACCATTCGTTGAAGATAAGGACCGATTTTCCTTAAAAATAGGGTTTGTTTCTAGATTTGGAGGAGGCTAATTAAAATGTCATGTAGTGATGAGTTCCATTATAGCCTATTCGAACATGTGAAGCAATAGTTGTCAAAGATGTAACTGTTTTAGGAGATAAGGTAGTTGATGTAATAATGAACAATTTGAGTCCTATTAGGAAAAAGGACTGTTTTGTAGTGTAGCTGTCATTTTCTCATTAAAGCATACATTTTCTTGTTATGCAAGGTGTCATTAGGAAAAATTCGATGAATCTAGCCTAGAGGCAGATCATATCTCATGTAACAAGTCTATTAAAGGGTAGATATTCGAATTTGCCAAGGGTTGGAGATTTTTTGGCAATACTGCAGCTTTATGTAAATTGACTATTTTCAGTAATACAAAGGACTTTTACTTGACCAACTTGAGATTCTCATGGAGTTTTTATTGTTTACTTGATCTTTAATTTCTATGTGTACCATTTGTAGTGGTTTCATATTTAATACTTAAAATTCATAGGTGTATGCTCTGACTTCTTTTATTGATGAATTGGCTGTGTTATTTTACGTTTCATGAGTGATTTACCTCTGCTAAAAACTATTACCTGCCTCAGTTTCCATGTCAAGTGAACTTACCAATGAACTACTGAAATTGTCGACTCCATAAGCCCAATGAATTGCAGAATTGTACTCTTTTCAACCTACACACATTAAAATCAAGTTATTTTCCAAGTAGAGTTAGCCATCTAGATTCATATTTATCAAATATCATTAACCCCTTTGAGAGAGCCCTCTCAGACTAAAGAGGCTAATCTTCAGTCACAATTTGGTTTGAAATAGTTACATGAAGTTGTCTTATTAGCATCCAATCAAATACAATTTTGTGATAACATTTTGGTGCGTCTGCCAGGAGCCTAAAGATTATACTTTCCTGAAATTTTGAAGCTGAACTTCTAAAAATAGTAGGAGCTCAGAAAGTTGTTCTAGGCTGCATCTACCTTGGTGACTCCATTCAAAGTTCATATGTTCAAAGGTGGCTTCAAGAAGGAGATACACGAGGAGTAATCCTGACCCATATCCACCTACTATTGTGGACAATCCAAACACCATCTCCAAAGGCAGTCAAGGCATTTCTGCAATATCAGGTACTCCATTACATAAAATCCTTGTCCTCTAAAGTGTTAAGAAGTCCTGAAGATAAAAGATTTGATGATAAAATTCAGGAAGTCTTGTTTAGGTCTGAAAGTGTAAAATAATTGATTGAAATTGTCTTAGACCTACAGAGAAGAGGTATTGATACCTCAGGCTTAGTGACAAAAAAAGATAAAGAAGAGTTTTGGGAAGCAGTTACTTCAGAGTTACTGTTAGAGAAATAGTCATAAATAGTCATTGGATAGGTTGAAGGAACTAGACCCATTTGAAATTTTCTTAAGAAGTAAAACTGGTGTTCCTCTTCTTGATTGGAGTTCAATTGTGTCTAGAAAACAAAGACCAAACAACCCTCCCCCTAACAGTTCCTCTTCCTCTATTCCTGCTATCCATAAAACTACCACAATCCAAATCATCATGGCTGGAAATGCACCACCTCCACCTGCTGCACCTGCTAGGTATGCCCCTCTTGCCCTTCATGCTATCTTAATTTACCTTCCTAGAAAAAATTCTGCTAGAATCAAAACTTGGGGAAGTGATGAAGAGATCACAACTGAAGAGCATGTAGATAAGTTCAATGACTTTATAGACAGGGAGGAGGTTGACCATGAGGATGTCAAGATGAGATTGTTTGCTCAGAGCTTCACTAGTGAAGTTAGGAAGTCGTTCAAAGCCCTTACTCCTAGAAGCCTACACAACTGGAATGAATTTGAAGATAGCTTCTTGAGGAAGTGGGGAAATAGAACCAACCCTGTACAAGCCCTCACTGAGTATAATAGTTTGAAGAGAGCTGTTGATGAAACTGTTCAAAACTTTTGAAAGAGATTTAACAAAGTATATGACTCTATCCCTGCCCATCTAAAGCCTCCTATAGGAGCAGCTCAGCTGAGATATGCCGAAGCCTTTGATTATGAATTTTCTATACTTCTGAGAGAGAGAATCCCCTTCACTTGCTGAAATGAAAAATGATGCAATGAAGGCAGAGGTCAATATGATAGCAGCAAAAAAGTCCAAGATGGGTAACACTAAGTTGAAAGAAGAAGATAAGTCGTCCACCTTAGATGACAAATTTGATTCTATGATTAAGACAATGGGAAAAATGATGGATAGGCTTGCCCTTGGGAATGCCTCTACTCCTCCTGCACAACATGAACCTCAATTTAGAAATCCTCTGTTCATAAGACTTCAAAACCAGCAAAGGCCAAGGGAAAACATAAATCAGCCACTTGACCCTCAAGTAAGGCCTCCTTTTCAGTAAAACTTAGTTGATGAAGAAGATCAGCCTGAAATACAAGAAGACTCATTTCATTGCTTAGATGAAAACATGTCAGGGATGTTTTTAACTAAGGAGGAACATGATGAGCCAGACCATGATGTTAACAAGGGTGATGAACCATCTGATTATCTTAAAGGGTGTCAACATGCAATCTTTGAGATGCAGAAACAATACAACCTCAGAAACAAAAATGTGCCAATTACTGCAAAAAAAACACAACCCAAGAAAGATTCCCCCAAGGCTGCTGAAGTTAGGAAAAATACACCACCTCCTCTTGCTACTAAAGAGATTGAAAAATCTGCTTCTATTTTCAGTTTGGAGAGTGAGATCTCTAAGATCAAAATCCCAGTACCTTTTGGAGAAATTCTTAAGGTGAATGAATATAGAAGTAAGATTGTGAAAATGTTGAATTCCCAACCAACTGCTGATATCCTAAATGTTCAAGAAGATCATCCAACCATATACTTGGGTCCAACATTAGAGGATGAGCAGAATGAGGAGGTGCCTCCTTTTTATGTTAGCCTTAGCATTCATGACATGACATTGCATAATGTCATGTTGGATTCAAGAGCCTCTCATAATCTTATGCCCAAAGTAATCATGGAAAGGATGGGGTTAGAAATTACTAGGCCATATAAGGATTTTTTTTCCTTTGTTTCAAAAAGATTTTAGTGCATTGGTTTAATAAAATATGTTGTTGTTGGTCTTACACAAGTCCCTGCCAAAACATTGGTCATGGACATTGTGGCAGCAGAAATTCCACCTAAGTTTGGCATGCTGTTATCAAGGTCATGGGCACCAAAAATCAAAGGTACAATGCAGATGGACCTAACTTATGCCACCATCCCTGTTTTTGGTGAGAAAAGGAGATTTTATAGAGAAACAAGGATGGCTTACATGGTAAGTAGTAAAGATAAACCTCATAAATTTCAAATATATGCTATTGATACTGAACTTGGATTTGTATTCTTTTCAATGAGTTGACTGATGAAGCAAAGGATGAAAAGAAGGCAGAAAATCAACAAACTGTAATTCAACAGACAAAAAATCAACAGACAACAAATCAACAAATCAGTGAGGAGAAGGCAGAAGGTTGGTGGTTATTACATTTTGATGGATCAACAAGAAGAGAGGGAGTAGGAGTAGGAATTTGGATCACAACTCCAGAAGATGAAAGTAAGTTCTTTTCTTACAAAATGAATTTTGATTGCGCAAATAACATGGCTGAGTATGAATCTTTAATTTTGGGATTAGAAATTTTGAAAAGAATGGGTGCCAACAGGATTTCTGTTTGTGGATATTCTGAATTAGTTATTAATCAAGTTGAGGGTGTGTATCAAACTAAGGATGTGATAATGAGGGCATATAGAAATTTGGTCATGAACATGTTGGAAAATTTCCAAGAATTTTCATTTATTGTGAAGACTAGGGACCAAAACTCAGTAGCTGACTCCCTAGCTGTCTCTGCAAGTATTTTTATCATTCCTATTCATTCTACTGAAATATATGATGTTGAAGTTCACCATAGACTTGCTATCCCTGATAACATTATCCATTGGCAAGTTTTTGAGGATGACCAACAAGTAAAAAAAATTATACAACTGAAAGAAGAGTTTGAAAGTACACAAGTAGATCAACAAAACATGCTTACTGAATCAAAGGGAAATTCTGAAGCGTTACAACTGAAGAATAACTCTATACCCAAAGGTATCATACCCCTTGAGAAGCTTTTTGATCAGAATAATGTGTTCAAGTCTCCTAGGATACAAGCTAATGATGAGGAGGTAGAGAGTTGTAACCTTGGTACAGTAGCTATGCCAAAAATGATTAAACTTCAATTTCTTTCAGTTGATATGAGACAGAAATATATTGAGATGATGAAAATGTTCATAGTTTTATTTTCTTGGAGTTATGCTGATTTAAAGAAATATGATCCTACTATCATTCAGCATACCATTCCCATTAAAGAAAATGAAAAGCCTTTCAAGCAGAAGCTAAGGAGGATTAATCCACTTCTCCCAAAGATGGACCAAATTTTGCAGAATATTGTTGGTTCCCAAAGGATTTCTATGCCTGATGGTTTTTCAAGGTACAATAAGATACTTGTGCATCCATAAGATCAGGAGAAAACAACCTTTACAACACCATGGGGCATATTCATGTATGCCAAAATTCCCTTTGGGTTGATGAATGCAGGAGTTACCTTTCAAAGAGCAATAGACATTGCCTTTGCTGAGGAGAAGGACAAGATGGTGGTTGTCTATCTGGATGACATAAATTTTTTCTCAAGGAGAGAAGAAGATCACTTGAAACACTTAGAAAAAATTATGCTGAAGTGTAGAAGGTTTGGAATTTCTCTCAATCCCACAAAAAGCATTTTTTCTCTGACTTTAGGGAAGTTTCTTGGGAATACTATTTCTAAATATGGGATTAAGATTGATCCAAATAGGGTCAATGCAATTCAGAAAGTGGATCTGCCTAGAAGCAGAAAGGAAGTTCAGTCTTTCCTTGGAAAGGTAAATTTTGTGAGGAGGTTTATTCCTAATTTTGCTAAGATTGTAAAGGAAATAACAAAGATGCTGAAGAAAGGAGCTGACATCAAGTGGACAACAGAAGAAAAGCACTCATTTGAGGAGATTAAGAAGGCACTCACTCAAGCACCATTGTTGATCAGCCCAAACTTTTCAAAAAAATTTCTGGTTTTTACGTTTGCATCAGAAAATACAATTGCTGGAGTTTTGTTGCAGAAATGACATCAAGGTACCAAACAACCCATTTCATTTTTTAGTAGGACATTAGCTAACTCAGAGCTGAAGTATAACATCTTAGAGAAGCAAGCTTAGGCCTTGGTCAAGGCCATCAAATATTTCAGAATTTACATTCTGCATTCTCATATTATAGCTTTTGTTCGTAATGTTGTTGTGGAAGACATTATAACTCAAGCTGATCCTTATGGTAAGAGAGGGAAATGGATTGCTAACTTGCTAGAATATGATATAGATATCAAGCCCACAAAATTGGTCAAAGGTCAAGGCCTAGAAAAGTTGATGGCACAATCAAAATTTGACTGTCTTGACATGAATTTAATTGCAGAAATTTCAGAAATTTCAGATGAAGATGAGGAGTTGATCCCCATTGAAGAAAAGTACATCATTTTAGATTGGTACAAAGACATTGTTTTTGTATTACATCATCATAGAGCACCTGCTAAGTTGACAAAGTCCAAGGCAAGATTTGTGAAGTTAAAGTCTTTGAGATACTGCATTATTGAGAAAAATATGTATTGGAAGGATACTGGTGGAATTTTGTTGAATTGTTTGTTGGAAGAGGAGGCTGAAAAAATGATTGAGGAGTCACAAAGGATATTGTGGAGATCATCATTATTGGAAGGCTACAACAAACAAGATTCTCAGAGTAGAGTATTATTGGCCTACAATGTTTAAATATGTCTACAAAAATATTGCTGCCTACCATGAATGCCAAATTTTTGATGGTAAGAAGAAGCTTGTACCTTTACCCTTGATGCCTATCTATGTTGAGGCATCATTTCAGTAGTGGGGGCTAGATTTTATTGGTGAGATTCATCCATTGTCTTCAGGTCAACATCGCTGGATTCTTACAACAACTGATTATTTCCCCAAGTGGATTGAAGCAATCCCAACTAGGCAAGCAAATGATTCAGTTATCATTTCATTTTTGGAAAATAATATATTGTCTAGGTTTGGTTGCCCTATGAAGATCATAACTGATAATGCAAAAGCATTCAAATCCAAGAATCTGATTAGTTTTTGTCATCAATATCACATTTCACTTGGGCATTCTACTGCATATTATCCACAAGGTAATGATCTCGCTGAATCTTCTAATAAGAACATTGCGAGGGTTATTAAGAAGGTGTTGTAGGAAAATAAGAAGTCATGGCATTTGAAGCTGAAGTATGCTCTATGGGATGATAGAGTGTGCATAAAGAGGTCAATTGGAACTTCACCTTATGAGTTGGTATATGGAGCTGAAGCCATCTTTCCTACATCCTTGGGAGTGCCTGTCATGAAGCTGCTGCAAGGATTGGAGGAGGAGCCAAATGCAAATCAAAGGACGATTAATTAGTTGCTAAATTTACAAGAGAAAAGGGAGGAATTCTATAATAGTAATCAACAATCTCAAAACATAATCAAGAAGACATTTGAAAAGAAGGTTAAGGAAGAAAACTTTCAAATCCAAGATGTGGTTTTGAAATGGGAGGCCAGGATTGAAGATATGGGGAAACATGGTAAGTTTGAGAACATTTGGAAAGGTCCATTCAAAGTAGCTGCATTTAATGGGAACAACACTTACATTTTGCAGGAGATGGATGGAAAACCATGTGTTGGAGGGTCTGTCAATGGCAGGTTTTTGAAGCACTATTGCTCTTAAACTCTGCTGATCATTCATTCCATTGTATATATTCCATTTTATATGCTTTTCTACTAATAATGACAAGCTGATCATCAAGCTTGAGCCCAAGGTGAAGGCCATTAGATTTTGAAGAAAAATCTTGGCAAATTTCAAAGTTTTTTGCTTTCAAGAATATGTATAGCAACATTGGAACTACATGTTCTTTGGTGTACCACTGGGGCACGCCATACCAAGTGGAGCCATTGTTATCACTCAGAAGAAATGAAGCATCATTTGACAAAGTTATATAGGTCCATGTGTCAAAGGTAGGGTTATAGGATTAATTTTTCATTACTTGGTTAAGGAAAATTTTTGATTTTTTCTTATTAAGTCTATCTTAAGGTCTAAACTCACCCTCATTCAAATCCCCTCATGTCACATCAATCATAATTTTCTGAAAATTTTCAATTCCCAAGGATAGAACACTGAAACTGTCATTTTAGCCAAGAAATCACACTTTCGTAGCAAAATACATAGGAGAATTACACTTTTTCGCTACAAAACTGCTGATACTTTCGTAGTGAAAACGCCCAGAAATACACTAGGAATGCTACGAAAGTGAGGTTTCCTATCTGTCATGTCAAATTAACTGTTAGGTGTTATAAAATGATTTGAAAAGGATAAGTTAGATACCATTCAAGTTATTTAGGGTAAAGATCAAGGTACATGGTCAGGGCTGAAGTCATCATCACCATTTTAAGCATGCATGAGTCATCATTGTGTTATGAGTGGGCATCGAACTTCAAAATATTTCCAAATTAAGTAATTTCTCATTCTTCATTCCTTCTTTGCGTGGTATTGAGCTCTGGAGAGATATTTCATTAAGACAGAGCTGTGGCTGGTATTTTCAAAGGTTTGCACATATCAGTGATCAAGCGACGTAGAAAATTATCAAGCGAGGCAGAGAATTATCAAGCGAGGTAGAGAAGACACTAAAGAAACTATGGCTGCAAAAAGAAAGACAAATAAGGGTGGCCAATGTCTCAGATATGAGCCATCAGATATGAACTTGATAAATGAAGACCCAACAACTATAAAAGTTTTTAGAAGGATAGGATGTTTATAATTTTGTGAAAGACTACAAGCCTGCCATGTACAGGTTTCCAAAGAATTTGCCGTAAACTTCAGTGGAACAACTACTAAAGTGGGGATGCTGAATCTCACCATGACACCAGAGGTCATTGCAGCAGCAACAGGGATTCCATAGGACAAGAAAAATGGTTCAAAGGGTTCAAATTCAACATGGAGGAGTGTAAGGAGTTTATCAAGCCAGAAAATAGTGAAATGGACCATTCAAATGCCATTCCAAGGAGCTGCATGAAGGATAATTTCTCAAAGTTGCTGCTTATCATCCATAAATATTTCACTTGTGAAGGGAGATACCATAAAGTCTATTCTTACCATTTCAAGCTTCTCCTACACTTTGCTGGTAAGATATCTCTTGATCTGCCTTTCTATTTACACAGAAGTTTAGCAAAAATGGCAGATAAGGTCCAAGAAAAATTTGAAGGAAGTGAAACCTCATTGTTTCATCATGGTTTAATAAAATTGCTGGTTTTAGATGAGCTCCAAAGACTAGGCAGAGATTGGTCTTCTTTCCTGTTTGTTAGTGGTTTTGAAATGGATACCCTTACCCCTACAAGAAATCCTAAACATAGGGGTATCCCATCACCTTTAGTGGCAAAAAAAAGTGAACCAGCAAGAGCAGAACAAAGTAAACTAGTCATCATGGAAACAAAGCAGTTGTAGAGTTTTGATACACCCACTGTTCCACCTACAAAACAAAAGTCAATAGTCATCAAACTTGCAAAACAAGAACAAGCTGTGAGTAAACAAGGAAGAAAAAGGATTACAAGGAGTCAAACAGTGGCTTGAGAAGAAAAAATAGTGGCTAAAGGAAATTTAGAAGACATACTACATGCCATTGATATTGAAGAGACTCATATTGTTTAGGCTGAGGATATAGATGAAGGTGGACATAAACTAAAGAAGGCTAAATCTGCAAAGAAGCTAGAGTTTGATGGTGAAGATGCAAGTTTTATGTTCTAGGCTAGGAAGCCCATGACAAGGCATGCTAGAAAGCTGTTGGAGAGCAGTAAAGAGGTTCATCCACCCACTGACATAGTTCAGCCACGACAAGAAATCATTGATCTTTCATCACTTGCATAGAAATATCCAGTTAGCAAGCCAAAGAAAGGAAAATAGAAAGTAAAGGAAAAAAAAGAGTGTGAACTACTTGAAGAACAATTGAAGTTGGATAATCATGACATAGCTGTCATGAAGAAGGAAGCAAGGAAACATAATATCCAAAAGATTCAGTTTGAAAAGATGAAAGAGGTTTGGGAAGAGCAGGTTGACAGTGTATCAAAGACTCTAGACAACACACAGAAATTAATCAAATGGACTATGCCATTGAGGAAAGAGGTGAAACATGTCAGAAGAATGAACTTGCATTTGAAATCTACCAACAAAAAGATGAAGGATCAGGTTAAAGACCTCCAAGAACAACTAGAACTAATCCATGAGGAGCTGGAGAAGAAAGGCCTAAAAATGATAGTAGTTGAAGAGCCAATAGCTCAACTCATCATCAATGAGGAAGAAACACCTCAAAACTCATAGTTTGAGCTGGTTTATGTTTTGAAAGATCAATGACACGTTGGAAACAAGGTTTTTACAGCTGGAAGGTATATTTTTGAAGTTAGGCAAAAATTTGGAATTTTCACTGTTTTTAGTAGTTTCATAGCGTTTCCTAGGCTTGAAGCTAGGAAAACACTACGAAACCACCCGTAGCATTATTTTTGTATTTAAAACCATTTTTGGAAGCTTCCAAGAGGTGAAAATGATATAGAAATTGTGTTAAGGCATGATGAAGACAATGCAAAAGAAAAGAAGCAAAAATTCTGATGGCAGAAGTCATTTTTTGTATGCTATGAAAGTACGCTACGAAACTGTCAGACTTTCGTAGCGTGCTGCGTTGAAGGTTTATGAGCAGGTTTTTGGGTAGTTTTGGATAGTTGGATACCTTCTAAGGGTCAAAGCACTATGTCAGCAGTCATCCAAGACTTGAAGACTATGAGATGAAGACAACTCATTAACCAAACCATTTGTTGAAGATAAGGACCAGTTTTCCTTAAAAATAGGGTTTGTTTCCAGATTTGGAGGAGGCTAATTAAAATGTAATGTATTGATGAGTTCCATTAAAACCTATTAGAATATGTGAAGCAATAGTTTTCAAAGATATAATTGTTTTAGGAGATAAGGTAGTTGATGTAATAATGAAGAATTTTAGTCCTATTAGGAAAATGACTATTTTGTAATGTAGCTTTCATTTTATCATTAAAGCATATGTTTTCTTGTTATGCAAGGTGTCATTAGGAAAAATTAAATGAATCTAGCCTAGAGGCATATCATCTCTCATGTAACAAGTCTATTAAAGGGCAGATGTTCAAATTTGCCAAGGGTTGGAGATTTTTTGTCAATACTACAACTTTATGTAAATTGACTATTTTCAGTAATACAGAGGACTTTTACTTGACCAACCTGAGATTCTCATGGAGTTTTTAGTGTTTACTTGATATTTACTTTCTATGTGTACCATTTGTAGTCATTTTCATCTTTAATACTCAGAATTCATAGGTGTAGGCTTTGACTTCCTTTATTGATGAATTGGCTGTGTTATTTCATGTTTCATGAGTGATTTACCTCTGCTAAAAAATCTTACCTGCCTCAGCTTCCATGTCAAGTGAAATTACCAATGAACTACTGAACTTGTCGACTCCATAAGCCCAATGAATTGCAGAATTGTACTCTTTTCGACCTACACACATTGCAATCAAGTTATCTTCCAAGTAGAGTTAGCCATCTAGATTAATATTTATCAAATATCATTAACCCCTTTGAGAGAGCCCTCTCAAACTGAAGAGGCTAAGCTTCAATCACAAGTTGGTTTGAAATAGTTGCACGAAGTTGTCTGATTAGTAGCCAATCAAATACAATTTTGTGATAACACCTGTAATGATTTGTCACTATCTGCAGTCAACTGCTGAACACTGCGGTCACTGAACGAACTCTTCAGAAGACTGAGATTTTATATTTTAGGTTGTAGTCACATGGAGGAGGATTCATTCAAGTGTTTGGAAGAGCCCAGTTTCTCCCTTGGTCATGGTATGCATGCGATTGAGATTTGATCCTCTCTGTGGCAAGCGTGCGACTGTGACTGTGAAAACCATAAATTTTAGTCGCATGAATGTAGAGTTTCCCATGCGATTTCAAGGCTCTAGTTGCACAGATGAGCTTCTGTGTAAGAAAATATGGCCGAAATCCTTAGTTTTTGTGCCTGCGACTGTGGCCCAAAACACTAGATCTAAAGTTCAAACTTTAGACCCTGAAATCTCATCTCAGAGCAAACCCATTCCTCTGCAGACGAGCCTCATACTCGTGCAAGCCAAAAACCAAGATAGTAGTGTGTCCCATGATGATGTCCAAATCAGGTAGAGGTCCCTTTTATTTATAGCCTTCCAAGGGGGTCCACTTTGCTTTAGGGCCAGCCTTATCAAATATGCACATGTGGCCTTTTCTTCATAAATACACTTTCCCTTATCATATTTGAGTGATCTTTAGGTCAATTTTGGTCCTCTCGAAAAGAGGGATTTAATGCAATCATTATCTCCATCAAGTTAGCTATAAAAAGTGGAATTTGAACTCAATTGTATATTTTAATGCTCCCTCTCAACTAAGGAGAATTAAACCTGCCAATATTTGACCATTGATCAACATGTCATTGTGTCATCATATCCTATCAAGTCTCAAGTATCATCATGTATCATCACTGATCATTTTAATTCATCTCTTGTTTATTACTTCTTATCTCTTGATTTTCCCTACTTATGTGTTGAACATTATCAAATATAAAAGAAGAAGAATTTTAACATTGGAGGGGAGCTCAATATACCACCCTCTGTCCATCAGGATACTACCTATAATCACATAAGCGAAGAGTCAATTCACCTCATCATCAAAGAGCATATCATCAAGAAGCACATCTCAACATAGAGTCACATCAGGGAGCATATGTTGACCATAAATGTCATGGGGGAGCTACTACTACGACCCCATATCAAGAAATAGGATATCCAAACACACACACAGGGGAGCACATCGCAACCTTGGAATCACATAAGGGAGCTCATTCTCAATCCGAAACCACATAAGGGAGAAATTCTCAACCCAATCTTATTGCCTACTGATATTCCCATCGATGAATCTAATAAGTCATGTGGTAGAACACCTGGATTATAATTGACTTGGGTTGTACATCCCCAAGTACACTCTCAACCTGTTGGTCAGACGGGGAGCGATATTCCCAACAAGCCCTGCTTTTGGGTATGATGTCAACTGGGGTATACTTTACATAGACTAGATAGGGGAGAAACATATCCGACCTTATGGGTAGATAGGGGAGCATCATATCCAACCCTATGGGTAACAGATAGGTGTGATACCCTATTATCCAGAGTTCCTTCGACTTAGAAGACCTTGATCTAAATTCCTCACTCTAGGAGTTCAAACAACGAGGAAGAGCTGGCTCAGTGTACTTGATCAACGATGCTCTCTGTAGATATAAAACATATCATCGTACTCACACTTCTTAATCATCATGTATCAATAACAATTTTCTCATGTTCATATATGAAATCAAATCAAATATCATTTTAGAATAAAATATACATATATATCACAAAAAGGATACCATAATCATCCTCCCTCTCGAGGAGATGCCAACCACAAGCCTAAGCTTGCCTCGTACATCAACATTGTTTTAGTATATGAAGGTATTTCAATCCAAACTATATATTGGATACTCTCCCAATCAGATCCCATTCTGTTACACTAAAATTTGTCACCATGAAATTTTAGTACTCCCTTGGAAGTATACAATATCAAATTTCCCAAAGTCAAGCCTTGAAGCTAAGAGAAAAGCTTATAAAAGCCTTAAAACTTTGGTACCACACTTTCTCCTAGTTTTTCTTGCGGTCTCGCAATTTTTGACTATAAATCATGCGTAGCCAAGTGCACTTTCTGTTCATTAAAAGTGCGGACCACTGTAAAAGATTAGAAAAGGCACAAGTAAAATCTAGAAGCTTAGTTAAAGTCATTTTTGGAAGCTTCTAGAAACATTCCTGCAGTGGAAAGTCCGCTCCTTTCATGTTCATGCATCCCATCCAATAAGGAGCTAACCCCTTGATGTAAGGAACTAATCCCTTTGAAGGAGGATTCTATCCCTTCTTGTATGGAGCTGTAACCTCCTCTCTTTCACTATAAAAAGAGGCATAGGGAAGCCTTAAGGGGTTACCAATTGATGAGTTGAAGTTTTAGTATTTTTGGAGGCGAAGTGCTGTTGAAAATTAGACCCTTTTAGCTAAGATTTCATGTGGGAAGGATTACATACCTGTATGTATCTCGGTTGGAAGAGTGAAAGGCTGATCAGAGTAAAGGAAACGCCTGTTCCGGACCCCAGGAAGGCCTGTATGACATCAAGGCAGACACGGTTGTAAGGTTCTTCCTTATTTAAGTTAATACAAATAAATCTGTTTTTCTCAATAAGCTGTCAATTGATTTGTTTATTTTATGGATTCCTTGAGCACCATAATGGATATGATTTATGAATATATGCTATGCAGGTGCTATTTAATGTTTGTTTGTTTGTGATTGCAGATCTTCGAAGATAACTCTTTCGGGCGACTGAAGGACTAATACTACAAAAAAGCGTTGGATTAAAGGTAAGATCATTAAACCTTTATAACATTTAGTTATGAATCATAATATATCTAGAGAAAGATAGTTTTGTTTGTCTATTTGTTGCTAGCTATTCGTAGGACATTTGGGAGGTCTGTCTTGTCTGCAAGAACGACTTATCTGTCCAACAAAATGGCGACTCCACTGGGGAGATTGTGCGATTTCTCTCTACATATTTTCATTGGCTGGAACGCCAAATTTTTGTTACAGAGGATTTTCCTTATGCTGGAATGGAATTTTGTGGCAACCGGGAGATACCCCTTCCTCCAGGAGCTCTGTGGGACGAGTCAGGTAAAAATTATTTTTTGACATGTTCTAATTTCTAATTTTTATTTTTAAATCGTCCAAAACTGATAACAAAACTTTTCAAATGTAGATGTGGGTCCAACTCGACTAGCCATTCTCTGCCCCTTTGACCAGAGGCAAAGGGATGCAGCAACAGCCTCACCACCCCCACAGGATCAGACTGCAGAGATCCTAACTGACTTAGAGCACCATCTGGAGCGGCTCACTATAGATATTCCTGAGACTACTATAGATGATATCCCGCTCCGTCTACGGAGATATGTCATAGGTGTTCTTGGTCCATTCAGGAGGTTTTTGACTAGGGTGGCATGAGAAGTGGTGTATTATCATGATCATCACCACGGATAGTGGATGATTGACTCTGTAGACTCATTTTTGTATCACTTTTTTCCGATCATAAGGCGTTTTGAGCCTATGATCGAAGACGATGTACTATTTTTTGAACACTACATTTATACTATGATATACTATTATTTCCAGTTTACCTGTTCAATCATGTTATGGAATGTTGATTTGTTACTTTGTTATCGCAAATGTCTATTTATAACATTAGAAGCAAATTGCATCTGCTAATGTATTTAAATTTCTTGAAATGTGTTGATATTCAATATAATCGAACTCTCGTTCCAAGAGACGAACCCTTAAAAATAATATTAATAATACTGGATTTCTAACGGCATATACTCGATTTAACTGTAATACAACGAGTTCAGAATCTAACTTAATGATCAAACTCCGAATTCCAAATGAAATGGATTCTGATAATAATTCAATAACTGCACTATATTCGGCAATATTGTTTGTCGTTTGACCGAGACTTACCCCATGCATCGATACTAACTCGTCAGTGGGTGAGTAAATAACCCAAGCTGCAGAAGAGATGTTCCGTGTACTACGACAAGCGCCATCAACAAAACCAATATACGTTTGAAAGGATGTCGACATCTACGATATAAAAAGTATCCAGATAAGTGGGAATAATAGTAAGAGCACACTTGCGCTAGGCACACATTTCTAATCTATAGCACACCAGCTAAAAATTAACTAATATACAGAGAAGATCTCCACACGAAGTCAAGCATAATATCTCTTCAGATAAAGTCCATTTCTGGGTTTACCCAAAGAGACCCCGTCAAAATCAATCAATTCATAGGCCTCTTTTGCAAGCTATCGCTTGACAATGTAAGGACCATGCCACATGGGTTCAAATTTCCCAACCCCTAGTTTATCGTTGGCTTGATCGTAAATCAAAACTAGGTCTCCTTCTGAAAAATTACGAGGGGTAACACTTCTATCATACTGAGCTTTCATTATTTTTGCATGAGCCTCGGTAGCTAATGCAGCGGTGCGCCAATTCTCATCTAATTAAGCCAAGTATAAAAAAAATTTCTCCTCTTCAGAAGTGTCTGGTAATAACTCTATGGCTAGTTGGAGTGACCGTATTTCGCATTCAATGGGTAATACTGCTTCTAAACCGTAAACCAGTTAAAATGGGGTAAAACCTGTAGATGTTTTTACTGAGGTTCGATATGCCCAAAGTGATAAAAAGAGCATGGTATGCCAATTCGACTTGTGAATTCCAATGATTCGTTTAATCATGGTGACTAAAACTTTATTAATCGCTTCAACTAAACCATTGGCTTGTGGATAATATGGTGTAGAACTGTCATGGTGCAAGTCAAGTTGGTCTGTTAACTCAGCCATCATGATATTTTGAAAATGGCTCCCGTGATCAGTAATTATCACTTGGGGTACACCGAAACGAGCAATCACATGATTGAATATGAAAGTAGCTACAGTTTTTCCATCTACCACAAATGTAGGCATCGCCTCAGCCCATTTGGTAAAATAGTCTACTGCTAGAATAATATACCCATGCCCCCCGGCCGAGTGAGGGTTACATGTAATGAAATCGATGCCCCATTTTGCAAAAGGACCGAAAACAATTATGGGGTGAAGAGGAGCAGGTGGTGCATGCATTTTTCAATCGAAAATTTGACAATTATGACATTTTAGGACCGCGTAAATATAATCTTTAAACATGGACGGCCAGAAATAACCTGCATGCAATATCTTTTGGGTTGTGGCATACCCACACATATGACCACCACATGCTCCAGAGTGACAGTCATTTAAAACCTTTTCTACTTCGTCATGAGTTAGGCAATGTCGAAAAACTGAGTCCGCACCACGATGGTAAAGTGTGTTGCCAACAATGTGATATTGTTGAGACTGGAAATGAATTTTTCGTCGTTGTGACCGTGAAAGCTCAGGCCAAAAATATTGGGTTTGAATATATACAATAATATCTCCATACCATGGATTAATGGTACTAATAAGAAACAAGGATTCATCCACGATTGGTTGATCTACCATAGTTTCTGTATCAGTACATGGGAAATCACACATAAGTTCAACAAATATCAATGATTTATTGGATTTGGACTTTTCAAACTCCAAATAAAACTCTTGTAGGATGAAAATTGATTTGGAGTATTTTCCCCCTAGAAATTGTTTGGTCAAGATGTACATCATAGGGTTACAATCAGAGATCACTGTCGTTTTGCGTAAAAGTATGTAGTGACAAAAACCTTGGACATCTTGAACAACTGCCAAGGCCAATTTCTCCACATGTGAGTATTTGATTTCAGTTGGATGCAAATTTCGACTAAGATAGTAAATCACATGTTCACTATGGAATTCATCTTCCTGAACTAAAACCATCCCTATCGTGGAATCGAAAGTGACGAGGTGCAAAAAGTAATCTTGGTTGTAGTTGGGAGGATGCAGTAATAGTGCATGGGTCAACGCATTTTTCAAAGCATCAAAAGATCGATTAGCGACCTCGTCCCAAAAGAATGGAATGTTCTGTTTCAACAACTAGTGAAACCTTTCGTTAACTCGGCGTAGTTAGGAATGAATCGACATAAAAATTTTGCTTTCCCTTGCAAAATTTGGAGTTGGTGAAGAGTAGAAGGAGGAGGTAAATTGATGATTGCCTCAACCTTCGATGGGTCGACACGAAGGCCTGCCTTTGAGACAATAAATCCAAATAATCGTCCGGATTCTATGCAGAAAACACATTTGTGAGGATTCAAACGAATCTTATAGTGCCTACATCGTATAAATATTTCTCGTAAATGAGTAATATGATCTGCTCTGCGTGAAGAATGAGCAAGAAAATCATTGAGGTAGGGTTGCACAATATGCTTAATGTTGTGAAATGCATAAGACATGGCCCTTTGAAAAGTGGCGCCAGCGTTCTTAAGGCCAAAAGGTAATTTGCAATAAGAAAAAGTTTCCCATGGACAAATGAAAGCTGTTTTAGGTTGATCTATAGGGAGTATGTTTATTTGATTGTAGTTGGAAAATCCATCCATGAACGAGAACATTTCACTTCTAGCACAATCGTTGATAATTTGATCGATGTAAGGGGTTGGATAATTGTCTTTAGGACAAGCTTGATTTATATCCTTATAGTTGATACATACTCTTATTGTTCCTTGTTTTTTATTGACCAGAACAATATTATATACCCAGTCTGTTAACAGGATCGGATAAATAAAACCTGCATGAAGTAATTTTTCAAATTTTGCTTTGATAGTGACAGCTTTTCTCGGATGAATCTGACGTAATTTATGTTTGACTGGTTTGGCATCCGGGTATGTCTTAATTTCATGTACAACGATTGACGGATCGATTCCTAGAATTTCTTCATATGCCCAGGAAAAGATGTCACGGAATTCTTGAAATAGGGCCTTATATGCTTGAATTTCTTGAGGCGTACAAGAAGCACCTATGTGAATGTTTTCAACAATTCCAGGTTTTACTGAAATGTCAAGAGGAACAGTCGTAGAAATATTTTCTAAATTCAATTCAGAATCGGCATGTGAAAGAGGATTCTGAGGTTCTTTGATGTAATCAGTGGTAAAAATGGAGGAAAAATCATTTTCAAAATGATCGAGATTAGGTAAAAATGAAGACATATGGTGTAGATATTCCCATGGTAATTCATCTATCGACAAGAATTCATGAATGTGTTCATCAGTATGGAAAACTTGTTGAGCAGGATCCGGAATTGGTGTCGAAGCTAAACTCGATATTGAAAACGACTCCTGATTGATCACATTCACTGGATCAGATTCGGTTGAAGGGATATTAGAAAATGACTGTACTTGCTGATATGCTAGCTCAAAAGGACTCAAAGGAATCGGGCCCTCGAAAGAATCCAATTCTAATTCTGAAGGTACTATCCAAGGATCATCAAAGGAAATAGTACTTGATGTAATCATATTGATATTAGCAATAGGAGTTTGTACGTTGGGAGGAGGCAGGGAAAAAGTTCCCAGTAAAGCTGAATCTTTAATCAAACCTACTCCGACATCCTTATAAGGGATATTCGATTTTCTGATATGTTGGATACTATCAGTAGAGGTTGGGTTGGATGAATAATATGAGAGCTGATCTATCTTAACGATCTTTCCGTTATGAGGAAACATGATGAGACGAAAGATCGATGATACAACAACAGTCATAGCATAAGACCAAATGCGACCCAGGAGAAGGTTGTAATCCAGAGGGGCATCAACCACCTCCACATCTAGATTAACCACTTTTCCTTCGACCTCTATTGGTAGATCTTGTAAAATACCATATCGCTGAAAACCTCTTCCATCAAACGCTTTGAGAATAGTTGGTGATTGGTTTATTGTTGGAGAACTAACTGATTTCCAACATTTTTATCGACATTATACACGTAGAAGCCCCTTCATCAACAACAGTACGAAAGATACATTGTTTTTGACTATTACCGGAATCTGAAACGCCATTTGATGAGGTAGGCGCGGTGTAAAATTTTCTAAATCAAAGATCATGAGGTTCGAATCCTGGAGATCTACGGCTCCTAAGGCTGACAAAAGTAATTTTCTTTGGGATGGGCATGATTGCAATACTTCCAAAGCTGACATTGCTAAAGGGGAAATTGCCAAATCTTCAACAATATTGTAATTCTGAGAAGCTCTCGCATGTGGATTAAAAGTTGATTTATGAAGTACACCTTTTGCAGGCGGTTTAATCACTAAGTCAGGATTTTGTTTCTCAATCTGTAATGGATCAGAAATTGAGGGAGATGTAGTCGATACAAAATTGGATGTTTCTGTGTCTTTACCAGTATTTTTACTACCGTAATCTTGCGATCGCGTCGCAACCATGAAAATATCCTCAACCAGATTGGAGGAGGATCCAACCATGTTACTATGTTGAGTGGGAAAGGGATCCTTCAAGATAGAAGGTATAGGCGAACCCTTAATGAATTTTGATACCTTGGCTCTATGCGGGCACTCTTTTGTAAAATGATCCTGGTCATAGATGAGACAAGGATATCGAGGTTTTCGTTTTTCGTCAGTTGGTTCAGTTCTATTAGATTTCTCTTTTGAATAGTTCTTCTTTTTATTCTTACCTTTCTTCTTACCATCGGTTTTAGATTTGGCCGTAGATGTCTCTACAAAATGGATATCGGTGGAAGTTTTAAGGGAAGAATCTCCTTTGGGTGAATCGGGTAAAGTGATAATAGGAGAAGTAGTCTTGGAAGACTTCTTCTTACACTTACTAGTACTAACAGAACCAATTACACCATCAGTGGCATGAGAGCCAAAAGGAGTTGCAGTTAACTGACCAGGTCTTGGTAAATCGAGGATTTTATCATACAGAGTACCTGACTGAGCATAGACAAGGTCAAGGTACTGAGCCTAAGCAATAACTTGCTCTTCTGTAACAACGCCTCCTTTGGCCACATCTTCAGTAATTTTGGGAAATAACGATTTAATAAACCATTCAGCCAAAATTTGATCAAGAATAAAGACTTTCACTAAATGCCTTCTACGTCTCCATTCATGAATGTGATAAGATATGTACATAGACGTAGACTGCTTTAATGAAGTTAGCAATTCTGTGCCATTGTTGTATCTGACAGGAAACTGAAAATGGGTTAAGAAAGCAGTAGCTAACACATTAAAATTATTAAAAGAGCTGCGTGGTAACTCAATGTACCATTTTGCAGCTGGACCAATGAGAGTTCTCTGAAAAAGACGTAATCGAATAAAATCATCGACTAGCGAATTGGATGCGCACCAGAGGTGATAAGTCATAACATGATTAGATGGGTCCTCTCCTGAATTACCTTCAAATTTTGGAATATCATTGGGCAACTTGTTAGGCATCAGCGACGAATATGGAAGATAAAAAATGGGATCATTCGTAAGGTGCAACAGATCCAGTAAATCTAAAGTTTCTATGAATGGTAACCGATGGCTAGGGTATTGATAACCTTGAGTGATCAAACCAGTGCCAGGAGGAGGATAACCAGGATATCCTGGAATCGGATGTGCATTTTGAATTGTGTAACCTCCTAGGTAACCAGGATTAATCGGACTATACTGGGGTTGTTGAGGTATTTTATAAGTATACCTAGGGTACGGCTGATACTGATACGCTGGATTTTGTGTAGCTTGACCAATTTGAGACTGTCCCTGGTACGGTTGGTAAGTAAACTGAGGTTGACTAGAGACAATCGTACTTGTACCATCTTGTCCCATAGGCATCTGGGCCGTAGTCTGACTTGTAGGTCCTGACTGCAGTATAGAGGCTTGACGAATTTGCACTGATGCAGGGATAGAAGAAACCAGAGCTACAGATACTCCAGAAACAGGTGTTGTAGGTTGAACAGAGGTTGCAGTAGTTTGAGGCGGAGTTTGAGGTGTACTGGGCCCAGGCTGCTGAACAGAACCAAGTGTAGGGATTTGAAAAATAGGCTAAACAGGTTGCTGGGTTGGACCAGAAACTAAAGGCTATCCAGGTTGATTAGGTAACTGCACATTAGGTTTCATAGTCTGTTGAACTTGCGATGGATTCCACACCATGTTCATTCTGGGGTATTGACCCGTAGAAGGTTGTACATATGAAGGACCATAGCTTCATTGAACGTAGGGTTGATAATTAAGTGGTTAATTTCTAGCTCCTTGTAAAAATGATTGACCAGAAGGTGATTGGAAACCTTGAGTTGGGTACTGATCTTGAGGTTGATAACCTTGAGGCATGTACTGAATCTAGGGGGTAACCTCAAGGTAGTCAGTTACCGCCTGGGGGGAAACCTCAAGGTAGTCAGTTACCGCCTGGGGGGCAACCTCAAGGTAGTCAGTTACCGCCTGGGGGGCAGCCTCAAGGCAATTTTCTACCAGGAAAAACTGTAGGAAAATATTATTTACCTGGAGGTCAACCCTAGGCTTAGTATATTAGTGATCCTGGTTCACCTAGGGTAAGACATATTATTACTAAAAATATTCCTTCTGACCTCATTTCCATTGAAGAACTTGTCGGTCGAGACGAAGACATAACTCTTCCCGAAACCCAACAGACTTTGAATCTTAGGGAGTGTGAATCTATATTCTACAGTCCTTTTAGAAGTGACGCTTGGTATTTGTCATTGAAATATTTTTTAGAGAACCCGGGTCTTAGTTTTTCACCACCCCGAATTCCTTTTCATCCTACACCAAGGGGTTATTATCCTTCATCAATCATGTCAAGTGAGTCATCTATGTTTTCCCAATCACCGGAAACAGTTTTATATGGTGGTCCTTCTGTTCCTTCGGGGTACCAGTCACTCTCTGGTACTTTCTCAGAGCAAATCCTCGAACAACTGAACAAGTGTTATCAACTGGTACAAATGGAATTAAAACTGAAACGTTGAAGGTAGATCAAACTTTTATGATGTCTAGTAATATTCCAAATCCCCACCCTCACTGTGGCAGGCCATCAAAGCAACCCAACGAACCATCCTAGGCTCTCGAGGCCGACCAACATCGACAAGAATATGCTGCAGGGCTAACATGGGGATCCTCTCTAGAGTATAGGTGAATACAATGGACCCATTTCCAATGTTGTTTAGCTTCCCATTCTTTGCTCTGGTAAGTTGGCCTTTCACATTTTCCAACACTACCTCGCACCAGTTGAATATGGTGCCTTGAAAGAAATCTACTGCTATGCACATCTGAGAACCAGTGGCTACATGAAAAGCTGCACTTCCGCACAACTTGACAACGGTAAAAGCGATCACTTTCAGCTCTGGACGGATGATAGTTTTTATGTCAATCCGTTTGTCCCGGGGATTGGCCTCATCGTTGCAGAACTCTAATTGTAGGCTGGCGACAGACTGGCCACTTGGCCTAGCCCCAAATAGAGATAATGGTTTGCCTCTCCTGGACAAACCAGTCAAAAAATAGATGTCTTCCAGCTCAATCTCGAGCCAGTGACCTCCGATCACAAAACACTGGTCCTGAACATCCCATTTTCTTACCAGCCAAGTAAGAAAATCCACTTGAGCTCTCATGCCACTGATAGCCCAAAATTTGTAAAGCCTGCATGCTCTTAAGGCTTGCAAAGCAGGTTGATGATTTATAGCTGCTTCATCTACCTCTTCGTGCTCCCGTTCTCGCCAAATAAGCATTGTAGATATCATACAAAAAGTAAAATGAAGGATTAGAATCATTTTCAAGGAAAAAAATTGGGTAATTTAGGAAGAAAATATGTAGAGGGAAATCACACAATCTCCCCAAGAGAGTCGCAATTTTGTTGGACGGATAAGTCGTTCTTGTAGACAAGACAAACCTCCCAAGTTTCCTACGAACAACTAGCAACAAACAGACAAACAAAACTATCTTTCTATAGATATATTGCGATTCATAACTAAATGCTATAAAGGTTTAACGATCTTACCTTTAATCCAACGCTTGTTTATAGTAGTAGTCCTTCAGTCGCCCGAAAGAGTTATCTTCGAAGATCTACAATAAAAAACAAACAAACATCAAATAGCACCTGCATAGCATATATTCATAAATCATATCCATTATGGTGATCAAGGAATCCATAAAATAAACCAATCAATTGACATCTTATCGAGAAAAACAGATTTATTTATATTAACTTAAATAAGGAAGAGCCTTACAACCGTGTCTGCCTTGATGTCATACATGCCTTCCTAGGGTCTGGAACAAGCGTTTCCTTTACTCTGATCAGCCTTGCACTCTTCCAACCGAGATAGATACAGGCATGTAATCCTTCCCACATGAAATCTCAGCTAAAAGGGTCTAAGTTTCAACAACACTTTGCCTCCAACAATACTAAAACTTCAATTCATCAATTGGTAACCCCTTGAGGCTACCCTATGCCTCTTTTTATAGTGAAAGAGAGGAGGTTACAACTCCATACAAGAAGGGATAGAATCCTCCTTCAAAGGGATTAGTTCCTTACATCAAGGGGTTAGCTCCTTATTGGATGGGATGCATGAACATGAAAGGAGCGAACTTTCCACCGCAGGAATGTTTCTAGAAGCTTCCAAAAATGACTTTAACTGAGCTTCTAGATTTTAATTGCGCCTTTTCTAATCTTTTATAGGGGTCTGTAATTTTAATGAACAGAAAGTGCGCTTGGCTACACATGATTTATAGTCAAAAATTGTAGGGCCTCGACATTTTTCTTTGTAGAAAAATGTCGGGGTCCGCAGGTACCTAATGTCTTAGGTGCAGACCCCCGAGGGCAAAGTTTTCAACATATTTTCCTCCTAAAAATGAAATTCTGACCCTAAATTAAAAAATTGAACTGATGAAAAGCAAGATAAGGAGGTTGTGGATTACCTGAAACAGACGGTTTTCGATTCTGACGGTCGGTTTGCCCAGAATATTCTCCGAAGCATTTTTTGCCCAGAGCTCTAAAAAATTCACTCCAAATTCAAACGGTAAAAATGAACTTGAAAAACTCCATTTTATAAGTTTTTTCGAATAGATTAATTTTAATTTTGTTTATTTTTCACTTTAAAAATTAGTTTTTCGAAATATTTTTATTATTGAAATAGGTATGTTTAATTTTTCGAGTTTTTGTGCAGAATAACGGATTTTTTCAGGCAAAATGGTCATTTTTGACGAAGAGTAAAATTTTATCACTTTTTCAGGCTCTTTAAATTTTACAAAAAAGCGAAACCATGGAGTCCTCTTTTAAGCCATTTTCAGACTCTCTAAAAATGAAAAGATCCCCGAGTACTTGAATATTCGAACTCGTTAAAGTAAATGAACGGTCATCCCTTCAGTATAAGTTTACCCCTTTTCCGGACTGAAATGGACTATTTACGAAAAAGGTATACGTTGACTAATCATGGTCAATAGAGTTCTCTCTTGCATCATTTTATCCTTTTTCGAGCCTGGGGGACTAAATTTATGAAAAAGAACACCCATGGAGTTTTCTTAAGTTTTTTCTTCTGACTCCCTAAAAATGAAAAACACCGAGTTTCTCCTATACTGGACTCGTTAAAATTTAACAGTAAAGGAATTGTCGGTTACAAACAGGAACATACCACTCCTTCTTAGGGTTTGATTTTAAACTAAGTTGGACTCATCCGAAGGATGAGCTTATAGAAAAGCAAATGTTATCCTCCTCAAGTTTGTCAAAAATAAAGAGGTACTTGCCAGAAATGGTGGGGGAAAAGAGAGAAAAATAGATTTGTTTGTTATACTTTGATTTGTAAAAACATTACACCACTCTTGAAAATGACACTTTTTGTCGCACTTCTACCTTAGTTGGGAAATCCTTTTCCTATCAGTTAATCAGACCACATTGAAAGTCTTCAGCCGGTTTCTGGGTATTATCTTAGGGCAACTGTTACCAAACCATCTGCAGTGTTGTTATGCGTTCAAGAGGACAGTTAAACAAACCATTCATCTATAAACACTCGTCTCCATTCGCGTTGACCATCCCTGAGTCAGTCCTTGCAAAAAATTTCTTCAAAACTTGATCTATGGTTTCGTGTCGTGAGATTGCTTACGACGGATCACTTTCTATCAACGACATCTCATCATCTAGGAAGTTGATCTAGAATCCGTCAGTACCTTGGAATCTGCATGCCTTAATGGCAGGTTTCTCGCCTTCGACGATAGGTTACATCATTGACCTTCGATCGAACGATTCCGTGACATGTTCGACTTCAGATCACATATTCGCATTTCATGGATTGTATTGAGTACTTTGAGAGCCATTGTCATTATTGGTGGTTTCTCTCACACTTGTTAACAATTCACATCATTGAATGGTAATCAAGTGGTTTCTACCATGTTCGACTTCAACACATTTAATCGCATGGATAGAATCGTACTAGTTCGAGAAGCAGAAATCAAGACCCTGGATCTAGTTTCCACCATCCAGGCTGTGAGGAGTTTTATTATTCATTATAAAGTAGACGATTCATTACAGATGGCTACGTCCATGTTGTGTCTACACTATTAATGTAATATTAAAATCATTTCTGTATCAGAACAAGTTTAGTTAGTTTTGATCTGAGTATGGGAATTCCTACCTCAGCGATGATATATATGTATATGTGTTGCATTGAATTTTTTTACAGGGTTCTGACTGGGGTGTCCATAGGCTAATCCTTGAAATGATAAAGCACATCACTCTTCGAATATTCTCATATTTCGCACTTTAGGGGGCAATTTTTTACACTGAAATTTGTCACCATGACATTTTCGTACTCCCTTGGAAGTCTACAATATCAAAGTTCCCAAAGTCAAGCCTTGAAACTAAGAGAAAAGCTCATAAAAGCCTTAAAAATCTGGTACCACACTTTCTCCTAGTTTTGCTTGCCGTCCCGCACTTTTTGACTATAAATCATGCGTAGCCAAGCACTCTTTTTGTTCATTAAAAATGCGTACCCCTGTAAAATATTAGAAAAGGCGCAAGTAAAATCTAGAAGCTCAGTTAAAGTAATTTTTGGAAGCTTCTAGAAACATTCTTGCAGTGGAAAGTCCGCTCTTTTCATGTTCATGCATCACATCCAATAAGGAGCTAACCCCTTGATGTAAGGAACTAATCCCTTTGAAGGAGGATTCTATCCCTTCTTGTATGGAGCTGTAACCTCCTCTCTTTCACTATAAAAATAGGCATAGGGTAGCCTCAAGGGGTTACCAATTGATGAGTTGAAGTTTTAGTATTGTTGGAGGCGAAGTGCTGTTGAAACTTAGACCCTTTTAGCTAAGATTTCATGTGGGAAGGATTACATACCTGTATGTATCTCGGTTGGAAGAGTGCAAGGCTGATTAGAGTAAAGGAAACGCCTGTTCCAGGCCCCAGGAAGGCCTGTATGACATCAAGGCAGACACGGTTGTAAGGCTCTTCCTTATTTAAGTTAATACAAATAAATCCGTTTTTCTCAATAAGCTGTCAATTGATTGGTTTATTTTATGGATTCGTTGATCACCATAATGGATATGATTTATGAATATATGCTATGCAGGTGCTATTTGATGTTTGTTTGTTTGTGATTGCATATCTTCGAAGATAACTCTTTTGGGCGACTGAAGGACTACTACTACAAACAAGCATTGGATTAAAGGTAAGATCATTAAACCTTTATAGCATTTAGTTATGAATCGCAATATATCTAGAGAAAGATAGTTTTGTTTGTCCATTTGTTGCTAGCTTCCTGTAGGACACTTGGGAGGTCTGTCTTGTCTGCAAGAACGACTTATCCGTCCAACACATTCTTAGTCAGCACAATGTATCCATGTCATATCCTAAACTTTCTCAAACATCTTTCCAAAAAACTTATTCATCCTGCCTCACAGCTAGTCATGCTAGCAATCATTGTACTCATCCTCGGTCGTGTTTAAAGCTATGGACTTCTCATCCCAAAAAATCATGTCATATCTCATACTAAGGAAATGCTCTTCAATAATAATCCCAAGCATCATCAATACATTCATGAAGTCACATATCATAGGAAGAATGTCAAATATAGAGCATCCCATGCAAATATATCAAAGGGTGCTTAGTGGAAACTCTATGTGTATGAAGCGGCTCAATCATGAATTGAATCAGTTTCTATATACAACATATACATAAAAGTGTTCAATCAGAACATCAATGCTTCAATCAACTTTCGGTTTTGAAGTTGATTTCAACAATATCTCTTCACAACTTCTTGAAATTCATTCATAGTTTCCAAGGATTTTCATTTCCACTTTCCAACACTTCTTCAATAGCTTCACAATATGTATTTTCTTTTCCAACTTCATAAATCATGCCATGATTCATTATTTTGAGCTTCAGAAGCCATATCCCTCTTACTTAGATCATCTGAGGCTCATTACCTATCAATAGTAGACTGTCAACATATAAAACCAAAACCAAAATCAAAATCATACCTTGGAACACTTCTAAAGTAAAGTTTTGGATCAACAAATCATCCTGGCTTCACCAGATAACTGTAAATGCTCATAACACTTTACCAACCAATATGTTAAGTCTTATACAAATCAATATTGTGCAGTAATACCAACTAAGTCATCTTATCGAAGTTTAGATGTCAGATATGTATAAATTATATGCACTAAGCATGCATATGTACAAGATCCACATGATCTCACACTATTTAACTTTATGCAAGATACTGAATCTATTCCACTTGTTAATCTTTTGCTGAAAAATTAATTGCACACACATGTGAAGCATAAAAAAAATAATCAATCACACATAACATAGTTTTTAACCGGGAAATATTGAAGTTGAAAACCCCAAATATATATTGTGTAACATGGATATCATATGACAATCTCATACAAGCATACAAAGCTTATCACAAGCTCTTAGTACAATACAATTGTCATACACTAATTAGGACCAATCTTGCAAATACATGCACCGATCTCTACCTCCTGCTAGCCTGCCTCCAATGCGCAATATCTGTTGAAGAATAGCTCTGAACGAATTCGAATTACTCCATCCTTAACTGCATAATCCTCATTGGCATCTCCACTGTGTGTGTGATGCAATCAATGCATCACTATAGTCACAACAGATAGTCTATCTTGCCCTTTCACCTATCTCTCCACTGGTCTCCACTGAAACTGCCATGCACTGTATTAACTGCTGTATTGCTCAATTGATTAATGAGTTATTATTTGTGAATTAATTAACTAATTAATTCACTCCACTCTCACTAGTGTATCAATCAGTTAGACTAGATACAACTAGCTCAACTGAGTCTAACTGAGTTAAACTGAATACAACTCCATAACTAATTCTTCCAACCGTGCCATAACTCTGCCACTTCAGTTCTAACTGAGTCCTCCATGCATTAGCTCTAGTAAACCCTTAGGAATTGCGTAATTCCTTCTATCAGCTGATGTGCCACATCAGTGCATTGAACTGAAGTGCTCCAAGAGAATAAGTTGCTGTTTAGAGTGTGATTATTATTAAGAGCTAATAATAATCGAAATGAATCTATTTTTAGATTGATGATCTATAAATAGACTTCGCCCAATATTCTAAAAATATAATTTCATCTATTTTTCCAACTTGATGAACCATCCACAAATACCATCTTGCAACTTATGAAATATGATCATCATGTCTAAAAATAGACTTGCGCCAAAAATAGCCTGCGGGCCCACTTAGTGAAGGCGACTCTTTTCACTAAGCTCATCATCTTGTTGAATCTCAAAACTCCCTCTCAACAAGATAGGGATTATCCTTCACCCCGATCCTGCCTCTATGGTATTCAAATTTTCTCCTGGTGAGCACCTTCGTCAGAATATCTGCATCCTGATCCTCCGTAGGAATGTACTGAAGCAACATGATCTTCCACTGCACACAATCTCTGATATCATGATACTGGATATCAATATATTTAGATCTATCATGAAACATAGGATTAACAGAGAGTTTAATGCAACTATGATTATCACAATGAATCACCATGGGATCTAAATGTGAACCGAAAAAGCCAACTAGAATCTTCCTCATCTAGATAGCCTCACATGTATCTAAACTTGCTGCCATGTATTATGCTTCTGTTGAACTAAGTGCCACGGATCTTTGTTTCCTGCTATACCAAGAAACTTCCATAGATCTGATACTGAAAATCCCTCCTGATGTGCTATTTCTGTCTGTTGGGCTTCTTGCCCAATCTGCATCCATGAAGCCATGCAAATTCACCTCATCTATCTGTATGTACCATAAAACATACTCATATGTGCCCCTGAGATATCTCAGGACATGCTTTCATGCCTTCCAAAAGAGCTTGGCAGGCTTAACCATCGCTTGTGAAAGCTGGTTCACTGCATAGCATATGTCCGGTCTTGTATTGACTAAATACATGAGTGAACCCACCAACTGTCGATAAACAGTGGTATCCACTACCTCTGCCGATGTAGCATCCTCTTTCTTCCAATTTCCTGGAAGAGGAGTGTCGATAGGCTTGTAGCCTTGCATGTGAAACTTCTCCAGTATCTCCCGGGCATACTTGCCTTGAGACAAAAACAGTTCACCTTCCCACTGCCATATTTCCAATCCAAGGAAATAATGAAGGAGGCAAAAAT
Source organism: Pinus albicaulis (assembly GCA_034641835.2). Lineage (NCBI taxonomy): Eukaryota > Viridiplantae > Streptophyta > Pinopsida > Pinales > Pinaceae > Pinus > Pinus albicaulis. Next base: position 1,358,937,001 of record CM076584.1, on the reverse strand, counting down.
CCTTCATCTCAAACTCCTTTGCAAGATCTTCCTTGCATGAGTGTATCAACTGCTCATCACCTGTTAGTATTAAATCATCAACATAAAGTAAAATGATTAAAATCTTACCCTCCACCACAATCTGGTACAGGTTTGCATCCACCTCACTCTTGGTGAAGCCAAGTCTAGTGAAATAGCTGTCGATATGAGTGTACCAAGCACGGGGTGCTTGTTTCAGGCCATACAATTTTCTTTTGAGCCTACACACATGCGACTCGCTGCTGAAGATCTCAAATCCTTCAGGCTGCTCAATGTACACCTCTTCCTCAATGATCCCATTAAGGAACGCAGTCTTCACATCCATATGATGAATGTGCCAACCCATCTGTGCTGAGAGAGCAAGGATGGTCCATATGGAAGAATACCGTGCGATAGGTGCAAAGGTTTCTTCATAGTCAGTCGCCTCAATATGTGAGAAGCCCTGGGCAAAAAATATTGCCTTATACTTCTTAATACTCCCATCAACAACTTGCTTTACCTTGTAGATCCATCTTGATCCTACAACTGATTTTCCCACCGGCCTTGGAAAAATTTGCCAAGCACTGTTTCTGACAATGGGGTCATACTCCTCCATCATGGCATCTACCCATGTGGGCTCCTGCATTTCTTCTTCGAAAGAAGATGGCTCTGTCACGATACACTTTCTCATAAGAGCCATGTATCCAGTATATCGGTCAGGTGACTGTCTCTGTCTGCGCTGTGATGTAGGGACTCCTACATTCTCTGCCGCATCAAGCTTCAGTCTCTCAGCTTTTGTGATACACTTTATGCCTTGTCTGATGTTTGGTTCTGCATGAGTGGACTCCTCCACTCCATGAATCTCCTCCTGTGGCTGATCCACATACGGAGGCTCATCTTTCAGAACAAGCAGTTCCTTCACTGCATGCAAGTCTAGCTCGCTCTCAAGCATAGCTTGTGTAGCACCCACCATCATTCTGTTATTTCTCTTCGCGACCCCATTCTGCTATGGGTTATGAGGTGCTATGAGTTCTCTTCGAATTCCTTCTTTGTATTCACCACCATTATCACTCCGTAAAGCTTTCACTTGCTTCCCCGACTCCTTCTCCATCAATGCCTTGAACTCACAGAACTTTGAGAACGTTTCACTCTTCTTTTGCATGAAAAAAATCGAGCATATACGAGAATAATCATCAACAAATATCACATAATACCTGTGTTTTGATGTTTAAGCAACCGAGAATGGTCCACACACGTCTGTGTGAATTCTCTCCAGGATCACCGAAGCACGGTTCTCCTTCTCATGAAAGGTGGTCTTCACAAACTTACCCATTGTACATCCTTTGCACTGATCTGAATACACAAGATTACCCTTGGGAAGTCTAGCAGAAATTTGCTGCAAAATCTTCAAACCGCCATGGTGAAGATGGCCCAATCTCCTGTGCCATAATTCGCCCTCATCTTGGCTCACCACTTCTTCTGCTTTTCCCACCATTGCAACGCATCCATCTACCTACAGCTTGTAGAGATTCTGAATTCGAACCCCTATATTCTTGGTTTGACCCATTTTTTTTATGTCAAAGGAAGGCTTTTCCCTCACTGAAAACAACATCATAACCCTTGTTTTCCAGCATTGTGATTGAGACCAAGTTCTTCTTCAGACCTGGAACATGCATGACATTCTTCAACAAGAATGGATTACTAGACTCCCTCTTAAAGGTAATGGTCCCAATTCCAGTCGCACTGTATCGACCATCATCGCCCATCTCTATATGAATCTGGAGGTCCTTCTCCTCCAAGTCACTAAACAACTCTTTGTCTCCCGTCATATGGAAAGACGCACCATTGTCAAGATACCACACCAATCTCATGTAGCTTGAAACCAAGCATGCGATCAAGGAAAAATCAAACTCAAATTGTGAGGCTAAGGCCTCTCCAGCTGCAGATCCAACAACCTGCTTATTCTTCTTCTTTTGTGGACAGTTAGTGGCGAAATGTCCATGCTCGTGACAGTGAAAACACTTCACTTTGGACAAATCCCACTTCTTGCCTTTAGAAATGGATTTTGAAGAATATTTCTTCGCGTTCCCTTTCCTTGATTTGGTAGCCAAATCAAAATTCTCTTCATCTTCATTCTTCGATGAAGATCCATCCCTGGTACCCCGCCTTATCTCCTCCTGCACAAGATCCGACCAAAGTCGCTCCCATCCTGGCAGTTTCTCTCGTCCATTGACAGATTCTTCGTAGCTATGCCAACTCTTTGGAAGCACAAGGAGAGCCAAGCTCACCAAGTCTTCTTCATCAACAGTAACCCCCACATTTCCCAGTTCATCCTTGCAGTGGACAAACTTCGTGAGGTATTTTGGAATACTGTCGCCTTTCTCCATTTTTATTTTTCTGAGCTTGTCTTGCTACCAAATAAAGGTTGTCACTTCTATATGAACAAGAAAATCAACCTTCCATATTAAGAATTGGAGGCTTTATCAGAAGGTTGACAATAATGATGGTCAAATCCACACCTGCACGTAATCCTGTCGTTTTTATTGCCTTCTTTACAGAACAGAAGGTAACATTGAGATCCCGCCTCATAATGACCATGAACTCCTTCAAGCCCATTATCCTCCAAGACTGCCTGATTGTCCTTCTGAAGGTAATTCGGAGTTCAATGGAGCAGGCATTATCTATCAACCTTACTGGAAAGCATTTCAATGTATACTCGGGATTAAGACTAAGAATCTTCTCAGATAAATTCGATTATCCACTGTTATAAACTCACTTCAACTAAAGATCAACTAAACAATGCTCCGATACCATGTAGAAATTATATGCACTAAGCATGCATATGTCCAAGATCCACCTGATCTCACACTATTTAACTTTATTCAAGATACTGAATCTATTCCACTTGTTAATCTTTTGCGGAAAAAATAATTGCACACACATGTGAAGCATAAACAAAAAAATCAATCGCACATAACACAATTTTTAACCGGGAAATCTTGAAGCTAAAACCCCAAATATATATCATGTAACATGGAGATCATATGAAAATCTCATACAAGCATACAAAGCTTATCACAAGCTCTTAGTACAGTACAGTTGTCATACACTAATCAAGACCAATCTTGCAAATCCATGCACCGATCTCTGCCTGTTGCTAGCTTGCCTCCACTGCGCAATCTCTACTGAAGAATAGCTCTGAATGAATTCAAATTACTCCATCCTTGACTGTGCAATACTCATTGGAATCCCCACTGTGTGTGTGATGCAATCAATGCATCACTATAGTCACAACAGATAGTCTATATTTCCCTTTCACCTATCTCTCCACTGGTCTCCACTGAAACTGCCATGCACTGTAGTTAACTGTTGTATTTGCCAAAGGACAATGAGTGATATCTGTGAACACTAATCAATTAATTCACTCCACTCTCACTAGTGTATCAATCAGTTAGACTAGATACAACTAGCTCAACTGAGTCTAACTGAGTTAAAATAAATACAACTCCACAACTACTTCTTCCAACTGTGCCATAACTCTGCCACTTGAGTTCTAACTGAGTCCTCCATGCATTAGCTCCAGTAAACCCTTAGGAATTTCATAATTCCTTCTGTCATATGATGTGCCACATCTGTGCATTGAACTGAAGTGCTCCAATAGAATAATTTGCTGTTTAGAGTCTGATTATTATTAAGAGCTAATAATAATTGACATGCATCTATTTTTAGATTGACGATCTATAAATAAACTTCGCCCAATATTCTAAAAATATAATTTCATCTATTTTTCCAACTTGATCAACCATCCACAAATAACATCTTGAAAATTTTGAAATATGATCATCATGTCTAAAAATAGACTTGCGCCAAAAATAGCCTGCGGGCCCACTTAGTGAAGGTGACTCTTTTCAATAAGCTCATCATGTTGTTGAATCTCAATAAGATCAGAACTAATATAAAAAATACCAATATAACATTATCATATTCTTTAGACCAGGTGACATGTAGAGCTCTCATCAATTCATGACATCATATATTTGTAGGTTTTAACCCTGAATAGAAATTATCTGCAAATGAATCTTAAAAACAGAAAATAAACAATAGCGAGAGCATAAAACATAAAAAAGATATACATAGAAATTTTCCCTTGGATCCCAAATCGGGACGACCAACTTGATTTTTCGTTATACATGCCAAAGAATACATAAACCCCAATCCATTAACCCTAGATTAGAACATAACTGTAGTTCCCTTGACCGGATCTATAAAATACCAGGGGCCGAAAACCATCATGCCCCAAAACCATGTGCAAACCCATGCACAAAACCATGGGCGGGTCCACCAACCAGAAAATAAGGCCCAAAATATTTTTCCCAGGGTGTTGCCCCAGACCCCGACAGGGGGGGATGCCGCGCCCCTATGACACCTTGCTGCGCCCATCGCAACATATAGGGGGCGATATCGCCCCCCCCATGACCCCCCCGCACGTGACTTGTCATGGAAAGAATATAACACATATCCAACACTATTGTTATGCCAACTAGTTGTCAAACCAAACTTCATCCAAATGTCAAGTTATGAATTTATTTATGTCAATTACTTGTCATTTTCCAAACAGTATCCTCATGACAATGCATACACCAAGAGTAGGTTCCATCCATTTATTGTGAGATTACTTCATGTTGTATCATATTTGTCATGGCCATATAGAATTATTATTAAGGAAAACCATCAATCATCAAAACAAATCATTAGTCATTAGGTCAAATTCCAAATTTTCTATCACAGTGAGATCTATAGTCTAGAACATATCTCAATCATCAAGTCAAAAGTTATAAGTCATCATCAAGCATCATGTAAAAACTCCAAACAATACTCATCTATATCATCCAAATCATATAAAATATTGCAACACAAACTTCAAAGGTTAAATCATAATTAAATATTTATATGCATATATTGGTCACCTGCAAACACAAGTTTAGTCTTATTATAGTAAACATTCAAATTTTTCCGCTCATAATTTTTTTTTGTCTAATTCGTATTTGTAGGAATGAAATCCTTCAAGTGAATATCTAATTTCATGCACACAAATTCATTTTTATGTCCTGCAAGCATAGTTGCACCCATAGGCCTTCCTCTATTTGGTTGAGAGACTACAATCGCACCCTTGACCTTACTTCCATGCGGGTGAGAGGGTAGAATCACACTTGTAATCCTGCTTCCATGCGACTGAGGCTTAGGGTAAGGGAAAAATCTCTCTCCTCAGATTACAAATTTGTTGCAAATCATCAATGTCAGATATTTGTCTATTCATGCCCATAACTCATACTTCAACAGTAAATAATATATAATGAAAATGATACTGGGAGTAAGAATCTTATGGAGAGATTCTCCCTTTGAATGGGAATACACTCTAGTCATATTTTTTCATGCCATCAACCTGTCTATAATGTTATCATGCGTCAGTAGATATTTTATATCATAAAGTCATACTATAGCATATATTCATCATGATCATATCATGTTAGCATCCACTTCATCATGGCATCATGACATCAGTCTTTCATCAAGGGTTAGTGTCATATAACTTAATCGGAGTATACTACAACATTACTTATAACTCAATCAATTCAAGGAATTCATAGTTAATAAGTATGTCAAAACATAACCATGGTCAAAAAAATATCTTGAATATCAATCTACTTCTATCATCATGGCTACCATGCTTTTCATAAACAATATTAATAGAATCAAGGTGCTAACCTTCTTTATGGAATCAAGATATCCAAAATTATAGATGTTAGCCAAATATTAAGTATGCCAATATACCAAAGATCAATATTAATTAGCTTCATAAGATCAAGAAATTCATCATGTCTAAAATGAAATATGCTTGCCAAATATCAAGAGTATCAAAAATCAATGTCTCTCTGTGTATCTCTACCATGAATTAATAGAATGTAAGTTAATTGCTCAATACCAAATACATCATCCATCATGAGTACCTTGAATCAAACTTTCATATGCATGAGCCATTTTTGAAGGTGATATACTTATCATACATTAGGGCTTACCTTGCCATCGAATATTACAACTGAAACTTAACATAGAAACAATATACCATACATACCTTGTGGTATTAAAATACCTGTGCATCTTCTCATTGTATATAGGCATCTTGTAGCACTTTTTCATCTTTTCATCAGGTGCCTCTTTACTAGATATTTTATTCCTGCACTAGCCATGGTCCTCAAGAAGGATCCACTTTTCTTATCTCATCAAGAGGTTATAAGAATCCAAATACTCAAATAAACATGCATGAAGCATAAGTAATAATCAAAACAATAATCAGATCTATAGGACTAAAAAAAGGTAAAGACATAGAGAATCATCACAAATCGAAAAGTACTTATCTTCAATTCGAGGTGATCATCTCCCTCCTGAACCAGCCTTCAAGATCCATCCATTTTCCATTGTCCATATAGCAATGTTACCAATGAATCCGGCCTAATAGAGACTATCCCTGATCAGGTGCTTAGTGTTAAGCTAAAAAATGGAAGTGCTCATAATCAATTGGAAATTGAACGACAACGAAGAGCTCATCGCCAAGAATCCGGCGCAATTTGTTTCATCGAAAACCAACTCTGGATGAGGAAGATAGAGCCTATTGTTCTTTTTCCTAAACAACTAAAATTTTTGTAGAAAAGTAAAGAATGGTGACATGGCAACCTAGTGTTGCGAAACCAACTCCAAAAATAGAAGAAAATATATATCAATGCCTTAGAAATAAGCCACTTCGAGGGGGCAACCTCCAATACATTACATGAATGAAAAATTCTTGGATGATACAATTGAAAAAACCTACTTTCTATATATAGGAGTCCATGGGGCCACAATGTAATCCTAGTGGGGCCACAATGTAATCCTAGCCGACCTAACAATAATAATTTAAGGTCACAATAATAACAATATGGGGGTTACAGGGGTACAAAAATAACAATAAGGGGGTTATAATAACAACAATAAGGGACTATACTAGTAATAAAGGGACCTAACATGATCCTCTCCTTCAAAAAAGTGTTGTCCTCAATGCTTGAGCAGCTCCGGGTGCATTTGTATAAAATTCTCATCCTCCCATGTAGAATCTTCAGTGGGTAAGTTCTTCCATTTGATGAGATACTCTGAAATTTATCGATTTCGTAGTTGTCGAGTTCGAGTTCTTGTTTCCGTGACTGCTTCAGGTTCCAATCTGGTTTTTCCTTCCTCATCAAGTTCTGGCAATATTGTTTGAACTGGAAGTTTGTCCCCTATAACCTTTTTTAAGCATGAAACATGGAAAACTGATGCACTTGTGAAGAATCAGGAAGCTCCAATTTGTATGCCATAGTACCAATCTTTTGCAACACCTTGTAAAGACCATATTACTTTGGCGATAATTTATTATCCTTATGAGCTTGCTTGAGGGACATTTTTTTGTATGGTTGTAGCCGTAAAAATACCCAATCTCCCACATCAAAACTTCTCTCACTGCGATGTTGATTTGCTTGTTTTTTCATTCGATTTTGTGCCAAATTTAGGTTATCCTTTAAGAGTTGGATAACTTCTTGTTGATGCTTGATGTGATCCTCCACTGCTTGAACCCTAGAATTTTCCCTTAAAGAAGATGTGATGGACGGTGGATGATATCCATAAAGTGCCATAAATGGGGTCATTTTTGATGGAGTATGGAAGGAAGTGTTATACCACCATTTAGCGAGAGGTAACCACTTGACCCATTGTGCTTGCTTATCAGATACAAAATGACGAAGATATCCTTCCAAACATTTATTCACTATCTCTGTTTGACCATCGGATTGAGGATGATAAGATGAGCTATGAGCTTGTTGAGTACCCAAACAAGAAAACAATTCCGTCCAAAAATTTCTTGTAAAAATGGGATCTCTGTCACTTACAATAATCTTCGGGTTTCCATGTAGCTTTTGAATTGTTTCGATAAATGTCGTAGAAATTGTACTTTCTTTAAATGGATGAGATAATGCACAAAAGTGTGCATACTTGTTAAGTCTATAAACTACCACCATGATGACACTCCTTCCTTCAGACTTAGGTAAACCTGTGATAAAATCCATTTAAATCTCCTCCCAATGTTGACTTGGAATGGATAAAGGTTGTAGAAGACCCGGGGTCTTAATTGTCTCAACTTTATTTTGTTGGAAAACCAAACATTCCGCCACAAAATTTTGAATATCAGATTTAAGGCCATCCCGAAAAAATTCTTGCTTCACCCTATGGTAAGTTTTTAAAAATCCCGAGTGTCCTCCTAAAGGAGAAGTGTGCAATTCTAAAAGAATATTTTGTTTTAGTTGGGAATTATTGCAAATATATAAGCGATCTTTGTACCATAAGGAATAATTTTTCCAACTAAATGTATCAGATGTACTAGGATCTTGCTACAAATTTTGAACGAGTGTCCACACTTCTTCGTCCTTCTTCCATTCATCCCTTGCTTTGGTTATCCAATCTGGTTCGATAATAGAAATGGCACAAATCAATGCTTCCACCTCTTCATCCTTTCTTGAGAGTGCATCCGGAACAACATTTAGCTCCCCTTTTTTGTAGATGATTTCAAAGTCATAACCCAACATCTTTGTGACCCATTTTTGCTGCTCTTCTAAAGATATTCTTTGTTCTAAAAAGTGTTTAAGACTATCATGATCAGTTTTTACCTTGAAGTGTCTTCCCATTAGGTAAGGTCTCCATTTCTTTAGTGCATGTAGTATTGCCAACATTTCCTTCTTATAAATAGCCTTTTGTAAATACTTTGCTTTGATTGCACAACTTTCAAAAGAAATAGGTCTTCCTTCTTGCATTAAAACAACACCAATTCCATTTCCTAAGGCATCACATTCCACGATAAAGGTTTTTGTGAAGTCTGGCGTAGCTAAGACTGGTGTTAGGCACATTGCCTCTTTAAGATGTTAAAAGGCCTTAGTTTCTTCAAGAGTCCATGAAAATGCATCTTTCTTCAATAATGTTGTTAGAGGTGCTGCTATTCTCCCATAATTTTTAACAAACTTGCGATAATACCCTGTTTAAACCAAGAAATCCGCAACTGCTTTATGGGCGGGACTTTCCATTCCTTAAGGACACACCGAGCTGTGGTCTACCTTAACACCCTCGTGAGATACAATATGACCCAAATATTCCACCTCTTGTACAACAAAGAAAAATTTGGATGCTTTTTCATATAATTTTTTCTCCTGCAATAGTTTGAGCACCCTATCAACATGTTGAACATGATCCCTCGAAGACCTGATGTAGATTAGTATATCATCAAAAAATACTAGCACAAATTTTCTAAGGAAGTTTTTGAAAATGGAATTCATCAACCCTTGAAACGTAGAAGGTTCATTGGTAAGGCTAAAAGGCATGACCAAAAATTCATAATGACCCTCATGAGTTCGAAATGCTATTTTCGGAATATCTTCAGTCTTCATTCTAATTTGATGATATCGTGAACGAAGATCTAACTTGGTAAAATAAATTGCCCCATGTAATTCATCCAATAATTGATCAATCATGGAAATGAGAAATTTATATTTAATGGTGAGCTTATTGAGCTCCCTATAATCCAGACACATGCGCCATTATCCATCCTTCTTGTGTACCAAGACTACAGGAGCAGAGAAAGAACTTTGACTAGGTTGAATTATACCTACCTCTAACATTTCTACAATCATACGTTCAATTTCGCTCTTTTGGACATAAGGATATCTATAAGGCCTGATATTTGGAGGAACACTTCCTGGAATCAAATGAATAGCATGATCATGATCATGAATAGGTGGGAGTCCTTTGGGAGTATCAAACACCTTGGAATGATTTTCCAAGACTTTTTGGAGTTCTGGAGAAATAGATGATTTTGATGATGGAACTTCTAGTGACCATAATTGTGCAATTACGCTCTGTTGTTATTTCTTCAGAAGATTTTTCATGAAATTAGAGCTTATTATCTTTCCTGGCTTCCCTGCAATACCTCATAATTTGATTTCCTTTCCTTCCAAAAAAAATTTCAATAAAATTTCTTGAAAATTAAAAGCCGTCGTCCCCAAAGATTGTAACCATTGTACTCCTAGTACAACATCAGCACCTCCCATTGGGATGGAAATCATTGGACTATTCAATACATATCCCCCCATGGCTAGCTTTATATTATGGAATTTTCTAGAGCAATTTATAGTTCCTCCATTTGCAACCATCACTTAACATTCTGGTGCTGGGTACAGGAAACAATTCAATTCCTTGGCTACCTTACAATGAATAAAATTATGGGTACTACCAAAATCAATCAACACTATTACATTTTTCTTCTTGATATGTCCTTCTATCTTGAGAGTTTGAGGAGTGGTAATTCCTGCCAATGCATTACATGATATGGTCGAACTCATTTATTCTTCTTCTAGGGTTTCTTCCTGGTGTATATCCTCTACTTTTGAAGTTTCTTCTTCACTTTCTTCTTCCTCTTCACAATCTATGTAAAATAATTTCTTCTCAGCGCACTTATGACCTTTAGTGTATTTTCCATCACAACTGTAGCAAAGCCCTTTTGATATTTTTTCTTCCAATTGTTGTGGTGTCAACCTTGTAGGTTGTGGAAGTCTAGGAGTAGCCAAATTTCCATATTTATAGATGTGAGTGGTAGGCTTCCTTGTCGCCATAATTTTACATTCAATTTTTCTTGCCAACCTGAATGCCTTCTCCAATGAATCATGTTCCCAAACGCGAACTTCATGTTGGATGTTATCTTTTAAAGTCCCTATGAAGACATCAATCCTGTGTTCCTCTGGAATATCAGTTACCCTTATATTCAATTTTTGGAAGTCCTCAATGTGCTCTGCCACTAAACCCTTTTGTTTGAAATTTATCATTTGGCTAAAGAAGGTGTTGCTCTTTGTATGTTCATAATGTGCTATCATTTCCTTTGTAAAAATTGACCAAGTGACAATTTTTTTACAGGAGCAAAGCCATCGATACCATAAAAATGTTTTTTGTTCTAAATGTAAAGTTGCAATGCGTACCTTTTGTGTGTTTTGCACATTATTGAGATCAAAATATTGCTCCATCTATATTATCCATGTTACGGGATCCTTGCCATCAAATTTCCTCATATCCATATTTAGAATATGGTGGTTCTTCAATACAACATTATAGTTTATGAAATCATGATTAACATTTGTTTTTTCCTCATCATGAGTTTCTTCTACTATCTTTTCGCCTTTAGGAATCATTTCTTGTATCAATTTTGACAAACCTTCCTGCAAACCTTTGATGTCTTCCTTCAAACCTTCCATTTTTTATTCCATACCATCCTTCAAACCTTCCATCGTAGCTTCCATACCTTTCTTCAAACCATCCATCTTAGCTTCCACGCTTTTCTTCAAAACATCCATTTCATTTTTTGTTGCTCTTTGCGAGAGCAAAATTTGGTGCATTTGCTCTTGTAATTTTGTTATGTCATGTTGCATTTCTTCATCTTCATGAGGCATAGTAGAGCCTTATAAAGGCTTAATGGGTGTTGAATTATTTTTAGGGGGCATTTTAGAACCCAACATTGATATCTATTCTACAATATGCCCTTAGAATCAATTCAAATTGATTGTTCAAACAAAACTTATGCAATTCGGAAAAACAATACACACCTTTTTCTTGCTTTTGAGGAGCTTGATATTGAAATTGAATTATATATGTAATTACAGATCTTAAATATCTGAAATTTTTCCCTGAGGTAGCCCTTTGAATTCTCTTTCGAATGCCACAGGTCTGACCTGATTTGGATTCTTCAAGACAAAGTTATCTCCAATATCCCACAATGACCTAATTATGGAATGGTTCAGTAGAGTGAACTTGTACGAATTTCCATGTGTCACTTTTTGCTCCTCCGGCTCTGAAATTGATAGAAAAGAAACTACCATCTGTGTACTTCCAGCCACTTTTTACAGAATTCCAATCCGATGCTCAGAGAGAGAGTTATGAATATTTTCCCACGATCATTGTTTTGAGATGAAATTTGGGAGCCTGAAAAAGACCTAACTTCCACAGATCATATCTACGAATATATTGCAAACAAAGCTCTGAAATTTTGTGATGAAGTTCCTTAGGATGTCGGCTTCGTGATTTAAAATTTTCAGCTTCTGAATATTTGTAGAAATAAAATTATAGTGAAAATTCTGCGCTGACAGTTTTAAGTGAAATTCAGGAGTCTGCAAAAAGCCCTACCTTCCACAGATCATATATTCGAAAATGTTGTGAACAAAGCTCTGAAATTTTATGAAGATGTTCCTTAGAATTTCGGCTTCGTACTCTAAAAATTTCAGCTTCTGAAACTTCGTAGAAAAAAACTTATATAAAAAATGCCATGATGACCTATTTGGAGCAGCGAAACCCTAGAATCCAAAGGTCTTATACCAAATGTTGTGAAACCAGCTCCAAAAATAGAAGAAAAGATATACCAATGCCTTAGAAATAAGCCACTTTGAGGGGGAGACCTCCAATACATTACATGAATGAACAATTCTTGGATGATACAATTGACAAAACCTCCTTTCTATATATAGGAGTCCATGGGGCCACAATGTAATCCTAGTGGGGCCACAATGTAATCCTAGCCGACCAAACAATAATAATGTAAGGGCACAATAATAACAATATGGGGGTTACAGGGGTACAACAATAAAAATAAGGGGGTTATACTAACAACAATAAGGGACTATACTAGTAATAAAGGGACCTAACACCTAACCAGAAAAAATAATATTCCCAGAATACTCCTTCATTTCGCCCAATGACACTATGCCAAGTTTCAATCTCTGGTTGGTTGCTGTGTGGTTGATTTGTTTCAATTTCATTGGATGTGGGAGGAACCAATGGCATGAGGACACGTGTCTAGCTCGGAGGGCGCCACGTGGCCCCTTCCAAGGTCCAAATTTTAATTAAGTCCAAAGTCGAATTATCATGGTTCAAATTTGAATTATTAAGGTCGGTGTATATATTTTATGGAAAAAATTATTACAGGCGGAAGGGTGGAGGTCGAGGTCGAACCCCCTTGCACCAACCACCATACATACCAATAGGTCGCACCGAAGAGATTAACATATATGGCCAATGGATTATATTTCTATTCATACATATGGACCTTCGGGCGGAGGAGGGGGCCAGCCCCCTCATGCATGTGACTTAAGGCTATGACCAGGAGCGGAGTTTAAAATTAATGCATGGAGGTTAAGTTTAATGTGGGTTTAATTATCCCCATAAACCAAATGTTAAATGCGCTTATCCTATATTAATTTAGATTATGTTAAAGTGCATGTTTAGCGCTAATAATTAGTTAAACACCCACTTAAATTAATTAACCTAAGTTTAATTTGGTGGAGAAGATGGTAGAGTCTGCCAAATTCAGTGCTGCCCCCAAAATTAGCGTCCCTAACTGGAGTTTCCTAGGCCAAAAATGAATGTGCCATAACTTTTGAAAAATTCGACCAAATTGGGCTGAAGAAGATTCTATCCTGGATGATTTTGACATTCTGAACACATTGAAGCAGGTTTCAGGAGCATTAGAGGATTGTAAACAATTTTTTTTTTCCATTTTTAGCTAATACATAGGCCCAAGCCATGGAAGCTCGACCAAGGAGATGTAGCTTAGGAGGGGTGAACTCCTTCATCAAATAATTGTGTTAATGGATCATTTGATGGTTTGCTATACATTTTATTGCTACTATTCACTACTTTTTTTTAAAGTTAAAATTCTGATGAATTTAACATAAAACTTGATACATTTAACTGTTTAACACTCACAAACACCTCAAGAAATCTATGCACATGAAGCAAAATATCAACAAATTGTTTATAATTCTGAAGATGAAATTAGCACAACAAAAAAAAACATTCAAATTCAGATCAAGGTGGTATTAGAGCCCAAGGTTGAAAGGTTATTTTCTTGATTTTATTGAGTTTTGTGCAAGTAGGGTTTTAATGGTTGAAAATTTGTGCTACTTACAAGGTTAAAGTTGTAGAGAGGAGAAGGGAAATTTTTGGTTGCTAATCCTAATATTAGGACCAGAAGAAGGAGAGGCACAAGTGATCAGGAGATCATGTCCAAGCTAAGAAATTGCTCAAAAATGGAAGTGCTCAGAAATGGTTGCAATCTAAATGACCGAAAAGGTCTCATTGCTGTGATTCTGTCTCCGTGAACGGTTCTCAAAACGGAGGTCGTATGAGAAAGTTACTGAGGTTTGAAATCGTCCAATGAAGTCTAAAACATGACTTTTGACTTAGTTTGACTATGAAATTTTTATAAAAAAAATATAAGTAAGAAAAAAATCATTTTTTTATATGTTTTGGATAGCCTATCAAAGGGTTCCATGTGGCCCTAGGCTCAAGGTTGAAAGACATGGAAAAAAATTGAGGTTCATGGGGTTTGAACCCCCGACCCGATCGGCCTACCTGTGGCAAATTATTGATAGATTTAGGCAAAAGAAACGTGTTTTTAGGTCGGTTTTGGAATGAGTAGAGAAAGGTGGGCTAGCCCCTGTTGTAAATATGAACAAGCCCTGGAACTTGGTGAAAACTCTAACCGCGCAGCAAATAACCAAAACTGTCGGCTCAAAGGGCAGTCACATGAAGATGATTAAATTTAATGTGGTTGGTTAAAGAATAGTTCGGCGGCTCCGGCGGAAAGACACCATGTGACCGCTTTAATCTAGCATTTAACATAACCCCAAATGGTTACGCTAGTTTTGGTGTGTTTTTCTAATTCTAGAGATTCCCCCAATTTAGCGCTGTTAACTGGAGTTCCTCCAGTTTTGGAGGAGGATTTTGGGGAACATTGGGCAAAAATTTGTTTTGGTCATAACTTTCTCAATTTTCAACCAAACAAGATGAAATTTTAGTCAATTTTGGGTTTCTTCAGCATTCTAAAGAGTTTGGAATAGGTTTCAAAGTGAACAGAGGTGATCTACAATATATTTTTCTTTAGGGAAGATGAATGATCCATTAGGGCCATCATGGCGAAGGCACCGTATTGGGTTGTATTTCACTATTTAAGGTGAAAAAAAAGCCATTTATAACTATTTTCTATATTATGAAGTTGAATTTATAGTTTTTTTTGCCTGTTTAGGCATATTTTTCACTGTGTAACCATTTTGAGCAAATTAATAGAGCAAGGACATGCCATTGGGGAGCCTTGGACTGACAGATGTAGCCCAGGAGGGGTGAACTGCCTCAACAATTTGCTATGTTAAGTTATGGTGAATTTTAATTGCTGTGTATTCCTACTGTGATATGTTAAACAGTAAATTTAATTAACAAATCCTCACACATAAAACTCAGAAACAAACTAAAACTACTTTGTTTAACCTGCAAGTCATGGAGAACACTTTGCACACTGAATTATATCATAATGGATACTATGCATAGCATTACAAATAGTTCCATTTTCAGATCAGTTGGTATCAAAGCTAGAATTTTACTCTGCATTTTTTCTTGTGCAAATATAGTTGACTGTTTGCAAGTTTTGATGCTTACTAGGCTTAAGCTCAAGAGAGGGGAAGGACAATTGGTTAGAGCTCAAAATAATCCTCAACCAAGGAGGGCCAGAGTGCCATTAACGCCACCTTCTAATTCACCTCCAAGAGCCATAGAATAAGTCTTAAGCATGTCTTTAAGAGAAGGATAAGTTCCCAAAGACATTGATCCCAAAGAAGAAGAACGGGTGTTCCTAAAGGCATTCCTGGACATGACTGAGATGGTGAGGATACTCTACCAAGAAAGGAATGAAAGGTTTGAAGGAGAAGGGTCTAAACACCACAAGGAAGGAGAGGGTTCTTCAGGAGGAAAGAAAAGTGATGACAAGTCAAAGAAAGGACACAGAGGAAATGGTGATCCACCATACCCATCTTCATCCTCTTCCTCTACATCATCATCCTCTACTTCGGTGAATCAATCTCACAAGTCAAAAAACACTGGTAAAAGTTCATTTTTAAAGTTTGATGTTAAGTTTGAGTTGTCTATGTTTAATGGTGAGGTCAATGCAGAGAAACTTGACAATTGGATAAGGCAGTTGGAGGTTTATTGGAGGATACAGAACCTTCATGACGACGACACCAAGATTCAGTTAGCCTCTTTGAGAATGGATGGAGTAGCGTTGGTATGGTGGGAAGCTAAAACTAAGGAAGAAATTAAAAAACATGGTAAGATCACTTTATCATGGGATGAATTTATTACTACAATTAAAAATCAATTTTATGCATTAGCTCATTTACAAAAGGCTATCATGAATTGGAAAAAATTCAGACAACTTAAGGGACAAAATGTACAAGACTACACCCAAGAGTTTAGGAGAAGAGCTCTCTTATTAGGGGTAGACTTACAAAGTCAAGACACTTTGCTGAAATATATAGGTGGTTTGCAAAACTACCTTAGACATACTATCCTTATGTTGAATCCTACTAGTCTAGACGAGGTTTATGTACAAGCCATGCATTTAGAGGCTAGAGGGAAAAATAATTTTGATGAGGGTAGAAACAAGCCTTTTAATTTAAAAACAAATACAAAACCTCTAAGGGAAAAGGAAAAAAGAATGCATCTGTCAAAAAAAAGGGTGAGAAAATGATATGTAAACATTGTTCAAGAGAAGGCCATGAAGAGAACAACTGTTGGAAACTTCATCCTGAAAAAAGAACTCAGTTTAACAAAAACAAAGGAAAGAAGAAAAGTGCAGCTACTACAACTACACAAAAAGACTTAGGTGATGATTTAGGTGACGAAACCAAAATTACAGCCATGGGTTTGAAGAATGTGAAGGGTAAAGAAACTGAAACAAAGCCAAGAACTAGTACTTCAAACTGTCATGTACAAGCTCCAAATGAGGAAGAAAGAATTGAATTGTTCCATGTGAGGGTAATCTCAAAACATACAAAAATTGAAACACTATTTGATAGTGGGTCATAAGAAAATCTCATATCAGAAGACTTGGTCAAACAACTTAAACTTGAAACCATTCCACATCCAAAGCCATATCCACTTGGTTGGATATGCAAGGATGCAAACTTACAAGTTTCAAGGAAGTGCATATTGTGTTTTGCAATTATTGCACACTTTATTGACACAGTTGAACTTGATGTAGTGCCGCTTGATATATCAGGAATTTTTTTGGGAAGTCCTTACTTATTTGACAGGAAAGCGATATTCCATCGCCATGAAAATAAGTATTATCTTTTTAAACATGGCAAGGAGTTTATTTTCAGAGCACATCGCAAAAAGACAAATATAGCGATGGTAAATGCGGGACAGGTAAAAAGGCTAGTGAATTCTAGTAAGAGTTTTGTAATTCTTATGGTTAAGCCTAAGGTTGATGTGAATCATGAGTCATTTGAAAATTGTGATTCCAAGTTAAAATCAGATTTATATGATGTGGTTGATGCACATCATGAGATGTTTTAGGAACCAACAGGTTTGCCTCCTAAAAGGGAGATTCAACATGAAATACAGTTGAAACAAGATTGTCCTCTTCCTAACATAGGCATGTACCACATGTATATCATGGAGAAGGCTGAAATAATGAGGCAAATTAAGGACTTGTTGGACAAAGGTTTCATAAGACCAAACACTTCGCCATGTGGGTCACCGATAGTGTTGATTCCGAAGAAAGATGGAACTTTGCGTATGTGTGTGGACTTTAGGGAATTGAAAAAAATAACGGTAAAGAATCGTTACCCACTCCCAAGGATAGATGATTTGTTAGATCAGCTGAAAGATGCTAAATTTTTCACTACGTTATACTTACGTAGTGGTTATCATAAAGTTAGAATTGCAGAAAGTGACATTTGGAAGACAACATTTAAAACCAAACAGGGACTCTTTGAGTGGCTTGTTATGCCGTTTGGTTTATGCAATGCACCTGCAAATTTCATGTGGGTAATGGATGATATCTTACGTCCTTTTCTTGATGATTTCGTTATTGTCTACTTAGATGAAATCTTAATTTTTAGCAAGACTAGATAAGAGC
This sequence comes from Pinus albicaulis, assembly GCA_034641835.2. Taxonomy (NCBI): domain Eukaryota; kingdom Viridiplantae; phylum Streptophyta; class Pinopsida; order Pinales; family Pinaceae; genus Pinus; species Pinus albicaulis. The sequence goes on along the minus strand of CM076584.1, from coordinate 1,358,918,940 downwards.
ATGTCATGCATGTTAAGAAAGTACTTGATATTTTGAAGAAAAATCAGTTGTTTCTTAAAATGTCAAAGTGTGAGTTTGGAAAGACTTATTTGGTTTATTTGGGACACATAGTAGGAGGAGGTGCTTTGAGAATTGATCCTTCTAAGGTATAAGCCATTGTGAATTGGCCTACTCCCAAATCTACTATAGAGGTAAGAAGATTTTTGGGTGCAGGTTAGTATTCGAGGAAGTTTATTTCTAACTTCTCTGCCATAACAGCTCCTATGCATGTAGTGACAAGTGTGAAGCATGCTTTCCAATGGGGAGGAAAGCAATAGAAGGATTTTGAATATTTGAAAGAGAAGATAAGTTCAGCACCAGTCCTTGCATTACCGGACTTGAGACAACCATTCGAGATTCAGATCGATGCTAGTGATTACACCATGGGTGCAATTCTCTTACAGCATGGTAAGCCTATCGCATTTCATTCTGATGCATTTAATGGTGCTGTTATGAATTTTCCTACATATGATAAGGAGTTGTATGCTTTGGTACAAAGCGTAAAAAAGTGGAAACACTATTTTATGGGCAAAGAGATAGTTTTTCATACCGACCATCAGCCTTTACAGTACTTGCAGTCGCAAAGTAAATTGCAGCAGTCACAACATTTCAGATGGATGGGTTTCCTATAGCAATTTCACTTGGTAATAAGGTACAAGAAAGGTATTTTCAATAAATTTATTAATATGCTTTCAAGGCCTATTATTATTGCTATTACTTTATTTAAGAATGATTCTATTGTACATGAGAGCTACATAGAACAGTATGCATCAGACGTTGATTTTAAGGATGTGTATGCTAACTTGAGTGAAGGGAATCATGTTGAGGAGAATGATTATCACTTGCATAATAATTTGATGTTTCATATGGGAAAGTTATGTATACCATAGGGAGAGAGACTAAGTGTCATGAGAGAATCTCATTCTTCTCTTATTGCTGGACATTTTAGGGTAAGAAAAACGGTGGCACATTTACAGAGGTATTGTTATTGGCCTCGCATGGTAGATAGTGTTTCACGTTTCATTAGAGGTTGTTCATTATGTGCTACAAGCAAGCCTAACAATAGGAAGCTTGGTTTATATATGCCATTACTGTTACCTTCTAGACCATGGGAAAGTGTTTCTATGGATTTTGTTGGAGGTCTACCATTGTCTAGAAAGCAACATGATTATCTTTATGTAGTAGTTGATAGATTTAGCAAGATGTGTATTCTTATGCCATGTAAGAAATCTATAACTACTGAACAAACTGCTGATTTATATTTTCAACATGTATGGGTTCATTATGGCTTGCCTACTTCTATTGTTAGTGATAGGGATTCCAGATTTGTTGGGAATTTTTGGTCCAATTTATGGAAGATGATGGACACCAAGTTGAAAAAGAGTACTGCTTTTCGTCCCCAACCAGATGGCCAAATAGAGGTAGTGAACAAAACCATTGTACATATTTTGAGAGGTTATTCCAACAAGCATCCCAAGCTTTGGGATGAGCACTTGCATTACATTCAACATGCTTGCAACCGGGCCAAACACTCTTCTACAAATACTTCACCTTTTGAAGCTTGTTTTGGATATTTTCCTAAGTCACCTTTAGATTTCATTCTTGAGAAGGATGTTTCCATTGATGGGCATAGTGACATTGAAAAAGCTTGCATGTTCATTGAAAGAATTCAGCTCATACATCAACAAGTTCAAGAACAACTTGAAAAAATTCAAGGCGAGTATAAGGAGAGGCATGACAAACACATAATTGATCATAAGTTTCAAGAAGGAGATGAGGTATGGCTACATATTAGTAAGGAAAGAATGAAAGGAGAAGGTAAAAAGCTGAAGCCTATTCTTTATGGTCCATTCAAGATTCTTAAACAAGTTGGAAATAATGCTTTTCAACTAGATTTGCCTTCATATATGCAATTGTATTCTGTTGTGAATGTGGAAAATTTACGTTTGTATGAACCTCCTTTAATTTATGAACATGAAAGTGACATTTAGCTGCCATCCATGGAGGATTTCTCGCCAGAATATTTGGATGAGCTGAAAGAGGATGCTATCCTTGACAGGAGGACACACACTTCGAAGAGGGGAAGTGTCGATTATCTTCGGATTGGTCTTAAAGGAAGCAAACCGAGTAAGGAAAAATGGATAGAGGTGGAAAATATGAGGGGTCTATACCCTCATCTTATGAACAGGTAATTGAAGGCTTTTGGGGTCCAAAATCTTCCTAATGGGGAGGTCTGATCAAGAGATCATGTCCAAGTTAAGAAATTGCTCAAAAATGGAAGTGCTCAGAAACGGTTGCAATCTGAACAACCGAAAAGGTCTCATCACTACAATTCTGGCACCATGAATGGTTCTCAAAACGAAGGTCGTATGAGAAATTTACTGAGGTTTGAAATCATCCAATGAACTCCAAAACAGGACTTTTGACTTAGTTTGACTATGAATTTTTATAAAAAAAATATAAGTAAAAAAAAATAAAATTTTTATATGTTTTAGACAGCCTATCAGAGGGTGCCACGTGGCCCCATGCTCAAGGTTGAAAAAAATCGAAAAAATTTGAGGTTCATGGGGTTTGAACCCCCGACCTGACACTTCAGGTAGAGCAATCCGACTGGCTCGCCTGTGGCAAATTCTTGAAAGAGTCGGGCAAAAGAAACATGTTTTTGGGTCGGTTTTGGAACGAGCGGAGAAAGGTGGGCAAGCCCCTCAAGGCTAGCCCTCGTCGTTAATATGAATAGGCCCTAGAACCTGGTAGAAAACTCTAACCGCACAGCAAATAACTAAAACTGTCGGCTCAAAGGGCGGTCACATGAAGATGATTGCATTTAATGTGGTTGGTTAACAGATAGTTCGACGGCTCCGGCGGAAAGACACCATGTGACCACTTTACTTTAGCATTTAATGTAACCCCAAACTATTCCACCAATTTTGGCGCATTCCACTAATTCTGGAGATTTCCCCAATTTAGCATTGTTATATGGAGTTCCTCCAGTTTTGGAAGAGGATTTTGGGGAACACTGGGAAAATTTTTGTTTTGGTCATAACTTTCTCAATTTTCGACCAAACAAGATGAAATTTTAGTCAATCTTGGGTTTCTTCAGCATTCTGAAGAGTTTGGAATAAGTTTTAGAGTGAACATAGGTGATATAAAATATAATTTTTCTTCAGGGAAGATGAAGGAGCCATTAGGGCCATCATGGAGAAGGCACTGTATTGGGTTGTATTTCACTGTTTAAGGTTAAAAAAAAGCCATTTCTAGCTATTTTATATCTTCTCAAGTCAAATTTACAGTTGGTTTTTCCTTTTTAGGCATATTTTTCACCGTGTAACCATTTTGAGCAAATTAATAGAGCAAGGACATGCCATTGGGGAGCCTTAGACTGGCAGATGTAGCCCAGGAGGGGTGAACTACCTCAAAAATTTGTTGTGTTATGTTATGGTGAATTTTACTTGCTCTGTATTTCTACTGTGATATGTTAAATAATAAATTTAATTAACAAATCCTCACACATAAAACTCAGAAACAAACTAAAACTACTTTGTTTAACCTGCAAGTCATGGAGAACACTTTTTCACACTGAATTATATCAGAATGGATACTTTTCATAGCATTACAAATAGTTCCATTTTTCAGATCAACAAGGCCACCATCTCCACCCAAATTTTCACTCACAGTTGCACTTGAAGCACATCAAGTTTTATCTCTAGCTGAGATTGAGGAGATACAAGTTGCACCAGAAGCTGAGCTTGAATCCATAGCCATCGTGTTAGGTGTAGGCGAGGCTGAAGGTCTTTTAGAAGAGGAAGCATACAAGAAATCTTTATATGAACTAATTGAGAGGGTTAGGATCCTCTTTGAAGAGAGGAGCACCAGGATGGTTGAAGGGAGTTCTAATTCTCCACATGGAGAGGGAACCTTAGAAGAAAATAATGATGAAGAGAAGGATTCAAAGGGAAGTGGAGGAAATATTCCTCCATCTCCACCATATTCATCATCATACTCATCATCACCATTAGCATCATCTTCCACTTCCACATCCAAAACCACCCATACTCACTCAAAAACCCAAAAAGGAAAAACTCCCTTACTCAGAATTGATGTAAAATTTAAGATTCCAATGTATAATGGCAAGGTAAATGCATAGAAATTGGACAATTGGATTTGTCAATTGGAGGTTTATTGAAAAATTCATAACCTTCAAGAAGATGACATAAAGATTCAATTGGCTTCCTTGAGGATGGAGGGATCTGCACTTGTATGGTGGGAATCAAGGACTCAAGAAGGGATTAAAAACCATGGTAAGATCTTAATGTCTTGGTTAAGTTTAATTGTTTCCATTAAAAGGAAATTCTATCCTCTAGCTTACATGCAAAAAGCCATTATGGATTGGCAGAATTTTAGACACTTGAAAGGGCAAAGTGTGCAAGATTATACTCATTAATTTAGGAGAAGAGCTCTTATTTTGGGTATTAATTTGTATTCTCAAGAAACTTTGTTAAATTACATTGTGGGTTTGCACTGTTACCTTAGGCACACTATTCTCATGTTCAATCCCAGAAACTTAGATGAGGTTTGCGTTCAAGACACACATTTAGAAGTAAGAGGGAAATAAGGTGCATATGAGAAAAGTGATATTTTCCTTGAGTATGAGGGTAAAGGAAAGGGAAAGTTTAATGGAAGAGGAAAGAGAAATAGCTCTATAAAATAAATAAAGCAAAACTCACATGTAAAAATTGTTTGAAGAATGGCCATGATGAAGACCATTGTTGGAAAATTCATCCAGAGTTGAAGCCAAAGAAACTGAAAGCCAAAAAAACAGGGAAAACTGTTGCAATCATTGAACATGACTTAGGTTCATAATCAAGAGATGAAACCAATATTATAACAATGGGTTTGAAAGGTAAGAACATAGAAAACACTATTTCTTCAATTTTTTCCAATGAAACTCAAGATGAAGATACATGAATTGAACTCTTTCATATTAGAGTCGTTTCTAAACATACCAAGATAGACACACTATTTGATAGTGGTTCTCAAGCTAATTTGATTTCTGAAGACTTAGTTAAGAAGCTAAACCTTGAATCTATTATACATCCAAGACCTTATCCTCTAGGGTGGATATGCAAGAATGCAAATTTCCAGGTAATAAGGAAGTGCATTCTAAGGTTTTCCATCAATTCAAACTTTCTTGATGAAGTTGAACTTGATGTGGTGCTGCTTGAGATTTCAAGTATTGTTTTGGGAAGTCCTTATATTTATGATAGGAAAGCAGTATTTCATCTCCATGAGAATAAGTATCACTTTTTTAACGATGGAATTGAGTACATAGAGCACATAAGAAGAATATAAGTTTGTCTCTTATACATGCAGGAGAAATGAAGAGAATAGTGAGTGCAAGTCAAAATTTGACTTTGTTAATGATCAAGAATAGAGATGTTTTGAATGAAACCTTTCAGAAAGATGCATAGAATGAACAATTTGATTTCATTGAAGTTTCTTATGCTTGTAATGAGATGTTTCTGGACTCTAACATGTTTCCTTTGAAAGGAGGTAAACAATATGTGAAATATTTGTAGCAGTCAACATCAGTGTTGAGCAGTGTTGGAAACAAGATGTCGGTGAAAGAGAGTGCAAAGGTCAAAGAGAAAGCACCAAAGAAATTTGAAAAATAAGGCATAGGTTCCACAAGTGCTTGGTTTCCAAAGGGTACATGGCAATGTCGAAAATACTTGGTCAAAATTTGATACAAGTACAAAGCAAGTTCAGCTAAGAATCACCATGATGACAATGTTTGAGGTGAGACAATTTTCAATTTTCCTTTGATTAATGAACAAGGTGGGAACAAGTTTGTTTCTACAAGAACAACTTGCTTCTCTGCAAATTCAGGGAAATTGTAGCATGACAATGTCTACTACAACAAGAGAGGGTCTCAAGAGTCAAGGAAAAAACTTAGTTTTTGTGAAAAGATCAAGTTGATGAAAATGGGAAAATTTTAGTGGCTTGAGACTAGAAGGGTGAGGGAGCTATACCCTCATCCACATGTTCAGTAATAAAAGAGCTTTTGGGGTCCAAAAGGATTCTAGTGGGGAGGAATGATTAGGTGCTCAGTGTTAAGCTAAAAAATGGAAGTGTTTAGAATCGATTAGAAACTGAACGACAACGAAGAGCTCGTCACTAGGAATCTAACGCAATTTGTTTCATCAAAAACTGACTCCGGATGAGAAATATGGAGCCTGCTGTTTATTTTACTAAAGAGCTAAAATTTTTGTAGAAAACGACAAAATGGTGACATGGCAGCTTATTCAGCAAAAAATAATATTCCCAGAATATTCCTTCATTTCGCTCAATGACACTATGCCAAGTGTCAATCTGTGGTTGGTTGATTTGTTTCAATTTTATTGGATGTGGGAGGAACCAATGGCAGGAGGACACGTGGCTAGTCCGGAGGCCGCCACGTTCCCCCTTCCAAAGTCCAAATTTTAATTAAGTCCAAAGTTGAATTATCATGTTTGAAAGTCGAATTATTAAGTTCGATGTATATATTTTATGACAAAATTTATTACAGGCGGAAGGGCGGAGGTTCGGGTCGACCCCGCAACCTCCCTCACACCAACCACCATACATACCAATAGGCCGCACCAAAGAACTTAACATATATTGTTGATGGATTATATTTATATTCATACATATGGAAAGTTGAGTGGAGGAGGGGGCCAACCCCCTCATGCATGTGACTGAAGCCTACGACTAGGAGCAGAGTTTAAAATCAATGTGTAGAGGTTAAGTTTAATGCGGGTTTAATTAGACCCATAAAGAAAATGTTAAATGCACTTATCATATATTAATCCAGGTTATGTTAAATCACACATTTAGCACTAATATCCAGTTAAACACCCACTTAACTTAATTAACCTGAGTTTAATTCGGTGGAGAAGATGGAAGAGTCCGCCAAATTTGGTGCTGCCCCAAAATTAGTAGCACTAACTGGAGTTTCCTAGGCCAAAATTGAATGTGCCATAAATTTTGCAAAATTTTACCAAATTGGGTTGTAGAAGAGTCTATCCTGCATGATTTGGAAATTTTGAACACATTGAAGCATGTTTCAGGAGTAGTAGAGGATTTTAAACATCACGCTTTTCCATTTTGAGCTAATACAGAGGCCCAAGCCATGGAAGCTCGACCAAGGAGATGTAGCCCAAGAGGGGTGAACTCCTTCATAAAAAAAAAGTGTTATTGGATCATTTTTCTGGTTTGATGTAAATTTTATTGCTGAAGTTCAGTAATTTGTTTTTAAGTTAAAATGCTCATGAATTTAACATAAAACTTGATACATTTACCTGTTTAACACTCACAAACACCTCAAGAAACCTATGCACATGAAGCAAAAGATCAATTTTTTTTTTATAATTCTGAAGATGAAATTAGCAAAGAAAAAATAACATTCAAATTTAGATCAATCCCATCAAGTGCTTCATCAAATCCGACATAAGTGCCCGAACATATTCATATTGTCCTTGCTAGGGTTTCTATATTGAAAATCTCACATATTTTCTATATGCCAGGGTTTCTCTCAAACCCTAACCTCATAATATCCATCAATCCCTAATACATAGATTTCCCATGGTTTCCTTCAAACCCTAGAATTATTTTAGGTCTCCTCCATCCTCTCTTTCTTCCATCTATGGTGTCATCATATGGGCGATCTCCATGACTTTTCTTCAGCCCAAATCTTATACCATGTTAATTTTTCTTAGGGCTCTATATTGTTCTTTGATTTGATAATTGCATTTCTTCATTAACACATTAAGTTCACCCCATAACATAATGAAATTATTCATATTTACATCATTATTCAGTAACACATGCAACTATATAGAAATAACAATATCATCATCAATGTAGCAGTACATAAAGGAACAATAGAAGAAAACATTCACACATAGAGACACCGGATTGGTCAGAGACCAAGGAAAAACCATATAAGGGGGAAAATCCTTTCAAATTATCATTCTTATTATATTGTAATCAAGTGATTCAACAAAAGAGAGTACATCTATCCATATTTCCATTCATATAACTATCCGGTTAAACAACATGATAAATGAACCCAATAATTCTTAAACTCAAAATTCTGATTCTTAAGCCTGTAATGAATTGTCATTGTTTTCGGTCAACTGCCAAACACTACGTTCGCTGAGAAAAATCTTTGAAGGATTGATATTTCATCTTTTAGGTCCAAGTCGTACAGAGGAGGAGTCATCAAAGTGTCTGGAAGAGCCTAGTCACTCCCTTGAGCTTGGTATTCATGAGTCTGGGGTCTGATCCTCTCTATGGCAGGCATGTGACTGTGAATATGAAGACCATAACTCCCAGTTGTATGGATGGAGAGTTATTCATCTGAATAGAAGGATCCAATCACATGGATGAGATTTTGTGCGAGTGACTATGGTCGAAATCCTTTTTTTTGTGCCTGCGACTGTGGCACAAAACCCTAGATATGAAATGCGAACTTCAGACCCTGCAATCTCACCTCAAAGCAAACCCATTCCTCTGTGGACAAGCCTCATACTTGTGTGAGCCAAAAACCAAGATAGTAGTGTGTCCCATGATGTTTTCAAATTGAGTTAGAGGTCACTTGTATTCATAGCCTTCTAAGGGGGTCCAATTTTCTTTAGGGCCGACCTTATCAAATATGCACATGTGGCCTTTTCTTCATAAATACACTTTCCCTCATCAAATTTGCGTGATCTTTAGGTCGATTTTGGTCCTGTCAAAAAGAAAAAATTCAATGCAATAATTATCTCCATCAAGTAAGTTGTCCAAAGTGGAATTTGAAAGCATTTGAATAGTTTAACAAGATGTAAACATGCGTTGTTTCGACTGGAAGATAAATACTCTAGAAAATAAGTAGGCCCAAGCATGTTGAAGAGGAACAATTTTGTTTGATTGGTAAGCCTAGGGTTGTACTTACTAATACGAATTTGAGTGAATCACCTATTGAAATTCAAGTATTACTAGATATGTTTGCTAACATCATTGTTGATGAGTTTCCAAATGCCTTACTACCCATAAGAAGCATCAATCACCACATAGACCTAATTCCAGGAGAAAATTTTCCAAATAAGGTAGCTTATAGGATGACACCCAAGGAGAATGAGGAAATCAAAAGTTAGGTTCAAGAGTTGTTGGATAAGGGAATAATTAAAGAGATTTTGATCCCTTATGTTGTACTTGCAATTTTGAGTCTAAATAAGGATGGAGGATGGACAATGTGTACCGATTCCAGAGTAATAAACAATATAATAGTAAGATACAAATTTCCTTTACCTCGTGTAGATGATATAATTATTGTTTGAGGGATGCAAATTATTTTTCAAAATTAGAACTGAAAAGTGGATATCACTAGATTATGATGAGAGAGGGAGATGAATGGAAATATTACTTCAAAACTAATGATGGTTTATATGAATGGCTTGTCATGCCTTTTGGCTTGAAAAATGCACCTAGTACATTCATGAGACTCATGAATAAACTCCTTAAGGATTTTATTGGAAATTTTGTTATTGTATATTTTGATGATATTCTTGTTTTTAGTAAAACTAGGAAAGAACATGTGAGGTTATTCAAATTGATGCTAAAGAAGTTATATCAGGAGAAACTTTTGGAAAATATGAAAAAAATTTCCTTCATGAAAATAGAATTAGCCTATCTGGGTTTTATAATCTCTCCATAAGGACTATAGATGGAACCAGAGAAGGTGAAAGCTATTAAGGAATGGCCTACAACGAATAATATTCATGAGGTAAGAAGTTTCATGGGTTGGCTAGTTTCTATAGAATATTCATTAAAAATTTTAGCCATATGTGCACCAATAGTTGAGACCATAAAAAAGGAACATCAACTATTTAGGTGGACTATCACAACTGGAAGAGAAATGGAATTGTTGCAAGAAAATATAGTAAAACAACCAATTTGATCTATGCCTAATTTCATAAACATTTCCAAGTTAAGTGTGATGCAATCAGAATGACCATTGTTGTTCTTCTAAGTTAGGATGGTAAACCTGTTGCTTATCTCAGTGAGGATTTGAATGAATCCAAACATAAATATTCTACCTATGACAAGGAATTTTTTGCAGTGATACAATATCTAAAAAATGGAGGCATTATCTCATACCTAGAGAATTCATCTTGTATACTCACAACCATGCCTTCAAGTTTATAAACAGGAAGAGAACTTAAATCAAAAGCATGCAAAATGGGTTGATTTCATGCAAATTTTTACTTTTTTTATTAAACATATCAGTGGGAATTCTGACAAGGTTGGAGATTCTTTGAGTAGGAGCTGCTTGGTTTTGCAAAAAATCCAAGTGGGTACTTTGGGATTTGAACATCTTAAGGAAATGTACAAGGAGGATCTAGAATTTAGAGAAGCTTATGAAGTGTGTGAGAATTCAGTGTTGAGGGATAGAACTCCTTGGATCAATTATATGATTTAGGATGGACAATTGGTCAAGGGTGGCCAATTTTTCATTCCAAAGTGCTCAATGAGGAACAAATTATTGAAAGAAAAACACAGACTCAGAGTATTAGTTGGCCACTTTGGATATGATAAGAATTATGCTCAAATAAATTATTTTTGGCCAAGAATGAAATTTTATGTTAAAATTTTTATGGATAAATGTAAAATTTGTTAATATTCCAGGGGTAAGAAACAAATTTGCCTAATAGAAGTACAAGAAAGAGCCCATTTTAAATAGTGTATGGTATGCACCTAAGGGGAATTTATGAACTTAGAGATATAGGAAAGGAATAATTAAGGAGTGTAAGTGTAGAAGAGTTCACTACAACCATGAAAAGGTTACATTTTCAAATCAAGGGGTAATTACAAGACAACAATCAAACTTGTACAATAAAAGGCAGATCTAAAGAGGAGAGAAGTTAATTTTGAAGTTGGAGATATGGATTTGGAACATCTTATATAAGAGATATTTCCAAAGAATGAAAATAATAAATTGAAGTCAAAGAAGATAGGCCCTTGCAATATTCTAAGAAAAAATTCAACTAATGCTTATGAACTTGAACTATCACGTGATGTAGGAATTTCAATGATATTCAATGTTGCAGATTTTGAGAATTTGGAGGGCTGGAGATTAATTCAAATTATATTCTTGATAATTACTTGTGAGCTTACTTGGATTACTTATGTCTTCCCTTATTTAGCTTATTTAATCTTTCATCAAGTCAATTATTAAAATACACTGGACAGAAAAATTAGGCTCCTAGAGCCAGGGCAAAACCTCTCCCTCTTGGAGAGGAAAACCCACGAGAAGTTATTCTTATAGATATTAAAATGAAAAGTACCATGCCCTAGACTTAGACCCTTGACCTATATATATGCATCCAAGACCTTGTCCTTACTTCTTTGATGTCCTTCAATGTTGATCCTGTTGATTATATAGTTCACCATTAATATTTAATTGAAGTCATGCGGAGCAAAGCACCCAATAGCATTACTCATGACTAAAGTTTGAAGCTGGCTAAGTAGAAATAGCGCTAAGCTAAGTCACGTGCGAGAAAAGGATAAGCACATTTCTATAATAGAGCGGAAATACATAAGGACTTTGAACATTAGCCGAGTGAAGATATAAAAGGCACAAAGGGAAATAATATAAAACGGGGCCCGTATTCACTTTATACACATTGGCAAAGGATCCCGCAAGTGTAATTCCGGGGGGGTCACGAAGTGGAGGAGAAAGGTAGAGCCTTACCCCCCCGGAAATTTGATGACATGTCAAGAGGGTTGACACGAGGCGAGTGTTATACAGGGAATAAAGCACGGGTTTTAAAGCTGTCACAATATGCATTTCACATTCCACGAGGGCTATGTTCTGAGGCAGAGCTGTCACCATGATGATAAGGTAAGGTAAGTTCTTAGGATATCTGGTACTAAGGCCCGTACCGGTATTTAAACTGACACGCGGTGTTTACCTACCTGAATTCTAACACCCAATTCCTACATGCCTCGTGTCTCACTGTCAGTGTCCTTACGGCGCTTACCCCACTTGCTTCACCATTCCACCTTTTCCCGAGCTCCCTCAGTTCTATATAACAGTCCTCCGTCTTTTACTGCAGTAAAATATTCAGGTTTTCAACTACGGTATAAAAAAAAGTGGGAGCTCAGTACCAGGTCCACCCAGTCACTGTCAGTACCACTGCATCGCTTTCCTGAACAAAATTCCTACTGTGCAGGTATTCCATCCCTCACATTCCCTCTGGTTTCATTTTGTTTTTAAAATTTTCATGTTGGTCATGGGTAAGGTCACAACCAAGAAGTCAGAGCCGGAGACTCCCCAAGTCCGTGAAACCAGAAACCCTCCAGGGTTTGAACATTTCTTAGACCGACAAGCCGATATCTGCAACCCACAGTATCCATTTCCCATTAGCAGTATCAAGCCTGAAATTTTTAGGAGACATGTCGAAAACAGGGATAGGTATCGGGTGGTTCTGTCGGGACTATATTATCAAATTACCCCTCCAGTTTATTCAGTGGTATAATTTATCTGTTGGCTCAGGGACTCCTACAAATAATGTCAGGGCATGTTCCTCTCAGCTCAAGGGAATAGGATATTCACTCTTTCCCCCGATATTATCAGAAAAGCCCTTCGTTTTCCTACCAGTTCAAACTACGTCAGTTTTAGTGAAGTTACTCTGACCCCTTAGTTTTCCAAATTGCCATGGAAACAACAGGGAAATTTCAACGCCTCCATAACCAACGATCAAACCACAACTCTCCCTTCCGCAGAGTCATTCCCTCTGAGTCTGTTTAAAGAAGAAGTCCATCCTATCCTTGCTCTCATTGCAGGTTTATTAAGTGTGGATGGTTTTGGGAAAACCTCCAGGGGATGTGTTGCTTTATTATGGTTAATGTCTCAAACCGGGGTTGTTCTGGACATTCCTGGTTTCCTAGCCTCCACCATTCAGACCTAGTTCTAGGAACTCTCAGACATGGGTCGCTTCCACTTTTTCTCTATGGTTTTTTACCTCTTCCTCTTTTAGCATGCTAATAAATTTGAGGGTTTGGGATTTGATAAGGTGTACAAGATAAATTCTCAGCCCAGACCAATTTTTGATTGGAGCCTTGCAACACATCAGTTACCAAATGGGGTGGGCTACTCAAGGTTTCTAAATGATTTCATGCCTATTGCCTACACTATCATCCACGACTCTCCTTGACCTAGGGTTTTTCCTGAGATGAAGAGATGGTTACAGTATAGTGAAGCCCAAAGCACCGGGGATTGGTACTTGTTTGATAACTACACTAAAATACGATTTTATGGAGCCGAAGTTCCCCCCTACCAGTTGCCCGTGTTTCCTGCCCGACGGATTTATGCTTTGGAATACATTCGGCAGACCCTAAAATCTGTCCAACTCCACTTTCTCCCTGCAAAAAAGGGGTTTATCCTCAAGCTTCCCATTACCATTGGCCGTTTTTTTGTCAATTCAAGGCACACCCTCCTTGTGGTTGAAAAGTTGCTTCAAGACATGGATTTGAGACAAGGGAAAGTTTGGCCCTATGATCCGAGGGGCATCATTTCTAATAGAAGGAAAAGGAACAAATCAACCCCATATGTGCATGAAACGAGACCTTTCATAGAATGGCGGGCTAATCTTGAAAACTGGCCTTTGCTTTCGCAGATGGAGACTGATTCATCTGTGACAGGGGAAAAGGTAGATGCAGCTTCAACAAGTGAAGTTGGTAAAGGAAAAACGGGGGAGGCAGGTACATCAGGAGCACGTTCTCCCCCCTCTAAAAGGCAGAAAACAGTGACCAGTGAAGCGAAAGTTATTGGGGAAGAACAGTTGCTCGAACAGGAAATACCATATGGGAGACCAGACAAGAGAAAAACATGAATCAAGGTGTTATGGGATAGTGTTACCTCTTCTGATTTCTCATAAGTCTCACAAGCTATCATAGCCGGCAGTTCCTAGGTCACAACCGAAAGGAGTTTGAAGGCTAGAGCAATCAGAGATAAGTACCAGGCTGAGCTGGAAGGATTTGCTGAGAAATACCACACCAAAATTTTAGCTGCAATGAGCCTGGACACTGAACATTTAGTAATGGCCATGGACGAGGCTATTCTGGACCTAGATGCCGGTACTACCAGCTACAGAGCATTAGAGTTTGCAGTCGACATGTCAAAAGTGCCGAAAATTGATAAATGCAACATATTTCAGGTTTTCGGTGATATGATAAAGGATGAAGTGATGCGGCTTTCGATCACTTTGAAGAAGTTGCAGAACAAGCATGCCCAAGTGACGGAGAATTTCAGAAAGGAAAAGGTCAATTCCCGCGCCCTCACGAATGAAATACGCTCTCTCCAGGATGTGATTAAAGGAAAAGAGATAGGTGAAGCCAACCCCCAGGGTCACCTTATCGATAAATTACAGAAGGAATTTGCAACCTTGAAGGGTAAAATTAATATACCAGGCTCTCATCATGTACAAACAGCCGAGTTAGTCCAGGCTGAAAAAGACAAAGCAGACTTGGCTGATTCTCTTGCAAAAGAGAAAGAGGAAAAAGAAAAGATCACAGAAGAGATGGCTGTTCTTCAAGGCAGACTGAATGCATTACAGACAACTTGGGACACACATATGTGTGCACCACCGGTCCCACCAGAGACTAGTTCACTGTCTGAAAAACTAACCACATCATTGGCCACACATGATACAATGGAGAAATAGGTCTCCACAGCGAGACAAAGAATCAGTGAGTTGGAAGCTCTTTTGGTTGAGAACTCCAAGAGGATCGAGGCCATGCAGAAGGAAATTGAGCAAGGGAAGAAGGAGAAAGTAGAGAAGGAGAAAACCATCAGCGAACTCACTAATCGCTTGAAAGGTAATATCACCCTCATGGAAGCTAGACGATTAATTTGGGCAGAGATCATCATGGAGGTGAAAGGGAATTGGGCATTTTTAAACGTCATTGTGGAGATAAATTTTTCCATGCTCTATCTGAGAAGAAAGCTTCATGAGGGGAATACTGATGCATCCAGAAAAGTTCAGGATGCAAAGAGATATATATCTTTCCTGAAAGGGCTAAGACCTGAAGACGTGGCGAAACAGGGTATAACAAGCAAGTTCAAGGAAGCCGCTGAATGTCAAAAAATAATTTAGAAGGATTTTTCTCACAGTATAGCTTCAAGTACCTTGGAGAACGTGGCAGTCAATTTAGAGCGGTTTGAGATGGTCTGGGTCGAGATCACAACTGTCAAACTTCCATCATGCTGGGATCCCACCCACTCCGTATTATAGCTGTTACCAGCTTATGAGGCATGTCTTAGGGAGGAGATGAATCGAACCGATGTACTTTTAGACAACTCCACTCAGCTGAAACCTGAGGCTATAGTTTCAACCCTCAGCAAGGAATTTTCCCTCCTGCACCTGGTGAAGCACAAAATTCCTATTGATGCAAATTTCGATGATCTCACTGAAGCCTATATCAGACTAGAAGGTTTCGCGTCAATGCCCAAACCTGCAGCAGATAGTCAGCAAAGGTGCACCAAATATGCCAGCCTGTTAGCCAACTCATCAGCAAATGTCCCCCCACCTGTGTCAGCAACTGCATCAACTCCGTCACACTAGTGAACATGGTTAACTCATGATTGGGCCCTAGTGGCCTTTACTTTTATTTTACTTTGTTACTTTCAAATTTCGAGTGGAATTCACATTTCACTCTTGCATTTTACTTCTTGTTAAGGCAGTTTTAGATATTTTGTTTTGAAACGGCCATGAACCTAACTGTAAATGATGAGAAGCTCCATCCCTCATCATGAATTTTGGTTACTTTTGATTAAGATTTCAAACTAATTACTAGCACACGAGGAAGATATTTTTCCCAAAATATCTTCCCACACATGTTTCTGAAGGTTCTATATAAGCAGTAAACCAATAGGAAAAAGGGTTCCATATTTTCAGAAGAATACGCTGAGAAAGAATTATGTATGCATTTTGTTTAAATTTTGTTATGAATGTGAAGAGCCCATTGGGTCTCAGTGATGAGGAGTTTCATCTTTAATGAGGATTTTGGCCTTCATAATTTACAGTCTGTAACTCTCTCCTATGTGTTATAGCTTAATTGTTCATTTCGTTTACATCCATTTCTCTTGTATCATGTTCTAGAATGCGAGTGGCTCACTTGTCTTGGTATGAATTTATCGTAGTTGATACTCATATTAAAACTTGTCTAGCACTTTAAATATGGCTCAGGCATGATATGTTGTTTCATTTTTCACTTCAACCGTACTTCTTCTATATTAGCTATGATGGAATGTTATCTTTAAAGCTATTGTCATGTGTGGATTCTTGTTATTATAAGCCCACTACATGTTGATATTCGTTTCTGGATTTCATCTCGGTGACAGCTAGTATTCTCTCTATATTTCATACACAGTAATCACCCTCTGATTATTCATCTCTGTGAAGTATTTTATAATTCAGCCCTCTTTATAGAAAGATGTCTTTGAATTTTCTGATACATTTCTATTAGAAATTCACACTTTGCCTCTGTAGTATTCCTTTCTTTGTGCTGAAGTTTTGAGGATTTTGGTTCCATCTTAATTAAACCTTCCTGTTTACACGAGATAGCACGCGAGTCTTTTGCTGAATAAATTTCATGTTATATCATATGCTCCTTGCTATATAAGATGTCCTAGGCACTGGTCTTTCACAACTCAAGGCTATCTCTAGGAATGACAACAGATCCTTTCTTCCTTCACCAACTTGCACTTTTTTGCACCAAAATTTCCTTTTATTTGCAGACATATCCATACTTCAACATATAAAATCTGACTTTGAATTGACCCTCTTCTCGCTGTAAATACTTTAGGATAGTCCGCAATTATCTTGGTGTATATTCCACACCCTTGTTTCAGCAAACCATAGCTCCAATTATACTTTTATACCACACAAATGTGTGTACCTTAACCAGACCTAAAAGACATCAAAATCTGCACTGAAACAATCCTATAATCCGTACTAAACTTGCCCTGTAATCCGCACTGCACCCTGTCCTGTAATCTGCACTACACCTCGTCCTATAATCAACACTGCACTTTCTGCACTTTCGTACTGCACTTTGCTGCACTTTCGTACTGCACTTTGCTACACTTCCGCACTGCACTTTCCTGCACTTCGGCATTGCACTTTGTTGCACTTCTGCACTACACTTTGCTGTACTTCTGCACTGCACTTAGAGATGATCAAAATTTCGTGTTTTCTGCAAAGGATACATGGGTATATATAGTTTTTTACCCCTATATATAAGCTGACCTTACAATGTGAATCAGTGTGACTATTTAGGGATCCGACATGACTGTTATGAGGCCGAATTCTCTAGCTGTTTGAAGGTCAACTTGACACATTATTTAGGCTTGTATATTAGCGTTGTATGAGGGCTGAATAATAGCCATTCTTCCACGGTTTATTGGAATAGGTCTTGGAGAATTCCATGACTACTAGGTTCTTCATATACATGAAATTATATACATTTATAAACCAAAGATAAACCTTAAATAGACATTAAGAAGAAGTATATTAACCTAAGATAAAATCTTGCTCATGAAACCCATGAAGCAAGTCCAACAAATATACATTTTATTATCTTTGACTTATTCTTTACATAAAATACATAATTACGTAGTCAATATGAAGACCAACCTAGTTACACTTTTCAACACTCCCTCTTAACTAGGGAGGTATTCATAGAGGTACATGGTTACTTTCAAACTGAAGAATCTCATTAGAAGAATCAGATTGGTAATTACATCTGTATAGCATCATATCAACCAACATTGTCCTATTGCAAGGCCTTGATTAACATCCCCATCTCTCAATGAGACAATGGGATACAATGCTGGCGAGACACATGACTTATAGACACCATAGTCATTGTCTCTCCAAGGTACATACTCCACCCAGGTGTTCCCAAAGCATGACCTTCTTAAACTATTCTTCTCTTGGGTAGCCAACCCTCAAATAATATCAGTCCTCGACTACTCTTATCTTGAATTCCCTATCTCATTCTCAAAGAGTATCGAATTATAGATGATTACCCAATCCTCCATTCTGTCTTTTAGGTGAAGACCAGAATGATGTGTCTATCCATTCTCTCCACATGGCCTTCACTAAGACTTATGACTGTTAGTCCTGGTCTAGTGCATGACACATGTATTAGAGAATCACATATGTCACTCCCTCTCAACACATGAAGGACATAATTCAAGTTTCTTCCAATTAAGAAACTTACCACTAGGCTCCCTCTTAACCAGGGTCCTGTAGCAAAAATCCAACTACTCATGAAGAATTCCTCCCCTCGATGTCATGGATTTCGATATTGAGGAATCTTCAACTTTTGGCTTCATAGGGCATAGATCATCCATCACTTTCAGTCACGAGTCATGTCCACTATCAGAAATTGATTCATCATTCTTTCTCATCTGGTCCACCGTTATGCCATGCTTATTTTCTTCAGATCATTTCCAAGGATCATACATCCTTTCTCATTATTAGTAGCCCTGCACAAATTCATCCAGATAAACATATACATATGAAATTTTAAAACAAAAGTTACCTCAGTGATAATATTTCACCATTAAATCTTCTTGTAGGCATCGACATCTTCTATTCCGATTGACACATCTCCTAATGATATGTTTTTTCAAGGGTCTTCTTATTTACCAGACTTCTGTCAGAGTCTACATATCCTCCCAGGAGATCTCCTAGCCACAAATTATTTGCTTCTGGATGATAAGCACCCCTTGACATGGTTGCATTTCATGATCTCTTCCTTTCTGCACATTCTCCATTCCCAAGAACTTAAAATTTTCTAGTTTCTCGTTCATATAGAACCACCTCGTATTCCATGAGGACATATTATGTTGATTTCATCTGTTAAGGCACCAAGAGATCCTTCTTCATAGATCATAATTATAAATATGGAAGTATATTACCTTCAACCATATGACATGACTTCACAGCATCCAGTGTCAACATATAAATATATACATACCTCATACCTTTTTCCCTTGAGTCATCCTGTAGAAATTTATCTATAATGAAGAGCTTCATTCCCTTGGCCTACTCCATCAATATGTCATCACATCCCAGAATTCTGTTTTCATGATGACCCTTGATATTGATGACTGCTTTCCATGAGTAACGTTATCAGAGAGGTTTTCCCAGAGCTGATTCACCAAGAGCTCCTAACATGCTTTTTATCATGATGCTATAATATACATTTCTTTCTATCGTACTATTTTACAACCAACATAAATCACTTAAAGGAGAAGATGATCTCAATCATATTAGAGATCAATTGCTTCTTCTTTCTTAGATTTCTTTGCATTAGGTTCTTCCCTCACATCTGAGATATGGGCTTCTTCGCTTTTCCTCTTTTCCTTGTCAGATTTAGGACAATCTCTTTTATAATTCCCAAGCTCATTACATCCAAAGCATTGTACTTTTTCCATATTCCTTATTTTATTCCGAGGACCAAATTTTCCGAATCTTCCTTTCTTCCGTAATGTGGCTACAAAAGCTTGATTCTCTTCACTTGGTCTTGTATCAGCTTTGGCTTTCAGTCTTGTTTCCTCTATTTTACATAGAGACCATAAATCATGGAATGGTGTGGCTTATTTCTTCCCATATAAACTTGAAGTGAAGTTTCCCCATTCCTCTGGTAGAGCATTCAACACCACTGTAGTCATTTCAGTGTCAGACATTACTTCTCCCAGTTCCTACAGTTGATCTCTTATTTCAGAAATCGTCATAAAGTATGGAGTGATTCCTTCTTCCCTGGATAATTTCATTTTATATAGTTCTTGTTTCAAAGAGATTGGTTCTCCTCCAGTACTCATAGATAATAACTCCAGCAGTTTCTCATATATATCTTTAGCAGACTTTAGTTTTGATACATAGGGGATGAGTGAGTCCTTAATGGATTATATGAGAATCCTCTGGGATCTGATTTCTCCCTTCATGTACTTGGGCATGAGCTGGAGCATATTCTTTTGGTTTTTGAATTATCAATCCATCGATGTAGTCCATAACTTTGTCTTCAATTAAATTCAAATCTGCCCTCTTCCCCCATACGCTAAATTTTGATGACCCAACTAGTTTGTTTCTCTCTTTACAATAAGTCATCTTGACAGATTTAATTAAGGTCATAGATACTTACTTGAGTAGAGTGGCTTGCATCTTCCTTGATGATGATGAAGGAGTTAGGAGCTTCTTCTAAGATAGAAATATTCAATCTAGGTGTTCTTGAATCCTTGATGGCAAAGGATATCTTCAAAAGATGATGACCTCTTCAATCAATGTCTTGAATGAAAATATTTAATGGTAAAGATTATTATCTTGAAAATTTGATCCTTTGAAAGAGATGAAGATATTTCTTCAAAATAGCTTGAGAGTCTTCCTTGCAAACTGATTTGAATTTTCACCCAAACTTTGAATTTTGATTCCTCTCAAAAAGCCCTTGAGTTCAACACC
This sequence comes from Pinus albicaulis, assembly GCA_034641835.2. Taxonomy (NCBI): domain Eukaryota; kingdom Viridiplantae; phylum Streptophyta; class Pinopsida; order Pinales; family Pinaceae; genus Pinus; species Pinus albicaulis. Next base: position 1,358,898,352 of record CM076584.1, on the reverse strand, counting down.
TTAGCTCTGATACCATTCTGAGAATTTGAAGGGCTAGAGATTAATTCAAATTCTCTTCTTGATAATTACTTGTGAGCTTACTTGGATTAATTATGTCTTATCTACTTTATCTTATTTAATATCTCATCAAGTCAATTATCAAAATACACTAGACACACAAATTAGGCTCCTAGAGTCAGGGAAAAACCTCTCCCTCTTGGAGAGGAAAACCCATGATAAATTCTTCTTATAGATATTCAAATGAAAAGTACCATGCCCCAGACGTAGATCCTTGACTTGTATATATGCATCCAAGACCTTGTCCTTACTTCTTTGATGTCCTTCAATGTTGATCCTTTCTTCCTTCACCAACTTGCACTGTTCTACACCAACAGTTCCTTTTATTTGCAAACATATTCGTACTTCAACTTATAAACTCTGACTTTGAACTGACCCTCTTCTTGCTGTAAATAATTAAGGATAGTCCACACTTCTCTTGGTGTATAGTCCGCACTCTTGTTTTAGCAAACCACAGCTCCAATTATACTTTGATACCACACAGATGTGTGTACCTTAAGCAGACCTGAAACACATCAAAATCCACACTAAAACAATCCTGTAGTCCTCACTAATCTCGTCCTGCAATCCGCACTACACCTCGTCGAGTAATCAACACTACACTTGTTGCACTTCCGTACTACACTTTGCTTGTTAGGTCCCTATATTACTAGTGTAGTCCCTTATTGTTGTTAGTGTATCCCCATTATTGTTATTGTTTTACCCTTGTAACCCCAATATTGTTATTATGGTGCCCTTACATTATTATTTTTAGGTCATCTAGGATTATATTATGACCCCATGGACTCCTATATATAGAAAGAGGTTTTGTTATTTGTATCATCCAAGAATTGTTCATTTATGTAATGTAAATGAGGTTTCCCCCTTGAATTGGCTTATTTCTAAGGTGTTGATCTCTCTTTTCTTCTATTTTTGGAGCTGGTTTCATAAAATTTGGAATCAAAGCTTTGAATTCTAGGGTTTCTCTACTCTAAACAGGTCATCGTGGATTTTTCGCTATAACGTTTTTTATACGAAGGTTAAAAAGATGAAATTTTTATTACGTAAAGTCGAAATCCCGAGGAATTTCATGTAAAAATTTTAGATCTTGGTTTGCAATATTTTCAGAGATATGATCTGTGGAAGTTAGGGTTTTTTAGGCTCCTGAATTTCATCTTAAAGAGGTGACTGTGGGAAAATCGTCATAAATATCTCTCTGAGCATCAGATTGGATTTATGTAAAAAGTGGATGTAGGTAAACGAACTTTAGTTTTATGAATAGCAATTTTAGAGCCGAAAGAGGAAACAGTGACACGTGGCATGCCATGCAAGTTCGCTCTACTGAACCAGTCCATAATTAGGTCATTGTGGGAGATTGAGCATAAATTTGCCTTGAAGAATCCAAATTAGGTCAGACTTGTGGAATTAGAAAGAAGATTCCGAGGGCTAATACATGACTGAATTTCAGATATTTAAGATCCAAAATCATAGAGATAATTTAGTTTCAATATCAATCTCCTCAAAATCAAGAAAAAAGTGTGTATTTTTTTTTTTTTTTCGAATTGCATAAGCCATGTTTGAAGAATCAGTTTGAATTGATTCCAAGGGAATATTGTAGAATCGATATCAATATTGGGTTCTAAAATCCCCCCTAAAAATAATTCAACACCCATTAAGCCTTTAGAAGGCTCTACTATGACTCATGAAGACGAAGAAGTGCAACATGACATATCAAAATTATACGAGCAAGTGCACCAAATTTCACTCTCACAAAGAGAAACAAAATATGAGATGGAAGTTTTGAGGAAAGGCATGGAAGCTAAGATGGATGGTTTGAAGAAAGGCGTGGAAGCTAAGATGGATGGTTTGAAGAATCACATGGAGGCTAATATGGCCGATGGCATGGAAGTTGGAATGGAAGCTAAGATGGATGACATGGAAGCTACGATCGATGAAAAAATGGAAAACATGAAGAATGATATAAAAGTAGACATGGCAGGTTTGACAAAGTTGATACAAGAAATGTTTCCTAATGGCGAAAATATAGTAGAGAAAACTCATGATGGAAACAAAATAAATGTTAATCATGATTTAGCAAACTCTAATGTTGGATGGAAGACCCACCATATTCCAAAGATCGATGTGAGGAATTTTGATGGTAAGGATTCCGTAACATGGATACTACAGATGGAGAAATATTTGATCTCAATAATGTGTAAAACACACAAAAGGTACGCATTGCAACTTTATATTTAGAAGAAAATACATTTGTATGGTATCAATGGCTTTTCTCTCATAAAAAAATTGTCACTTGGTCAATTTTTACGGAGGAAATGATAGCACATTATGAGCATACAAAGAGAAACACATTTTTTAGCCAATTGATAAATCTCAAACAAAAGGGTTTAGTGGTGGAGCACATTAAGGACTTAAAAAAAATGAATACAAGGGTAACTAATATTCCAGAGGAAAACAAGATTAATGTCTTCATAGGGACTTTAAAGGATAACATCCAACATAAGGTTCGCATTTGGGAACCTGATTCATTGGAGATGACATTTAGGTTGGCCAGAAAAATTGAATGTAAAATTATGGCGACAAGGAAGCCTACCACTCACATCTATAAAGATGGAAGTGTTGCTACTCCTAGAATTCCACAACCTACAAGGTTGACACCACAACAATTGGAAGAAAAAAGAGAAAAAGGAATTTGCTACAGTTGTGATAGAAAATACATTAAAGGTCATAAGTGCACTGAGAAGAGATTATTTTACATAGATTGTGAAGAGGAGGAAGAAAATGAACAAGAAACTTCAAAAGAAGAGGATATACACCAGGAACCAACCCTAGAAGAAGAGGAAATGAGTTCGACCATATCATGTAGTGCATTGGTAGGAATTACCAATCCTCAAACTCTCAAGATAGAAGGACATATCAAGAAGAAAAATGTAATAGTGTTGATTTATTCAGGTAGTACCCATAATTTCATTTATTGTAAGGTAGCAAAGGAATTTAATTTTTTCCTACACCCATCACCAGAATGTCAAGTGATGGTTGTAAATGGAGGAACTATAAATTACTTTGGAAAATACCATAATATCAAGATAAATTTTGGTGCTGGAATCAACACTTGGACTGCATCAAGCACCTAACTAGATACGTCTTAAGCTCTGAGAGCTATTCTTATGATTTGATTGGGTTTTTTGGAAAGTGGTTGGATCTCAAGCACTCTGAAAGGATTGTTGAACGGATAAAAGGCTTTGACACATATGAGGGCATTGGTGTATGATGTGGTAGCAAAATTGAGTTTGTAGCCTGATGGTTAGAATAATGGAAGAAAGACAATGGGTATGTAGGACGGAAATCCACTGCTGGGAGGAAAAATGACACAAATTCCAGATCTGAAATGTATAGTGAAAGAATTCTTTTAAAAGACTTACAAGAATCTCACTTTACATTTAAAGAATTCCATTACAAGGAATGCTTCTGACTAACATGACCTCATGAATCAGGAATGCTTGGTGAATCAAGACTGATAAAAACAGATTAAAATGCATGCTAGATCAAAAGACTTACAAAAACATGAAACAGAGTTTAATTCCACCTCAAGGAATGCTTATGAACAATCTTCAATTCTGAATTAGGAAAGCTTGGAACAAGACTTACAAAAATAGATCCATATAACTTAGAGGTTCACAAGACTGATAAAAACATAAGATATAATTTTTATGATAAATCTGGAAAGAAATATAATGTATGTAAAAACAGAAGGGAAAAAAATACACACACTATAAGCTTTTGTGAATTCTCAAGAGTGTAACTAGAATATATTATGAGTTCAAAAATACACAGCTTCAGGAATAGCATGAGGATCATCAACAGGACCAGGGCACTAGGCCCTATGCCACCAATCATCTTCCTCTATTACATAAAACTCAACTCTCAAATAGAGTTGCAAAAAACAAACTCCTGCTAAATTTTAGGAATGAAATTAAATAAAACAAACAGTATACAAATCAAACTGGTGCATGAATTTAGAACTGCTGAATGGTTCGAGGTTTCAAAATATGATGCATGAAACTATTTGACTGCCACATAAGCTTCTTTCTGCCACCTTCCCTAACTGTCTTCAACTGCTGCAAGAAAGGTGGAACTATAAAACTTTCCACTTTAATCAATCCTAACAGAACTCTGATAGAATTAATCATATTGACAAATTGTCTTTGAGATTTAAGAAGATATTGTTATTTTATGATAGGTGTCGAATCTTTAAATTATTTGCTGCCGGATTTTCTGCAAACCTGTGACTTTTTCTTCTGCACCGGTTACTGCTACCATATCATTACAGTTCTGTAGAAATTCCTTTTTCCCGACTTGACCCATGGAGTCTATCTCTTTATTACTGTGACGTTCATCATTACTATGCCCTTTTCTCTTTGTTGGGTCTTATCCTACCTGAGTCATTTTTCCATGTTTAGCCTTTTCTTCATAAACAACGTAAAAAACCTTATACACCCTGATGTGAAGTCTTTTAGGTTTTCAGTTTTGAACTTCATCGCATCCATGCCACAATGCATTTCACAAGGTTTAGGGATTAGCATTAAGAAGTGTTGCAAGGAAAACAAATCCTTTTGCAATGCGAAGTAGCAAGGACACATGTCAGCACTGCATCACAACGTATTTTACAAGATTTAAGGTTTATCACATTTCACAAAGTTTGGAATCGGGGAAAAGAGGTAAGTTCTAAAACCTGCGAAGTGCGATGGGTGATGATGGAGGGTGATGTGGCGGGAAGGGTCCCACTTTATATCACAATCGAGAAAAAGGAAAAGTGGAAGTGAATGAGAAATATGAGTAAATTTTGATTTTACGATGCAAAAAGGTGATAGTGATAAGTGATTTAGGTGTGCGGTAAGTGATATCACATGTATAATATATGATATGTCTAAAAGGTTTGCTGTGGGGGGTGGAGCTGCTGAGGTGGTCTGACTTACCACATCGCAAACTAAATAAAATATATTGCAGGCGCTCACAAGTAAGTCAAAGTATATGCGATGCGATATCGCAGATCGGTCATCACATTATTTAAGTTTTGTTGTGCTGCAAAAAATGTAACATCTGCGAAATGCGATGAGGGCCACACTTTAATTGAGATTGGTGAATTAAGGAAGCAGAGTAAGTGAAAAGCGATAAAAGGTAAGGGTAGAAGATGTAAAAGTGGAAAGATGGAAAAAAGGGTAAGTTTAATTATTTTTAATGGAAAATGATATGGAAAAGGAAGTGTGGTGGGGAATGGGTCCCGCTCCATCGTGTATGGTATTTCTGAAAGGTTTGTAGGAGACAACAATGTAAATGATTTAGGGTTTTTGCCTATGGGAAATGTGATTTTGAAACATAAGGGGCTAGAGGTCAAATAGAATGACAGAGAGGGAAACTTTGAATATGATTAAAAATTAGTGCTAAAACTAACCATGGGGGAATATGTATTGAATAGTCCAATGCTTTCCATTCCAATGGGAGGTGCTGATGTTGTACTAGGAGTATAATGGTTACAATCTTTGGGGACGATAAATTTTAATTTTCAAGAAATTTTCTTGAATTTTTTTTCGAAAGGAAAGGAAGTCGAATTACAGGGTTTCATAGGGAAGCTGGGAAACATAATATGCTCTAATGTCATGAAAAATATTATGAAGAAAGAACAATGAGGCTTAATTTCACAATTATGCTCACTAGAAGTTCCAACATCAAAATCATCTATTTCTCCAGATCTCCAAAAAGTCTTGGACAATGATTCCAAGGTGTTTGAAACTCCCAAAGGACTCCCACCTAATTGTGATCATGATCATGCTATTAATTTTATTCCATGAATTTTTCCTCCAAACATCAGGCCTTATAGATATCCTTATGTCTGAAAGAGCGAAATTGAACGTATGATTGCAAAAATGTTAGAGGTTGGTATAATTTGACCTAGTCAAAGTTCTTTTTCTACTCTAGTAGTATTGGTGCACAGGAAGGATGGATCATGGTCCATGTGTTTGGATTATAGGGAGCTCAATAAGCTCACTATTAAAGATAAATTTCCCATTCCTGTGATTGATGAATTATTGGATGAATTACATGGAGAAATTTATTTATCCAAGTTGGATCTTCATTCAAGATATCATCAAATTAGAATGAAGATGGAAGATATTCCGAAAACAACATTTTGAACTCATGAGGGTCATTATGAATTTTTGTTCATGCCTTTTGGCCTTACCAATGCACATTCTACATTTCAAGGGTTGATGAATTCCATTTTCAAACCCTTCCTTAGAAAAATTGTGCTAGTATTTTTTGATGATATACTAATCTACATCAAGTCTTGGAAGGATCATGTTCAACATGTTGACAGGGTGCTCAAACAATTGGAGGAGAAACAATTATATGAAAAAACATCCAAATGTTTCTTTGGAGTACAAGAGGTGGAATATATGGTCATATTGTATCTCACGAGGGTGTTAAGGTAGACCCTAACAAACTTAAAGCCATTAAGGAATGGAAAGTGCCTAGAACCATAAAGCAGTTTGCGATGATTTCTCGGGTTAACATGGTATTATCACAAGTTTGTTAAGAATTATGGGAGAATAGCAGCACCTCTAACAACATTATTGAAGAAAGATGAATTTTCATGGACTCCTGAAGCAACTAAGGCATTTAAACATCTTAAAGAGGCAATATGCCTAGCACTTGTCTTAGCTATGCCAAACTTCACAAAAACCTTTATTGTGGAATGTGATGCTTTAGGAAATGGAATTGGTGTTGTTTTAATTCAAGAAGGAAGACCCATTGCTTCTGAAAGTCGTCCAATCAAAGGAAAGTATTTACATAAATTTATTTATGAGAAGGAAATGTTAGAAATACTACATGCAATAAAGAAATGACGATCTTACCTAATGGGAAGACATTCCAAGGTAAAAAATGATCATGATAGTCTTAAAATTTTTTTGGAACAAAGACTATCTTCTGAAGAGAGGCAAAAATGGGTCATAAAGATGTTGGGTTATGACGTTGAAACCATCTACAAAAAAGGGAAGCTAAATGTTGTAGCAGATGCAATCTCAAGAAATAATGAAGAGGCGGAAGCATTTCTTTGTGCCATTTCTATTATCCAACCAGATTGGATAACCGAAACAAGGGATGAATGGAAGAAGGATGAAGAAGTGTGGAAACCCTTTCAAAGTTTGCAGCAAGATCCTAGTACATCTGATACATTTAGTTGGAAAAATGATTCCTTATGGTACAAATATCGCTTATATCTTTGTAAGAATTCCCAACTAAAACAAAATATTCTTTTGGAATTGCAAACTTCTCCTTTAGGAGGACACTCAGGATTTTTAAAAACTTACCAGAGGGTGAAGAGAGAATTTTTTTGTGATGGCCTTAAATCTAATATTCAAAAGTTTGTGGCAGAATTTTTGGTTTTCCAGCAAAATAAAGTTGAGACAATTAAGACCCTGGGTCTTCAGCAACCTTTATCCATTCCAAGTCAATGTTGGGAGGAAATTTCAATGGATTTTATCATATGTTTACCTAATTCTGAAGGAAAGAGTTTCATCATGGTGGTAGTTGATAGAATTACCAAGTATGCACACTTTTGTGCATTATCTCATCCATTTAAAGCAAGTACAATTGCTACTACATTTATGGAAACAATTCAAAAGCTACATGGAAACCAAAAGATTATTGTAAGCGACAGAGATCCCATTTTTATTGGAAATTTTTGGACAAAATTATTTTCTTTTTTAGGTACTCAACTAGCTCATAGCTCATCTTCTCATCCTCAATCTGATGGTCAAATTGAGATAGTGAATAAATGTTTGGAAGGATATCTTCGTTGTTTTGTATCTGATAAACAAACACAGTGGGTTAAGTGGTTACCTCTCGCTTAATGGTGGTATAACACTTCCTTCCATACTATAGCAAAAAATGACCCCATTTATGGCACTTTATGGATATCATCGACCATCCATCACATCATATTTAAGAGAAAATTCTAAGGTTCAAGAAGTGGAATATCACATTGAGCATCAACAAGAAGTTCTCCAACTCTTAAATAATAACCTAAATTTGGCACAAAATCGAACAAAAAAATAGGAAGATCAACATCGCAGCGAGAGAAGTTTTGATGTAGGAGACTGGGTATTTTTACAGCTACAACCATACAAAAAAATGTCCCTCAAGCAAGCTAAGAAGGATAATAAATTATTGCCAAATTACTATGGTCCTTACAAGGTGTTGCAAAATATTGGTACCATGGGATAGAAATTGGAGCTTCCTGCTTCGTCACGAGTGCATCCAGTTTTCCATGTTTCATGCTTAAAGAAGGTTATGGGTGAAAAAATTCCAGCTCAAAAAATATTTCCAGAACTTGATGAGGAAGGAAAAATCATATTGCAACCTGAAGCAGTCATGGAAAAAAGAACTCTGCAGCTATGAAATCGATCAATTTCAGAGTATCTCATCAAGTGGAAGAACTTACCCACTGAAGATTCTACATGGGGGATGATAATTTTATACAGAAGCACCCAGAGCTACTCAAGCATTGAGGAAAACACTTTTTTGAAGGAGAGGGGCATGTTAGTTCCATATATTACTAGTGTACACCCTTATTGTTGTTAGTGTAGCCCCATTATTGTTATTGTTGTACCCCGTTAAGCCCAATATTGTTATTGTTGTGCCCTTACATTATTATTGTTAGGTCATCTAGGATTATATTGTGACCCCATGGACTCCTATATATAGAAGGAGGTTTTGTCATTTGTATCATCCAAGTATTGTTCATTTATGTAATGTAAAGGAGGTTGCCCCCTCGAAGTGGCTTATTTCTAAGGCGCTGATCTCTCTTTTCTTCTATTTTTGGAGCTGGTTTCATAACATTGATGCACTTCTGCACTGCACTTTGCTGCACTTCCACACTTCTCTTTTCTGCTCTTCCACACTGCACTTTGCTATGCTTTCGCACTGCACTTAGATACGATTAAAATTATGTCTTTTTTCCGAAGGCTACAAGGGTATATATAGTTTTTTTCCCTTGTATATAAGCTAACCTTACAAGGTGAGCTGGTGTGACTATTTAGGAAGCCGACATGACTGTTATGAGGCCGACTTATCCAACTGTTTGAAGGTCAACTTGACACATTATTTAGGCTTTTCTATCAGCATTATATGAGGGATGAATAATAGCCATTCTGCCACGATTTATTGGACTAGGTCTTGGAGCATTCCATGACTACTAGGTTCTTCATATACATGACATTAAATACATTTATTAACCAAAGATAAACCCTAAATAGACATCAAGAAGAATTCTATTAACCTAAGATAAAATATTTCTCATGAAACCCATGAAGCAAGTACAACAAATATACATTTTATTATATTTGACTTTTTCTTTACATAAAATACATAATTACATAGTCAATATGAAGACCGACCTAAGTACACTTTTCAACAACAGATTTCTACCCTTACAAGGAAATTCAACCTGAGGAGGAAGATCAAGAGAAATTTTAGTGGGAAACCCAACTGCCTACAACCAAAAATTGTAGATGGAAAATATTCTTGACCAGAACATTGTCAAAATAACCAGAAAGAAGGACTATTATGAATACTTTGTTAAATGGAAGGACCTACCAATAAAATATGAAAATTGGATGAGTGTTGCAGAGATTTAGAAGAATCACAAGACAATTGAAGACATCATGGGTAGGATCCCATGAAAATATTTTTTGTGGGAGTTTGATGTAGAAGCATAAGGGCCAAGCAAATTTTCATTTCCATATGGTTGATTTTTTTTTTTGGTAATTATTGTAGTTATGATATATAGAGGAATTTGTGTCTATTAGGTTGTCAAGTTGAAGTGTCCTGATGGGATATATGTACCTATTATGTTTATTGACGTGGCATTCAATATTCTAGAATGTAGACAATTATAGGAATCTTTGAGTGCTGTTAGTTATAGTCTCGTGGAGATATTTTGTTTAGGGACAAGAAATATTTTTTTTTGTAAGTTTAATAGTGCCTTTCCATTTTCTATTTATCAAAATATAAGTAGGATTACATATCAAAACACAATAGCCTCAACCTGCCCGAAGGAAACCAGGTATGTTGGTCATCTAAGCGAGTTAAAAGCCATCTAGTATTGAATTTTTTTTTCCTCCTATAGTCTATAGACTCCATACTAGTATATCTACCAAATTCTGACAACAACTTGAAAATATAAATGCTATCCACAAAAAACATGAAGAAACAGAAAGAAACATATAAAGGCGAACCGATTTATCAGTCATCCGAGGATTCAGCCGGTGCAGGATCTTTAACACTGGACCCCGCCATGTCCACTTGGTGCATTGTTTGGATTTGCCTGTCAATTATTCCAAGTATTGTTGTTGCATGATGCTGAGAAACTAGAATATCTTGCAGTTCCTTTTTGATATCCTGGAGAACCGAAATCACCTGAGAGACCACATGTGGATCTCCTCCCACTTCTTGTAGAATCAACACAACCTTTTCCAAAACACATTTAAAGGTCTAGTAGGTCTTTATAGATTGGTGGAAGAGGGATAGTCATCCTCGAGTATTCCCTGGGTTAGCTATGAAGTCCATTTCGTCTTCCTGCATTTCTATGTATTCATCTTTATGCCCACTTTCTCTCTCCCATCCCTGGATGAGGTTACGGACTTGGGGAGGATTCCCTATAATGTAGGCTTTGAAAATGTTTTCAATAAAATATTTTTTGGTCTTCCTTCCTCGCTTGCTAGAACTTGCAATAGGGTTGACCTGCTTTTGCTTCCCTGTTCCCCTATCTTGCTTCTTGGTAGTCTGAAATTTTGTCATTGTTGTGTTTCCTCGTAAAATCAAGAATCAAATTTGCCCCGGATTATCCGACAAAGAGCTGAGAGAACCTGTTTTAATTTGTGCAGGGAATTGTAAGGAAAAAGGAAGTCAATAACAGTATTGATGTTACTGTAGGTGGGACCCACAATCTTTTTGTTCCTTTGGAAAATTTCAGAGAAGGTATTCCCAGAACGACATATGCCTATGACCAAAGGCTTACTCAAATACAAACTCAAATGAAAACTAGAATGAAGACTTGAATATGACATAATCCAATTGAGACACAATGTAAAATGTAGGAGCAGAAACCCTAAGTGGATGGTTACGCCACCCCCCTAGAAAAAACCACAAGTAAACTCTATCTTACAAAGCTTACAACATTTCATGAAACATAAAGACTAAGAACCAGACTTATTACCACCTCCCGTAATGTTGCTGGGATGGTCGTTCCTAGCCATGCTAACTATCTCAGACAATTTCAGACCCTAAAGAATTTTGGGTTTCCTACCCGAATCCCATACCATCTCTTCGAAATGTGAGCCCTTCCCAAATGATATCAAAAAACCCGAACAAGGAGAGACATTGCAGGGGGTTCTAAAGCAGGGTATCACCACAGGGCCCAGGAAAATCAATACAACCATGGCATGTTTCAAACAAAAGATAAATATTGCATGCTGTGGATTCCCAGAGCCCTGAACCTTAAAATTTAATAAAATCGACTGCAAAATATTCATAAATTCAAAATTGGCCACTCTACTATGGAAAATGGTCACATGCAGACAATGAAGTAGTCTATGTCAAATTTGTAGGTATGGGCAAGGCATTAGAATGCTAAAAAAACCTCTTTTGGAGGGATTCCTGAGGAGAGACGTCTAGTTTCTAGTTACATTCATGGTTTCCAAAAACGTTAGGAGACACAGAACATACCAGGAGAGCAGCTGCGGATGCCAAATTTCTTTCTTCGCTGCTGCAGTTTCGTCCTGTTGCCTTCTGAGATCAATGCTACCTCTCTGGTATGCAACTTTCCTAAACCTTCTATCTCAATGTTGTTTCCAAGACTTACCTGACATTCCCCTGTGGTTGCCAGCTATTCCTACGACGAGAATTATTAACGGGAATGTGTACATGTCCCAATACATCTTGCGAGGTGGTGAATCATGCATGCGGTCTGTTCACGGCGCCGCGTGCCACCGCCAAACCTCCCCTCTCACCTACCTCATGGCACCCTGATCGGGGGTTAGGGACAAGAAATATAAAATAATAAAAGAGATATAATATTCAGAGAGCTCTCAGGCTAGTGTAATGTCACCCTACTATGGAATTATCTACAATTCAAAATATAACAACAACGTGTGTTTTTGATTTATTGCATGACTGATCTTGTGTTATATTAATGTCTGTAAAAGGGACAATGGTTGAATTTTAATTAAATTTACTTGCTCATAAGATGACAACGTCGAGAAGAAATACTAAGAGCTCAAGATATGTCTAGAATCGTGATGGTGAGGAATTATCTGTGGACAAAAACTTACTTACCTGCCTGCACGCGAAAGGAAACTACTAGTGAAAGCATCAAACCCAATCCTAAAATTCGTTTTGATCCTTGAGGATGAGTACCACATGGTTTTGGTGCAAGGGCAGAGTCTGGTCATAAAACCCCCCTACTAAACTATTGCAGGATGAAAGGGCCACTCGGTGAACCAAGCCTATAGATTGATAAGCCATTGATATCATGTCACATCCCTTTCATCCATAATGAAATTTTTTTAAAGGAGACTCCAAAGAAATTTTTTTTATAGGGAACACCCTCCTTGTTAAGTCACAGTAAGTCGGGGGGGCGGGGGGTGGTGGCTGTAGTGGTGGTGGATCATTAGATTTGATCACTTTGTGATTGCATCATTAAAAAAAAATTGAAAATTAACGGAGGTAGTTTCACCCAAATATTTGGGTCTTGTGGAATAGGGTAAGGACCATAGGCTACCAACGAGTGCTTAGGTTCCATAATGAACCAAGGGTCCTAATACACGGTTTCACTACGTAACAACATGATCAAAATTTTGTTGAAAATGATTTAATGATATTTATTACTACAATTTATACCCTTAGTGACTTCCATAAAACCTAACAAGGGCTTCTAACTGGGAAGAAAATAAAACATACTAAGGCAAGATCGGGATCAAAATGTTAAAGAATGATATTTCCAAGTGTACAAAAATTAAGTATGGAAGGAGCAATGTTTTCTTCAAATATATTAAAGTCATCAAAAATATTTAACGGATGAGAATGATTAGAGACCTCATGTTGTTTCAAAAATATGTTCTACAATAAACTTTGAAAGTTATGAAAACATCATGGGGTGATGAGATTGACTACTTAAGCGAAATTATGCGAAAATAATGAATGCTTTTACGTCAATTTATATTGCCTCGAAATGCTTTTTTTGGAGGGGCTTCGTTGTATTTTCTGGCCGACAGAAAGTCAAGTAAATGTTTGGCCGAAATTTTATAATAAATTCGGCCAAAATTTTGTGTTGTTAGACTTTACGGGTCATCCGCACAAAAAATAATTCGGCCGAAGTTTTTTACAAGTTTCGCCGTACTAACACGTATGCAATTATGCAGATCCAAGCTCTGAATACATATCTTCAGATTTGGCTTGATTAAACTCCATGAAACATTCTAAATTAACTGTCAGAACCAAGACAAGCATTTTTAGAATTCAATCTACTTTCATGAAATATAACTTTTATGGAATTTCATAAATATTTACTAATTTTAATTAATTTTGTAATAAAACGGGTGCAAACAATTTTTGAAGGTCATTATGATTCAGTGAAATCAATATTCTGTATATTCCAAAATACAATGTAAAAAAAATTGAAAAATTTATGGTGTATTACATTGGTCCATCATCTGTAATGGGTAGTTTTTATTTTTTTAGTTTATAACTTATATGTTGAGAAATTCCGTGCATTGTGAAACATATTCAAAATATGCAAATTTTTCATATTGGATTAGTTCAAAAAAATCTAGTAATTATGATATGCATAAGTTGGTTTTGTAAATATAATGAAACCAACGTAGACTCTGTTTATATTGTTGTAACACATTTTGTTTCTCAAAAACACAAAGTTTCAAAGAATACACCAGTGCGTATTAACATGACTTCATATGAATCCTTTGATTGTTAAAAAACACACACTCAAAGAAAAGTTAAGTTGACATATCAAATGTGTGTAAAAAAATTCCAAAAAATAAGTAATAGAAAGCTAATAAAATTTCTGGCAACTTTTATTTTTATCGCAAAATGAAATTCTAAACAGAAAAATTGTCTGGCTTGCAGAAAGTTGAAGAACAGAAAAAAAAATGAAATTTTTTTCTCAAAAAAGGGCAAAAAGTGTTACCCAACTTCTTGAGGAAGAAATTGAAAAGTGGTTAGTTACATTTGTTGATGAAAATGAAGATAAACTATCAGCCATTGAACAAATTCGTTTGGATTCAAAGGAAATAGAAGAAATATTTGCATTAAGGGTAAAGTAAGACATAACCATCCCGCCTATGAAAGAGTATATTGAAGAATGGCTTAAAAGATAGTTAAATGAAATTGTTAATCCTAAATAATTGCCTCATCAGTTACACTAACAAAGACACAAATCCCAATATATACTCCAACATCTGATGCTACAATGGAGAGAGAGGATTCATTCCATAGGTCATCCTTCTGCAACATTGTGAGTGTTCTATATTTTATTTGAAGCAATTTCCCTTTCTTTCGTCATAGTTTTAGATCACCCAATTTTTTAAATTGTGTTATAAAGTTGTGAAGCCAATCCTTGACTGTATTTATTTATTTTCTTCCAGGTTATTATATATTATTTATTGGCCCACCAGAGCCCCATCCCAATCCCTTAGGGACAAATGCATATACTTATGTTTAAGTATAAGGAATTTTATAGAGTGCTTTAGGCACCTGCGCTATTTGAACTTAAATTATGTAATATTATTTTAAATCTCGTAGAGAGCTATCTCTAGGAGTTCATGACATTTGTGGTTTCATAGATTTTTTATTAAGCATTGGGATCTTGTGAATGTTCTCCTATGACTCTTTACGTTATTGAATGGATGAAATAATTTTAGGGATCTTTGAAATATATGAACCATTTCTTTATATTTTGTCTATGTATTTGCTTCAAATGTTTCTTCCCTGTGATATTTGAATGTATATGTACCATGGAATGACTCATCAACAATATTATATTTAGTTATATTATTTAATATTTATTCTCTTTAAAAATCATTTGGTCTACTCACTAGGGAATATGCTAAAATTTTAACTTCTTATTGTGAATTAATCATAAAATCTAAGTGTGTGGAAGAAGAGTATACCTCCGTAAAAATGTAGTGAGAACTTTAGACAATTCCGTAAGAGGTTCACTCTAGTCCTTGAGGAGAAAAGAAATCAACACAACCTTTTGTGGGAACCCTTTATGCCCACCTTTGTAGTGCACCTATTTCCATTCATAGGTGAAGGGCTTATAGTGGGTCTTAATATAGAACTTGAAACTAAATTAATAATACAATGACATAATAATACATAACAAATTGTAAATATGTCTCATGTCATTGAAATTTATCATTGTATTTATGTTATAATTAAATTTATGTTAATCTATATCTATGAAACATTAAAATGGGTATTTTCAGTTATTACTTAAATGTATGTTCCCACGATGGGGGTGAATGTCCCATGGATGAGGGGGCCTTAGGATCCCCACCCCCATCCATTTTTTTTCCATGAAATTGATAAGGTGGGAAGGTGGTGGGAACTCAACCCGATGTAGGATGGTTCTGGAGAATGTTTGGATATCTATTTAGATCTGGATTGGGAACGATTGTGTTCGGTTGTGGTGGGTGATGAGAATGGGTGCTGTACACTCTGGTGATGGTTACAGTATCACTTCAGGACTACGAAAAAAGCCAAATGATGAGGGAGGTGAGGAGATACTCTCTGAAGGTATTAGGCGTAAGCCTTTCTTTTAGAACTGAGAGAGGAAGTTTCTGGTGTTTATGCTTCTATGGGCGGTATTATTCCTTTCGCATGACTATGCCTCCTTCATCTGATATCCTTCTTGCATAGGTGTTGGCATCACCTATATCTGTGAGTGTGGGTAAGGTGTCTCCTCCTAAGATGTTTCCTTTTGTTAGCATCTTTTTCTCTTCCTGGTAGTCGTGGTGTAGTTGTTGCTATGGAGATAAGGTGGCAGGGCTGGTGCATCCTTGGACTCATGGTGCAAAATTGTTTCTTTGTGTTAGTAGGATCCGAGGTAGCGAGGTTTTTGTCATTCTTATCCAAGTGCATAGGGCCCCTAAAAAGAGTAACCTGGGTTTATGTATCCAAAGTTGGGTTCAATTACGTCCTCTCCTTGTTTTTGAGGTGCTTGTTCATAATGGGTTCATGGTTGAGAGGGTTCTAGGATGTAGTTGGAAGTCTATACCCTTGTCTCATAAAGTTCAATCGTCTAGTTGGGTTGGATTCTAGTGGCCTGGGAGGATCTTGGCCCACTAGTACATTTGGTCAAAATTCCGACACTTTAGTTCTGACACTTTTGACCAAATGTTCGAAATTTCCCCAATTTTTATCAAATTTTCAAATCCCGCCCACAACTGTTGCTATACCGACATTTGGAGACAAGTGTCGATATTGCGACACTTAGAGATAAGTGTCGGTATTATGACGTTTGAAGAAAAGTGTCGGTATTACGACGTTTTTGGGACACAACGTTGAAAATGCGACGTTTCTAAACAATGCATCGTTATTCCGACGGTTTGGAGGAAACGTTGGAATTGTGACATTTCTAAACTATGCATCACTCTTACGACGTTATTCTCCAAATCGTCGCAATACCGATGCATAGTTTAGAAACGTCGCAATTCCAACGTTTCTAAACTATGCGATTAGTGTGACAATTCACTTTGATTGACATAGACATGACTCTAGGTTAGGTGATTGTAACGGTGGAAAAAGTGTGTACGTGATTTGGTTGTGTTACTCTTTAATGTTTGGTATATCTCATATTAATCACGAAGATTGTAGAGAATATATTTTCTTTCAAAGTCAATCGGGTAAAGTTATTAAGTGTATAAATGTTCTTATTTTTTTAAATATAATCAAACTTATTAAAAAAAATAATCAAACTTATTTTTTTATTTGATTAATTTCATTTATGGTATTATTAAATATATTAACAATTATATTTTAAATATATATATTTTTATATAGTTTTGAAATAAGTTATTAGATTGGTGAATAAAATTAATTACATTTGAATTTTGTCTAATTTCATTTTTGGTAAATTAATTTCATGAGGTTCACAAATCCCAAGTCAAATTTAAACCAGCTAAACAAAAACTCTAATAATTTCATGAAAATCATCTAAAAAATTATTGAAATATCAAACTTGGCAGTAGACCAATATTGGTTAAGTTGGTTTTATGAGGATCATGTTGGAAGTTATGTTGTTAATTTACATAGAACACCACTTTTTTTTAATAATATTTTTAGTTTCTATTTTTTTTATCTTTATCTTCATGATTCTAATATGTTAAGTTTTTTTTATACCACATACATTTAAATTATATAAATTTATACATTTATAAAGAGTTATAATAGAAGCATAATAGTTCAATAAAATATAAAAGTTAAATAGTCGGGGTGGCGAGAGGGGGAGGGGGAGAGATTCTCCTAAATCTCGATGGAATATGAAAAATAAAGTACTTATGGGGGCTAGTCCAAAGAATGAACAATCTCACATAAATGTATGGGCTTCTTCTAGGTCTCCAATTGGCTAATGATCGAGATGTCTCTAAGTTAGTGATCTTGGGGGATTCCCTTATCACTATTCAACACCTTCAAAAAGGTTTTCTCCTGAAGAACAACAATTTATCCCTCCTCCTTAGAAAAATAAATAGTACCCTAAAATCATTCTCTCAAAAGGCTTATTACCACATTTTAAGAAGCCAAAACAAAGAGGCAGATACACAAACGAATCAAGCCTTCCTTCTTGAAGGAAGCAGGTTAGTATGAGATCAATGACATGTCAGGTTGGAAAGATATTCCATGAATAATTCCACTCAATATAATTCTCCCTCTCTCTTGTTTTGCTAGTTAGATATATGCACCATGAGAATTATTTTTTGAAGATTTCCAAAGCCCTCATTTCTATGCCCCCCCCCCCCTTTTGTTAGTTGGTGGGCTCTCCACACCTTTGTAAACTCCATCAATGCTAAGAATTCTTTCAATCTTATGTGTCTCTTGCTTGGTGTTGTGAATGTTGTCTCGCTCGTCTCATTCAAAGCCAAAACATGGGGAATCTCTTGTCTTTTCTTGGCTCAGTTTCCTCCTATGCAGTAAGAAGTTGGGAATATTTCCCCTCCAGGTTGTCAATGGATTTTCATAAATCTCAAGTAGTCAAGTTGGAATTTTTTCCAGTGGGTGTTGAATTTCTCATCTTTGAATTTCAAGCTTCTTCACCACCCTGTGCGAATCCTGCAACCTTTTCCATGGAAATAGGTGTTACTGTGTTGAGGGAACCATCACTGGTGTAGCTTCATGCATCCCAAGTCTTGCACAATTTTCATACGCACAATTTCCCCTGCATAAATAATAGCTTCTTTGGTACCCTTAGTTCTATTCTGCTTTTTTTTCTTAGTTAGACAACTCCCTCCCTTTCTTCCAGCTTGTCTCTTTCCATGTTCCGATAAATTTTAGGTCTCCTCCTTGTGTAGGAAGCTTCCCTAGCTCAAACCTCTCCCCCTCTATTTCCCAGCTCTTTTGGCTCCGTATTTGTGGTATCAAACCACACTTTGTATCTAATTTTGTGTTCCAACACTCGATTTCTGTCCCTTATGGGGAACAAAGACTATTATTCTTCTGCCTCAAGTTGCACAAGACAGTACAATTTTATGTTCACATCCCCATTATTGCCATTTAGACCAATATTAATGCATAACTTTTCAATCATAATCTAATATTAAATTTCGTTATTACTTTTCAAACATTCCTTAAGTACCTCTTGTCCACATCAAAATGGCATAGGTAAGAAAAAGGTCTAAAATAAATTAGACTCGACATAATAAAAAAAATATGCAAAAACTATAGTTATAGCTTACATACCCTTTCTCGGGCCAACATTATATAACTCTACTTCACTAGGATGAACATTAACTAAGGCTTCACGTATGCATCCACCAAATCTGTCACATCAATGTAGTCCCTAATACATGTACCTTCAAGAGTATTGTGACTGCATGGGTGCCCTGTGCATGTTCGTGCGGCCCATTTTACGGTTTTTCCCTTGTGCCTTCGTTCGGTCGTGCGCGCCGTGTGTGGGCGCCCGCCCAAACACGTTCGGGTCGGGTCGTTTCGTTTGAGGGTGGACGTATCAAATTTACTAAGTTAATGTGACCGCAGGGGTGCCTTGTGCACATTTATGAGGCTCGTTTGTCGTTTTCTCCCTTGTGCCTTTGCTTGGTTGGGCACGCCGTGTGAGGGCGACCGTATCAAATTTGCTAAGTTGTGACTGCACGGGTGCCTTGTGCACATTCATGCGGCCCGTTTTCTGTTTGCTCCCTTATGCCTTCGTTCGGTTGGGTGTGCTGCATCATTTCGTTTTAGGGCACCCATCCAAACCTGTTCAGGTTAGGTCATTTCGGTTGAGGGCGCCTGCCCAAACACATTCGGGTCGAGTCATTTCGGTTGATGGCATCCACCCAAACGTGTTTGGGTCAGGTCGTTGTAGTTGAGGGCGCCCGTATCAAATTTGATAAGTTGTGACCGCACGGGTGACATGTGTATGTTCGTGCAGCCCATTTGCCAGTTTCTCCCTTGTGCCTTTGTTCGTTCATGCGCGCCGTGTCGCGACATGTGAGGGCACCCGCCCAAACGCGTTCGGGTCGGGTCGTTTCGTTTGAGGGCGACCGTATCAAATTTTCTAAGTTGTGACACAAGGGTGCCTTGTGCATGTTCGTGTGGCTCATTTGCTATTTTTCCCCTTATGCCTTCGTTCGGTCGGGCACGCCGTGCAGTGAGGGCACCCGCCCAAACGCATTCGGGTCGGGTCAGGTTGTTTCGTTTGAGGGTGCTCGTATCAAATTTGCTAAGTTTTGACCGAACATGTGCCTTTTGCACATTTGTGTGGCCCATTTTCTGTTTTCTCCCTTGTGCCTTCGTTCGGTCATGCACGCCGTGTGAGGGCGCCCGCCCAAACGCATTCAGGTTGGGTCGTTTCATTTGAGGGCGACCGTATCAAATTTGCTAAGTTGTGACTGCATGGGTGCCTTGTGCACATTCGTGTGGCCTGTTTTCTTTTTTCTCCCTTGTGCCTTTGTTTGGTCAAGCGCACCATGTGAGGGCGCTTGCCCAAATGTGTTCAGGTCATGTAGGGTCATTTCGTTTGAGGGTGGCCGTATCAAATTTACTAAGTTGTGATCACACGGTTGCCTTTTGCACATTCGTGCAAGACGTTTTCCGTTTTCTCCCTTGTGCCTTCGTTCGGTCATGTGTGGCGCCGTGTCGTGCCGTGTGAGGGTGCCCACCCAAAAGCGTTTGGGTTGGGTTGTTTCGTTTGAGGGTGGCTGTATCAAATTTGCTAAGTTGTGACTGCATGGGTGCCTTCTGTATGTTCGTGCAACCCATTTTTCATTTGCTCCCTTATACCTTCGTTTGGTCAGGCGCACCATGTCATTTCGTTTGAAGGCACCCGCCCAAACCCGTTTGGGTTGGGTCATTTCGGTTGAGTGCGCCGACCCAAACACGTTCATATCGGGCCCCCTAAGCCCCCAATCCATAATCCATTAACTACTAACTCATTATTCGACCCCTAACCCCTAAATGCACCTAAATATCCTAACCTGGCCTAACCCCCAATCCCCTAAGCCCTTCTCTCATATGATACTTGAGCCTTTGCCTTTCTCTTCCCTTCTAATTCTGTAATAGTGTCATAGTGATGCCAACCAACTTCTTTGGAAAGCCTTCCTAGCAGACAATACTTGTAACCTAGCTAAAGCCTCAACACTTTCAGAGCATCTGGAATGACCATTCTCTTCTTCCGGTCATATGGTGGGGAAACCCCTTCAAAATCCCTTAGCCTAGAAAGTGCTGCAACACCACACTTGGTTTTGTGTGGAATCATTCCTCTAATTGTCCAGTAGTCAAATCCTCCTCTTAATTTATTGTCATTCGCCCATACCTAACAAATGAGAGCACAAGAACACCTATTTCTATAAAAGCACCTATAACTTCTCTTACTTTATTGTCATTTTCGCATAACTAACCAATGAGAACACAAGAACACCTATTTATATAAAAGCACCTATAATACTTTTGTGGGTTTCACTAATATCCCTTTAGTTAGTGTGTGCATAGTGGCCTAGATCCTAAAGTGATTCCCGTACAATGATAATCCACTAGGTGTATTTGTTCTTAAAAAGTTATTTATGGATATATGTCCCATTTATGGCCAAGTTCCACCAAAATGGTTCCCCCTACCTACCTGGTAACTACATTACATTTATTTCATGACAAGGCTACCCTACAACCCACCAAATTTCTATCATATCCTTGACGTCAACAACAATTTATTGTTCAAGATATAGCTAAGTTGGAAAAAACTTCGCTCTAGAGCTTAGGATATTTTTCCACCTCTAATGTTTATAAACCAATAGTTATAAAATTTCTAAAGCATGTGGGAGCCCTTTAAATATCACCTTTCCTATATTGACTCCATCTTAAAAATCATGGAAAATGTCCATAGATGAGTTATCCTTACTAAACCAAAAATTTCATTGAAAATAATCATTCATACCATAACATTACTACTTCCCTTTTAACCACATAAAAATTATTTTTAATTTACCATAATTCATCTTTAATATCACATAACTAGATTAAAAAATCAACCAAAATGCCTAGTTTATGAAATAAAAATTCAACAATTTTATATAATTAATAATTTAAATAAATGTCTTAGATATAACTTCATTAATAACTATTTATAATCAACAATACCACTTATTTACCCAAATCCCTTATTAACCCCAAGAAAAGTCTCACACATTTTATTCAATGGAATTTGAGTGGCCTTAAAAAACACACGTATTTCATTTCAAAATGTCAAAAATTTTCAAATATCAAAAGTTTTAATTTCCCTTGTTCATTTCCCTTTGGTTGCATGGTTTTTCCAGGGAAGGAGGGAGGATGCGGCCATACTGTCACTGGTTTTGAGGAAGGATGCAGCCATACTATTGCAGTTTTGGAGGAAGGATGTGGCCATACTGTCGCAGGTTTGGAGGAAGGATGTGGTAAGTTAAGTTTCTGTGTTTATCCAATGATAATGCAATGCCCTTTAGGTTTCTTTGGCTATTTTTTTGCCCATTTGGTTTTGTTACTTTATACTTTTTCCCATTTGGTTATGGTGAATTTTTATTAGCTATGAGAATTTTTGGTTGGCTTCTGTGGCAATGGCTATTTGGTTTCTATATGTTTTGGTTAGTTGATATGCCCATTTGGTTATTTTGTCTATATTATTCTAAGAAGTTATTGTTTGCATCCGCTGCAATGGTTGTTTGGTTTCTCGTTGTTTTAGTTTGCTGATATGCCCATTTCTGAATCCTGAACTCATCAACCCTTTTTGTCAAAATGATAACTCTACATAAAAAACTGATAACCCTTTATGCCCATGCTGGTCTTCAATCATAGGTACCAAGCTATGCACACCATCCTTATACCTGAGAGAAAAAACCCACGACCCATCACGCAAAAACCTGTCTATCACATGCATAGCCATGGCACCATCTTCTGCAACCCCACGAACAGGATTCTTAGATCCACTGTATGATGAAGGTCACATGTTCAATTTCACTATAGGGCCAGCAACTTTGCCTACAAATGTTATAAAAAAAGCTCAGGCAGAGCTCTTCAACTGGACGGGCTCAGGGATGAGCATAATGGAGGTGAGCCACAGAGGTAAGGAGTTCACTTGTATTATACAAAAGGCTGAATCTGATTTGCGTGAGCTTCTTAGCATTCCTGAAAATTATGAGGTCCTTTTCCTTCAGGGTGGGGCTTCAACACAACTTTCTTGTTTTCCGTTAAATTTATGTGGTGTAGAAGATACAACGGATTATATTGTGACTAGATCATGGGGTGACAAGGCCTTCAAAGATGGTCATAGGTTTTGCAAGGCCAATTTGGCTTGGTCTGGAAAGGCTACTAAGTATACAAGAATACCCTCTGAGGAGGAAATCCAATTAAGCCCAAATGCAAAATATTTTCATATTTGTGCCAATGAGACCGTTCATGGTGTTGAGTTTAAGGACTACCCCACGCCCAAAGGGGACACTACCTTTCTGGTTGCTGACATGTCATCTAAATTTTGGTCCAAGCCTGTGGATGTCTCTAAATTTGGGGTCATCTATGCTGGAGCTCAGAAAAACGTCGGGCCAGCAGGGGTAACCATTGCTATAATAAGAAATGACCTTATTGGCAATGCTCAACAGAGCACCCCCCTCATGCTAGATTACAACATTCACGTTGATAACAAGTCTTTGTACAACACCCCACCTTTCTTTACAATCTATATGTGTGGCCTGGTATTTGAGGATCTCCTTGCATAGGGGGGATTGAGAAAAATAGAGAAGAAAAATGTTCAGAAGGCTAAGATTCTCTATGAGGCGATCGATGGGAGCAATGGGTTTTATCGCTGCCTAGTGGAGAAATCAGTTAGGTCTCTGATGAATGTGCCATTTACACTCGAGAAGTCTGAGCTTGAGAGTGATTTTATCAAACAGGCAGCAAGCGAGGGCATGTTGCAGCTTATGGGACATTGATCTATGGGAGGAATGAGGGCTTCAATTTATAATGCAATGCCATTGCCAGGTGTGGAGAAACTGGTATCATTTTTGAAGGTCTTCCAGGCTAACCATTAATTGAGTCTGACAGAGTTCATGGTATCAAATCTGCAAGGCTAGTTATAGATTTTCTCTTTTATAATTAGTTAGTCTGAATGCTTCTTCATGCGATGCATAAAATAAGTGTATCTTCATAGTTAGTTTGAGTTTTATTACTCTAAGTTGAAGAGTTGAGAGTCAAAGAATCTCGAGAAGGTTTTGGGGTGGGGAAAGTCTAGTTGATGAATTTAGAAATTGTAGTACTGGTACATCTTCTGCGTTAAAGGAATTTTAGTATTGGTACATCTTCTAAGTCAAAGCATTTGAAGAATCTTCTATGTCTATCAGGTAATAATTTTAGTCAATTGCTTTGTTAATGCTGCTCTTCTGGTCCTTTTTATATCCTATTTGTGATTCTTGGTGTAATATTATTTTTCCAGTTTCATCTGGAATCTAGAGCATTGAATATAATAACCATGTAGTTGTACTATTACACGTAGGAAAGAAGAAGCCATGCTATCTTGTCTGTAATATGATTTATGGAGTGCTTACATCAATTTTTCTTACATGTTGAATGCTACCTTTCTTTGGGTGAGTGAGGTGTTAGATTGCAGAGTTTGAAAGTTTTCAGTTTGGTATTTCTAGAAGTGAGTTACGTCTTATAGATTCATTCTATTACAACTTTTATTTTCACGATTTGGTTCTACTATATGTAAGAAAATAGTGTAAAATATTTCACCTGGTATTTTGCTGGTTGCTCCCAAAGTTATTTATTGTATTTTCATAAAAGTCCAAAATTATTTGCCAAAGTTCCTCGAGGGGCTAATCTATCAGGAAAGGTTTTTAGTGGGAAGAATTTGATCCAGCAAGACTTTAAAACAATATGTATCAAAGTGTTAGTAAGGCTACTCTGTCTATCTTAATACAGTTTATAAGTGTAGTGAAATATTTCATTTAGTTTTAGTATGAGAAGGCTAGTATTGGGATGGGATGCTGACATGCCTGGTTTCCTTATCTAACATAATTGGCTTCGAAATATGCTATCTTCAGTAAATCCTGGGGCAAGCCAAGTTTAAGCGTGAAAAATTGATTGGGGCTATCTTTTTGATGTCGATCTAACAGGTTTTTATGACACCCCTCCATTTTTTATTGTGGATTACTTGAAAATTGGTAGATACTAAATAAGCAGTTGGAAACAACGAAGCCCCTGTGAGTATTCATGTTGGAAATGGATTCTCAACATTTGAGATGCCCTATAAAAAAATTTCTATGCTAAAAGATAATTTATGAAGTGCCAAATCACCCACTGAGGCTCTTGAGACACTGAAAAATATGTTTCAATATTATACACAGAAGAGCCAATTACAAGTTTGTTGAATTGAAAGAAACAAAACACCAACTAAATCTGCAATCTAAGGATTTAGGATGGCTTTACAGCTTACTCAACCCTTCCAGCTCTTAAACTAACTATTTTATAGGTGGTATCTTATAAAATGAAGGGTATCCTGAATGGAAATACTCCACTACTACATACAATCAAACCCATTCTCATTACATGCTTTCCTAGAAAAATGAGTTTCAAAATTTTTTCCTAATTTGATAGGTCATAAATTTTGCTCCAGAATTTTGATTTCCTACAATAAGTGCTTTCTGAAAAGATTTCAAATAGATATAAAAAGTGCACTAAATGATATTTTTCCAATTTTGACCATAAAGTCTCCAAAATTACCTTCGAAGACAAACTGTTGAAAATAGCTCCTCACTTATTACTTGGATTTTTATGTTTCTTATATTGTTGCAGAACTTTTCAAAAGACATGTACCTTTTGTATGTAACCCAAAACATATTCCAAGCAAGAAATAGGAAATCTAGGCTTCAAGACAATATGTCTAAGATTAGTCATTTTTTAGTTCTTTAACTTTTTTCTTTTTAAACCCTTGTATTTCTCTCTAGCCATGTTTTGTCCATCCAGTAATCACTTATACCCTCAAGGAGAAACCTTAAAGGAAATGTTATCAAACCCTACGGCCATTTCATAGATGCACTGCATCACATACAAACTACTTATGATAGTCTCTTAGATATCTAAATAATTTTTTTTTTTAAATATTTTTTAGTTTCCGTCGGAAGAGCATCATTTGCATTCCATAGGAAGAGCGCATTTGCATTCCTTCGGAAGAGTGACGTTTTTTTTCATCGGTAGAGCGACGTTTGTTTTTTGTCGGAAGGGCTACATTTTTATTTTTCGTCATAATTTCAACAGTTGTTTGAAAACCTAATAAACGTTGGAAGAGCTAACGTTGAAATTGCAACAGTTGTTTGAAAACTTGATAAACATTGGAAGACTAATGCTTTAAACGTCGGAAGAGCTAACGTCGGAATTACGACAGTTGTTTGAAAACCTGATAAACGTCGAAAGACTGACGCTTATGGATCATCGGAAGACCGACGCTTTAACTGACGTCGGAAGAGCGACGTTATATTTTCGTCAGAAGAGTGACGACCGTCTGGAAACATCGGAAAATGTGTCGCTCTTCCGACATTTTATTGAAGTGTCAGAATTGTGACGTAATGGCTAACCATGCTTTGCCCTGCCTCAAACTGTCACTCTTGTGACACCTATGTGTCGGAATAATGATGAATTGGTCGTCGGAAATTGGGCCAAATGTGCTAGTGTGGTGTTGCTCTGGGGAATTTATAGTGTTTCAATCGAGGGTATGCGTTTGCTCTTAAAGCTAGTCTACCCTTGTAGTGTTGGGGATTCTAGGGGCGTTTGGGTCTGGGTCGGTGGATCTATTATTTTTAATCCGTGTCACTGTGGTGTCTTGCGGTGGGTAATTGGAGTTTTCTCATATAATGGTGGTTGGGCATGTCAGTTGGTCTGGAGTCCTACCATGTCTGAGGAATTCCCATTTTTTGGAGGTATGCTGTGACAAAGAGGATTTCCTCATAGAGGAGGAGGACATCATGGGAATCCCATCAGTGGTATGAACAAAGCCTCTTCCTCCAACGATGAAAGTTCAACCAATTTGGATAGAGAAGAGGAGATACCATAGAATATTGTTCCTTCTCCTGGTCATGTGGTGCAAACTCCCTCCATGGAATTGGTTTTTTCTTAATTGAAAGTAATCTAGGCCAACTGAGATATTGTTTATGATCATAGGTACGAGGATCACAATGAAATGGTGGCATACTGGAATGAAATTCAGTTTCCTTAATTTAAAATTCTGGAACAACTAGAGAATGTGTGTAGAAGGCAATGAAACACAAATGAATTCTTGCAAGAGCTTGAGACCAATTTGTAGCACATAGAATTCCATATAAATGAGCAACAAGGTCTGTTGAAAATGCAGGAATAAAATTCCTAATTTGATTTTGCCTTAATTAAATTAGGAGAAATTCAAAATTCCACATCAATAGACAACTTGGACGAGTTATCTGAGGTGATATGATTGCTATCACTTAGTTATCTTAGTTCATTCGAGTTAGGGGCATGAAGTTGAGTTGTGTGCAGTGATTCCTAAATTTTAGGAGCCTAGGTTGAGTTAATTTCAATTGTAACAATTTAATTCAATTAAGTTATGGTCAGTTAAACTAGTTCTAAATGTTGGAGGAACTAGTGGAAGGTCTAGTACTAGGGTGTGTATTCAGCGATCAACCAATTAAATGATCAATCAAACTAAATTAACTCATGCATGTAGAGAATCTGAGTTACCCAATTGAGATTTGAGTTCATGGGAAGTGTACTATCAGTTGTAAACTATTCCAAGTTGTACAGGTGGTGCATGCAGTCAGAGATTGGCCTAAAGGAATTACGCAATCTAGAATGAGAAGTTTCTTAATTAATAGGGGCATAATTCCAAAAGGAACAACATAAGGAAATATGAGCTTGGTAGGTTGAGAAATTTGCTAAGTATTGGTCATAGTCAGTCAAGTATTCATCCAAATTATTTTATTAAGACAATAAATATAGGAAGGGGTTTTAAGCAGTTTATTTCCCCTAGATAAATATTTGTGTATGTGTGTTGAATCATGATTCATGTTTTTGATATGTGTTCTCGATCGTGAATTTTCTTTCGCAGATGAGTAGAGTAGATTTGAGTCTTATGTTTTAGTAAATTACATGAGAATTTTTTAATCTAAATTAAAATTATACATGGTATCAGAGCTAGATTCACAATAGAGAAGAGATTTTGATGTTATATTTGAAGGAAATTCGAATTTGAATATCAATGTTGCAAGTTTTCTCTAAGGACTGAGAAGATGGATTTCAATGGAACTAAGCTCGTCTATGATTTAGAAGGCACTGCAAACTTTGTTGCATGGAAGGACTGTATGGAGGCAGTATTGGATCACAACGGGCTGCTAGAATACATCAAGTCAGATGTAGAAAAAACCTAAGCATTAAATTCCCAAGGTCTCACTCAGTGGTAGAAGGATGTGGCCAAAGTGAGGAGAATCTTATTGGAGGGAGTACATGCTCATATTTTCTCGAATCTCCATGGGAAAGAGACTTCGTTCATGATTTGGAAAATACTGATAGAGTTGTTCGAGAAAAATAGTGACCACAGGAAGCTAGAAATCAAACACAAGCTTCGAAGTATAAAAATGAAAAAGAATGACATAATTATGCAGCACCTGAGCATGTTTACATAGTGTCATGATGAACTTGGCGAGGTTAGTGTTAATTTATTGGAAGAAGACTTGGTATCTCTAGCCCTTTTGGTCCTTCCCAAGAGCAGCCATAGCTATCAAGATTTGATAAATGGCAGAGATTAAAAACTAAGTTGGTAGTGATTATGGTCTGATCTAGTGTAGGAAGAAATAAGGTGGAGTAACAGAGACGAGACTTCATCTAAGGGCGAGGATGAGGAGAATTGTGCCTTGGATGGAAAGGAAAAGAAAGGGAAAGGGAAGAAATCCCAATCATAAGCAGAATCTGGTCAAGGGGTCAAGAATAAATACTTGTCCAAAATCAAGTGCTTTCACTGTCATGAACTGGGACATTTTGTCACAAGTGTCCACATAAGAAGGCAGACAAGAAGCCCTCAGGAGGAGCGGCATGTGAATCTTTGGTTTCACAATTCAAGTTGGACTTCACCCTCATTGCATGCATGTTAAGCATAATTATGAGTAGTGTGTGGTATGTGGATAGTGGTGCCTCATTTTATATGATAGGAAAACAAGAATTTTTCAGTGACTTGAAGGAGAAATACCTCAAGATGCACATCGAGATGGGAGATGATGGGAGGTATAGCATGAAAAATATTGGTACAATTACTTTTTAGATGAAGTTTGGCTCCCCTCTCTGACTCAATGATATGATTTTTGTTCTAGGTCTAAAGGAGAATATGGTTTTCGTCGCAGTGTTGGAAGACTGTGGCTACGATGTGATATTCAACAAATGAAATAAATTCCTAATACACATCTCCATGGGACAAGTGAATTAGATTGGGGTTCGGGTGAAGAACCTCTACAATATGAATGTGGAAGATTGTGCTGCTTTGAGCACAAAGTCAGAGAAGGTGCAAAGCTGAGATGTCGGTGAATTATGGCATAGAGGAATTGGCCATTTGCACCATGGAGCTTTGAAGATCATACAATAGATCACCACAGGCCTCCCCAAAGGAGTACTAGAGAAGAATAATAAATGCAAATGGTGTACCTTGGGGAAGTACACAAAATCCACCTTCAATGATCGGGATAGTAGGGCGCATGAAATCCTCGAAAGGATCCACTCTGATGTTTGTGGAAATTTATCGACAAGCTCCACTACCAAGCACATGTATCATGTTATATTTGTAGATGATTTCTCACAGAAGTGTTAGATTTTCTTCACGTAGAAGAAATGCTAGGCATTCTCCAAGTTTGTTGAATTTAAAGCACTTTTTGAGAAAGTAACTGGTAGGAAAGTGAAGGCTCTCAAGAGTGATTAACAATCGTGAATATGTGTCGAATGAGTGTAAAAATTTCTGTGCAATGGATGGCATTCAATGGGAGTTGAAAACATCCCACAACCCACAACAAAATGGGGTGCCTGAGAGGAAGAACATAAGTATTGTGGGAGAAGAAAGGGTGATATTGCATGACCAAGGCCTACCACTGCACTTGTGGGCTGAAGCATCCAACACAATGGTCTATTTGTAGAACAAGATTCCTCATCAAATTCTTGAGATGAGTACACCAAAAGAAGTTTTTTACGAAAGAAACAAGATGTGTCACACTTTAGGATCTTTGGATCATTAATTTTGTGTCATGTTTCAAAGGAATCAAGGAATCTATAGAGTCGACAGCAAAGTTGGTCATATTTGTGGGGTCAACAAAAACACCTCACAACTATCATGTGTACTTGTTATCTATCAATATGAGAGTTGTTCGTAGAGATGTGAATTTTGATGAGGAGAAGGAAATGAGGCGTTCTCTTGAGAGTGAGCTTCAGCTGCATTTAAATGAGGAGATTCTGGCTCCAAAGGAAGAATCTCAGGATATTGTGGAGCAACCACAAGTAGAGGAGCAGAGAATGGAGATAGCCACTCAAGCAGAGACATCTAAAGAAAGAAGGAAGTAGACCGGAGAAGATAATATATTATTGCATGATGCTAAGAGAATGTGGGAGAACCCACATCACAACGCAGGTAGAGGAGGTCACCGGATCGGTACATTACCTACAGGGCTCTGATGAGCGAGCTAGTAGAGATATAACCATCCTCATTTGAGGAAGAAGTGCAACAACCAGTATGGGTTGATTCCATGGTAGAGGAATATGATTCCATTGTTAGAAACAATGTTTAGGAAGTGGTCCCAAGGATAGAGGATAAATTAGTGGTGGGTTAGAGATGGATCTACAAGGTGAAGCAAACAACAGATGGAAGCATTGAGAAAAAAATTCCATATTTGTGACAAAGGGGTTCTCTTAGGTGGGGGAATTGACTATGAGGATACCTTTTCTCTAGTAGCAAGGTACTTTTCTATCAGGCCAATTATAGCACTTGGATTCATTATATGGATGTGAAGAGAACATTCCTCAATGGAGTGATTGAGGAAGAGGTGTACATTAAACAACCAGAAGGATTTGATACCTTTGATAGAGAGTCACATGTGTGTAGACTCAAGTAAGCGTTGTGTGGGTTGAAGCAAGCACCCCATTCTTGGTACACCAGGATCGACAATTATCTCACCAGGTTGGGCTTCATCAAGAGAGAAGTAGATGCAAAAATTTACCATATTTTTGTTGAAGGTAAATTGTTGACTATAATATTATATGTCGATGATTTTATTTTAACCGATGATGAGAAGTTGATCAATTCTTGAAAATAGGATATTGCAAGAGAGTTCAAGAAGAAGGACATGTGACTCATGCATTATTTACTTGATTTGGAAGTATGAAAATGATATGGGTAAATGTTTGTCTCTTAAGGAAAGTATGCCAATGAGATACTAAATAAGTTCCACATGGAGAGTAGCAAACCCATGGACACTCCTCTAGCAAGCAGTTGGAGGAAGGAGGGTGCCACTATAGGAGAGGAAGTGGAGGCTACTGTTTATAGGCAGCTTGTGGGTTCCCTTATGTATTTGGTGAAAACACGACCAAGCATGTGTTATACAGTTAACCAACTTAGTCAATCAATGGTTAATCCAACCAAACTGTAATGGAAGGAAACCAAACATATGTTGAGATACCTCAAAGGCACTACTCAATTTGGAATTTTGTACAGATGGACAGAAGGAGTGAACATGCAAGGCTTCATAGATGTAGATTGGGTAGGGAATCCATCAGACAGGAAGAGCACATCAGGAGGAATTTTTTGTGTTGGGTCAGCAACAGTTTCTTGGTACAACAGGAAGCAGAGATATGTGGCACTCATCTCAGCAAAAGCATAGTGCATGGCTTCCAATCAATCAACATGTTAGGCGATCTGGATGAGGAAGATCCTTGTTGGGTTATTTGGTCAGATGATGGATCCTAATGTGATTTATTGTGACAATAAGAGTTGTATCAAACTCTTTTAGAATCTAATATTTCATGATCGATCCAATCATATCAACATCCGGTATCACCATCGATGATATTGTGTGCAGAGGTGGACCATGTTGTTGGAATACATTCCTACATTGCAATAGGATGCATATATTTTGATAAAGGCTTTGTCAAGAGGAAAATTCTAGTTCCATAGAGGCAGGATTGGGGTATATTATAATCCCTTTCTTGCTGAGAGGGAGTGTTGAAAATGCAGCAAGAAAATTCCTAAATTGATTTTGCCTTAATTAAATTTTTGAAATTCCACATCAACAGATAACTTGGATGAGTTAACTAAGGTGATATTATTATTATCACTCAATTATCTTAGCTAATTTGAGTTAGGGGAATTAACTTTAGTTGTGTGCAATAATTCCTAAATTTTAGGACCCTAGGTTGAGTTAATTTCAGTTGTAACAATTTAATTCAGTTAAATTGAGTTATGGTTAGCTAAACTAATTCTAATTGTTGGAGGAACTAGTGGAAGGTATAATAGTGGGGTGTGAATTCAGTGATTGACCAGTTAAATGATCAATCAACCTAAATTAACTCGTGCATGTAGATAATTCAAGTTACCTAGTTGAGATTGTAGTTCAAGGGTAATTACCTATCACTTGTAAAATATTCCAAGTTGTACAGGTGGTGCATGTAGTCAAAGTTTGGCCTAAAGGAATTGCATAATATAGATTGAGGAATTTCATAATTAATATGGGCCTAATTAATCAAGAAATAGCACAAGGAAATATGAGCTTAGTAGGCTGATAAAATGGCTAATTATTGGTCAGAGTCAGTCAATGAAGCAGGAGAATAGAAGATACAGGTGTAGGTTGTGCTCACGCTTGAGCAAGCATATTGTATTCATCCAGATTATTTGATTAATGCAATGCAGATATGAAGGGGTGTTGAGCAGTTTATTTCCCCTAGATAAATATATGTGTATGCGTGTTTAATCATGATGCATGCTTTTGATATGTGTTCTTGTTCGTGAATTTTCTTTTGCATATGAGTAGAGTAGATTTGAGTCTTATGTTTTAGTAAATTACATGAGAAATTTTGAATCTACATTAAAATTATACAGGGTATCAGAGTTAAATTTGTAGAAATTTCTACGTGGTATCATATAGATTCACAATAGAGAAGATATTTTGAAGTTTTCTTTGAAGGAAATTCGAATTTGAAGATCAATGTTATAAATTTTCTCCAGGACTGAGAAGATGGATTTTTACGGACTTAGGCTCAAGTATGCTTTGGAAGGCACTGCAAAATTTGTTGCATGGAAGGAACGCATGGAAGCAATATTGGATGAAAATGGGCTAGTAGAATACATCAAGTCATATGTAGCAAAACACTAAGCATGAGATGCCAAAGGTCTCACTCAATGGAAGAAGGATGTGGCTAAAGTGAGGAGAATCTAATTAGAGGGATTATGGGATCATATTATCTCAAATATCCATGGGAAAGAGACTTCATTCGCGATGTGGAAAACACTTACAAAGTTGTTCGAGAAAAATATTGACCACAGGAATCTGGCACTCAAGGAAAATATTTGAAGTATTAATATGCAAAAGAATGACACATTTTTGTAGTACCTGAGCAAGTTTACCTAGTTTTGTGATGAACTTGGTGGGGTCAGTGTTAATGTCTCGGAAGAAGACTTGGCAGCTCTAGCCCTTTTGGGCCTTCCCAAGAGATGGAATAGCTATCAAGGTTCTGTAAATGGTAGAGAGAAACTACCAAGTTGGGAGTGACTATAGTCCAATCGAGTGTAAGAAGAAATAAGGCAGAGTAACAGAGACAAGACTTCATCCAAGGGCGAGGATGAGGAGAATTATGCCTTGGTTGGAAAGGAAGAGAAATGGAAAGAGAAGAAATCCCAATCCAAAGTAGAATCTGGTCAAGGGGGAAAGAAGAAAGACTTGTATAAAATCAAGTGCTTTCACTTTCATGAACTGGGACACTATACCACAAAGTTTCCACACAAGAAGGCATGAAAGAATCCCTCAGGAGGAGTGGCAGGTGAAGCTTTGGCCTCACAATTTGAGTTGGAATTCACCCTTATTTCATGTATGGAAAGCATAGTGATGGGTAGTGTGTGGTATCTAGATAGTGGTGTCTCATTCCATATGAAGGGAAACTGAAAAATTTTTAGTGACTTGGAGTAGAAAGACCTCCATATGCACATTGAAATGGGAGATGATGGGAGGTATAGCGCGACCGATATTGGTACAATTAATTTTCAGAGGGAGTTTAGCTCCCCTCTTCAGCTCAATGATGCGATGTTTGTTACAGGTCTAAAGAATAATATGTTTTCCATCGCAGCATTAGAAGATTGTGGCTACGATATGATATTCAAAAAAGGAAATGAATTCCTGAGACATATCTCCACGGGAAAAGTGAAGCAGATTAAGGTTGGGGTGAAGAACCTCTACAAGTTGAATGTGGAGGATTGTGTTGCTTTGAACACAAAGGCGAAGAATTTGTAGATCCGAGATGTCGTTAAATTATGGCATAGAATAATTAACCATTTGTATCATGGAGTTTTGAAGATCATGCAACATATCACCATAGGCCTCCCCAAAGGAGTACTAGAGCAACATAATAAATACAAAGGGTGTACCTTGGGGAAGTACATCAAATACACCTTCAATGAGATAGCAGGGCTCATGCAATCCTTGAAAGCATCCATTTTGATGTTTTTGGACCTCTATCTACAACCTCCACTTCCAAGCATAGGTATTATGCTATATTTGTAGATGATTTCTCACAGAAGTGCTGGATTTTATTCATGTAGAAGAAATACCAGACATTCTCCAAGTTTGTTGAATTTAAAGCACTTGTTGAGAAAGTAACTGGTAGGAAAGTGAAGGCTCTTAGGAGCTATAGAAATGGTGAATATATTTCAAAAGAGTTAAAAAATTTATGTGTAAAGGAAGGAATTCGACGGGAGTATGATAGCACCCAACAACCCATAGAAGAATGGGGTGGCTGAGAGGAAGAACAAAATTGTTGTGGGGGAGGAATTGGGGATGTTGCATGACCAAGGCCTACCACTGCACTTGTGGGTTGAAGCATGAACACAAAGGTCTATTTGCAGAACAGGAGTCCTCATCGGATTCTTGGAATGAGTACAACAAAATAATATTTTTAAGGGAAGAAACCAAATGTGTCACACTTTAGGATCTTTGGATCATCAATTTATTATCATGTTTCCAACGAATCAAGGAAAAATATAGAGTCGATAATAGAGTTTGGCATATTTGTGGGGTCCATAGAAACACCTCACAACTATTTTTTTTACTTTCCATATCTTAGGATGACAGTTTTTCATATAGATGTGAAGTTTGATGAGGAGAAGGAAATGAGGTGTTCTTTTTATAAGGAGCTTCAGTATCATTTATATGAGGAGCTTTTGGCTCCAAAGGAAGAACCTCAGGATGTTGTGGAGCAGCCACAAGCAGAGGAGCAGAGAGTGGAGACACCAACTCAAGGAGAGACATCTAGAGAAGGAAGGAAGTGGACCTGGGAAGCTAACATATTATTGCATGATGTAGGAGAGAATGTGGGAGCACCCACATCACAATGCATGCAAAGGAGGTCACCGGATTAGTACACTAGATACATGGCTATGATGAGTGAGCTAGTAGAGGTAGAACCATCCTCATTCGAGGGAGTAGTGCAAAAACCAGTATGGGTTGATGCCATGGTAAAGGAATATAATTTCATTGTCAGAAAAAATGTTTGGGAAGTGGTCCCAAGACTAGAGGATAAATCAATGGTGGGTTTGAGATGAATCTACAAGGTGAAGAAAGCATCCAATGGAAGCATCGAGAAACATGCGGCCAGATTTGTGGCCAAGGGATTCTCTGAGGTGGATGGAATTGAATATGAGGAGACCTTTGCTCCAGTATCAAGTTACTCTTATATCAGATCAATTCTAGCACTTGCAGCGCAGATGGGATGGAAGATTCATCAGATGGATGTGAAGAAAAAATTCCTCAATGGAGTGATTGAGGAAGAGGTGTACATTGAACAACTGGAAGAATTTGAGGCCTTCGACAAAGAGTCACATGTGTGTAGACCCAAGTGAGCACTGTATGGATTGAAGCAAGAACCTCGTGTTTAGTACACCAAGATCGAAAACTATCTCACCAGTTTTGGCTTCACCAAGAGTGAATCAAATGAAAACCTTTACCATATTGTTGTTGAAGGTGAATTTTTGATTATAATATTATATGTCCATGACTTGATTTTAACCAGTGATGAGAAGTTGATGAGTTCTTGTAAAGAGGATCTTGAAAGATAATTTGAGATGAAGGAAATTGGACTCATGCATTATTTCCTCGGTTTGGAAGTATGGCAATGTAATATTCCAAATCAGGAAAATGCTATAACAATGGGAATATCTCAAGATATTCTAAATTTGGAGCTCCAGTAATAAGCAAACACAATAATGGTACAGCAGCAACACTCAACTCATATAAATGTGAGAGAAATCCATAGTATTCTCATTAAATAATAGCAGCAACAAATACATACAAGATCTTGAGGGAAATGATACTCAAGATAAGCAATGCTCAACCTCAAGAGACTAGTACATAAATCATGACAAAACCACTGCAATACAATTTATACCTAGCTATGACAATGCAGTTTTATAGAGCAACTGCATGCTACAAATTTCAAGTACATAGATATATCAATACATGGCCCAATACAATGTTGGGAGAGATGATCTCAGCTCCCAAAGACTACCTCCTATCAATCCTAGAAGGATTGACTGTAAAATTAAAAATCTGCAAAATGCCAGAGTTGTTGGGTAGCAGTAGAAAATCAAATATAGAACTGGATGGAGATGGCTCTAGATGATGCCCAAACTGAATGTGCCTCCTTCAATGGATCTTTAGGATGAAAGGCTGATCCCTTCACAAAAGATCTCACCCTCCAACAATCTGCAAGAGCCCCACTGCAATTGCTTCTCTCAAAATAATGTAGTTACTGGGTGGAAATGCACTGTAGGGCTAGGGAATGAGTTGGCCTTGATGCCAAAGTCTACAATCAGCTCCGAAATGCCTCCAATATAATCTCCCAAAGAGAAGAGAGACTCCTCCTCTGAAAAATAGCTGATGGAGGTGGTGTAGTGAACCCTCACTGCAACGCCCAACAACAAAATATTATTCTGCTGCAGAAATAACGTTGTCTTGATGGAGGATGCTTGGCCCCAAGCCTAGATGTGAGGAAAATTAGTCCAATCCCTCAAGAGGCCTCTCAATAAGGAGAAGGAATCCTAAATAGGAATTCCCTCGGCAACTCTTGCTAAACAACAAAGAATGCACAATTGTCTGAATAGACAATGAGATGAATAATACAAACAAGAATAACAATGGCTGCCTTGCCCTCATTTTAAACACATGAGAGATCTCTCTCCATGGGCCCCACTCTATTATGGTTTCTTCCTTCAAGGAATATTCCCTCCTCTATCTCTGTGTTGTCCCATGTAGTGCTTCCCACCTCATACCCAACACTGTTTGACTTGGTCAAACTTAACCAAGCCTCTTTGCAAAATGTCCCCTTTCACACATGAGAGTGTGAAATCTAGTTCCAAGGCTGATCCCTTTTCATACTAGAGGATTTTATCCATGTTTTTATTTTCATTGGGCCTCCTTACCCAATTATTCAACCTATAAGTGAAATTATCAAAATCTAATGTTCCAATTTATTTTAGGAAAAATTTGGAACATTACAGTCCTCCCCTCCCAAATGTTGATTGTCCCGAAGCAACTGCAAGGATAGAATTAGAAAGTCTCCACTCAAGGCATGGAGTCTAAAATTTGATGAGGAACATCGTCCCCATGTGGATCCTCCATCCCCAAGCAATCATCCAAACAAAATGAGCCACCTCCCAACAAGGCAACTCCTGCAAATCTCCTTCCACCTCAAGCTCCAGAAATGAAGGTGGGCTGAAAATATGAACATGGTAAGAATCATAGCCTACCCCAAGCTGTCCTTCTCTCCACTTATGATAATTTTAGAGTGTGTGTTGATCCTGGGCTGCAAAAGTATTTCCATCAAATGGAAAAGTGAAGAATAGTCCTCCAAAGAGTTCTTCTCCAACATTGAAGAACAAGCTTGCCCAAAACAATCCATCCATGATGAATAGGACATGGTCATCATAGATTATCCCAATGAGAAGTTTGATGCTATTTTTACATGATAGTGCATGATACAAACAATATCTCAATAGGACAAAACGCAGTTTCATCCACTGCAACTTCAGAAAATTACATGACAATAAATGTACAAGATCCATCACATCTACTAATGGATAGTAAATGGTTGAATGTAGCAACAATACATGATAAATAACTTGTCCATGGTTGTACAATGGATGTATATCAATCTCATGGCCCACCTCAAAAGAGAACAAACATGTGACTGTGGTGGCCATTTCTCCTCCCATGCTCCCATTAGAACATGTAGTGCAGAAAATGTGGGAATTCTCCCCACTCAAGGACACATCCAACTCATCTGTCTTTCTCATAATCATGCTTCTCATACAAATCTGATCCATATTAGTAAATGAAGTCATGATCAACAAAAAAATGAAGAAAATTCTGAAGGTTTCATGTGGTTCAAGAAGGTACCAACAACTTTCCCAATAGTGACAGCGCAGTTTCCTGAACTACTGCTTCAGAAAATTACAAGGCAAGATGTTTCTTGATACATAGTTAAGCATGTATGTCATCATTTGGAAAATAGTTGGACATAAAAACTGAACATACATGTAATGAGAAAACATTTTCCCAAGGCCACATAAAATATGGCTACCTCCATCATGTAGATTGGCCCAACTATGAACATGGAGAAATATGAAAAGCTTGCCCTCTTGTGAAGCAATGCACTGCATAGTAATGGTAAGAGTATGAAAATCAATGAATGTATAGAAAAAATCCTTACCATATGCCGGAAGGGAAATGGTACATGGATGCATGAGTGAGTTCTCCATAGTGTTTTGGCATGCTATGAAGATGAATGAACCATGTGCTGCAAGAAAATAATCCTCCTTATGCTTGGAAACCCAAGTCAAGAAGAATATGTCATAGTGATAGATGCCTCTATCCACTATTATATCATCATCATCTCCTCCTTGTTCACCAAGTGCAAAAAATGTGAAGTGATCCTGGGGACACCTCATCCATAAGTCTCTGCTCCCAAGTGACAATGCTATGAGCTCATGCAAATAAGCTCCTGTCAATACAAAGCTCTGTTCTTTGACATGCTCCTTGTCAAAGACTCCTCTAGCAATTGTGAAATACATAATAAGTTCCTCCCAAGGTGGAAGTACCTCTCTATCATCAAAATCCAAGGATATAATGCCATCTTCTCCTCCTGCAACATCATGCAAAGTGTGAGAGCAAATCTGCTCTTGCTCTCCCAAGAAAAAACAAAGAAAAAAAAGATTTTGCTACCACCCCATACTCCCATCATACAACTCATGTGATGAAGACATAATGAATGATATGAATATCACATCAACACCATGCATCCATACTCTATGCTGCTCAATGATGCAAGTATCCTGCCATCTCTTCTTCATCCTCCTACTCTTAGGAAGAGTATTTTCCAAGTGATGGCCAAACTCTTTCAAGAGTAACCAGCGCAACCAAGCCTCCTGCTACCTGGTATCATAATCTACAAGTAGCTCACCTGCTCCTTGCTCACCATCCACATCCACTCAACTAATTGTGGATGCCTTCTCCTTCTCTTCATCTTGGTACTCCTCCCATGAGGGCTACCATCCTTCCAAAACAAATCTCTGTCTTTGCACTCCATGGGATTTTGAAATGCAATCTTCTCAAGGATCAATGAGACCCTATGAGGACCCAAATAGGTGGTAGGAAAAAACCTCCCATCATGATGTGTATGGCTCAAGGGATGTCCAACATAAGCATGAGATATGTTATCCATCCAAAGATGTCCTCCATCTTCTATCTACTCCTGTGAGAAAGGAAGGAAATTTTTGCACTCCATGGTGTTTTGAATTGCACCTCTAATGAGATCTCTCCATGAGACCTCCCTCTCAACAATAGTCTTCCAAAACCAATGAGGTCTTGGATCTGAAAGTAGAAGTTCCTCGGTGAGCTGAGAGGAGCTCATTGAGAAAGTGTCATCTTGAAAGGAGAAAGGGTTTCTCACTCCAAGATGTCTACCATCCTTCATAAAGTATTCAAACCCCAACCTCAAATGTGATGTACAATCCAACAATGGCTCATGAGAATTATGGTTTTCTCCCTTGAATATTTTCATGTTGCACAGCGCAGTGCAACCAAGCTGCTCTATGGTAGCAGTGTGATTTTACCCTTGGTCATTCAAAAGAAAATTTCCACATTGATCAAAATAATTTGATACAAAAATAGATTGTGGAAATATTTTCAT
The DNA here is from genome assembly GCA_034641835.2 of Pinus albicaulis. NCBI lineage: Eukaryota > Viridiplantae > Streptophyta > Pinopsida > Pinales > Pinaceae > Pinus > Pinus albicaulis. Next base: position 1,358,858,047 of record CM076584.1, on the reverse strand, counting down.
ACCTTGATGTGCATTTGGAACTTCTTGTAGGGCTGCAAGAGTTCCTTCCTCCATAGTGTTGGCTGCCCCAGCTGTTGATGAATGTGGTTGCTCCTCCTTTGATGTGATAGCGTTAGGACAAAGCTCCTCAAGTGGTTTGAGCTTTTCCTTATTTTTTCTTTCTCCATCAAAGGTTTTGATCAAACCTTGGATGAAATATACAAAAGTTTTCACCCTTGCATGGCTCAAGTGGCTGCTCCACCAATCATAGGCTTCACCCTCCAAGAGCAGCGTTGAGATTTCAACAGCTTCTTTCCCTACTACAGGATGTAATAGGAAAAATGCCTCCAACTCTCTCACCCAAGTTCTTGCAGTAGATGACCCATCAAAGGTAGACAACATAAATCTATTGCCTCTGATTCCTCTTCTGTTACAGGGTCTCTTCTCTTCCTTTAGCTGGATGAAATGAGGAAAATCTAGAGTCTCCTTGAAGGCTCTAGGTTGAGATCTATACTCAACAAGGTAATCACTTAGAATTTGATAATCCAAGTGTCTTCCATGCTCAATGTCTTCTTCTTAATGAGAATAGGAAGTGCATGGTCCTTCCTCTTCTATTTCTCCATTCTTCTTGACCTCCTCGGAGAGGTTATCTCTGGATCTGAATAATGATGAGAGAAATCTCATCTTCTTCAACATTTTGATCTTCTTGGGCTTAGACTCACAGGTTGAGCCAAGAAAGTTGCTCTGATACCACTGTAATATTCCAAATCAGGAAAATGCTACAACAATGAGAATATCTCAAGATATTCTAAAGTTGGAGCTATAGTAATAAGAAAACACAATAATGGTGCAGCAGCAACACTCAACTCATATAAATGTGAGATAAATCCATAGCCTTCTCATTAAATAATAGCAGCAACAAATACATACAAGATCTTGAGGGAAATGATACTCAAGATAAACAATGCTCAACCTCAAGAGACTAGTACATAAATCATGACAAAACCACTGCAATACAATGTATACCCAACTATGACAATGCAGTTTTATAGAGCAACTGTATGCTACAAATTTCAAGTACATAGATATATCAATACATGGTCCAATAAAACATTGGGAGAGATGATCTCAGCTCCCAAAGACTACCTCCTATAAATCCTAGAAGGATTGACTATAAAATGCAAAATCTGCAAAATGCCAGAGTTGTTGGGTAGCAGCAGCAACTAAAAAATAGAACTGGATGGAGATGGTTCTAGATTATGCCCAAAATGAATGTGCCTCCTCCAATGGATCTTTAGGATGAAAGGATGATCCCTTCACAAAATATCTCACCCACTAACAATCTGCAAGAGCCCCACTGCAATTGCTTCTCTCAAAATAACACAGTTACTGGGTGGAACTACACTGTAGGGCAAGGGAATGAGTTGGCCTTGATGCCAAAGTCTGCAATCAGCTCCAGAATGCCTCCAATATGATCTCCCAAAGAGAAGAGAGACTCCTCCTCTAAAAAATAGCTGATGGAGGTGGTGTAGTGAACCCTCACTGCAACACCCAGCAACACAGTATTATTCTGCTGCAGAAATAACGTTGTCTTGATGGAGGATGCTTGGACTCAAGCCTAGATGTGAGGAAAATTAGTCCAATCCCTCAAGAGGCCTCTCAAGAAGGAGAAGGAATCCTAAACAGGAATTCCCTCGGCAACTCTTGCTAAACAAAAAAGAATGTACAATTGTCTGAATAGACAATGAGATGAATAATACAAGCATGAATAACAATGGCTGCATTGCCCTCCTTTTAAACACATGAGAGCTCTCTCTCCATGGGCCCCACTCTATTATGGTTTCCTCCTTCAAGGAATATTCCATCCTCTATCTCTGCGTTGTCCCATGTAGTGCTTCCCACCTCATACCCAACGCTGTTTGACTTGGTCAAACTTAACCAAGCCTCTTTGAAAAATGTCCCTTTTCACACATGAGGGTGTGAAATCTAGTTCCAAGGCTGATCCCTTTTCATACTATAGGGACTTTATCCATGTTTTTATTGTCATTGGGCCTCCTTACCCAATTATTCAACTTATAAGTGAAATTATCAAAATCTAATGTTCCAATTTATTAAAGGAAAAATTTGGAACATTACAGGCAAGGAGATGGGTGATTGTTTGTATCTCAAGGAAAGTATGCCAATGAGATACTGAAGAAGTTCTACATGGAATGAAGCAAACCCATGGAAAATCCTCTAGCAGGTAGTTAGAGGAAGGAGGATGCCACTTTAGGTGAGGAATAGGAAGCTTGTGGGTTCACTTATATTTGGCAAACACACGATCATACATGTGTTATGTAGTTAACCAACTTATTCAAGAAATGGTTAAGCCAACTAAACTGTATTGGAAATAAAAAAAACATGTGTTGAGATACCTCAGAGGCACTACTCAGTTTGGAATTTGGTACAAATGGAAAAAGGGAGTGAAGTTGCAAGGCTTCGTAAATGCAGATTGGGCAGGGAGTCCATAAGACAAGAAGAGTACATCAAGAGGAACTTTCGGTTTTAGGTCAGCAGCAGTTTCTTAGTACAACAAGAATCATATATTTATGGAACTCAACTCTGCTGAAGCAGAGTACATGGCTGCCAGTTAAGCAACATGTGAGGCGATATGGATGAAGAATATTATTGTTGGTTTATTTGGTCAGATGATGGATCTTACTGTGATTTACTATGGCAATCAGAGTTGTAACAAACTCTTTGTGAATCCATTATTTCATGATCAATCTAAGCATATCGACATCTAGTATCACCATCTACGAGATTGTGTGCAGAGGTGGATCATGTTGTTGGAGTACATTCCTACAGAGGAACATGATGCAAATATTTTGACAAAGGCTTTGTCAAGAGGAAAAATTCAAGTTCCATAGAGGAATGTTTGGGGTATCTGATAATCCCTTTCTTGCTGAGAGGGAGTGTTGAAAATGAAACAATAAAATTCCTAATTTGATTTTGCCTTAATTAAATTAGGAGAAATTTGAAATTCCACATCAACAGACAACTTGGATGAGTCAAATGAGGTGATATGGTTTTTATCACTTTGTTAACTTAGTTAATCTGAGTTAGTGGCATGAACTTGAGTTGTGTGCAATGATTCCTAAATTTTAGGAATCTAGGTTGAGTTAATTTCAGTTGTAACAATTTAATTTAGTTAAATTAAATTATAGTTAGCTAAACTAGTTCTAACTGTTGGAGGAATTAGTGGAAGGTCTAGTAGTGGGGTGTGAATTTAGTGATCTACCATTTAATCGATTAATCGACCTAAATTAACTCATGCATGCAGATAATTTGAGTTACCTAGTTGAGATTGGAGTTCAAGGGAACTGTACTACTAGTTGTAAATTATTCCAAGTTGTACATGTGGTTCATACAGTCAGAGATTGGCCTAAAGGAATTGCGAAATCCATATTGAGTAATTTCCTAACTATTAGGGGCCTAATTCCTTAAGGAACAATGCAAGGAAATAAGAGCTTGGTAGGTTGAGAAATTTTCTAAATATTGTTCAGAGTCAGTCAGTGAAGCAGGTGGTGTAGGAATTTACAGGGTAAGTTCCTTAGATCAAGAACCAAAGGTCATCGCTCACAAACAGATCAAAAATTAGTAGACCAGTATAATCACGTGGTTAAAACCCTCAAAGAGGGAAACAGTCCACGCCCCGAGCCAACGCGGCCACTTCAGGAAATTTATTAATATAAAAAGAAAAGTTACATATGTTTCTCTCATATATGGTTACGAGACAAATGACCCTCCATGCTCTTTAAATAGAGATCATGGACCAATAGGGTGTTAAACCACTGATCAAGTTTCGTTAATACCAAGGAGAGAGATAACCGTTAGATCACTACAAATCGTGACCGTTGGACTATAAGTTTCAAATGTACATGGTAAATAAACACACTTTACCTAACTCTACACTAGACTAAGTTATTCTTAACTATTTCCTATGTGTCCGAATATCCTAACATCCCCCATTAAGAAAAACTTGGGATAGGATTGAAGGATTCACAAAAGTGACACAAAAGGAGCTTATTTCCTATGTGTTGAAATATCCTAACATCCCCCCTTAAGAACAACTTGGGATATGATTGAAGCATTTACAAAAGTGACACAATAGGAGAAGGAAGGAGGCATTAGAGCCTATCCCCCCTTAATGACAACTTTCCTGAACTCCAAGCATGGATCAAAGTTTGGTAAGCTTCGCTTCTGTGAGAGCCTTTGTAAAGATATCAACTACTTGATCATTGGTTGGACCATACTGCACTTCAAGAACACGATCATGAATGAGCTTTATAATGAAGTGTATGCGGAGTTCAATGTGTTTCATACGCTGATGTTGAACTGGATCTTTACATAGCTGAATGGCACTCTGATTATCACACCAAAGTATAGTTGGATGCTGCTGATGAAGACCAAATTCAGACTAGATTTGACGAAGCCACATGGCTTCCTTGTTGGCCTCAAATGCACCACGATATTCTGCTTCTGCTGAAGGAAGAGAGATGGAACTTTGTTTCTTACAAGACCAAGTAATAGGTCCTAAACCAAGAGTGAATACATATCCTGCAGTAGAATTTCGATCATTAGGGTCACCAGCCCAATCAGAATTAGTGAAACCAATCAACAATGGAGAGTCTCCTGCACTGTAATGAATCCCAAACTGAACTATACCTCAAATATATCGAATTATTCTTTTAGCTGCTTTCTAGTGACTTTCATGAGGTTGTTTCATAAACCGAGCGATAAGACCAATGACAAAGGAAAGGTCAGGATGGGTATGTGTTAGATACAAAAGTTTACCAACAAGTTGATGGTATAAGGTAGCATCAACTTCAGGGGTAGTACAATTGACTGAAAGCTTGACTCTAGACTGAAAGGGAGAAGGGGTTGGATTACAGTCTTCCATGTGAAAGTCGTGTAGAAGATCACAGGCATACTTGGACTGAGAGAGGGTAATGCCTTCCTTGGATTGCAATACTTGAAGACCAAGGAAATAATGCAAGTGTCCTAAATTTGTCATTTCAAACTACTTTTTGAGGCTAGACTTCACATGGTTTATATGGTTTGGACCACTACCAATAAGGATAAGATCATCAACATAAATAACAAGGATGGTGAAGGACTTACCCACTTTCTTGGTGTAGACAGTGTTGTCAGAATGACACCTAGAAAAGCCATTATTTAAAAGAAATTTGTCCATTTTGGCATACCAAGCCCGAGGAGCTTGTTTGAGACCATAGAGAGACTTCCTAAGGTGACAAACAAGGCTAGAGTCATTTTGGATAAATCCAGGGGGTTTTTCCATGTATATTTCTTCATGCAAATCTCCATGTAAGAAGGTAGATTTAACATCCATCTGATGGAATTCCCATTTAAAAGAGGTAGCAAGGGAAAGAACAAGGCATATAGAATTCATTTTGGCAACAGGGGAGAAGGTTTAAGTATAGTCAATGCCTTCAACTTGTGAAAATCATTTAGCGACAAGATGAGCTTTATGTCTATCCACTTTTCCATCTGGTCCAAACTTTGTTTTGTAAACCCATCTGCATATGAAAAGTTTTCTTGATTTTGGAAGAGGAACAAGATCCCAAGTATCATTTTCCAATAAGGAGCGATATTCTTCATTCATAGCTTCATCCCAATCTAGATGACCGAAGGCTTCTTCAAAGGTTTCTGGATCAGGATTTTCTAGAACTTGAGCCAATAAGGAAGAGGCTCTTTCGAACTGAGAACGAGTACGTCATTGATCTGCAGGGTCACCTGCAAGAGAACCTGCTGCATCTCGAGTAGAGCAGACCCATCTTGGAAGCTGTGGAGTAAGAGGAATAATTTCAAGAGGTGGAGGATTTTCATCCTCGCTGTCATCATCTGAACTAGAAGGAATGCTATTAAAAATAGAAGAGAGAGAGAGAGGTGGCACATATGCCGAATCAGGCTCGCGGGCCAAAGGTGGCACACCCGCCGAACTAGGCTCGCAGGATGATATATTTTCATCAAATTTTACATCTCTTCTAATGATTATATTTTTGGAGTTTGGTTGAAGAAGTTTATATCCTTTGAAATCTTCAGAATATCCAACAAAAATGCATTTTCACTCTTAGGTTCTAAGGCTTTATGTTTCACATCTGGAATATGGGCCCAAGCATCACTTCCAAAAACACAAAAGTGACTTACATCTGGTTTGATTGAGCTCCAAGCTTCTTCTGGAGTTATCTTATTTAAAACCTTAGTAGGAGTGTGATTTACTATGTAATTTGCATAGTTAATGGCTTCTGCCCAAAAATTGAGACCAATTCCTTTAGATTGAAGCACACAATTAGCCATTTCTTTTAAGGCGCGATTCTTCCTTTCAACTACACTATTTTTTTGTGGAGTATATGGAACCGTATGTAGAAATTGATTGCCATGCTCAGTGCAGAAGTTGATAAATTTGTATTTAAAATATTCTCCTCCATTGTCTGATCTTAACTTAAGAATTTTATGTCCAGATTGTTTCTCAACAAAGGCCTTAAAGGCTAAGAACATGTTAAAAACTTCACTCTTTAGTTTTAAGAAGTATACCCAAGTGCGTATGGAAAATTCATCAATGAAAGTTAAGAAGTACTTGCAACCAGAGAAAGAAACAATAGGAAGTGGACCACATAAATGACTGTGCACAAGCTGAAAAGGGGCTGAAGCATGCCAAGAGACACATTTGTCAAAACTATCCCGATGATGTTTTCTGAGTACACATCTGGAGAAAACACCATCTCGGCAAGGTACCATAGGAAGACCCGTCACCATATTTTCCTTACATAGAGTTTGAAGAGAGCGATAGTTTAAGTGACCAAATCGCTCATGCCAAAGTTTGCTCACTTCATCATTATGAGAAAAAAAAATGGAGGGAAGACATGATGACCCAAAGTTGTCAAACTTATACAACCTTGTGGAATAATCAACAATGCTAGTAGCTAAAATATGTTTAGGATCTTTGAGGTCCTTGATTACAACATCATGAGGTGAGAATTCACCTATTTTCCCTTCACCTGAATGAGTTATCTGATAAACAGAGAGAAGGTTGCATGACAAGGTAGGAACACATTGTACATCATTAAACTGACCATTATTGAGATTAATGGTTCTATATCCTACAACACTAAGAGATCTATCATCACCAGCATAAATATGTTTGGAGTTACAATCATTTAAAGAAGAAAACATGGCTTTATTTTTGGCCATGTGATAAGAAGCTCCAGAATCAATGAGCCACTCATGATAATGAGAAGAGGAAGATACATTTAATGCATAACCAGATCTTGATGCTTGAAAACCACAATCAGAAAGTGCCATTCCTGAAGATGAAGGTGAAAAGTGCTCCAAATTGATGTTGTGCTTCTTCATCGCTGCTTCTAAGGCTTCCATCTTCTTAAAACATTTGGACTCTATATGGCCATCACGATTAAAAAAGTTGCAATTTCTATCGGTCTTCTTCCCTTTGTTTTTATTTTCCTTATCATTTTGGTGAGTTTATTTTTCAATTTGCGGCTGAAATTGCTTAGGACCCTTGTTTGCTTTTAGACCATATTTTTTAGGATACTACTTCTTGGGATTCTTTTGATATGATTTTTGTTGGGCTGTTAAGGCTTTCTTAGAAGCATTTCTAGGAGTGATAAGACCAAGGTGAAAGATTTTTTCTTGTTCTCTTATCAAAGAATCACAAAAGGAATCAAAAGAGGTATTCTTGTAGGTGGTTCTTGAAGAAATGATGGCTTCTCTAGTGGAATGGAAGGTGGAAAAAAATACAGACTATACAGGGCCAAGCTTAGCAAGAATGCAATAGATGAGGCTACCATATTCCTTTTTGACCTTACAACCTTCTAAAATAAGTCTAAGGGTCTTGAATTTGGACAAAAAGTCTTCAATAGAGGAGAAATTATTAGGGTCTAAGGTAAGCAACTCATTTTCAAGCTGGTGGGCCCTGATTTTATTTTGAATGCGAAAGACAGTATTTAGCTTGTCCAAGGCTTCATGAAGGGTGTCAATGTCAAGAATATGAAATCAAAAATCTTGAGCAATGGACATTCCTATCAACCCTCGTCCTTGATCTTGTTTATTTTCCCATTTAGCGACTTTATCATCATCAGAAGGTTTATTTTCTTGTCCTGTGGCTATTCTATAAAGCCCTTTACTTCTAAGAATATCTACCATGTGAGGTAGCCATTGGAAATAATTAATGCTGTTAAGAATAATTTGGCATGCACTTTCCATTTTTTAAAAACTGAAGCTGAGAAAAAAAAACACAAAAATCGGAGCAAAAAAAAAAATGAAATACAAGCCTTATCGCAGATTGTTAGATTTTTGGTTAGCCTTACCAGAAACTATCTATTTTTCCACTATTTCTGATTTCCCAAGATCACACAAAGACACGGGGAAAGAGCATACGTATAAAAAAGAATCCCTTCCTCATGTTTCTGATTTGCCGAGATCGCACACAGCACAGAGCAACAAGAAAACACAGAGAGGAGGGTATAGATATGACAAATAAATAAAACCTAAAACCGAAATAAACAGAGGGAACTGAAATAAGAAATAAACATAACTTTTAACAAATAAAGCTGCAAAACAAATACTTTATACATCCAGATCTAAACTGACATAGCTTGGGTAACCGAAAACCTTTTCACATGAAATGAAAGGTGTTCCTCACTGTAACAGATGCTCTGGACACAACAGAGCGGTTCTCCAAGCCCGAAAATGTTCAAAAATAGTAGATCTAGAAAATGGTAGTCGCATGCAGTCAAACCGGCTTTAGATTTTGATCAACAATGGATGCAGCCCTCAAAATAGCTCTGATACCATGTAGGAATTTATAGGGTAAGTTCCTTAGATCAAGAACCAAAGGTCACCGCTCACAAACAGATCACAAATTAGTACACCAGTATAATCACGTGGTTAAAACCCTCAAAGAGGGAAATAGTCCACGACCTGAGCCAACACGGCTACTTCAGGAAATTTATTAATATAAAAAGAAAATTTACATATGTTTCTCTCATAAACAGTTGCCAGACAAATGACCCTCCATGCTCTTTAAATAGAGATCATGGACCAATTAGGTGTTAAGCCACGGATCAAGTGTCCTTAATACCGAGGAGAGATAACCGACGGATCACTACAAATCGTGATTGTCAGATTATAAGTTACAAATGTACATGGTAAAGAAACACACTTTACCTAAATCTACACTAGACTAATTTATTCTTAACTATTTCCTATGTGTCAGAATATCCTAACAAGAGGATATAAGATATAGGTACAAGTTGTCCTCAAGCTTGAGAAAATATATTGTATTCATCTAGATTCTTTGATTAATGCAATACAAATAGGAAGGGTTTTTGAGCAATTTCTTTCCTCTAGATAAATATTTGTTTATGTGTGTTGAATCATGATGCATGTTTTTGATATGTGTTCTCGATCATGAATTTGTTTCCGCAGATGAGTAGAGTAGATTTGAGTCTTATGTTTTGTAAATTACATGAGCAGTTTTTAATCTACATTAAAATTCTACATGGTATCAGAGCTAAATTTTTAGAAATTTCTGCAAGGTCAGCTAGTTTCGGTAAACATGCATCATCCGCTTTGGCCACCTTGAAATGCCTTTGATAGGTTTTTTTCTTATTTTGTGATTTTTTGGTTAATATGGCTTCGTAGCCCTCCAAAAATAAGATCTAAATTTCTAAATCAACTACTTTGTATTCCAACTCTCCTCTCCAACAAATATGGTCGGAATGAGGCAAGACGAGCTAATAAAACTATGTATGTACTTGTTTTCAGCATGATAATATAACTTCACTGGTTTGAGGGGAAAAACATGTACGTTCATCTCAAATTTATCAAACATTAAAAATGGTCTCTTATAAACTATAATTAATTAAAATAGGTTAAGATCACTTATTATTAAAAATTATATAATTTTTTAATCATTTAATTATTTAGAATGATTTTTACACAGAGTAACATTATTATGTAAATATCATAATTATAAAAAAATATTCAAATATATATATATATATATATATATATATATATATATATATATATAATATATTATAATTATAATTTATTGAAATTCTTATATTTTAAAAAATTAACATAAACCATTACTTGCATGTATGTTATCACTCTCTTATTATATATATATATATATATATATATATATATATATATATATATATATATATATTAATAATAATTTATTATAATTATAATAATTATAATTTATTGAAATTTTTATATTTTAAAAAAATAACATAAACCATTACTTGAATGTATGTTATCACCGTCTTATTAGTCTTTGCCATGGCATGACTCTGGCAAACAATTTGATTATTCACTACTATTAGTTTAGCATTGACAAATGTAAATATTATGTTTAAATTTGGAAAACAAATATTTATTTTTCAATATTATTCAAATATACATTTTTCAATCATTTGATTGGACCATAACTTTAAAGGTCTTATTGCATCATTTGTGCCACGTGGATAACTACCTCAGAATTTTTTTCCATAATTTTTTGATGTAATTACAATATTTATGCCATGATATTGAAATAAATATGCACTGAATTCTCTTATTGTGAAGTTTCATAGGAAAACCACCTAAAATTAAAATCCTAGAAAATAGCTCATAATCATGTATATACCATATTTACCATCAATCATTTCCCACCATAATTTAAACAAGGATTTTCATAAAAATAAAAATAAAATCCTTGAAAATATCTCATAATCATGTAAATAACCTATATACCACAAGTTACTTCCCACCATAATTTAAGCAAGGTTTTGCATAGAAAATGAATAGGAACAAGATGTAAATGAATAATATAAAAAATAATAATATTGTGTTCATATATTAAAAACAACGTGAAAAACAAAAGAAGTTCCCCCTAAACAAATAAATAAAATCCTTGAAAATATCTCATAATCATGTAAATAACCTATATACCACAAGTTACTTCCCACCATAATTTAAGCAAGGTTTTGCATAGAAAATGAATAGGAACAAGATGTAAATGAATAATATAAAAAATAATAATATTGTGTTCATATATTAAAAACAACGTGAAAAACAAAAGAAGTTCCCCCTAAACAAATAAATTCAACACATATACTACGCTCGTTGAAGTAGTTAAGTCCAACAACCCTCACCTCTCAATTTAGAATCTAAACAATTGCCTTAACCATTTGGACACAAATTTTTCTTTGGGTTTTGTCCTTCTATTTCCGATTGTTGAATTGTAGTTAATGCCATTATAACTGCAAACCATCAAATTCCTCATTGATAGTAACTATTGATATGAGTATGTCATTATGGGTTTTTGAGTTTTCTTCTAAACATGTCTTATAAACATCTTGGGTTCTTTCATTCATCATGAAATATATGTACATAGTGTTTTATAGTGTTTCTTGTGTTGTTTTAATTGTTCAATATTTCTCTGTATCACAACATGTTTTTAGATTGTTTATTCATTCATATATGGTTTAGGGTTGTTTTGGTTATGTAATCCGTTTGATATTTTCAACAACAAACAACATTTAATCATAATTTTGCTTTATAGAAGTATCTAGGTACTTTTTGAATTGCAACCTTATGGTGTTTGTGACTTAAAGAGACTTGGAACGTTGCAACAACTATAGATCTCATAATTCTATCATGATCTACAAAAGAATTTAGATAGTCACTTAGGCTAGTGAATAAATGCTTTAGATATCTTGGTAGAAGAGAATAATTTAGGGTTTGATATTACCTTCTATGCATATACCATAATGTGCTCCTACGGACAATATGAAGATAAATTTTATTAGAAGGAAAATACTTCTCATTTTCTTGGTTGCAATGTTTATGCAAAGGGTAGTGTTTTCTTGGGTGAATTGGTACCCACTTTCTCATATGTCACATTTGTGACATCTTTGATTTATTTTGATTTGGTATTTACGTATCCATCACATTGAAATTTTTAATCGACGTTTTGAACCAACAAGTGTGGCTCATCATCAAGACATTGGCTGGCTCGAAACGTCGACTAAAAATTTCAATGTTATGGATTTGGAAATACTAGATCAGAATTACTCTACTCACATAAGCCTTAACTATGAAAATATTTGATATATTTATAACTAAATTTATTAACCTTTTAAAAAACATTAAACACAACAATTAAATATTAGGTTCAAAATTATTTGATGTCATGACTATTTACGAGAATTTTATCCATCTCAATATATTCCATTCTACATTAATTGATGCTATGGATACTTGAGATTTTACAAGAGTAAATATTGTTGAAATATGATTACAATGGGTCTAAATCCTTTTGTTACACACAATGAAGATTAAAATTCAAATATTTTTATTGATGTTGTGTAGATTCAAATATATATGAGTATGAATACGAATTTTTTTTCATATATATCATTATTACACTTTAGTTGTCTTAGTGTTGGTTCAAACCTAATGCTATATGCTTTTTACAAAACAATACAAGACCAAATTTAAAGTCCTAGTTGAAACATCATTTTCTTTTAAAATAGAGAACTATCAAGGAAAATAATACTAGAACATGAAAGCAATTTATTTTGCATGAAATCTCAAGCTGCACAACCATGAAGTCAATCTAAGAATCCTTGAGAGAGATATATGTCTGAAATAAATGAGACAATTGGATTTAAAGATAATAACCATCCATTTAAAAAAACACGATCTACAAAAATATTCCTAAATTAAAATAAAATATAAATTAGTAAAAACCACGACTACTATTCATTTATGTATGGAAATTTTGAAAAATATACATTAGAGAAAGGGAAAATTTTTACCCTAAATATATGTTTTCTTGTTTTAATACCCACAAGGACATTAACTTATGTCTCATATCCTTCTTTTCCAATCATGAGAAACAATAGGGAATACAATGATTCACTTCTTCTATAGAATTGTGACATGAAGATGACTAGTGTTATTGATCAGAATGATCCTAGCTTGCTCCTCCTAATACTAGGTTAACTAGATTACACTTTCTCATATTTATATTTTCCTTCTCATCTCTAGGCCCTCATGGTCATCCCTGATTGATATTGTAACAAACCCAGACTAAAAGCTCATGTAATAAAATTTAATAAAGGTAAAATAAGACCACGGTTAAGAGACACTTATTCCAAGCTAAATGTTGGGCAAAATATCCTAGTGGGCATCACTTGTTGTGTTTATGGCTAAGGGGAAATTGGAAAAGACAATAGCAATTGATTTGAAAAGGAAAAAAGACATTTTTGGCACATTATTTATGAAAATAATGGAAATTAGGAGAAAAGGAAGGTTAAAGGCTGCAGGTTGCATCTGAGGAGGAAATTGAAGAAAAATAGAAGCCTCATTGATAAAAAAGGATTCTGAGGATCAGTTGGCAAGATTTTGTCGACGTTTTGTTAGTTCATTTTCAAAATTAGTCTTAGAGAGGAGAAGAGAACCAAGAGGAGAAATAGATAAAGCAAGCAAAGGAAGACAAGGAAAGGAAAGGAAAGCAATGATCAAGCAAGGAATGAAAAGGAAAGGTTGGAACAAGCAAGATTTAAAATGAATACTTGTAGGTAACAAATTGCATGTATGACTTCCTAGCTAGTTTTGACATGCATGGTATGCGCGTGTTTGTATTTGGTTCTTTTGTTGTCGGTGGCATGGTTTTGTTGAGTTTTTACAGTGGTTTTAAGCCTTTCCTTTCCATTTCCAAATAACCATGGTGTAATGGGATTGTTCTTAGTTTTTAGCTTTGGAATCAGTGGAAGGTTACAGAATTTGGAGCGGAGGTGGTCTCAGGAAAATTCCCAAAGGCCTAGGAATACCTTGACCAGCAATGGCGGGATACATGGTAAAGCCTGAGGGTGGAGACAAGAAAATTCCTCAAGGATGGTGAAGGAATCTGGAGGCATTCCAAGCTCGGTCTGGTTTTGTGATCTCAGGGCCGGTTTAGGTGAGATCACGGTATGGTGAGGGTGGAGGTGTCTTAACCTTTGGATTCCCTTGGTTATTTTGAATTGGTTTATCCCATGATATCCCACATTCATGCTTGGAATATGGCACGGGGGTGACTGGATGAAAGAAATATTTGGTTCAACCATGTATATGGTTGGGTAGTACGTGGAAGTCCCGAACCTGGTTGGCTCTTGCCTATGTTTAATGAAAACTAAGTTCTCTTGTTTTTGATTGGTAAATGTACTTGTTATAATGTGGATTTAATGGTTATTATATTATGGTTATTTATATTCTTATATGCTGATTATAAGCATGGATATATGACTGGTTTTAGTCATGTCTCTTTTCATGTTTTACTTGTAACTAATGGAATAATGGATGTAAGACCTAATTGATGTTAAGAAAGCTAATGAGAGAGGGTGGCAATCCTTATTTTTAAGTCTCATATGAGTTTTCAGTCCCTTATGCTAAGACTTTCATTCATGACATGTAGGTTGTCTATCTACTAAGTGTTTGATGAATGCTAGTCCTAGTTGGGGATGGTTAGGTCTAGTCCTCTTTTCAATTTTGGTTTATAATTTTTGTAGTCATATATTTTATGAGTTCTTAAAGTTATATGGATTTCCTGGTAGAGGCTTAGACCCAAACCTGAAAAATAACCTTAAATTTCACACTTTCTAGCACAACACTAAGAAGAAAAGTCCATAGTCGCATGGAGGCAGACCTATGGGAGTGATTGGGGGTTTCTAGTTGCATGGAGGACTTAGAAGGGGAGAGACTGGGGATCTAGCTTAGGGAAAAGTTAAGTTATCTCATGGGATGGAAACTTGGAGGGGTTGGGTTACTCTTGGTCCTGGGGAACTTCGAGGGAAGTTAGTAAGGTATGTTTTGTCGGCTCCATTTCCTTAAGGTCACCTAGGAGGTTGAGTCTTGTCATAACAACCCCTCATCTCATGTTTACCCCAGGTAAGCTGGTGAAAGTGGGAAAATGTGAGGGGAGAGGTTCTTTAAATGTGGTAACAGAGCGTGGTTGCACTATCCTTCGATAATATATGATACAACAGGTGGTATGAGAGCATGGTTCAATAGTTGGACCGGATGGGTTGAATGCATGTTGTTATGCATGCATTGTCATGTTTAAGGTTGTTATGCATGAGGTTATGGTATGAAGGATATGTCATTATGATTCTATTGGTATGTTATGATGATGATGTGTTGGTTGAGATTGAGAAAGAGATGCATATCATCAGAGCGAGGTTGCATCACTGGACCTTGGGGTAATAGTAGATCACCATACATGTATTGTATGTTGGCATGCATGTATGTTGGTTAATGGTTGTTATGAGCATTAGGGTTATGCACATGCTTGTTGTTTTATCATTGTTGCAGTTACAACAAATTTACCGATCGAACGAGAACTATTACCTAAAAATGAGAACTCTAGCAAAAAAACTTGAAAAAATAGCCCGAAAACAAAAAGCGTTGATACTGCATCACCACTTTTTTTTTTGGGTAAATTTTCAAAAATTTAAAAAAAATGACAATAAAAGCCATTTTTTTTGTGCAAAAAACACTCTGAAAACAAAAAGTGTTAATGTTGGAGTAATTACACACACACACACACACACACACACACATATAATTTTATTATTATTACATTTTTTTTCGAGGTAAATTTTCAACATTTTTTAGAAATGACGTTAAAGAAAAGATTTCATGACTACAAAAACCCTTAAAATTCCAACAATTTTCATGCATGACATTAAATTATGACTCTGAAAACCTTAAAATTCCAACAATTTGCAGGCATGACATTAAAGATAAAATATCATGTCTCTAAAAAGCCTTAAAATTCCTACAATTTTCAGTCATGATGTTAAAGATAAAATACTTATAATTGTTTTCAACCATAACATTAAAGATAAAATATCGTGACTTAGAAAAACCTTAAAATTTTGACAAATTTTCAACCATGGAATTAAAACCAAATATGACTACAAAAAACCTTGAATTTTCAATATATTTCAACCATGGCATTATGGAAAAATTACATGACTAATTTTTTTTTTTTTAATTTAACACCTGAATGAAAAGGTCATTATACCAAGAGTTATTTATTTTTTAAATGCTAAAAGTATATCTATTTTAAAATATTAGCCTAAGACAATTGGACGCATTGCAATGCAAATTTAAAAATCAACCATGAAATTGACATGTGGTGTAGGCCAACTCGACTCATTGCAATGAAATCTTAAAAATCAACCATGAAATTGATATGCTAGGGGAACACTTGTCCATTATAACAATAAATTTAAAATAAACTATCAAATTGACACATAATGAGGTCGGGTTGCTAGTTGATCAACATGAACCCTGCAAATAATAATAATAATAATAATAATAATAAATAAGTAGGTAAATAAATAAAAATGAAAAATATAAAACAAACCAAAAATTTAAAAGATTGAAAAAAATTAATAGTAAATTAAAAAAAAAAATAGAAACTAATAAATAAAACAATATATTAAAACATAAAAAAAGATAAAAAATGACAAAAAAAAAATCAAACATAAAAAATAAAGACATAATATCTTTTGGAGAAATCATAAAGTAGTTTTCAGAGTCGACATGCTTCGAATCAATTACTATGGTTCATAATCAGGAAAAAAATATAAAACTATACACACACACACACACACACACACACACTACAAGAAAAAAGGACATTGGTGAGGGTTATGCTTGTGACAGACCTTTAAGGTCCGTCTCCAATGTCACATATGGTGACGTTCCTTAAAAAAATGTCGTTGTATATAGTGATGGTCCTTTAAGGTCCATCGCCAAAGCCATTTTAAATGACACTTTTGGTGAGGGTCGTTAAAGGCCCATCACTAATTCTCTCTTTGGTGATACTTCTAGTGGCGAACTTTTAATGACCCTCACCGATGCTCTTTTTGTTACTTTTGGTGACAGTCAAAAAATTTTCATCATCATTGATCATTCCAATGAGTTTTTGATGATGTTATGTGCTTGCTAATATATTTTTTGTCAAAATATAATGATTTAATACCATTATTGTGGAGTCTTTTTTATAATATGTCCAAGGCCATAGTGGTTAGAGTCACTCAATTTTTTAAGAAGTAATTAGTGTGCATCATTTCCCTCAAGTAATGACTAGTTGAATATAGTTTTCCTATGAGTCAACACATGATTCATATCTATTAAGTTTATTATCTAGAAAATTCCCTTTAGATAAATTCCCACTAGTGTGTGTAGGACATATATTATTTAATACATTATCAAGATCTATCAATTCTATTAATGGGAGAGACCTAACACTCCTCAACAATCTGGGCACACCTTAAATTAATGCTTTGGCCCACACTAACATTTATTAGTAGCTCACATGTCTTGGAACACATTTTTACCTAGAACATCTTGTCATGACACTGACGCCCAAGCACATGGTGGCATGTGCTAGCACAACATAGAACTCTCCTAGCATGTGTTGCAATGCATGTAGTCCCTAGCATGCCTCGGAACACCTTGGTTGAATGCATTGACATACATTAACACTTGGCACATAATGCCACATGGCATGTATTGGGTTCTATTATTAGTGTGGCTAGCATGCCCCTTTTGAAAAAGGTAAATTCCTGACTTATTAACCCTCTTATTGGTTCTTCCTTTTGTTTCCTTGAAACTTCTTGAAACATATTGACATACCCTGACACCCTGCACATCCTTAGCACCTGGCATGTATTGGCATATCTTGGCACTATTTGGAACATATAATTGGCACACCCTGGAACTCCCAAGAACGATTTGAGACTTCTTGACATGCCTTGATATTCCCTAGCATGCCTTACCAATCCTTAGCATACATTGTCACTCCCTCCTTGGCATGACAACTAGCACTCATTAAAACTAGTCCCTAGCACATGTTCCTCATATTCATTAACTTCCATGAATTTTTACCTAGTGCTCCCTTAATGTTTTGTCTAAGTACTACTTAACACTCCTCAACATGCATGGGCACTCTCTAACACACCTTAGCACTCTTCAACATGCCCTTCCACTACATAGCATGCATAACACTCCATGACACATATGGGGCACTTGGCATGTGTTGGCACTTGGAAAGTCTTAGCATGTATGGAATACATTAACATGCCTTGGTATGATTTGGAATGGTTTAATATTAAATTTATTTGAGATCAACTGTTGGACAGTAGGTGAGAAGCAACAAAGGAAGACTTGGAACTTAGAATGCACTAATACTTTGCACTTGGCACCTATTGGTGCCTAGTGTTGGTGTGCCTAGCATGCCCCTCTTGGAAAAGGTAAATTAATGACTTATTAACCCTCTTATGTGTTCATTTCCTTGTAGTTTAACTTGTTTCTCCATTTTGTTTCCTTGACAGTCCCTGACACGCATTGACACACCCTTGCACATCTTGGCATGCCTTATCACTTGGCACATATTAGCATGTTTGAAATTCATTCTCACTATCTGACACATCTTATCATTCCTTAGCATGCCTTGGCACTCATGTGCTCGCACCAAGCCTTTATATTTTTCATGACTTGGGAACCCAATCAATTTATTGGCTACTACAGTTCATGTGACAATATTGGCTTGCTTCAACTGTAACAACTTGATCAATTGCACATACTACAAGTTGATTGTGCCTTTTTCACCTAAGAATTGCCTATAACTCATCTTATGCTACTCATGTCCAAGCTCAACTTATCCCACTTAACTAGTTACCAAGACAAGGATCAGATGATCTAGCCATGGCCATTAAAAAACTATGCAACATAGATTACATAGGAAATATTTCACATGTATGTTCAGTTCATATAAATCGTAGAATATTAACTGAGAGTTTGCAAGAACCACAATATGCACAAGGCACACAAGATATAATCCAACACAAGTCGAGTTCCCCAAAACTTGTACACAAAAATGTACAATATGAAATTATCTAGAATAGTTTAAAACATGAGCATGTAGCCAAAGTGTGCCAAATCTCATATAAAAAAAATATCTAAAGGAAAAACAATGGTGTGCCTAGAAAAAAGTGATCTCCCTTTGTCTAAAACTGCTATGTCGAGCCCCGCATAACAACTGTAGGCTTTCCTCCTGTAAATCCTATTCTGAACTTATCCTAACACACTTTTTCCTTAGCACACTTGAATTCGCTGACACTCCCTGACACACAGTATTATTCATTTCTTTCCATGCATTGTGACCTAGTTATCCCTTGATATTCCCCAAAACCCCCTAACACTCTTCAACATGCATTGACATAGTTCGACATGTGTTAGCAGACCTTTTCATTCCTAATGTGCATGCCTTGACCCTCCCTAGCTATCATGCCCTCACAAATAGCCTTAACTAATTTGCAACTTGGGATCCCAACCAAGCCCTTGCTTGACTACAAGATCTTGACCAAGTTATGGTTACTACAATTAGACTATGTTGTTGAATTGTGTAGCTTGGGAGGTAATCTACAAGCCTAGTGGGATGGGTTTGTGTGAGTTTGGTCACAAAATACTTTGTGGGAAAAGAAGCCAAGCAAAGGGATTTTTGATCCAAGATGGGGTTTAAACTCTAAAAGAAAATTAAAAAGGAAAATTAATATTTCCTAAGGTCGAAGTGGATAAAAACCGTAAGTTCTAGAGGGTTCCTAAGAGGTCTAGGAAAAAATATTTAAGGAGGCCTTAGGATGAAGGAAATAACATCAAGTGAGAAGGAGCTCATTTGATCAAGGGGGGAAAGAGAGATGTAGTCCTAAATTAGGTTGAGTAAGAGGGCCGAGTAAGGGTTTCTAAAGGGAGGCCATGATCCTCCAAGAGCAAGATCATCATGTGAGAGTTCACAAGAACGTTTCATACCTTACTGGTTGGTTCGAGATAGGAAGTAGGATGGCATATTGTTGGTTCTCTTATGGAATATTGAGCTTAAGAGTGGTTGCTCATGAGAATCTGGGCATGTGATTTCAATGGTGTCTTTGTGTGAAGGCCGCATCAAATTCTGAAATGTTGAAATTTGCACAAGAAACATTGAAATTGGAAACCAGAAAGGAAATATATATATATATATATATATATATATATATCTGTGTGTGTGTGCACCCACACTAGTGAGGGATTTTTATGCACCAGGAGTGAGAAATGTGGTGCGTCCAATTTATTTTTTCCTTAAATAAATTGGACAATACACTACAAGGAAAATACCCTCTAGCAGAGGTTATAAAGGAGGTTTTTAGTGTTATAAAATTTGCCAAAATTGTCAAAAAACATATGCTACGACATCCGTTTATGGTTACGAAGGTTTTGGCAGAGCTTTTAATGGAAATTCAACACAACTAAAAAAAATGGGCGGCCGAAGGTTATTATGGATGTTTTTTTCCTCGGTGTGCTAATCAGGCTTTAACGCACCAGTGCATACCTGTAGAAGGCGCCTCGGGGCGGTCGAAGAAGAATGCGCCAGGCTGATAAGGTATAAAATAGCACCGGCCGTAGTGTTGGTGGTATAATGCATGGGGCCATTCTAATTGGCCTTGGGATTTGAGCGATGCCCATAGGTCGTATCAACGCGTCGGTGCGTAGAATTATAACCTTTCACACAAATGCACCGAGATTTATAATTGGTATTGGTATTCGTGTGGTGCAAATATGTCATACAAATACACCGGTGCGTATAGACACTTAAACGCCCCGGTGTGCAGTATCACAAAAATGCACTGAGATTATAATTGGTATCGGTATTCGTGTGGTGCCTAAAGGTCATCCAAATGCACCGGTGCGTATAGACACAAAAATGCCCCGATGCATCGTATCACACAAACACACCAAGATTTATAATTGGTATCTGTATTTGTGTGGTGCTAATAAGTCGTAAAACGGCACCGGTGCATATAGACATAAATGCACCGGAGCGTCGTACTGCACAAACGCCTCGATATTTGTAACTGGTTTTGGTATTTGTGCAGTGCCCATAGGTCGTAAAAACGCACCGATTTGCTGAAGAATACAAGCGCATTGGTATAATAATACACACACCGGTTTTCATTTTGTATTTTTTAGAAACATCGACCTGTAACAGTGCAATTATTCTGATTGTTTTAAATTCATTATTCATCAAAAGCTGACACATCTTATAACAATATTCATATTAATTAATTTTTATTAATGCATTTGAATGTGATGTTTGGATTAATTTGTTATATCATATCATAATTATTGTGGTTTTTTAAAATTCATTATTCATCAAAGGTCGACACATATATATCTTATAACAATATTCATATGAATTAAATTTTTATTATAGCATTTGAGAATGACAATGGAGAATGCAATAGTGACAATAGAGAACGCAATAGAATAAATTAAAACATTTTTTATTATATATATATATAGGAATAAGACATTATTTGTCATACAAAATGGGACAGTTATTCGTATCCCTTTATCTTTCAATTGGGACACTATGTCCATTACATTAAAGAAAATGTCTGATTTCACAGACATTTTTCAAAAAATACAACGCCTTGCTTTGATATCCAAACATAGTGATCATCATTCTTCACTTGAACTGCTGTCACTGCTAGAGCTATTTCCATGACTTGGGTTATTTTCAGGAATGTTTTGTTCACGGTGTTGATTGTTTTTTCTTCTTAACCTTCCATCTACAAACATAAAAATAAACTGCAATGAGTGTATATACATTGGTGAGAATAATGAAAATTGCAATATTAAATCATATACATCAATGTAAATCAGAAATGACATACCAATGCAACAATTGACTCATAAACTATACACATTATTTCAAAACCATGTAACATGCCATCTTTCAAGATTTGATTTGTTGGCGCAGTGCCATACTTTGTTTCCTACAAGTTTTGTACCCCATAACAAATCATATATTTAATATAAAATATTTATTTTTTCTATTAATTATAGGCGAAGCTAAGTAAAACAAGATCTATAGATGCTTACAAATTCCACAATTAAGTTATGATATGCCAACATATACTCACATCCCATATTTAACCCAATTTCAATCAATTCCTCTGATGGTTCTTCTGTAATATCCCAAAATGGGAATGCACAACAGTGCCTGCTGAAATAACGCACTTCTGGAAAATTTGTGCATACAAATGAGTTTGTAGCTCCTAGATCCCTTATATCAGTAGATCTGGGGTGTAGATCCAAAAGGAGAGGAAAAAAAAATCAAACTAGGTGTGGTAAACAGATCTCCCACCACCTAGTCTAGTTGGAAAACCCCCAAAGAGAGGGGTTGCAGCTATGTACTACAAATTGCTTCAAAAATAATGTAGTCTTGGAAAGCATGAGCAAGAGGCCATTAAATAAGATCAAATTTTGAATATACAACAACAAATCAGATTCATATTGATTCTCTTACATTATACAATAGAATATAGAAGACAAGAGAGGAGGAAATCTCCAGAAAAGAAGGCTGCAACACATGTATATAGTGAAAAATGGCTTAACAACATTATTTAATGGAGCTGCAACAACTGAATGTTACACTTTATATATAGAGCAGATCTTTGTACAAAATATCAGATCCATTTCATATCTGTACACTGGAAAGGCTCTATTACAAGATCCCCTTGGGGTTTTGACGAAAACATGCAATAGAAAGAGTAGATCTAAGTTTTAAGTAGCAGATCTGCAATATTATTCAGAAATTTCTGAAGATCATTTTACATTAGAAATAGATCAGATCTATACATAACATGGATTAGCAAGCTAATCCATGGATCACTAGAGTGAAAGGCAAAGCCTAACACCAGAGATCTCTCATAAAAAATGGGATCAAAACACCCTGAAAAACCTCCACTGAAAATAATGCAGTCCTTGAAGGGAAACTGCGTTGTAGCTTGAATAAATGAGTTGGCCTGATGCCAAGATACAAATCTTAAGCTCCACAACTAATGCACTCTTCCAGGAGGTTAAAAGACACACTCACTGAGAAGAGGCACTAGTACAATCTACATCTGAGCAGATCTAGTGTTTCCACTTGCTGTAGCTTACAAAAGTAACCAAACCCTCACTAGATCTGCGTTATGGTTGGAAGTAGAGCTTGGAAAAATGCCTGATAGTGGATAAAATCAGCAAGACTCCTCCAATAAATCCTCAAGGGAAGAGATAGAATCCTTGCATAGGAATCCCCAAGTGCTAAGCAGCACTATTCTTAGATAAACAACAAAGAATGGTATTTGTCTAAACAGATAAGATACTAAAAAAATATGCATAATCAACAACCCTCTCTTGCTGCCTTCCCCTTCCTTTTATAAGATGAAAGCCTTGGTAAACCCTAAACCACCTTGATGAGTTAGCTCCTTTCACATGAGGGGCCTCCATCTAGAACTACGTTGTCCCTTCATGAGGTACATTGTGTCTAGACATCGCTGTAGATTTGGTCAAGGTTGACCAAGTCTCATAGCTCAAACCCCTTTCACACATGCAAGTGATTTTTTTACATGGCCCAGATTTATCCTTGTTCATATGGGCATTTCTTTATTCATTCTTTTTAGGAGTTTTACATGTCCTCATTTATTCATTTATTCATGCAACATAAAATGAAACAAAAATGTATATTCCTCTTAACTCAGGCTAAGTAGGAATATTACAGTCCTCCCCGCCAAAATGTTGCTTGTCCTCAAGCAACTGATAGGGTGAGTGCTGCAGTACTTCCCCTCCTCCATTGGTGACACCATCAAGGATCAAGTCCTCCTCATAAGCCAAGTGTTCACCAAGCCAACACATCATGAATTGTTCCTCCAAGGTTATCATAAGATGTGCATAGTCCATCCCACAAGGAGTGAAAAATTGAACATAAATAAACATGGTTGGAGCAATGCCTTCTCTAAAACATGTAGCATGAGGTACATAGAGAAGTTCCATTCCATGTGGTACATACAAACTTCCCATCCTCCCTCCATACAATCCCATAAATAGTACAACTATGTCATCCAAGTATGGAAGCAAAACTACATATGTGCAAACAAAAATTTGAGCTTGAGGAGGTGGGTCAAAATCCCACATGTGATGCCAACGCAGTGCATCTCCTGCCTGCATTAGATAAAGGTGTGGCAAGTGGCAATCCCACCACACATTTTCTGCATGAGTCATCTTAACATAGCTGAAGATTTCAGATATGTTTGGTGCCTTTGGGAAGCACCCATCATGAAAAGGAATCTCCGTTTGCACAACAAGGGAGTGGCCAAGTTCAGAATTTCTATTGGCCCTCCAAAAGCCATGAGATCCACATGATCTCTCACTTTTTTTAGGAGTCATAACCTAAAAAAACATGGTAAAATAATGTGATAGATCAGAAAATAAAACTTTCTTTGCATGATCAGATCCTTTACCATCATAGTTCCTCATACACATGGAGTTGTGCATGGGCATTTCCCTTCTCTAAAAAGAAGGAAGAACTAGCTGAAATGACTCTTGCAAAGAGTCCATTGGCTGTCCCAATTCCTCATAGCTAATGCACTCTTGAAAGTGCTGATGTACATCCTCTCTCATCCATTCCCAATCAAATCTCCTCATGATCAGGGTGTAGATCTTCATGGACTGCATATGGCTGAGAAAGAATTCTTTGTGTGCCCCTTGTAGTATCTTCTGCTTGAGCTTGGAAGCTCTAGACATGAAGACCCTACCATGATAGTATATGAATCCCCCTTGGACTAAGTAGCCCTCTTCTTACTGCAGGTCATCTAGAATCATATAGGTGTGGAGATCTTTGGAATAATCTACAAGTAGTTGAGATTTCCAGTACAGATCCACACTGCTCAACAATGACAGCGCTAATGATACCTCCATGGAAGTGTCTGTCATGTTGCTGATCTCTTCTCTGACATTTCTCATGCCAAAGATGTGTGTTGGAAGGCTGATCCTCCCATTCTCCTCCTCCCACAGCGCAGATCTGGAAATGAGAGGGGGTGATAGTGATGAAGGGAGAATATCCCCCTTACTCTTGATTTGTACTAAGCTTCCCAGCGTTGTAGCTTGGTATTCCATTGCTCCAATCCCTCCTAGATCTAAGTTTGGAGTAGCACTTTGTGAGGTATCCCCCACAATATCTGAATCTGGTGGCCTCCCAGGTGGTTTTCCACTAGATAGGAATGTCCCATACAGAATCCTCATGAACATAAGAGAAGGGATTGTGAGATCCTTGCTTCCACTGCACAAATCCATCTATGTTGTTTGGGTGGAAGTACTAGGTGAGGGGTAAGTATGCATGCCTTGGATCATTTGAGGTTTACCACTCTTCATGTCCACCCATTCCATTTGCAAAGCCTTCCAATCAGTGGTTACTTTCCCCAATGTAATCAACCATTGGACACCCAAAATGATATTGGTGTCTGGTATGTCAACTACAAAAAGTGATCCACCAAAGTGTAGGACCCCATAGTAACTGAAAGTGATAATACATAGTGCATGCATTGCATTGTCCTATCTCCTGGGACCAAAACAGAGAATCCTTCAAAATTATCAGTGGGGATTTCTCTCCTCTGCACAAGATGAGCATCAATAAAGTTGTGGGTTGCCCTACTATCAATCAGTACAGATACCCTCTGATTCATGATTGAACCTTGTACTCTTAAGGTCAAGTACTTCGGTACTCCTCTCAAAGATGCAAGAGTTCCTCCTATTGGAGCAAAGGCTCCATTCCCATCTCCAGATGGTGTTGGATGTCCCTCAACATTTTCAGTGTTGTGACCTCTTCTTGGTTCATCATCTTCATCTTCCTCCTCAAAATTTGAGAAGACTTCTATGTAGTGTGCTTTCCCAGCATCACATCTATGTCCAGGTGCCAATGACTCTTGGCAAGTGAAACATAATTTCTTCTTTCTCAGATCCCTCCTGACTTCAATATCAAGAGGCTTCTTGAATTAGCTCTCCTTGGAAGGAGTAACTTTCTCTTCCTTCCCTTTAGAAAGGTAAGGGGCCTTGCTTTGAAAATTTGTCTTTACTTTTGGCAAGGCATCTTGGAGGTCTCTAGCCCTCTCAATGGCATCATGCAAAGTGATGGGCTTGGGAGATTTAACCAACCCATGCAAAGGTTCATCCAAGCCATCGATGAAAATGTACACCCTCCTTGCTATAGATAGGTTAGGAACCATAACAAATAATCTCAGAAACTCAGAGATATAAGTTTCTTCATTTTCTGATTGCTTCAACTTTGCAAGGCTCATGAAGGTGCTTCTGGATATTTTCTCTCAAACCTCTCCACCAGTCTTCTAGTAAATTCAGAATAGGAAGTTACATTGGCATGGCCCAATGTAGACAACCAATGGAACCACCAATTGTGTGCTTCACCTTCAAAGTGTAGTGCTACAATCTTGATGGCTTCCATTTGAGGGAATTTGTGCAACTGAAAGTAGATGTCTAGCTTTTCTACCCATGCCCTGGAAAAACTGGTGGAAGATCCATCAAACTTGGGCAAAAATAATCTACCCATAGAGTGATGTCTATCATGATTCTGAAATAACCCACCATCCCTATGTTGATGCCTTGGTATTCTTTTGTCCTTGAGGTGACAAAACGCTTGAAAACTCAAGTGGTCCTTGAATCTCTGATTTTGAGATTCATATTCGTCAAATTAGTCTTCAAGGGATGCTTGCTCTTTTGACCCTTCATTCTCCATAGCCAAGAAGGTAGGCATAGTGGAGCTTGTGGGGCTTATGGCTGGTTCATTGGTTGACTGTTCTAGTGGTGAGACATGCCAAAGTTTTCCCCAGGATGAAGTCTCCCAGGAGATTTCCTCATCTTATACATTCTCATCTCTTTGATCTCTCTAACAAGATCTTGCATGGCTACCAAAAGAGTTCTTGCAAACTCTTCTCCTTCTTTATCACTTCCAGTTTCAGGGGCTTTACCCTTGTCTTGATCCTCAGTGGTGTAATCAAAATTCTTGTGGCTTCTATTCAGATACATCTTCTCCCTCTTAGTAAGAGACTAATATTCTTATGACTGCAACATGGTTGTGGTTCTCCAATTAAAGCATAGGTTGTGCCAAGAAAGGAGCTCTGATACCACTGTAATATCCCAAAATGGGAATGCATAGTAGTGCCTGCTGAAATAACGCACTTCTGGGAAATATGTGCACAAAAATGAGTT
Source organism: Pinus albicaulis (assembly GCA_034641835.2). Classification (NCBI taxonomy): domain Eukaryota; kingdom Viridiplantae; phylum Streptophyta; class Pinopsida; order Pinales; family Pinaceae; genus Pinus; species Pinus albicaulis. The sequence continues at coordinate 1,358,830,858 of CM076584.1, read as the reverse complement.
TTCAGCTCCTAGATCCCTTAGATTATTATATCTAGGGTCTAGATACAAAAGGAGAGAAAAAAAAAATCAAACTAGGTGTGGTAAACAGATCTCCCACCACCTAGTCTAGCTGGAAAACCCCCAAAGAGAGGGGCTGCAGCTATGTACTACAAACTGCTTTAGAAATAACGTAGTCTTGGAAAGAATGGGCAGGAGGCCATCAAATAAGATCAAATTTTGAATATACAATCAGATTTATATTGATGCTCTTACATTATACAACAGAATACAGAAGACAAGAGAGGAGGAAATCTCCAAAAAAGAAGGCCGCAACACATGTATATACTGCAAAATCGCTTAACAACGTTATTTAATGGAGCTACAATAGCTAAATGTTACACTTCAGATCTAGAGCAGATCTGTGTACAAAATATCAGATCCATTTCAGATCTGTACCCTAGAAAGGCTCTATTAGAAGATCCCCTTTGGGTTTTGACCAAATCATTCAATACAAAGAGTAGATCTGAGTTTTAAGTAGCAGATATACAATATTATTCAGAAATTTCTGAAGATGATTTTACATTAGAAACAGATTAGATCTATACAGAACATGGATCAGTAAGCTAATCCATGGATCACTAGAGTGAAAGGCAAAGCCCAGCACCAGAGATCTCTCATAAAAAATGGGATCAAAACACCTTGCAAAACCTCCACTGAAAATAAGCAGTTCTTGAAGGGAAATTGCACTGTAGCTTGAATAACTGAGTTGGCCTGATGCCAAGATACAAATCTGAAGCTCCACAACTAATTTACTCTTCCAGGAGGTTAAAAGACACACTCACTGAGAAGAGGCACTAGTACAATCTAGATCTGAGTAGATCTAGTGTTTCCACTTGCTGCAGCTTACAAAGCAACCAAACCCTCACTGGATTTGTGTTGCAGTTGGAAGTAGAGATTGGCCAAATGCTTGATAGTGGATAAAATCAACAAGACTCATCTAAGAAATCCTCAAGGGAAGAGATAAAATCCTTGCATAGGAATCCCCAAGTGCTAAGCAACACTATTCTTAGCTAAACAGAAAATAATGGTATTTGTCTAAACAGACAAGATACTCAGAAAGTATGCATAATCAACAACCCTCTCTTGTTGCCTTCCCCTTCCTTTTATAAGATGAAAGCCTTGGCAAACCCTAAACCACCTTGATGAGTTAGCTCCTTTCACATGAGGGGCCTCCATCTAGAACTGCGATGTCCCTTCATGAGGTACATTGTATCTAGACGGCGCTGTAGATTTGGTCAAGGTTGACCCAGTATCATAACTCAAACCCCTTTCACGCCTGCAAGTGATTTGTTTACATGGGCCATATTTATCCTTGTTCATATGGGCATTGATTTATTCATTCTTTTTAGGAGTTTTACATGTCCTCCTTTATTTTTTTATTCATGCAATAGAAAATGAAACAAAAATGTATATTCCTCTTAGCTCAAGCTAAGTAGGAATATTACATCTTATTTGTATGTTAGCACATGTTTGAAGACATTAAATGATGATTTTTGTAAAACAACTTAAAAAATACAAAAATGAAATCTAGTTAAGTTGTTATAAGGAAGTAACAATTACTCACAAACTTAGATATCAATCCTTTTCTTCCTTGTCATCCTGTTTTATGTTCTGAATGGTTTCCATTTTCTTTTCTTTTCTGCAAAAAAATACTTGAAAATTAATATTTAATGCTAAATTGTTTATTTATTGTACCTAATGATCGAAAACTTCAATGAATACATATTACATTTGAAGCACGTTGTTGTTGAGATGGCTCTTCCCGCGATGCAATTTTGTCCATTTCTTTGACCATCTCCTTGTACACCTTTTTGGACATTCCTACTGGCATATTTCTGATATCAGCTCGTTCATATTTTGAGATTTTCATAATCTTCCTGAAAAAGTAACATGACAATAAACTATTTAATTTTTATATTGATATATGAAAAGTAAGTATAAAAAAAGTGATATTTATAAATAATTCTAGACAAACATCTAAAGGAATATTACTTTTTCATTCCTTCATTTTTGTTGTTGTATGTTTTTTCTATTAAAAGTATGACATGTCTCATTGACCAATTCTCTGGAAAATATTCCTGTAGTTTAGATAAAATTTGGTTCTTGGAATCATTGGATTGGTTTTTGTATTGTAAGTGGAAAGAACGTCTATACATTCGTTCCACTAGATCCCTCAAACTTTTGTAAAAGTTTTTTCCCCTTTCGTTAACCTACAACACCACTCCAGATGAGCTAAGGAGCAATTCATTTTCATTTGCATGTTCTATTTTTTTTCTTTTCTTAGAACAACATTCCTTTTTTGAGTTGTTGGTCCCTGTAGAATATTAAACATATGTGAATTAATAGATTGTTTCACACATGTTATCTAATAATTTTAATTATATTATTAATGAAAACTAAAAAAAGAAACTCATATTGGATCGATAGTATTTTTTCATTCACTTGATTCATCCTCTTGCAGTTTTTTCATAAAGCTTTTATGCTCTTCTGGTCCTAGATCAGAAATAACCTTATCGAGTTTTGTCATTTTGTGGCTCTGCATGATACACAGTAAACAATACATATTAGTTAAACTTACATATAGTTAAAAAATAATGTTTTTTGTAAAAAAAATTAAAAAGAACTTGCCTTTTTTTCTTTTCGTGATGTGTTAGCAGTATTTTTGTTACTTGATCTCTTGTCAGTCATTTCTTTATCAATCTCAAACCTGTACCATATCATTCTTTAATATATTTATAAATAAATTGTCAGCTTTTCAAGTAAAAAAAATCTCAACAAACTGGTGCGCCATTCATGGTGCACCAATCGACGCCAGTGCGTGGCTGTCTTCCAAACACACCGCACAAACAATATAATAGACTGTATGGTGCTCTATGTCAACAAGGAGCACTGGTGCATTACATGTCAATCACTGCACTGGTTAACCATGATAAAATTATAAAAACCGCTGAGTGTTAATTTTTGTAGCATAAACTGGTGCCATATTTTACATATGGTGCACTGATAAAAAAAAAATTGTTTATTAATTTTTTATCACATTACTTATGCAGTGTGCTTAGAAAATACGGAGCATTGGTGCACTATTTACGCAGGGCGCATCGATAAAAAAAACCTGTTTTTTTTAAATTCATGCAAGGGCCCACATGGGTTGGGATCCAACTATGCTAATCATCCCATTGGTTGGATGTCTTAGGTCTATATTTAGCAATTAAAACCCTATAAATCTAAATTGAAAAGCCCTAATTCTGAAATCACAAAAATAGGGAGAAGAAGGGGCAGAAACAAAAAGAAGGTAAGGTTTGTATTTTTTGAAAGTTTTTTTCTTTTCGAAACAGAATGTTCTCGGTGCGCCATAATGAAATAGCGCACTGGCTGCCTATTTTACAAATGGCGCATTGAGATAATTTTTTTATCAGTACTTGTGCGGTGCGCTGGGATAATAGAGTGCACTAGTGCACTCATTTACATAGGGCACAGCGACAAAAAATCTTTTTTTTTTTAAATTTACGCAAGGGCCGAAATGGATTGGGATTCGACTACACAGGTCCTCTCATGGGTTGGATGTCTTAGGCTTATATTTAGAAATAAAAACCCTATAAATATAAATTGAAAAGCCCTAATTCTGAAATCATAGAAAGAGGGAGAAGAAAGGGCAGAAACAAAAAAAATTAAGGTTTATTTCTAAAATAGTTTTTTTGTAAAACAACACGCTTGCGGTGCGCCATAATGAAATATGGCACCGGTGCCATATGCTACATATGGCACACCGATAAAAACATATTTTGTTTTTTTACTTTTTATCATTGTAATTTCATGGTGCGCTGGTATAATAGAGTGCACTGGTGCACTATGTTACGCAGGGCGCATCGACGAAAAAAAATTTGTTTTTTTTTTAGATTGACGCAAGGGACATCATGGATTGAGATCCGACTATGCAAGTCATCTCGTGGGTTGGATGTATTATGAATATACAAACCCTATAAATCTAAATTGAAAAGCCCTAATTCATAAACAAAAAGAATATAGGGTTTTTTTTTTTTTTTTTCTAAAAATGGATTTCTTTTTTTATTTTGTTTCTAAAAACTGCATAAAAGGTTAAAAAAACTGCAGAAAAAAGTAAAAAAAATAATAAAGTTTGATTTTGTTATTTTAATTCATAAAAAAAAACTATAGAATTTTTTTTTAAAAATGGTAGACTTTGATTTTTTATTTTACTGCATAAAAAAAACTACAGAAAAAAAGTACAAAAAAACAATAAACTTTACTCACATCGTTTGAAATTCTATGGTACAAGGTTTGAATCACCAGAGGTTTGGAATTTTGATTGTCTGAAGACTTCTGTTCGAACGTATTTCCCTACTCCATAGTGCTCTCATGCTTTGTTTGCTCCAGGTATGTATCCTGCAAATCTCTGGCTGAAATTTTTTGCAAAAATAGTGATATAATGAAAAGTGTTTAGTATTTAAAGAAATGTCTTATGAAATTAGATTTTCGAAAATATTTTGCCGCCCATTTTTCAATTTTCCGCTTTTTTTTTCACTTAAAGAAAATAGGGTTGTGCTTTTTTTATTTGCGACTATTCGTTTATCGGTGTGTCCTTTAATTGAACCGCATCGGGGCTTCTTGTTATAAAATGGCACCGGTGCGCAATACCAAAAACGCACCGGTGCGGTTATCTGTACATTACGCACAAAATTATATTTAAGTTTGTGCACCAAAATTTATTGTTGTTTTTCTCAAATGCAGGGAGAAAATATCATATATTATATGGAATGGACAATTCTTCAAAATCCAGCTCATTCCATAATATTTCTCAAAGTCCATCGCGGAGTTCTCCCTATCCATCTAGAGACGTAATATTTACTTTAGATTTGTTTTATTTTTTCACTATCTAATTGAATTTATGTTTTTTATCCATGTAGTCAATCATGCACAGCATAATTAAATTTATAATGTATACAAATTTGCAGGTTCATGCAGATTCATAATTGAGTTCAGATGCAAAAAATATTCAAACTGCTCCAAAACGTTGGAAGTTCTTATCAGGAGCTGCATACTGCAAGGTGCATTTGGTAGATGAAAATGGACAACCGCTTCACCCTGCCAATTGTAACAATATTGCATCTTCTAGCCACAATCCTGGGACAATGATGGTAATTATAATTATAATTGTTTGGTATATATATTGATTAATAATATGTAATTATTTCAACGTCAAACCAATTTATAATCTTGCAATATTGTCAATGTGGTCACTAATTGATATCATCTATTTTGCACTAATCATGTTCAAATTTTTTATTTTTTTAATTATTAGGATTCTAGTGATGATGAACGACCTACATACCATCTTCCATTGCACCCCACGACAATGTAAAATCAAGATAAGACTGAATTAAGAGAAAAAATCGGAGAGGAAGGATACCAAGAATGGTTGAATCAACCACCGATTCAATTCCCGCTACGTCCAGCTTCACCAATTAGGAATGACTACAGTAATAGTAGTCCTTCACAAGCTAGCTATGGAGGAAATCAAATAGAGTTTGGTATGGATGATTACTTAAGGGATACGACTTCCATGGAGACAACGTTGTTAGATGCATTCCAAAATGATGATCAGCTAGGGGATGATGCTCATATCGCTGACACCTTTTTCGAAAGCCTTAAATTTACTTCCACCACCCCTCTCTTTGGACCTGGTGGCCAGTCAAAGTCTACCCAGTTGGGGACAACGATGTTACTGTACTTTTGAGGTAAGTTACCATAAATTACTCCCCTTATATAAATTTGAAATATAATCAGAACACTGCAATGAACATTACAAATGGTAAATTTTATGAACGTTGATAATTATATCGACATTAATGTACATTTATTAATATATTTTTCCATGTTCACCAACTACAGGTTATTTAAAGATAAGGTTCTTTCGAGTGATAATGTCTTGCCTGGTAGCTGCGAAGAGGTAAATAAATTGTTGAAAATGTTGGGTGTTGAGTACATATCATATCATGCATGTCCAAATAATTGCATTCTATATAGAGGAGAATATACAGACAAAGAGATGTGTCCGAAATGTGGGCATGACAGGTATGATAAATCAAAAAAGAAGGGTAAATCACATACTGGTCCTCCTTTTAAGATATTGAGGAACATGCCTATAATCCCAAGGATTCAAAGGCTCTTTCGTTGCAAATAATTAGCTATGTTGCAGGGATGGCATGCCTCACATAGAAGTGAGTTGGGAGTTATGCGAATCCTAACTGATTCAATATCCATGAAGCATATAGAGGACACATGGCCCAAAAAATTTAAGGATGAAGTACAAAGTCTACGACTTAGCATATCCATGGATGGCATCAACCCATATTCCCTCCAGAACACAAACTATTCTATTTGGCCTATAGTAGTGATCAATAACAATATCCCCCCATGGTTGTCTGTGAAGATTGAACATCTTATGTTGGCTCTCATAGTCCCTAGTAGAAGACAAGTGAAGAATATGGATGTCTACTTACAACCATTGGTAGATGAATTGAAGGAATTATGGGATGGGATAAATGTATACGATGTATCAAGACCCATCGTAGCAGAGAGGAGTTTTACGTTGTATGGCATATGTGCTTACACGATACATGATTATTTGGGCTTAGGAGTTTTCTCTGGTAAATTGCATGTTTAATTTATTGATTTTCTTATATATGTAACAATATTATTTCACATATTAGTTATTTAATTCGTTGTAATATTTTTTCTGATCTTCATGATATTCTTTAACGTGCCATACATATTAATTAATGTATACAAATATAATCTCGCATGTCTTGTAAAAAAAGGGTATTTTTGATGTAAATGTTATGGACCTTCTCTGAAAGATAGATGGTCCAAGGACCTACGAAAGCCAGTCTATGATTGCTCCAGGGTATTCCTACCAGAAGAACACCCTTACAGAAGAGCAACATCTGCTTTCAATGGTAAACGAGAGAGAACCCAAAGGCCTCCAATAATGACAACAGTTGAATGGCTTAGAGCATATGAGAAAGAGAAGGAGAAGGAGTTCATAGAAATGTTCGATTCAAATGGGGAGCCTATGTTCGATGATCCATATTTCTTCGACACCTATGTTGAGAAATTTCCCATTGGGATGAAAAGGAAATCTATCTTTTATGACTTACTATATTGGGAGCATCTTAAGATTTCCACTTATTAGATCCCATGCATATATTTAAAAATGTTTCATATTCTTTATGGAGGCACATATCATCGAAACAAAGTGACACATTGGCTGTTAGGAAAGATCTTATTACTTCAAAAACTAAAAAGAAACATTGGCCAAGATGATTAGAAAGTACGGGATCAGAGGCAGGTGCTGGTCTCTCTAATTCATGGTTTTTCAAAGAAGGTGATGTCCTATGGATTTTAAAAAAAATATGATATATATTTGGAAAAGGAAGTTATAATGGATGTGAGGGTGCCAACTTCATATGGGTCTTCACTACAGTGCTGCTTCACCGTGGATGACCATTTTTCGGGGTTGAAATCGCATGACCATTTGAATCTTCTAAGAGTACGTATAATGTCAAAAGAATGATTTTATTATTTGTTATATTAATAAATTTTGTCCCATGCGGGGATCATAAAACATAACTAATTTTGTATATTATTGCACGTGTTTATAACTTTGCAGTGTCATTATCCTTTGTTCGTGCATGGGTGTGTGAAACATGAATTCCCTCAAGACCTAGGATGTGGCATATCTAAATTATTTGCATTTATACGCTGGATCATGTCAAAGGAGATTCATGTGGCTAGCATTCCACAGTGGTGTCAAGAGATAGTTGAGATTGTTTATATGTTTGAGAAGGAACTACCGACGAGTTTCATGGACATACAGGTTCATCTTCTAATCCACCTGGTAGATGAGGTTGAATTATTTGGGGTTGTTTCTTGTCGTTGGATGTTCTTCTGATAGAGGTACATGAAGAAATGGAAAGGTTTTGTTCGACAAAGGGAAAAACCTGAGGCGTATATGATAGAGGGGTACATATCGTATGAGTCTTTCTATTATGCTAGTGAGTTCATCAAGCAGATCAACAATAGACCAGGTGTGGTGATTTGGGATGATGAAATGGATGAAGACAAAAGAGAAGGAGAGTTGCTCCAAACGAGTGGAAAAAAACGCTTGATAAAGAGTAAGCGACTTATAATTATTCAAATTTACAAAAATTAATTAATATTCATGTTGAACTGAGATATAATGTATATTTTGATCTCTAAGTACTATATAATGTTGGTTTTATTTCATCAGTGAATGTAGAAATTGAAGCAATCAATAAATTCGTTCTTTACAATTCTGAAGCGACACAACCGTGGGTCGCATTGTACGAACAAAACAAGATGAAATGGGATAGTGACATGAAATAATTTAGACGGTTGAATGGTAGAAGTGTGCCTTATCCCGATCATTTAAAAGAAAATATGCCAATAATATGCCCATACAGTTGGGTTTCTGACCAAGTCAGAGAGAAATACAATGCTATCGGTTGTTACCCACGTGCTGAAGAGGATGCGCTAAACGTAGGGATTGGGTGTAGCAACTCAGTAATAATCTTTTTTATAATTTATATGTAAATTTGAAACTTATATTAAGACATCTACATTTCATATTTTAACTGTTGGATTATTATTTATAAGACACATGACACTATGATTTTTTTAACTTTTTCATAATAGGTGCATTTGTTCCCATCTATGTGGGCATATGGACACCATTTTCGCACAAAAAATGCTGATGCTGGAAACATCACACAAGAATGTGGAGTCGAAGTCAAGTTCGATTAATCTATTCGATCTAGCCACCGTGATAAAAACCTAGTATGAGGGACGTTAGGTTATGTCGGAAAGATACAAGAGATCATTGAAGTGGATTTTTCTTCTTTCCAATGTGTTATTTTTAGGTCCAAGTGGTGGGACAACTTTGATCAGAATAATGTAAAGGAAGATCGTGATAGTAGGTTGATATGTATCAACTCTAGAAATATGTGGGATGAAGCTAAGGAGCCCTATGTTTTCTCTAAACACTGCAACCAAGTGTTTTTTTACCCAGATGTGTTGGATAGGGATTGGTGGTTCGTATTGACACGTGACCCTAGATCAAAACATATTTTTGAGAACAATAGTGTTATCATGCCATGCGAGCTAGAAGATAATGAGGTTGATCATGAGAACCGAGGGTGATATGGTACATGTGTTATTTCATTAATATTTATACTTTTTAAGATGGGTTTTTCAAAATATTAATATAATATGTATTTTGAATTAATTGATAGTTTGCATTGTGTTAATGTTAAAATCAATAATTCACTTGATAATTTGCATTAATTATGTTGATCTCGCGTAACGAATAAATTAATTCTTTTTTTTTTGTATCTAAGATCATAGTAAAATAATGATAATTCTAAAGTACATGAATTTATTTGCATTATTTTCTAAACTTTATTATGTTACAATAAATCATATTATTCTAGATTTATTATTTTACAATTATTTAAAATTTACAAATTTACAAATTTAAAAATTTTAATAAATTCATTTCACATTAATAAAATTAAAATTTTACAAATATTTTACATACAATTAGAATTAGAATTAGAATTACAATTACAATTTTACAATTTCACGTACAATTACAATTTTAGAATTTTACATATATACAATTACAATTTTACAAATTAAAAAAATTACAAAAAACCATCGTACAAACATCAAATTTGACTAAAAAACACATTCTGCAAAATCGCTAACTGCATCATCGTGATCATGATCATCTAAAAAATCACAATTAACATTATATATTAACATCATCACAACACAAACATCAAATATACATATCATGTCAAATAACTCATGCTATCACATATAATACATCTATCTGCAACCTGCACATTAAATGAACATAGCTAACATGACCTAACAACATACACATCATGATGATCACCAACATGTAAATTAAGTACAACTGCAACATGAACATAAAATACATGGACTGTAATATTCCAAAATTAGCATGCGGCTAATTGGAATATTAATTTTTGCTCATGTCACTTAGGAGATAAATAAATGGGTAAGGAGGCCCATACATTTCAGAATAATGAATAAAATCCCTCATAGTGTGGAAAGGGATCATCAGAGGAGCTGGATTTCACACCCTCATGTGTGAACAGGGTCATTTGCATGTGGACAAGGTCAAGTTTGACCAAGTCAACTACGCTGGGATAGGAGGTGGAGAACACTTAGAGAAACAACACAGTATGAATGGGAGGAGGTTTCTTTGGTGAAGGAAACCCTAATGAGTGGGACCCATGGTGAGAGGGCTTTCACTTGTTTAAAAGGAGGGCAAGGCAGCCATTGTGATTCATGTTAATGATTATTGATTTCTTGCTCTGTTTAGACTTTGTGCATTATCCTCCTATTTAGCAGAGTTGTAGTGCTACTTAGCACAAGGCATTCTTGTTTAGGAATTCCTTCTCCTTTCAAGAGAGGCCTCTTGAGGGAGCTTGCTCTTCATTTCTCCACATTCAGGCTTGAGGTGAAGCATCCTCCTTCATCTACAACGTTATTCCTATAGCGGGAAACATTATGTTGTAGGCTGTTGCAGTGGAGGGTTCCAAAACACCACTTCTAGAGCTTATATTTCAGAGGAGGGAGCTTCTATTCCTCTGGGAGGTTAGTGAGGAAGATTCAAGAGCATATTTCACCATATTTGGCATCAGACCAACCATTTCCATGATCTATAGCACAGTCCCTCTCTTAGACTGTGTTATTTCCAGTGTGTATCTATAGTGAGGGTTTGCAGTATTGTTTGGAGGGTGAGATCTTTAGTGATAGGATCAGCCTTTCACTTGGAAGATCCATTGGAGGAGTTTTGTTCAGCTGGTGCATCATCTACAACCATCTCCATCTATTTCTTGAGTTGCAGCTACTACTCAGCCCTGCTACTTCGGCATTTTTGTCATTTTGTATATTTCAGCCAATCCTTCTAGGATTGAATTGATATTGTTTTTTAGGGGTTAGAGCTTTGCTCCCCACTTTATTTGAGCCATACATTTCCATATCTATGTATTTAAATTATTTTTTTAGTAGTGCCTCCTATAAACTGCATAGTCATAGCCTTAGGCTTTCTATATGTAGCAGTGTTCTTCATTTTCTTGTACATGTTTTATTGAGGCTTGCATTGCCTAGCTTGAGTGATCATTACCTCAAGGATTTGTATACATTTGCTGCTATAAGATCAATTTCATGGCTATTTGGATCTTCTCATGATGTATGTATTGAAATAACGCTGCTACTCCAATATGTGTTTTTTACATTTCTGCATCTCCAACTTTGGAACATCTTAAGATGTTCTTATTGTTGTAGAAATTCCCTATTTTGGGATACTACATGGACCATGTATATATATATATATATATATATATATATATAATTGAATAATTTTAAAAATATACAACTGTAATATAAATGTCATGGATCAGCTGGTGGTAGTACAACATCAGTATTAGTACTAGTGGCCGATGGTCTAGCCTCATCGCCATGATGAGTCCTGCTAGATGATGGTACACTGTGCCTCACAGACTGTCCATCACGTTCTGCAGCTCGATCGTAATGTGCAACAATCCTCATCAGTCACGTAAAAGATGTCGTAACTCCTACGACATGCTGCATCAGGTTGTACATGTCACGTGGCATGCCTCTCCACATCCGTAATAGCCTATCATCGGCCTGTATGTCTCTATAATGAGCGGGCCTGATGCCCGCCTCAACAATCAATGCAATGAGTTGGTCAGAAAATTCCATCCTGTATCTAGCATCAACAAGTCAACCTCATACCGGCGCACCAGCAGGAGTAGGTCTCTGATTTGCACCAGCCTCCTGATGATCCTCGGCATTTGGCATGCCCTCATTGTGATCATCAGAATCCAAACTTGGATCAAGTGGTGGTGGCAACATCTCCTTGCCATCAAAGGAGCCAATGTATACAAAATATATACAAGTACACAACAATAATTATACAATTTCATTACATAATTTAATAAAAACAATTTAAAGAACATGTTAGAATAAATTTAAATAAAACAGTAATATTACCTCTATCATCTGGCGGCTCATCACCCGTGAAGAGGATGTTGGCACACCCTCGCCAATCCAACCCTGCATAAGGACAGGGGACCATAATGAAGGGATGCTCATAAACATTGGCTAGCAAATCTAGTGCATCATCTGATATCCTCGCTGGAAAAAGACTCTCCTCCCTCTTGGGCATCATCTGCCCCCACATGTGCATACGTGCCTTAGTAACCGGCCTACAAGGCTGCCAAAGAAAACTAGGTCTCGTCTCTGGAAACCTCTCAAAAAGTAAACAAAAAAGCTCTGAAGAAAAAGGGAAGTTGACCCTCCCTTGTGCATGAGCACGACATCTATCTAATGCTATATAGAACTGTCGCAAAAAAATGGCATACCACCTGACAAGTCGTGGCTGCTGTAGTAAAGAATCAACGTAATATAAAAGCGAGCAAATAATGCGTTGCCCTTCATTGGTGTTGTGCGAAATGGTTGAAATGATAAGTGAGAGACATTGGACCTCCTGACGACCAAATGCACCAATGCGTAACTGCCCTCCAGTGATATGAAATTCTACAGGAGATACTAAATGTGCTCCAATGTTTCTCTAGGAGTAAAATAACTGACTCCTTGCCACATAGCCAACTAGAACCTCAGAGAATGAGGGAAAATCCACCCCTCTCCTCGATAACCCTGTAATAAAATATACATCCTACTCAGTGGGCGTGTACCACTAGTTGATACCAACCTGAAAATCCTGTCGTTGGGCATTCCACCTTCGGATCAGATGTCTCAAAAACAAACTATGAGACTTTAGGGAAGTAGCCTTCTCATAGAACTTGAGGAGGCCTACCTCCCTTAGGAGCCCCTGCGTCGTTGCTGTAATAGGGCGAGGGTATGCATCTCTCTCCCTCTCTCTTGCCTCCCACAGGCGAACCATGTTATACTGTTCAAATTGTTGTTGTTGTTGTTGCCCCTCTTCTCTCCTTTCATGTCTCTGAATGATTGACATATTAAACAAATTTTTTTTATTAAATGACACATGTATTTAGAAATATACATATATAAATATTTTTTGAAAAATAAATAAACCAATAGTCGGTGCGCCAAAAACACAGTCATGCACCGGTCCTGGTGCGTCTTTCAACAGAGCGCACTATCAATGGTGCACCTTGTTGTGGAAAATTTCGTTACCCCCTAGAGACAGCCTAGAGTTGCCATAGACCAGTGCCTAGGAAATCTTAATATAGCAAGGATCTCTTCATATAGTTTGGATTGTCAGTCCAAGAGCTCACTTACTATCTCTTGTTTGAACAAGGAAATTAGTTTTGAATGGGACCAATCTCTTTCAGAAGCTGATACAAAGATAAGAATAGTGTAGGGACATCATGTAAAACTCCAATACAAAGGCATCAAAAAGTTAAGAGACAGCTTACTGTAAAGAGGGCCAGTTCAAATAATATATCACAGAAATCAAATATCAGGAAGTGAGTGCAGTGAAGAAACATCAAGAAGATATTAGTTAGCATGAGACTGATATCCAGATACACAACAGAACCACATAAGGGCATATTAATTTATGAATCCTTATATGACAATGGTGTTTTAAAAGCACCCTCCTCAAGCAACTAATATAGCAGAAAATATGGACGAGATGAACATGGAACAGTATATCATGACTAGGCCTATTTAAAGTGCTTGACTAATTCCAGAAAGGGCACCAACAAGGATGAATCCTTACTACAAACTAGTGAGCCACTCGCATTCTAGAACATGATACAAGAATATAAATAGCATGAAATGAGATATTGTATTAACACATAAGAGAAATTACATACTGTGAGATACCAAAGACCAGAATCCTCATTACAGTTATAACTCCTCCTCACTGAGACCCTACGGGCTCTGAACCTTCATACAGAAATATTACAAAATGTATACAAAATCCTTTTCACTGCACAGTTTGCTGATAGAAATCAGGAACCCTTACAATGTCTTTCTTTTTAGCTTTTATAGAAGAGATAGAGAATTCTAGAGGAGGGGGTAGATGGAAGACTTTTAATGACTTAGGTGGCGGAAAACATTCGCGCCCACACTATGAATGACTGAACATAAATGACTGTACTTTACGACTTATTTCCGGAAATGAGTGCTGAAAATGAAAATCTTCTTATAGACAAGATGTAGATAATAAAATTATGTAAATATTCTTCTTTTTGTTGGAGGAGGAAGATCTGCAGCAATTAAACCTTGAGGTGCCCGTTTCTAGATATGGTAATTTTCAGCCTTCAAATTTTGAATTTAAATTCGAATCCTTTTTCATGCCGGACACTGAATTCATTGCTCCTTCATTAATAATCTGCTGCTGCATTAATGTGTTCATCCACCCAGATTTGCCTTTTTTGATTTTCTCTGGATGGTTCTATAGATTGAAAAATCTTTCTTCAATGGGGGTCATATCATTGTGACTCTCGGATCCTTTCTGCCAATTTCGTTCCCACAAGAAGTTCCTGCAAAAACAAAAGCCTATTGAATAAAACTAATCATAGAGATAGTGGACATGGTGATGTTAACGGAAGCGGTGGCATCGATTTGAGGGGATGATGAGATGACGCGGGGTGGTGAAAAACACAGAGGAACAGCAGAGGAATGGGAAGTGGGAAGATGATGAAAAATGGCGAAACAATGCTAACGGCACCAAAACTCAAAAATTAACTTTCGTGGGAGTTACAAAGAAAAACATGTCAAAATAATGGAGCAAAGGCTTTGGAAGTGGGACCCAAAGCGCACATCGCAAAATCGCAAATGGAGAAAATGCGATGGAGGGAACGATGGAATAACAAGTAAATTGCGCTCTGCGCTATGCAATGGGCATGACCGGTCGAGCGCAGATCGCTAAAACGAAAAGTGCGATGCCGTAGAATGGCATGAGCGGAAAACTGCGATTTTGCGATGGGGAGGAAAATGTGATAGCGGGATCATGCGATTTTCGATTGACGCTCTAAGGGGCAGCACTTGGCTATATGGGTATGAAGAGGCGTGGAGCTTGGGGGAGAAAAGAGCTAGGCCTTATATGACTTTGAAGAGCGGATTTTAGCCTTTTTCAATGCATTTCCGGCTTGGGAAAGGGCAACGCTAAGGAGGAAAAAAGGAGCATCTAGCTGAAATTTGAAGATAGGGGCTGATTTTATACAACATTGGCTCCATCTGGGGACGACATGTTTGTCCTCGAACATGTTGAGAACGCGCAGACCACTGAATATTACATTTTGCTCTTTAATTTCCCTGCATTTCTTCTTCAAGTAATTGCTAGCGTCCTTTTCTTATGAAAATAAAAACTAAAACCATTTATATACAATATAATACAATCGGGCATTCCCAGTCTGGATTAGAACTGAAAGTATGGTTTGAGGAACTGGCCATTCACAGGGGCCTCCAGCAGAGCACTCTGTAGGTTTTCTAACACGAAAGTATTATTCCTTCCATGATTCACGATTTTGAATGGACTGAACCACAGCGGATCAAATTTAGCATGCTTGCCCTTTTCTGCTCTTCGAACATCCCACCTAAGAACCAGGTCTCCAATTTGGAAATTCCTATCTTTTGCGTGGCGATAAAAAATATTCTTCATTTTTTCCTGATATTCTACCAGTCTCTTATTTACCTGGTCTTGTGTTTCTTCTAATTCCACCAATTGGTTTATTCTTCTGATCATATCATCTGGTTCTTCCTGAATTTCCTGCACGAAACGTGCCACTACTAGTGCCAATTGCACAGGAAACACGGCTGCTCGCCCATATATCAATTCATAGGGAGATCTCCCTGTTGCTCTCTTGCTGGTTATCTTGTTTGCCCATAGAGCAAATTTTAATTGAGAGTCCCAGTTTTTCTGATTCTCACTTATTGTTTTCTTCAGGGCCCTCACCAGGGTTTTATTAGAAGACTCTGCTAAGTCGTTCCCCTGTGGATAGTAAGCTGTGGAGTGAGTCAATGTAATGTTATGCCTTTGGCAGAAATTTACAAACCTGGCAGACTTGAAAGGTTGTGCATTGTCAGTTACAATTCTAGCAGGACAACCAAACCTAGATATGATATTTTCCTCCATAAACCTCATTATTACGGCATCTGTAGCATTTCTGGTAGGTATGGCTTCCACCCATTTCGTGAAATAATCTGTGGCTGTTAGTATCCATTTATATTGGCCAGTTGATGGGGGATGTATTTCTCCTATAAAATCTAATCCCCACTTTTGAAATGGTTCATTTACATGAATAGGAATCAAGGGTAGAGCTGCTAATTTCTGTCTTTCTACAAATATTTGGCACTTGTCACATGCTCTGATCCAAGCAAAAGTATCTGAGTACAGTTTTGGCCAATAAAAACCAGCCCTCAATATTTTATGAGTTGTAGCCCTCCAACTGTAATGTCCTCCACAAATTCCTTCATGAAATTCTGTCATTACATTCTGCACTTCATTTTCTGTGAGGCATAACAGTAATATGCCCAGAGGGTCTCTCCAATAGAGCTGTCCATTGGCAATTACATATTCCTGGGATTTCATCCTTACAGCTCTGTATCTTATTTTATCACAACTTGGAGGACAGCTAAGTGTTAAAAGATATTCAACTATTTCTTTATACCAAGGACTAGTTAGATATTTCATATGTATCTTTTGAGTGGCCATTTCCAGCCCTTGTTGTTCTCCTTCTCTCTCGGATTCTTCATTTGCTATCACAGGTAAATTAATGCCCAAAGCTTGATGATTTGATTTAGATAACATCTTAGCAAGTCCCTGTCCTTTAATCAGCTTAGTGGGCCTTACATCCAAATCATATTCTTGTATTTTTGCAATCCATCTTCCTCTTTTACCTTCGCTATCTCCCTGAACAAGAATGTATTTGACAGCTGCTGTGGGGACATAGGCAGTAATGTGAGATTGCAAGACATATGTTCTAAAAGATTTTAGGGATTTCACCAGGGCATATGCCTGCTTTTCCAATATATTATACTTTAATTCAGCCTCATAAAGTACTTGACTGAAGAAAGCTATTGGTTGCTCGTACCCCTCTTCATTTTTCTGCAACAATACTCCGGCAATTGTATGAGGTGAAGCAAATGAGAATATCATAAATGGCTTTTTGTAATCTGGTCCGGCTAGCACAGGAGCTTCAACAAATTCATGTTTTATCCTGGTGAATGCGTCTCTAGACTCCTGGGACCATTTTACTTCATTCTCCTTTTTCAACATATTAGTTATATGCCTAACTATCTCGGCATAGTTAGGAATGAACCTTCTCAAAAAATTGATCCGACCTAAAAACACTTGTACCTCCTTCTTATTCCTGGGTAAAGGAATACTATTTATTACTTCCACTCTCTTAGGGTCTATTTTCACACCGTCTTTAGTTACAATGTGCCCTAAAAGTTTTCCCTCATCTAATGCAAATAAAGACTTTTGAGGGTTGAGGGATAGGCCATACCTTCTACATTTTTCAAAAGTTCTTCTTAAATGCTCAATATGCTCATCATCATTCTTTGAAAATACTGTGATGTCATCGAGATATACCACCAAAAACTTGTCCCGCTCCCCAACAAAGGCTATGTCCATTGCCCTCTGAAAATTAGCTCCTGCATTAATTAATCCAAATGGCATCCTGGCATACATAAAGGTTCCCCATGGTGTAGTGAATGCAGTTTTCTTCTGGTCTTCTGGAAATACAGCTGCCTGAATATAACCAGAAAATCCATCCATCATTGACATTCTGGATGCTCCCACCACTTTCTGCAGGATGTGGTCCATCTTAGGCAGTGGATAATTATCTTTCAATGATGCTCTATTTAAATTCCTAAAATCCACACAGAGCCTTATTTCTCCGTTTTTCTTTAGAACAGGAACAAGGTTTGCTACCCATTCTGAGTATCTCAATGGCACAATTATTTTGGCTTTCAATAGCTTCTTGACTTCTTTTTCAATAGAGGGAAGCAGCAGAGGATTTATCTATCTGAGTTTTTGTTTATAAGGCTTTGCATCTTCCCTCAAAGGAATTTTATGCTGCATTATATTAACATCAAAAGTTTTTAGGTCCTGATAGGACCAAGCGAATACATCTTTATAAGATTGAAACAACTTCAAATATTTTTCCTTATATTCTTCTGGGACTCTTTTAGATAATTTGACAATTTTGGGATCAGCACAAGTCCCCAGATTCAGATCTCCCACTTGGTCTGCTTCTGTCACCTTGTTTGGCTGCAACGGAACGTCATCTTTGTTAAATAATCTTTCTAGAGGCACCAGACCTCTAGGTATAACATTTCCTTTCAGTTGCAGTACTCTGTTACCTGCTATTCTTTCTTCCCATTTGTTTTCTGCAGTATTTCTAACTTCTTCCTCCTCATTATCATCAATCTCCATATTGGAGAATTCTCCCACTGTCTCCATGAATCTCTTCATCTGTTCATCATCCTCAAATACCTGCCAATGCTTTATATTATCTGGAATAGATGGTCTGTAACATACCTCCACTTCATTTCTTAAGAGTGGATTTTGAGGAGGACGAAATGTACTGGTAGCAACAGCAAGAGAATCTGCTATTCTGTTTTGCTCCCTGGGCATGAACTGTATGTTAAATGCTGAGAAGAAATTTTCTATCATGTCCCATACTTCATTTCTATATGCTCTCAGCCGAGGGTGCTTAGTTTGACATTCATTTTTGATCTACCTTACCACTAGCTCAGAGTCTCACAAGACTTTTAAACATTGGATGCCCATGTTTCTAGCTGTCTGTAGCCCCAATAATAGTGCTTCATATTCAGCTACATTTTTTGTAGCCTCATACTCTAATTTAAAAGACAGTGGCACCCATTTTCCTGTAGGAGAGATCAACAATACCCCAGCTCCATTGCCTTCTCTTGAGTTTGCTCCATCAAAATGCAAAGTCCAAATTTCTGATTCCTGGTCTCCTTTAGGTTGCTCAGCTTGATTATGACCAAAGAGGGGCTCACGAACATAATTTTTATTTTCCTCTAACATCAAACATGAGAAGTCTCCCTCTTTGTTATAAACTGGGGAATTATCTGAGCAGTCAGCCTTAGTTACCATTTTAACAAATCTAGTCTCCCGGTACAACCTCCTTTCCTGACCTCCAAAGACTGGGACAGTAGCATATGTTAAATCCAATTTAATTGATCCCCCAATCTTTGTACCCCAGGACCTTGACAGTAGCATGCCAAAGTGGGCTGGGATATCAGCAACCACAATGTCCATGGCCACACTCTTTGCTGGGATTTGAGCCAAATTGACCACTAGGTCCTTAATCATTCCCAAGCGTTTAATCCTTTTAGAATCAAATGAATATAAATATTTGTATGGTCTTGTAATTTGCAGTCCTAATTGTTCCATGACAGACAGAGGCATAAGATTATGGGAAGCCCCAGAATCTAACATACAATTGTGCAACAGCAGGTCATGAATAACTAGAGACACGTAAAAAGGAGGAGTAGAAGGGTCTATCTCCTCGACATGTGGGCCAAAGACCACCATGGGTCTTTCTTCTTGAAGGTTTAGACTATCAGGTGCAATTGGTAATTCAGGAGGAAGCATAAAGGAAGTGACTTGAGACTGGTATACAGGCTGTTTTAATAGCTCAGTTAGGGGGACAGGAATCTTAATCTTCTCAAGTTCTTTTTGCAGATTGAAAGCAGATGGGGGTTTTTCTATCACAGCTTATTTTGACTCCTTATTTTCGGCTGAAGACTTAATTTCTTTTGACACTGGCTCAGCATTAGGAGGACTGAATATTTTTGAAGAAGAAGGAATCTGATCATTGGACTGCAAGGGATTATTTAGAGGATTCTTACCTTTTTCTATGTTTCTCTTTGTTGCTGATTCCTTTTGAGCATATGCTTCTTTCTGAGGTGGCTCCTCTCCTTGATCTTGAGTTCTGGTCTTCTTCCTTAAAGATCTAAGATCATATTTCACATTGAATTGTGCTTGCATGAAATCAGCAAATTGCTTACAATAATGATCAATCTCTACTTCTTCGTCTTCGTCTTGCAATGGGAAATCCATATCATCAGTATTTGAAAAAGCTAGATTTGAATCTTCTAATCCATAAGCTGCATCTCCAGTGGAGTCATCTGCTGGTCCTTCCAGGTACAATGGATGAGGTACCTGGTCTTGTTGTTCCTTTGTTTCTCTCGGCAATATCTGCAATGGTGGCCTTCTATACTGAGGATTGTATCCTCTGTTTGGAGCATTGTAATAGTTCTTGGGAGTTGCATTTTTAGCTTCCAGTTCGAGCTTGACCATATTCTTTATCATTTTTCTTATTTCATCCATTTTATCTGAATCTTTTTCCTGATTAGAGGTGGAAACCTCTGCTTTGCCTCTCCTTCTGGTATCCAGTTCAATTTTTCCCTTCAGTTTCCCAGTGGAGGCAAAGTTTGCTTCCAATTCCAGAGCATCTGACTGTGCATCATCTAAAGTGGCAGGTTTTATTTCTCTCAATGAGAATCCAAAGTCAAAATAAAAGGCTGCTATAAAAATTGTCTTGGCAGCAGCTTCATGGGGCTTCATTTCAGGAGGCAGGCTCAGATATAACTTGTTGAATCTTTTGATAAACTCTGATACCCCTTCATTCTGTTTCTTCTTCATAGTATTAAACTCAGTAAGAGACTGAACATGATCTTTCTTCTCTCCCCACTTCCTAAGAAAAGTATTCTCCATAATATCCCAGGTGGTTATTGAATGGTTCCCCAATGTCTTGAACCATTTTCTGGCTTCACCCTCTAAAGACTGCACAAATAATCTCAAGACCACATCTAAATGTTCAACATTTAAGTTCTCTGCAAAAGAGCAGAAGGTCTCGAGATGTTTCTGAGCATCAACTTCATTTTCACCATTAAATCTTGGCAGAATCCTTAGATAGTCCTGTGGCATATCATTTAGCACTTGGGGCAAGGCCAGTGGAGCGTATTTGTTCAATAGAAAAGCATGAACATTAGCCATTTGGGGAGGTGGGGGTTGTACGACAGTATAAGATACAAATGAAGGGAGAGGAGTAGGAGGAAGCAAAGTATGAATAATAATGGGACTATATGATATGGAGGACTGAGGCGTAGCTGGGAATAATTCACAGTTAACAGCAGCTACTTCTGTGACTTCTTTAATTTCCTTAGCCTCGGGAGTAGGATGAAAATCTTCTTCAATCTGGACACTTCCTCTACGTGGAGTCTCCGAGTAAAACTCGGGATTTTCTGTTCTAACTTCTTGAGAAGAAGAGGGCAGATAATCTTCAATGGAATATTCAGGGTTTTCAGCACGAACTGACTTCCTCTCCTTCCAAAATCTTTTATGAATGATCTTCTCTGGGTCAGACACGTAAGGTGTTTTCGACTGAGATGTATCTGACCTCAAATGTGGCTTTCGAGAAGCCAGGACTACCAATAAAATTTATCAAATAAAGAATAGCAGAGTCGCCAAGGTGAGAGATACGCAACTCTTCAACTCTCCGTGCTCACCTGATTGGAGAGTGAAAACAATTTGTCGAGGCCGAGGGAAACTGATATTCTTGAATTCGTCCCTGGCAACGGCACCAGAAAGATGTTGTGGACAATTTCGTCACCCCCTAGAGACAGCCTAGAGTTTCCATAGACTAGTTCTTAGGACATCTTAATATAGCAAGGAGCTCTTCATATAGTTTGGATTGTCAGTCCAAGAGCTCACTTACTATCTCTTGTTTGAACAAGGAAATTAGTTTTGAATGGGAACAATCTCTTTCAGAAGCTGATACAAAGATAAGAATAGTGTAGGGACATCATGTAAAACTCCAATACAAAGGCATCAGACAGTTAAGAGATAGCTTACTGTAAAGAGGGCCAGTTCAAATAATATATCACAGAAATCAAATATCAGGAAGTGAGTGCAGTGAGGAAACATCAAGAAGATATTAGTTAGCATGAGACTGATACCCAGATACACAACAGAACCACATAAGGGCATATTAATTTATGAATCCTTATATGAAAATTGCGTTTTAAAAGCACCCTCCTCAAGCAACTAATATAGCAGAAAATATGGAAGAGATGAACATGGAACAATATATCATGACTAGGCCTATTTAAAGAACTTGACTAATTCCAGAAAGGGCACCAACAAGGATGAATCCTTACTGCAAACTAGTGAGACACTCGCATTCTAGAACATGATACAAGAAGATAAATAGCATGAAATGAGATATTGTATTAACACATAAGAGAAATTACATACTGTGAGATACCAAAGACCAGAATCCTCATTACAATTATAACTCCTCCTCACTGAGACCCTACGGGCTCTGAACCTTCATACATAAATATTACAAAATGTATACAAAAGCCTTTTCACTGCACAGTTTGCTGATAGAAATCAGGAACCCTTACAATGTCTTTCTTTTTAGCTTTTATAGAAGAGATAGAGAATTCTAGAGGAGGGGTAGATGGAATACTTTTAATGACTTAGGTGGTGGAAAACATTCGCGCCCACACTATGAATGACTAAACATAAATGACTGTACTTTACGACTTATTTCCGGAAATGAGTGCTGAAAATGAAAATCTTCTTATAGACAAGACGTAGATAATAAAATTATGTAAATATTTTGCTTTTTGTTGGAGGAGGAAGATTTGCAGCAATTAAACCTTGAGGCGCCCGTTTCTAGATATGGTACTTTTCAGCCTTCAAATTTTGAATTTAAATTCGAATCCTTTTTCATGCCGGACACCGAATTCATTGCTCCTTCATTAATAATCTGCTGCTGCATTAATGTGTTCATCCACCCAGATTTGCCTTTTTTGATTTTCTCTGGATGGTTCTATAGATTGAAAAATATTTCTTCAATGGGGGTCATATCATTGTGACTCCCGGATCCTTTCCGCCAATTTCGCTCCCACAAGAAGTTCCTGCAAAATAAAAGCCTGTTGAATAAAACTAATCACAGAGATAGTGGACATGGTGATGTTAACGGAAGCGGTGGCATCGATTTGAGGGGATGATGAGATGACGCGGGGTGGTGAAAAACATAGAGGAACAGCAGAGGGATGGGAAGTGGGCAGATGACGAAAAATGGCGAAACAATACTAACAGCACCAAAACTAAAAATTAACTTTCGTGGGAGTTACGAAGAAAAACGTGTCAAAATAATGGAGCAAAGGCTTTGGAAGTGGGACCCAAAGCGCACATCGCAAAATCGAAAATGGAGAAAATGCGATGGAGGGAATGATGGAATAACAAGTAAACTGCGCTCTGCGCTATGCGATGGGCGTGACCGGTCGAGCGCAGATCGCAAAAATGAAAAGTGTGATGCTGGAGAATGGCATGAGCGAAAAACTGCGATTTTGCGATGGGGAGGAAAATGCGATAGCGGGATCATGTGATTTTCGATTGACGCTCTAAGGGGCGGCGCTTGGCTATATGGGTATGAAGAGGCGTGGAGCTTGGGGAAGAAAAGAGCTAGGCCTTATATGACTTTGAATAGCGGATTTTAGCCTTTTTCAATGCATTTCCGGCTTGGGAAAGGGCAACGCTAAGGAGGAAAAAAGGAGCCTCTAGCTAAAATTTGAAGATAGGGGCCGATTTTATACAACACACCTAATGATATTCAACGCACTGGGGGCGGTGCTCTAGAAAATGTTTTTAGTGCACCGTTCACTACGTGCGGTGTCAGGAGGGTGGTGCGCTAACTACACTATACGGCCCGGGGCATATATCTGAGTCAACGCACCACCCTCCTGCCACCGTACATAGTCGTTAGTGCGGTATTGTAAAAGGCCACACCGTTGACGCGAGCCAAATATGGTAAGCCGTGTGCTGAAAAAATAGTAGTCCTACGGTGGTTATTTCGGTCAACGCACCGCATCACCACTATTCAACTATGTCAATGGTGTGGCCAGGTAACCGACCGCACTACTCTTTATAAGGAAATTTAACATAACACGGTGCGCCTTTGGTACTGCCCCGGAACCGGTGCAGATACCCTTAGCACTGGTTTACCAGGCCAAACCGTTGAAAATGTCGAATTGTGGTATGCGGTGCGCTGACCACATTACATGCCCCGAGTTAGGTAATTCCATCAACGCACTATGTTGCCGCAATACCACACTGTGAACAGTGCAGCCTAGTAAACGACCGCACTGCAGTTTGTAAAGTTTTTTAAAATAACATGGTGCACCTGGCGGTATTGTCCTGGAACCAGTGTGGATACCGTTAGCACTAGTTGCGGTGCGGCCTATAAATTTATAGGCAGCATCGCAAACCGGTGCGAGCTGAACAGCTCGAGCGCACCGTGCGACAAATATATATATATATATATATATTTTTTTTTTAATGGTTAATTTTAAGGTTTTTTGAAATTCTAATCCCTAAAAGGTTTAATTATGGAAAAACAAGAAAAATTCTTGTACATTTACCCATCGAGGAGGCATATTGGCTGTAGAATTTGCAAAATAAAATTTGTTCACTGTTTTATAAAATTCAAGTTGGAGATTGGTGGCAATGCACAACAGCAGTGCGTGCAATAAGTGCAATGGGAGCACAGATGTCAGGGTGGCTCAAACAAGGATAACTTGCACCGATGCTTGAGAGCTCTATAGCACTGAAAAAAGTGAAAAATGTGGTTTTTTGGCCGTATTTTTTTTTATTTAACCTTGTTCCGATGCACGGGGTTTTTACTGGCATACCGGTGCATTTACTGTATGCTGCCTCAGGCATCTTCTATTTTCGCGTGCTTTTCTGAAGCACCGGTGCTCTACAGTAATATGACGCACTAGGCACGGTGTCCGGTGAGCCAATGATTTGTGCGATTTTTTGGCCGCAATTTTTTTTTTATTTAACCCTTTTCCGTTGCGCGACGTTTATGGGGATCTCGATGCGTTTTCGTCATTCTGCCCGCCCCGAGCGATTTCTGTTTCACGCACTTTTTATGAGGCACCGGGGCTGATGACTTGACACACACTGGCACTGCTAATGAATTGACACACACCGGTGTTGTTCCGTAATTAAAGGCACTGGTGCTGTGTGTACATAGCGCACGATTTCCAGTGTGCCAATATTTTGTGTCGTTTTTTGGCCATAATTATTTTTATTTAACCATCTGCCAGTGCACAGGGTTTATGGGTGCCTTGGTGCGGTTGATTTATTCCACACCGATGCGGTAGAGATGTAAGGAACTGGTGTTGTACAGGTATATGAAGCACCGGGCGAGTGTGTTAGGAGTGCACGGTTCCTGGTGTGCCTATGTTTTGTGAGGTTTTTTTGCTGTAATTTTTTATTTATTTAACCCTGTGTCGGTGTGCAGGGATTTCAGGGCAGCCCGGTGCGTTGGTGACCCAGTGTGTTTAAGGGCGACCGGGGCGATTTCAGTTTTTACACATTTTTTATGAGACGTCGCTGCACATGTTATGTAAAGTACCGGTGCTCTATAGAAATACAATGCACCGGGTGGGTGTGTATAGAGCGCACAGTGTCCGGTGTGCCAATTTTTTAACAGCACCGATGCTTTCTTGTGTTGAACACACCGGTGAATTTTATGGTGATAAGCGCACTGGATGAAATACATCCGCAAAAACCTCCGCCCGCCAACCTCCTCTAGGAACCTCCACTAGAAACGGATGTATGGGGTATTTTTATAAGGGTTTCCTCAAAAACATCTGCTAGAGGGTCTTTTCCTTGTAGTGATAAATTGTAATTTCATCTCATAAAAAATTGTGTCAGTTAAATAAGTCATGATGACTGAGTTAGCTCAAGAAATTCGAGTTGAGGGTCTAAGATGAGGCATGTAGAGGGATTAATCTAATATTTTTGGGATCCAGTTGCAATTGATGCATTAGTGGGGTGCAGCTGTGAATTACTTAACTCAATTAAATGAGTTAAAATAATTTTAAATAGTCTTAACTAAGTTATTAGCTACTGAGAGGTCGGCTAGTGAATTAAATTAGATTTAATTCACAATGAATGATCAATCAGATAAATAATAATTCACTAGTAATAGTTTCATGCATGTAAGTTCCGAGGAAGACCCAGTTGAGACAAAGGTTAAAGGGAACATAACTATCAGTTGTAATTATACAAAATTTCCCATGTGAAATTACAAAATCATTGGGATGCCATGATGGATTGCATAATCAAGGAAGACTGATTTTCCTAATTAATAGGGAGCCAAATCCCTAGGAATTACATGAGCAAGATTGGCTGAAGGAAGGTCAAGAATTGGCTAAGTACTAGACCGAGTTTGCATAGATCAACGAAAGACAATTGGCAGAGTGCTGGAGAATCTCAAGAGAGTTTAAGCATTGTATTGTTTTGTGATTCCTTGACTTAATACACAATAGAGATAGAGTGGTTTTGAGAAGTTTCTTTCCCAAGATACATCTTGTGTTGTGCAATTGATAGTTTATTTCTCTTACTTATATGTGATTGTGAGATCGTGTTTTGTTTCCGAAAATTGTAGGAAGGATTCAGTATCTTGTTTTAGTACATTACAAGATCAGATTGAATCTCGTTGGTTAGATTTTATACATGGTATTAGAGAAAAAAAAAATTGGGTGATGAGTTTGTAGATAATATCTGAAGATTTTGGTGTAAAATTTTCAAAAAAAAAGAAGCATATTTGGATTCCTTGCGAAAAACTACCCAAATGGAAAATCAATTCGGAGCTCGGATGAGGGAGATATCGTTGATTTAAAAACAACTCTTTTTTAGAAAATTTTGTAACATCGATACAATTACAATGTGCTCGAGTTAAGAACCTATATGCACTTGAGGCACCAGACGCATGCATAGATTTGATGAGAAAAGCAGAGGTTAGAGACTTGCCTATTGAGAGGGAGTAAAAATTACCTCTCAACATGCAGCCTTAGAAGAAGTCTCAGAAGGTTGTGAAGCAATCACAATTGGAGAAAAAGAGAGGAGTTTGAGTGGAATCATCCACTCAATCAGAGACCTACATGAGGGGGAAATTTCGAGCCAGATGGGAAGAGGGAGCACATGCAGCCATACCTCCAGGTGAAAGGTGGGGTGATGTGTAGACATAATCCCAAGATAAGAAATTTGGGCAGGGTCCATTGAGATGGTGTGTCTCATGGATTGAACCTAGCTACGAGGAGTACATAGTAAAATAGTAGCAATAAGGATTAATTAGATTGATGTAGTCAGATGTGAGGAAGACAAAAAACAAAGTGACAATTGTCAGATACTGGAGCACAGATCAGAATTGGCAACAGTGCAAAGGGCACGGATGCAAATGTTAGCAGAATCGCAGAGAGTCTAGTAGATAGGTGTAGTAGGTAGCAGTAGTTAGAAGACTTGGATGACAAATGCATTATATTGATTCAGTTGTTCGGAGGCTATTCGGTTTCAGGATTTGTAGGTGGAAAAAACACTGTAGAAGTGTTGCATGCAGAATTCCAAAGGTACCAGATCAGGATAGATTGAAATCCTTTCTTGTTGAGAGGGAGTGTTGAAATTTTTAAAAATAAACATTGAAATTGGCAACCAGAAAGGACAAAAAAAAAATGTACCCAAACTGGTGAGGAATTTTGATGTACTATGAGTGAGTAATGTGAGGCGTCTAATTTATTTTTCCCTTAAATAAATTGTAATTTCATCTCATAACAACTTGGGTCAGTTAACTAATTCATCATGAATGAGTTAGCTTAAGAAATTCGTGTTGAGGTGATCGAGGTGGATATTGGTGGCAACCCGCCTATTCCACTTGGGCCCTTTCCACTGTCTCTTTCATTTTTTTAGTTTCCTTAATTATAACACAACTTACTATTTTTGTAATTTTTTTGGGTCCTAAACTTTTGGAGCCATTGAGACCCCAAATGATGTTTTGCAAGCATGAAAGGTTTGGCGATTTCATATAAATTGTGATAGCAGTTGTAGTCCTCAGAGAGATATTTCTAACGAGGTATCATGTGTGTCAAACGAAGATCATATGACCAAGTTACGACCCCGATAAGTTGGCTGCCCAACTACCCCCAACAGTGCCCATAAACTATTGGTGTTACATCTCCCTGGGTTAGGGTTTCTCTTATTTTTCAATAATAAAAAGGCCCTTGAGATTTATTGTAACAAAGTTCAGAGACATGTAGCTACCACATCTCTTCTCAAAGATAAGCTACCATCGCCCGATCTAGTTTATTTTCCATTTTGTCTGTAAGCATTTTTCAGTATCTGATATTAATGAAATAAAGTGTTATTCCTACTGCATCTATGTGTTTATGTTTATAAATGAAGTTCTATTCCTACTGCATCTCTATGTTTATGTTTATTTATATATTTTATTTTGTTCCTGCATATGTTCAGATCATGAGGGTCTAAGATGAGGCATGTAGAGGGATTCTAATATTTTGGGGGTCTAGTTGCAATTGATGCATTAGTGGGGTGTAGGTGTGAATTAGTTAACTCAATTGATTGAGTTAAAGTTAGTTTAACTAGTTCTAACTGAGTGATGATCTAGTGAGAGGTCCACTGAATTAAATTAGATTTAATTCATAATGAGTGATCAATCAGATAACTGATAATTCACTATTAATAGTTGCATGCATGTTAGTTCCGAGGAAGACATGGTTGAGACAGAGGTTAAAGGGACCATAACTATTAGTTGTATTTATACAAAATTTCCCATGTGTAGTTATAAAGTCATTGGGATGCCATGATGGATTGCGCAATCAAGGAAGGCTTATTTTCTGAATTAGTATGGAGCTAATTCCGTAGGAATTGCGTGAGCAAGGTAGGCTGAAGGAATTTTGGCTAAGTACTAGACCGATTTTGCCTAGATCAATAGGAGACAATTGGCAGACTGCTAGGTAATCTCATGAGAGATTAAGAATTGTATTGTTTCATGATTACTTGACTTAATACATAATAGAGATAGAGGTGTTTTGAGTAGTTTCTTTCCCCAGATACATCTTTTGTTGTGCAATTGATAATTTCTCTCTTACTTATATGTGATTGTGCGATCATGTTTTGTTTCCGCAAATTGTAGGAAGGATTAAATATCTTGTTTTAGTACATTACAAGATCAGATTGAATCCCATTGGTTATATTTTCTACATGAAATAGAAGAGAGGGTTGATACAATCTTGTCTTGTGGTGGTCAGTAGGCCGCAAGATTTGTGATAAATACCAACATAAATGGAGGAGGGCTTGCACTGTAATTTAGAGCCAGAACAGAAGTAAACGCAGGCATAATTTGACTGAGGTAACCCTAGTTTGAGGGTCGACATTGAGATTTTAAGTTCATGTCAAGATTAAGTCAAAGAAATGCCCAAAATATATGGATCCATATGAGCTAGGTCAAGTCCCTTATGGAGGCAAGATTCATGGTTTTTTCTATGAGTGGATAGGGTTTGTTCTACAAAAATTAGAAATATATAAGTATAGTGCCCTAGTTAGGATAGTTTCCTAGCATGTTTCAAACCTAGGCAGTAAAACAACTAAGCAACACAGTTTATATCTTAACATCCCATATCACCTGGAACATCTTAGAATTCCTTGGAATTATCTGGCATGTGTTAGCATCCCCTTCATTCCTTGGCATGCTTTGACACTCCCGGGCACACACTAACACTCTCTGACATGCCTTGGCACTCTAGCATGCCTTGGAATTTTCTAGCATACAACCTTGCTACTCCCTCTTTATCACACCTGAAACTCACTGACACTTCCTATCACACACTCTTATTCGTTCATTTACATGCATTTTGAATTAGTTCTCCTTTGTGTTTCCATAGCACTCCCTAGCACGCATTGACAGACCCTGGCACTTGGCACATCCTAGCATGTTGCCCTGACACTCTAGCATTCCATGGCACTACCTAGCATACCTTTTCAGTCCCTCCTTAACACACCTAGAACTTGTTGATAATCCCTGTCACACACTCTTCTTCATTCATTTCCCTGCATTTGAGACTAGTGCTCCCTTTTTTTCCTTGGAACTCCCAAAGACTCTGGCCTGGCATGCATTGGCATACCCTAGCACCTGGCACATCTTGGCATGTTTCCCTAGCCTATAACATGCCTTAACATTGCCTAGTGTTGGAACAGGGTCCCCTAGTTGCATTTTGAGAGAGAGATCGGGTAATTCCATGAGGCCATTGGAGACCTAAGAAATTGGAGCTTGAAGACTGGTTCGAAAAACAGATTCAGAAATTTTCTGTAAAAGAGAACCGCAACATAAAGCTAACAGCTGAAATTGGAAGAAAAAATATATTTTCACATAAGTATATGAAATTTTCTTTGTGACTTTTGCGCACGAGCTCGAGGAGTGGCTAGAAAATCTAGTAGAATTCTAGACGTGTTGGAAAGATGATCAGGTTATACAGTGGACTCCGGAATTGATTCAACAGTTAGAAAAGGCTGACAAAACAATCACCCAAACTGTAGATCATTAGGTGGATAGTGTGCTAAGAGGATTTGTAACAGAATTCATAGTCGATCAGTTTGTATCCTACTCTGAGGTGGAGCAGAGGTTCTTCAAAGGATTTCGAGGTAAGTTCTTGCGAACATTGCCGCTACTAATTAAAATATTACTGTGCGAAAAGGGAATTTTGTGTAGCCGCACCAAATGAATGACCTCTGATTAGAGTGAGAGTACAACACGAAGTGGTAAGTACTACCGCGTCAAATCAGAAGGGTCTAGATCCGTCAACAACCCATTAAGAGAGCCGGCTGCGCACGTAGGAACTAGTCCTCCAGCTACACCATCGTCAAGTCGGCATAAGGGAAAGAACTCCCCTACACCCCTGCCACTACTGGAAGAAGATATGGCCACACACATGAAGTTGCCCACCTTTAAGGGTGTAGGAGACAAAGACATGGACCGATTTTGGCTTGTAGTGGAATCAGTATGGACTGCGCATAATGTTGCTAGCGATGTTGTAAAAAAGGTGTAGCTATCCCTTGCCTTTGAAGGAAGGGCCCTGGATTGGTTCATGGGGTTCGTAGGCCAACATGTGGATCCATCAATACAAGACATTAAGAATACTTTAAAACAACAATTTCAGAAGCCTAAGTCCTATGCTCAACTGGTGGTTGACTTGAAAGACTTTAGACAAGGACCCACAGAGTCGGTACGGGAGGCTAATCAACGGCTAAAGAAGGTTATCAGAGATGGGGAATTTAAGTATGAGGATAGAAAACATAAGGAATGGTTCATCACCATTCTATTACCTCACCTGCGTGGACATATGGGTCAACAAGTGATTGAGATGCAAGAGAAAGCCTTGTAGATTGCTATGAAGCTAGAAGCTGCACCAAGAGACGATGCCTATTTTGGGATATAGCAGATCCAATGATAGCTAGAGGCAATGCACCTCAAAATCTATAATTTGCGGAAAGAGCGATGAAAATAAGCTAGCCCACACATATGGTGCATAATATGTAGGGTGTCAGGCCACACCAAATATCAGTGCCCTCTGTTGGTGGACTACATGCAGGCTGGGGCGCCCAAGCCATTGCACCCTAAAGAGGTTGCGGGACCAAGCGGCCCCATGTTATGGTGCGCTGACTGTCACGTAGCTGGACTACATGATACCAACCACTGCCCACTTCTTGGTGCATATGTTCTAGAGTTGAAGCAACAATGGTGTCGATTCTGCTCATTTGTAGGACATGACGAACACAAATGCCAGACATATGACTTAATGATCGACCGAGGAAACTTGTACAGGGTACAAGCTGACCCTTCTTCACCACTATCTCCCTCAGGACGAGGAGACTCCCCCGCCAGAGGCCGTGGGAGGGGGGGGCGGCTGGAGGAAGAGGTGGAAGCATAGGTCATGGAAGAGGGAAATTGATCTGTTATAATTGTGGAGAAGTAGGGCTCTTTGCAAGGGATTGTTCGAACCCTACACGACAATCTTGCAGATATTGTAGACAATTGGATCATGTGATCAAATATTGTCCAGTACGGATAAAAAAAATGCAGGAAAAACAACAGACACCAACGTAGAATGCGCAAAGGGTCTCGGTCACATGGAGAAAAAGGCTGAGGATTTAAGCCCACGAGGGCTTAAGTCTATCTTATGAAATGTTGGTTTTTTAGGCCGAAATGGGGTTTTTTGAGGGTTTTTGAGGGGTTTCTATAGGGTAAAAGAAGGGTTTAAAACCTGATAAGGAGGATTTATAAGGTTTTAAGGGAATTTTGAAGGAAGTGGAGGGATTTTTAATAGGAAAATATGAATGAAAGAGGGTGGAAGAGGGGTTCAAAACAATTTTCTTCATGATAAAAGCAGGGATTTTGAAGGATTTTTTATGAAGATATCAGTGAGATGGATTCTTGGACAAGAGACAAAAAAAGGCTTCAAGAACTCACATATTTGCTCCAAATTTGTTTCTTGAAGACTAATAGACCTGTTTTAGCCATCATAGTATATGAAAAATTTATAGATGGCTAACAATGGCTCCACTTGGGGATGGCAGCTCCTTGGAGATGTCAAGAAATTCACAGATTTATCTCTGGAATGTAGACCTGTGCTTTGAATTTTGACAACCTTTTCTTCTTTGATCATGCTGCTTGAAAATATGATCAGCATTACATCATAAAAAATCAATTTCTCCCAAACAACTACCTACACAACCTACTTTCCTAACATATTTTCTTCAGTAGGGTGCACTTGTACTTGCAAACCCTTTAAACATCAACATTTTATTCTTTTATTGAAAGCAAGAAAAATAATGTAAATCTACCCTTATAACTTCCATGAGTCCAGATTAAACAATTGGATTCAAAAATTCTCTACCTAATCTATTATCTGCCAGGATTTAACTATCTGACAGATCTGCATTCTCTACATTCTAAAACAAAAATTGAAAACACAGTCAAACCAGGATTAAGCTGTCTGATTTGTTGTGATGGCAATGACATCAAAAAAAAACTGCACATAGACCTTTATTTGTAGAAAAGTAAACAAAACTTGGAAGGCTTAAGATATTAAAACAATGAGAGTCATTCTTTCTTTCCTTCAGCTATGATTTTGATCTCTTTGAGCTGTCTTCTTCTTCTTTTTCTGGTTCAAGTTTTCAGCATGTTTGAACCAGTTCTTTTTCTTCTCTTTGGCTCAGGTTTTGATCTGAATTGAGCCATTCTTCATCAAACTTACAGGTTCAGGATCTAAGCTTGTTTGAACCTCTGTTTTTCTATCCTAATCTAGTTTACTGATAAGCCAAGATTAAATTGTTTGGCTAATCTGATTCACTAACCTATCAGCAGTAAATTGAAATATATCTAGTCATGATTAGCCTGTATGACTAAAATAGTAGTGCTCTCTTTTGGTAGTGGCATTTAAGCTTGCACACTTTTAGATTTTTTCTTTTCTTTTTTGGTATGGGGTTGTACCTTTCTTCTTTTATATCTGCCCTCTTTTCTCTTTTCCATTGTTTTGTATTTTTTCAATTTTTCTTTCAACGAAAAAAAAAAACTAACTAAATGCTCACATGATGAGCTTTATTGACATTAATACCTATCCTAATGTAACTCTGAAATATTTACATGTTTAGCTGACAAATTCTCTTTTCCAATACATCCAATCAATCAGATGGTTTCATGACTAGTATTTGCTCATCTCTTTGAGCATGTCAGACAGACAGGGCCACTCCCATCTCACTTGTTTCTTGGTAGCAATGCTAAAATATTTTCTTGCATTTGGTGATACACTGCTCCTAACAATCTCTATCCCTTCTTCAAATGTCTTCAAAAAATGAGCGAAGGGGTCTTGAAATAATACCTGGTTGGGAGTATTTGACAGGTG
Source organism: Pinus albicaulis (assembly GCA_034641835.2). Classification (NCBI taxonomy): domain Eukaryota; kingdom Viridiplantae; phylum Streptophyta; class Pinopsida; order Pinales; family Pinaceae; genus Pinus; species Pinus albicaulis. The sequence goes on along the minus strand of CM076584.1, from coordinate 1,358,796,910 downwards.
AGTTTCAACCAAGGTTATTTTTTCTTCCACTGGATCAAGAAAAAGATTCTTTTGAGAAAGAAAATCTTCCTCATCTTCATTGTGATCTGAACTGGAGGACTCATCATATTTGGCAGTGATGTCCTCTTGTAGTCCCGAGGTATTTTGATTCAGAGGACTGAGCTCAGTGAAGATGTCATTATATTCTTGAGCAGGGGTCTCTTTGATTACCTTAACCCTTTTAGGAGAAGGTTCTTTAATTTCAACCGGCTCAAGAAGTTCTTAATTTTTTTCCTCCTCAACCTTTGAGCTGAAAGACTGTTGATTCCTAATCACATGAAAACTGTTACTGATGAGTTGTAATGAAGCAGAGAAAATATTTAGAGAATCTTCGCCCTCTTCTGCATTTTTAAATATTTCTTCATCAGCATCGTAAATAGCCTGCTTTGGCTCATTACTTTCTCAGAGTTGGTGGAACTGATCTTCCTCCCACAAATATACTAATGATGGTCCTGCAAGATCAACTCCTGTTTGGAGAACATCATCATCAAACAGATCAAAATGAGGAAAATCATTAATGTAAGTAATGTCACCAATCAAACATATTGGACTATCAGTAGGTCTTTCTTTATTATGATCTACAAGGTAAATTTCTAAATTTTTACAACAAAGTTCATTAGGTGAATGGGCAAGAGTGTTTGTTTTGCAAAAAAATTCAGAGGCTGGCTGTTTTTTTATAATTTGATAAATTTCTTCTTCTATCAAAGGGGAATATGTTTCTGTGTTTCTTTGAGTAGAAGTACAGTAGTTCTCTATCTCTTGTGAAGACTAAATTTTAGGTTGGATGTCTTCTTAAGCCTCATCTAAATGGGATGATGAATCATTATTTGTGCTTCCATGGATATCTTGAGGAATTTCTTTTATTTCTTGATTAATCTCTTCCTCAATTGATTCATCTAGGTTTTTATGATAGTTAGGATGCATATGAAATTCTTGAATGGCTTTTAAAAGATCTTCAGGATGCATGTTAACCAAATCCTCATCAATATCTAACAGGTAGGGTATGATGTTCTGAGATTGATCACAACAATTTTAAACCCATGACAAGGATGGAGAGTTTTCTTTATATTTTTCATAAAATAATTGGTGCATGTATTTTAAAGAAAACAAGCTCTTATGTTCTAACCATTCATACCATTCCATTGCCTTTCCTTCTAATTTTAACATGAAAATTTTTAATAATATAGTCTTCATGCCATTCAGTCTTTATCTTCCATACATGTATATGAAATTTGATGAGATGTAACAATGGGTCATCAAACTTTTCACCTTGAAAAACAAGAAGGTTATCATCCCAAAACACCTGGGGCATCTTATGTTGGAACCCAGGGATATGATCTCTACTCATTGGGGCATATCTTCGTTGTATCCTTGGAATCATGTTTGTAAATCAGAAAAGAGGTCACCGTGTCTATTCAACCAGTTCAGAGTCTTCTACCAGTGGAGTCATTTGGTCTTTTGGGAGTTGTGGAGTTGCCAGGTGGAGGATTTCAAAAATCTTGAGATGATTTTCTATCCACCATCAGCAATTGAATACCAATCTAAGGAGGTTTGTGGGTCTTCTGAGGCCTTAGGATGTCTAGGATGTAATTTACTCAGAATTCCCTAGCGGAGTCGCCATTATGTTGGGGTCCTGTGAATTGGAATATTGGCATACCAAATGACAAGGAAACATCAAAAACACTTTGGAATCCTAGGATCTAGCCTTCATGGATTCGAAGAGGGATCTCTCCATATGTGTGTTAGAATGATATGCTTTTAAAGCTCATGATATGATATTAGGCTAGTTATGAAGTACAAGGGATTTGTTTGTTTGTTGGTCAGGGATCATTAACTGAGAAGGTCATGTGAAGTGAAGGAGGGAAAAAGCAGAAGGATGTTTCAGCATGGGAAGATAGGTCAAGAAAAAGTGTCAATCCATTGGGCTATGGAGTCATAAAAGGGCTTACTTGCACAACAACTATTCAAGGGTTTCCATAGGGCAAGTCATATATATCAAAAGATCTCTTTAAGTTGATTTTGTGGTATGGAACATTAAGAAGTGTGGTGAAAGAAAAAAACATATAAGAAAACAAAGGGAAGCCTAAGATTAGGTAAGGACTTTGAACCTATCCTGCTTTTGGCATACTCTTAAGGGAAAAACATTTAAGATAAACATAAAAAGTAGCCTAAGATCAAGTAAGGACTTTGAACCTATCCTGCTTTCGGTATACTCTTAAGCGAAATCTTCAAAAAAGTTTTTAAGACTAAAAAAGGGACAAGGCTAACCATAAACGTCCTTGATTAGGACTCTACTTAGCATGCAGTGAAAAGATCATTCAAGGACAATGTCTCAAGTTTTACTCAGCAATACATGGGCTCACCAACATTCCTTGACTGGTTATACTCTATTGAGTTATCCTCAAATGTACAATTTGATCCAGGTGGATATTGGTGGTCACCCGCCTATTCCACTTAGGGCCCCACCATTGTCTCTTTCAGTTTTTCAGTTTCGGCACAACTTACTATTTTTAGCAGTTTTTCGGGTCCTGAACTTTCGGAGCCGTTTTGAGGCCCTAAACGACATTTTTTGGGAAAACCGGGAGAAACATTGGTTCTCACACAAAATTTGTAGTCCTCAGATAGATCTTTCTAACGAGGTAAGTTTCGCGTCAAACGGAGATCGTATGCCAAAGTTACATCCTCGGGAAGTTGAAATACCAATTTACCCAAACGGGGCCCATAGTTTTGGCGCTTCATCTCCTAGGGTTAGGGTTTTGGATGTTTAGGGTTTTCCATTGTTTCTAAATAATAAATAGGCCCTCAAGCCTCATTGTAACTCAGTTGAGAGGCCTGTAGCCACCACATCTCTTCTCAGAGATAGCTACCAGTGCCCTAGCTAGTTTATTTCCATTCTGTCTGTAAGCAAATTTCAGTTCTTTGATATTAATGAAATGAAGTCATTTTTCCGCTGCATATTTGTATCTATGGTTATATGTTTATTCTATTACATTCCTGCATAAATCTGGATCAGTGGTATCAGAGCGGTCTGCTTTTTCTTGATCATTCTTTGCATGTCCCCAACGAGGTCGGGGTATAAGTAGTTAGGGCTCGATCTGGTGGAACCTTTGCAAGATCAGCCTCTCAAACCCTGATAGACGCCCATGGGGGACGAAAAGAAAGATGAGGGAGCAGGAGATCCTATCAAAATATTGCTCGAGGAGGTCCTCAAAAAACAAAGGAACGTGATGATGGATAACTTTTCCAAGATCCTTCAACGACTGCCCACTAGTGGCGCATCTGCATCCAGCAACCACTCTAGAAGTGCGACTCCTTTTAAGGTACAAGTAAATTTTGACATTCCCATATTTGTGGGTCAAATAGATGCAGATTCCGTAGATATATGGTTGAATCTATTAGAAGGATATTTCTCGGTTCATGACTTTTCTGACCGGGAGAAGATTATTTTTGCACTCCTCAAAGCTACCCCCCATGTTAAGGACTGGTGGGAAACCTACTGTGAGAAAAAGGACTAGACATAACCCTCTTTGTTCTCAGCCGTACCAACTTGGAATTCTTTCTGAGACGCTGTCAAGGAGCAGTACTATCCCATGGGGAGCTATGAGGATAAGTACATACAATAGACCACGCTGCAACAACAATGGGATCAAGATGTGCATGAGATGATGAATTTGTTCCATACCCTGCGCACGAAGTTGGGTATCAAAGATTCAGAGAAACATCTAGTGCTAAAGTATTTCAGTTGTCTGCACAGATACATTCAGGAGGAAATGGAGTTCCTTGACATCTCCTCACTTGGTACTGCATACTGGTATGCTGCCAAGATTGAGCAGAAATTCAAACAAAAGAAGAGAGACTTTGGATCTACGAATCAAAAGCAAGGGCAAGGTGCTCCCAAACTGCAGAACAAAGGATAGAGCTAAGGCATGGTGGCTCAAGACAACCTGTTGAAGCCACAAGCAAATAATAACACCGCAAAGCTAAAGAAGGACACGGGAAAGTGGTGTGAGTTCCATAAGAGCTCCACTCACAACACAAGTGAGTGTCGGGCCAAGAAGTCACTAGTGGCTGAGATGAGGGCTTTTGAGTCAGATGCATGCTCCAACTCTGAATCAGAACCTAACAAGGGGAATGAAAAATGGAAATAGATTATTGATGCAGAGCCCAACGCCACTTTTGCCACTATGAAAATCCAGAAGGAGGAACCAAAAGATCCAGAGGAGGAGGAATGTCTCTTCCACTCCCGGATGTGGGTAAAGGGCTCCCTAGTATAGTTCATTGTTGAAAATGGGAGCCAAAAGAACCTCATTTCAGCAGACGTCGTGAAGTAGTTTGGCTTGCCGACCACAGCTCACCCACATCTATACACCATCAGGTGGCTTCACCAAGGACGAGATCTCCGCGTTAGCCAACAATGCCGCCTTCCCTATAGCATCAAGTCCTTCACAAATGAGGTATTATGTGACGTTGCTCCTATTGATGTTTCTGATGTATTATTAGATCAACCATAATTGTGGAAGTGTCATGTTGTGTATGAGTCTCGGCCTCACACTATTATTGTTACTTTGGGAACTAAGTTGTATAGGATATCAGAGGTACCACCTCCTGCCGCTATCTCTTTGGTTACTACAAAATAATGCAGTAAGGTCATTTCCCAAACCATGAAATTTGTTTTCCTGATGATCTGCCCCCAGGACAAGAAGAAGGTTGTGCCACAACCTCCAGACAGGGCTCCTCTGCACGACAACAACAAATGGACAAGGTTGTGGAGGAATACGAGGACATCTTCACCTCACCCACGAGGGTTCCTCTGCATTGTCAGGTCAAGCACCCGATTGATTTGACCCCAGGTGCGCCGCTACCCAGTGGACCAATCTATCGGAACTTTGTTCTGGAGAACAATGAAATCAAGAGGTAGATTCAAGAGCTACTGCAGAAAGGTCACATCTGACCAATTTCATCGCCCTGTGGGAGCCCGATCGTGTTGGTACAGAAGAAGGATGGGACGTGGAGACTCTGTATTGACTATCGGGTGCTAAATAAGATCATTGTCCAGAATAGGTACCCGATCCCATGGATTGATGACCTTCTGGACCAACTCAAAGGGGTGAAATATTTCAGCAAGATCGACTTAAACTCTGGGTATCACCAGGTACCAATTGAACCCTCCGATGTGTGGAAGACTACCTTCAAAGCCAAGGAAGGCCTTTTCGAATGGCTAGTCATGCCTTTCGGGTTGACGAATTCTCCCGCAACCTTCATGAGGTTGATGGATGACATCTTGCGGCCATTCACCAACTCATTTGTAGTGGTATACTTGGATGACATTCTTATCTTCAGCTAGACTTGGGAAGAGCACCTCCACCACATCCGACAAGTCCTCCAAACACTGCGGCAACAAAAGTTGTGTGCCAATTTGGAGAAGTGCACTTTTGGCATGACCCATGTTCAATATCTGGGATACATTATTGATGAAAGGGGGGTGCATGTGGATCCAACCAAGATCCAAGTCATTCGAGATTGGCCAACCCAAACCACTATAATAGGGCTTCGTAGCTTTCTGGGTCTTGCTAATTTCTACCATAGGTTCGTGTTGGGATTCTCTGATATCACTTGGCCCTTGAGTCAAGTCACCAAGGGAGGAGAGAGAGAAAAATTATTTTGGTTAGAATCTCAACAGAAGGCGTTTACAGAATTGAAAAATCGCCTCTGTTCTGTCCCAGTGCTCACATTACCAAACTTCCAACAACCATTTGAGATCGAGACAGATGCCTCTGACTATGCTATTGGGGCGGTTCTTACTCAACAGGGACATCCAGTGGCATATCACAGTGAGATATTGTTTGACATAGTTCGCAAGTATCCCACTTATGAAAAAGAAATGTATTCCATTATGCAAGCTTGTCGACAATGGAAGCATTACATTTTGAGGAAGGAAACAATCATCCACACAGACCACTAGCCCCTGTAGTTCATACAGACACAAGGGAAGTTGCAGAATGATCGCCATCAGAAGTGGTCCACATATATGCAACAGTTTCATTTGAACATCAAGTAAAAGAAGGGTAGCACCAATAATGTTGCACACTGTCTTAGCTGACCACTGATCATGGTGCTCACCACCGTTCTCAACTCTTGTGGGCATGAGAATTTTGATTGGCTGCTTCTCTACGAGAGTGACCTAGAATTCAGCCACACATACAAGGCACTCTTGGGGGGTACGCAAGTTCCAAAATTTCACCTCCAAGATGCACTTTTATGTCACCTAGGACACCTTTGTGTTCCTTCAAGGGAGCGCGCCAAGATGATATGGGAAGCACACTACAGTCGAGTCGTTGTGCATTTCGAGGTCGAGAAAACATTAGCAGTACTATAGAAGTATTTCTATTGGCCGAACCTTTGAAAGGATGTCAGGGAGCACATCAGGTCCTGCACTGCTTGTGCCATTGCCAAACCGACCATCAAGAAACAAGGCCTATATACTCTGCTACCCACCCCTAGTCGACCTTGGAAATCCATATCCATGGATTACATGTCAGGCCTGCCTTCTACTAAGCATGGAAATGACTGTGTTTTCATGGTCATTGAAATATTCTCGAAGATGGCCATTATGGCGGCTTGCAAGAAGAATATCACAGCAGAAGCCACTGCTAAACTCTTCTTTGAATGAGTGTGGGTGCACTTTGGGATCCCACAGTCTATCATATTAGATCGGGATAGCAGTTTCCTTAGCACATTTTGGTCTAGCCTCTTGTCAATGCTGGACACCAAGCTCACCAAGTCCACAGCTTTCCATCCCCAAACAGATGGCCAGCCAGAGGTCGTCAACAGAATGATTATACACATTCTGTACATGTACAATTCCAAGCATCCACACACATGGGACGAGAGCCTTCCCTATTTACAACACAATTATAACTGGGCTCTCCACAGCTCAATCAGCCACAGCCCCTTTCAGGTGGGCTTGGGATTCCAGCTACTATGTCCCATTGATGTAGCCATGCCATTTGCGACTACTCAGGCCGATTTGACTCATGTCCAGTCAGAAGTTGACAAAGCAAATAGCTTCATTGAGCACATTCAACACATCCGCCAATAGGTTCATGACATATTGGACAGAGCTAATGCTAAGTACAAGCAATGCCATGATCAACATCGGGTGCCACACAACTTCCAGGTGGGTGACAAAGTGTGGCTACATTTGCAGAAGGAGCACCTCATTGGACCCCACTGCAAGCTTTGCCTGATCCAATACGGGCCGTACACCATCACCAAGGCTGTAGGGAACAATGCCTTTGAGCTCAGTGTTCCACCATTCCTTGGTCTGCACCCAGTATTCAATGTGGACCACCTTCGTCCTTACTTCCCACCTCTACTGGACACCTTTGACATTGCATAACAACTCACACCAACAGAGTTAAACCTAGACTGCATGGAAAAATCCACCACAGATTGTATCATGGACATGAAAATCAAGAAAAATCGCCAACAGAAGATCCAACTATATCGGGTTGTCAAAGTTGGCCAACTCTTGCACCAAGGAAAGTGGTTCTCCAGGGACCAAGTTCAGCAGAAGTTTCCTCATCTCATGGAGGAAATTAACACAATGGGGACCATTGCTTCCTAAGGGGGGAGGAATGATCCAGGTGGATATTGGTGGTCACCCACCTATTCCACTTGGGGCCCCACCATTGTCTCTTTCAGTTTTTCAGTTTTGGCACAACTTACTATTTTTAGCATTTTTTTGGGTCCTGAACTTCTAGAGCCATTTTGAGGCCCTAAACGACGTTTTTTGGGAAAACTGGGAGCAACATTGGTCCATGGACAAATGTTTCTCACTTAAAATTTGTAGTCGAATAGATATTTATAACGAGGTATGGTTCGCGTCAAACGTAGATTGTATGCCAAAGTTATGTCCCAGGGAAGTTGAAACACCAATTTACCCAAACAGGGCCCATAGTTTTGGCGCTTCATCTCCTAGGGTTAGGGTTTTCCATTGTTTCTAAATAATAAATAGGCCCTCGAGCCTCATTGTAACTCAGTTGAGAGGCCTGTAGCCACCACATCTCTTCTAAGAGATAGCTACTAGTGCCCTAGCTAGTTTATTTCCATTCTGTCTGTAAGCAAATTTCAGTTATTTGATATTAATGAAATGAAGTCATTTTTCCGCTGCATCTTTGTATCTATGGTTATATGTTTATTCTGTTGCGTTCCTGCATAAATCCATATCACAATTAGAATAAAACATAGAGATAAAGCTTATCAGTGAGAAATAGGGTACTTTCCAGTAAATCCTACTCTAAAATAGTTGTTCTTTATTAGAGAAAGTGGATAGTATGAAAACATAAGAAAAATAACAATTATAGTAAGAAAAACATCACCAATAATATAGACCAGGATCCTGTGAATCTTCTTTTTTATTTGATGTGCAAGACCAGTCACATACTTTGAGTCCAATGGCTTTTACAGTCTGATACTTCTCTTCCCAGCCTACTATATTACAACTACCTAGCTACTTCCACTCAAGAACTCCGAAGTATGTCTCTTATGAGATATTTTCTGACTGTAGTAACTCTGTTTTGGCTTCTGGGACAACTTAGGTGAAAGAGTGGGTTTTGGGGCTTTCCCATACCTTTATAATAATTGCCCTGACATTTTTTAAAGAGGTTCAATCATCCAGATGGCTGTCATGGTGCCTTTGAAGGGAAAGTAGGCCACAGGTGTCTTTTTGGGTTGCTGAGAAGTAATTAGCCTCGCTGATTTGTCCTTTGGAGGCTTTCTTTGACTGATTTGTCTCTCTTAAACACTTTAATCACTGATTTAGGCTTTGATTTGTGCTTTAGGCTTCATTAGGCCTTCTCAGACCATCATTGGTCTTCATGCTGTGTCTTTATATTTTAAACTGTTGATTAAGCCATTGATCTTCATACTTTGCGCTTAACCCCTTTTAACTTTAATTCTTCTGATCTCTGTCTTCACTATCAGCTGCACAGGTGGCTTGCTGGCGCGCTGGAGGGCTCTTCTACTCAACCAGTGTTCATGAGACACTAATAAAAAAATGATAATAAAACCCTGTGAATCCCTTTTTTGTATTTTTTCGGCCTCAGTATCATCATCCTTGGCTTCTGCCACTGGTATATGGCCATGGGAGGGCCTGCAACTCAAGGCCGCCATTAAAACTGTTACACAGTAATTTGTCACCGTCCCTACCATTCCCCGTCCCGCACAATGGAGGACCCATTATGTGACCTGTGAACACTGTCATGCCTTGAAAACATCATCAATGCATCCCTCTGATTATGAGCTTCATTTCCCCTTGAGACATCTCCTTGCAAAATCCATGAAAAACAGCTCTTTTTGCATTGGCGCGGGTAGACAGTTCAGTGCTCGCGCCAATAAGGGAAATCCTGTAAAGAGGTCGCGCCACTTGGCGCTCTGTCATAGAGCAGAAATCGCGCCACCCATTTTAGGGACTGTTTTTTAAATATGGATGGCGGAAGTTGAGTTCAAACAAACTCACAACCATTGCCTATCTTGAGTTGGGAGGTTTGGCTACGGGAGTTCTATGGAAGGAAGTGGTTTTGCCACCTTCTATGGAACCTTCCTTGTTGATAGGGCCAATCCCATAATAATAGGGATCCCAACTCCCTCCTTCCCCATCTATAAAAGCTTGCTCAGATCCATGGCAAGCTAGTCTTGAAGTGTTGAAGCTTTGCATCTCCCTATTCCCAAGCGCCTTTGTGCTGTAAAGAATCCCTTCTTTCCCTTAAGGCCCATTCAAGCGAGGAGACCATTGTTACGAGACTCGGGAGAGGTTTCCCTTTCCTTGGCGAGCTTTGCGAGACGTGGACAACCGGAGACCTGTTCGAAGGAAGCTGCGACGTCAGAACTTGGTTGTAACTTCTATTCGTTTATCACTTTAATAGATGACTATGATTATGGTTCCACTCCTTTTTCTATCATGTTAATGCGAGTAATATCTTTTCTGACCGATGTTTAGTTACGTATGCCGGTTCCTATGCATGTATCTGTTTGTTTCTTCTGTGTGCAGGTGTTCATCCATGGAGATCGTGGAAGGATTGTGATCTGCCAAGGCTGAAGGACGGGGACATCTTCTTCTTCAGATCTAGCGTTGGAATCCAGGTAGGCTCTTATCCCAAGTCTTTCATTCGTAACTAGGAGCTTGCGTCATAGCATTGCTTGTTTGTTGCTAGACCCCTGCTGGGCTAGTAGGGATCGCCTCTGTCCGCAGAGGGGATTTACCTCCTCAACAAATTGGCGACTCCACTGGGGATCGTCCGGTTTTCCTTGTCCCATTTATGATTGGTTCGCTTTGATTGTTTCTCCTTGCTTGATGAACCTTCTGGGTTGGATTCTTTCACTATTTTAGCTTCTTGGTTTGCTTAGCTTGTATTGGTCTACTTTCAGAGTAGCTTGTTTTTTAATTTTTATTGAAGAACTCGACTGGCGCGGGTTTTAACCCGACAGTCGTGCCACTTGGCGCTTGTTGCATTTGTCTGTCTCGCGCCAATCGGCCTCTGGCGCCAGTTTCAAGTCCACAGTCGCGCCACCCCTGTGACTTTTTGAGTTTTTTCATTTTTTGGCTTTCTGAGCTTGACCAATACTTTTCTTCTTGATTTTCTGATTGTCTGAGTGTGTTGGAGTCTTGTTTGACTGGAATTCACCGCTATCCTTTGGTTGTTTGCCTCTATCTACCGATTTCACGATTTGAGCCCTAGGGCATCTAGTGGCTTAGTGAATCGAGCCCTCCTTTGGAGTTTTGGTGTCTTGATTATCCTGTCAACTTGTTGATTGATTCTCCACGCTCTCTTATCAGTCTTTGATTGTTTTGCTGCGTCTTTTGGGTGATTGTTCGTTCCTTCATTCAAAATTCGTTTGCCTTGCTTTGGACCTAGATCACATGGTCCATCAGAAGTTTTCAAGTCTTTCTTTGCTTTGAGGGGCTTTGGGTCTATTTAGAGATTTGGTTGCTTGCTTCGTTGAGTGAATGTTGTTTGCTTCGCTCTCTTAGATATCATTTCTCAAATTGTTCCTTTTGTTTTCAGTGCACATTAGCCATTAAACATTGAAAATCAAAAAAATATATATATATAATCTCTTTTGCTTTTGTTAAATTAGTGCAAATTGTGATCTTTTCCATATTGCTAGTGATTAGTGTTTGAATGAAAAGTGTGCAATTGCATTAGTTGCATTAGATACATTCTTGTTTGTATTCCGTTCATTTCGTTTGCATAAAAGCTCTCAACTCTCATTTAACTAGTTTTCATCGAACGAAATGTTGCACCGTGGCATATAGCTTGCATTTAGGAGACACTACATACGATAGGGCCTGGAAATTGAAACTTAATTGAAGATCAACCGTAAAATTTATTCAATTAACCTAAGGCAACATTGGAACTTAACGAAACATATTTAGAAGGTCTAGGCTAGAGACGTGTTCCGGCGTCGTTAAACCTAGCAGCTGTCGTTCGCCTGTTGGCTTTAGACAGCGCTAGTACGGACTTGCGCTCCCCGTACCGTCGCGTATATAAAGGGAGACCCTTATAGGTTTTCAATCCTTTATCCACAGGAAGCCGAGTCTGCCGCCCTATACCCGTGATACACCGAACACAGCATTCGGGGAGACTACCTGCACGTACGGAAAGTCCTTGGTCGATTTCTGTTTCATTTTTTAAACCAAGGTGTATATTGCAGTTCACGGATATTTGGTACACCCTTTGTGCCTAGTTTTTCCTGAGCAGTCATTTGGTCTTTTCTGACTCCCTAAACTTGAAAAGACCGTCAAGCGCTTGTCCTTTCACGCTTGTATCAACTCCGAAAGAGATAGAGTCATCTTTTTATCGTTTCTCGACTCTTAAAACATGAAACGGTAGAATTTGTTTATTTTCCAATGTGGTAAAATCAATCTCCCACGATAACACACCCATTTAGATATTGCTTGTGACTGTTTGATCGTGTGTCTTAACTCGTTTTCAGCCCGTGTGTGTGTGTGCTCTCTTCTTCTAGTCTTTTGTCACGGTGGCGGAACCCTCGGTTTCGTCTACTGGTAGTCCTTACACGGACGATTCTTCAGAGGCTTCGGAGCCTTCTGTTGGACCACAGCAGCCTGTTGTTTCCGAGTTCCCTGACGGGGGACCGGTCCTCGCCGAGCAACCCTTTGGAGAGCCAGTTGAGTTCCACTAGCCCTTTTCGGACCCCGTGTCTGAATTGAGATTAGGAGCTGATTTCCTTTCTCTTACATCGGGTTCACCGTTTATTGCTGTTGTTTTTCCTCCTAGTCCTCGCCGTCTTCTGCGTGATTTAACGGCAGGGTCAACCATGAGTAATTCTGGTGAGGAAATTCCCGGGTCTGATGACTACCAGCGCATCCCTCGTAGATTGTTTGAGGGAGACGAGTCTGAACCGGCTACCACATCGTCAGCTGGTCCTTCTTTGCCACAGGGATACAGATCTCTGGGTCAGATTATTTCAGCTGCTGCCTCTATGGGAATATCATCTCCTGCTTCGAGGCCAGCTGCCACTACACCCGGGGTGTCTCCTTCGACGCCCGTCACTTCTGTTCCCGTGCGACCCACCGTTTGTGTGGCTGCCTCTTCTGCTGTTGCCTCAGCATCTGCTTCTAGATCTGGGCCAACTCCAGAGGACATTTATCTAGCTACTGCTATACCGGAGAATATCTCTCCGGAGGAGTATCGGTTGTTTTTACAGCAGCCGAACGCCGGAGCTGGACAAATCCCCCAAGATCCTTACCGATCTTTCTTTTCGCACTATGCACAGGACGGCACTCCCGTGTATGGTTTCCCGGGTCAGCTTGACAAACATGGGGACATTTTGCGCCTTCCTGCTCCTGAAGCTTATCTTTATGTTCAAGGTTTACCGTACAACCAGGCTCAGAACCTGCAGGCACAGCCTTTTCAAGGCCAACCTGCAGGCCAACCTGGCTATCAGTACGACCCGCAGGGACATCCCAATCAAGGCTACTCTGCGGGCCAGCAAGGGCCATTCTATAATCCGCAAGGACCGTATTATAACCCTGCTGGTCAACCTGCTCAGCCTCAGCCGGGGTATCAACAGGGACCGGCCTATGGACCTGGGGGGCAAATCCAGCCTTCTTTACCGATGCAACCGCAATATCCTGTTGTCTCTAACGTTGCATATCAGCCATGACCACTTTATGGTTCTGCTTCAGGTCAAACTGGTTTCCAGCAAGCACCTGGTCCTGTTCCGCCACCAGGCCAACCGGGTCATCCGGTACAACCTGGTGTCCCGCCTCCAGGCCAACCGGCTTATTCGGTGCAACCTGGGGCTCACTTACAACTGTGTCACCAAAACTGCAAGACTCGTCTATCCGCCAACCTGTTCATTCAGGGCCGCCCCCTCACTCGGGTCAACCTGTTCATTCAGGGCAGCCCTCTCATTCTGTTCACTCTGCTCAGCAGCCTGCTCATTCAATGCCGCAGCCAAATCAACAGCTGCGCCCTACGTACCAGGCTCCGCAGGGTTCCACTTATCAGCAGTCTACTCATCCTCAAAGTGGTTATTATCCTCATGGTCAGTCTCAACCGAACTATAACCACTCTGGAGGCTCTCAGTATCCTCCTCCTCCACCCGGTTCTACCTACGCTCAGCAGCCAAATCCAAACGCTGCTTATACAGGGCAAACGCCTAATCAGGGCCCGAATCCTGGTTATCAAGCCCCACACAATGGTTACCAGCAACCAAATCAGTCTGGTTATACGAACCATGCCCCCTACGGTCAGAATCCTACGGGACAGAACCCGTGGGGGCAGGGATATTCACAACCATCGTGGAACGCAGGTACCGGACCTTATTCTGGGACTGGCATGGGAATTAACCCTCCATTGCCGTTCCTGGCTACCTTGGATCTACCGGACGTTTCGAAGTTGACCAATGATCCGATTTCTCATAATCCATATTGGCCTCCGGTCCCAACCAAGATACCAGGAGATTGTCCCAAGTTTGAGGGCAAATCTGGCGAAGACCCCCAGGCGCATGTGATGACGTATCACCTCTGGTGTTCGTCTAACTCTTGGACTGACGATTCGATTCGTCTGCGTCTTTTCCAGCGTACTTTAACAGGAGCTGCTGCTAAGTGGTACATAGAGCTACCCCATGGTATTTTTCAGGATTTCAACTCGTTAGCTATGGCTTTCCTCACGCATTTCCAGTTACCAGTCCGGTATGAGACTGGGACGCACCTCCTGTCTTCCCTGAAGCAGGACTTGGCCACTCACATCTCGGATCACATCCATGAGTGGCGGCGCCGTCGTCGACTGATCAAGTTTCACATACCTGATCAGATTTTGACTCACTGGTTCACAACCTCCTTTGTGAATAAAATCGCTCAGGATATCGCGATGGGAGCGTGTGTGACGGAGGAACAAGCTATCGCGCGTGCCCAGTATCTGGATCTTGTTTATTCGCAATCTGGCACGCTTTATGACATCCCGCCTGATGCTCCACGGCCCGGAACCAAAAAGACCCCGCCTACCCCTACGGTGGATGGCGTCATTGGTTCCGTCTCTCAAAATTCGAAGAAGTCTTCGAATGGGAAGCAGAAGGCTAATTCTTCCAACAATACCTCTGCTAATCCCGCCTCATCCGATTCTGGTAAATCCGCGGAGGTAAATGCTGTTTAGGCCAATCCTGCAGACAAATCCTCCAAGGGGAAGAAGAAGGGCAAAGGCAAATCAAAATCCGATGCCCCGAAACCGGAATCTAAAACTCGAACTGAGGATGGCTCCCAACGTAAGCCGAAATTTCCTTGCCTCATCTGTGAAGGTGACCATTACACTAAGGATTGTCCACGACGATCCGAAATCAGTCAACTTCTTAAAGGCTCAAAGGGAACTCCGGCTGTTTTAAAAGAGCCATTTCCATCTCAGCAGACCCAGATGGTCGAACAAGGTTCATCATCTGCACCGTTTGGGTCTCAAGTTTTCATGATGAAGACTAATGCACCTATCACTATTGCTACGAGATCGAAGGATTACAATAGTCAGCAGCAGGCACCTGGGAAGGCAGTGGCGAAAGGACCGCCTCCCCCACCTGCTTCTGGTTCATTGGAAATCGAGAAGCCGACTCTCGAACCCGTTGTGAAGCCACCTACCAAGGGTGTTCTTCGGAGATCCTCTTATAATCCAAATGCTCGTGCCGCTCAACATTATAGCATCGTTGAGGATCTGGCACAGGCGCCATGTGCCATGTCTGCACTTGAGGTTCTTCAAAGTTGTCCTTCACAACGAAAGGCTTTGCTGTCTGCCATCGGTGGTATTGACCCCGCCGACTCGAGCCTTCTCACCTTTGATCTGGAGAATTTTACTCCCCGGCTTCCACATCAAATCGCTTTGGTTATTCAAGTCGGGATTAACGGTCTGAACGTTCACAGAGCCGTCGTAGATGAGGGTGCATCTACTTGTGTTATGTCCTCCGCTTGTTGGAAGGCCATCGGCTCTCCAAATTTATCGTCATCTCCCAATTCCCTTGAGGCATTTGATGGTCGGGAATCTAAACCCCTGGGAGTTCTCGAGAGTCTGGCGATTACATTACAAGGAAAAACTGTCAACGTGGAAGTAGAAGTAGTTGACGCTAAACTCAACTACAATATACTTCTTGGCCGCAGCTGGACCCATGCCATGCTCTGCGTGCCATCTACTGTCTTTCGATTCATCAAGTTCCCTCACGAGGGCAAGAGAACAACTGGTAGACCAGTTGTCATTTTTTACCTCGAGCTCTGAGAACAACGTGCCGTATGTGGATCAAATTCCGAATCCCCCAGACAGCATAGGACCTGGTCTCTTCAAAGACCCAGTCCTCATGGGTATTTTCCCTGCGCCGCCACCGAATACCGCTCAAGTTAACATGTTGTCCAGGACTGATGACCCCTGGCTGATTCCTACACCTGATCAGGTATATGAGTTTGGAGAATCCATGCCTTTAACGCCAGTAGAGATCAGCTACTGTGAGATTGTTGACGCATCGGACCCTCCACCTCCTCAGCATGCTCCGATGAGCATGGCTCTTGACGTCTACTCACAATCCCCCTGGCTTGGTCAGGCTGATTTGCCTGATCCTCTTAGAGAGACTTTCCCCTCAGATGAGGCTATCATTGAAACTATGTCTCTTGAGGAGCTACCATGGGGCGATGGACATCATCGTTCCTCGTTTATGCCTAGCTTGGGGGCAATGACTGACTGTTTCGAGCGCTATGCTACTCAGGTTCCTTCCCCTCCTCTTCAAACACCGATCTTGACGCACGAGGTCTTTTCGGAGGGTAATCTGAGTAACATTACTCAAACGATTCCTATCAACATCTCTGTTAAACCAGGGATTGTTGAGAACATTCATGTGGGTGTGACTTGTTCTCCCGAGGAGATTCAGGTCTATACGGAACTTTTCAAAGAATTCAGAGATGTTTTTGGTCCTACGAGGAAATGCCGGGAATTGATCCTAGTATTGTCGTGCACGAGATTCCAACCTATCCAGGTGCGAAACCCGTGCGCCAACGCTTGCGTCCCATGCATCCTCGGAAAGCCGCCGCTATCAAGGCAGAAGTTGAAAAACTTCTGAATGCGGGGTTTATTTATCCTATCCCCCTTACAGAATGGGTGTCCAATATCGTCCCTGTCGATAAAAAGCAGGGTACCATTCGAGTCTGTGTAGATTATCGCGATATCAACCGCGCCTGTCCTAAGGACAATTATCCCACTCCGTTTATCGATCAGATTATCGACGATTGCGCCGGAAGTGAGATCTACTCCTTAATGGACGGTTTCTCAGGTTACAACCAGATTAACATTGCACCCGAGGATCAACATAAGACCACATTCATCTGTCCGTGGGGCACTTTTGCATATAAAAAACTCCCGTTCGGCTTAAAGAACGCTGGCGCCACGTTTCAGCGTGCGATGTCATATGCTTTTCATGATATTCGCCATATTGTCCAGCCTTATCTGGACGACTTGCCTGCCCATTCGGGTAAGCGAGAGGATCATCCCGAACATCTTCGCCAGATATTTCTTCGCTGCAGACGCTACAACATTAGGCTCAATCCTCATAAGTGCGTCTTCTGCGTCGATTCTGGCCGTCTCTTAGGCTTTATAGTCTCGAAAGACGGAATTCGCCTCGACCCTCTGAAGGTTGAGGCCATTATAAATCTCCCGTCACCCTCCTCCCTTTATCAGTTGCAGAGTCCGCAAGGGAAAGCGAATTTTCTTAGGCGCTTCATCCCGAATTACGCCGAGGTGGCCAAAGGATTCACTCGTTTGTTAAAGCAGAATGTTCCCTTTCATTGGGACGAAATCGCTCAAGAATCCTTTGAGAAGCTGAAGACATTGCTCGTCAATGCTCCGTTGCTTCGTCCTCCTGACTACCACCGCGACTTTACTTTGTATCTAGCCGCCGCATTAAGCACCATCGCCATGGTCTTGGTGCAGGATGACGAGAACGGTGATGAACATGTTGTTTATTACCTCTCTCGGAACCTTCTCGACCCGGAAACGCGCTATGCACATGTCGAGAAGTTGGCCTTAGCAGCCGTACACGCCGTACAACGCTTTCGCCATTACATCCTATTGCGCACGATAACAGTGGTTTCAGACTGCAACCCCATGACATATATTCTTTCTAGACAATTGCTGGGGGGCAAGTACTCCAAATGGATTGTCATCCTGCAGGAGTTTGATTTGGAGTTCACCACCGCCAAGTCAACGAAATCACTGGTCTTCGCGGATTTGATTTGTTCTCTCCCTACAGACTCTCTTCCTGAACACACTGAAGATCATATTCCGGACGAAACGTTGTTTCTTATTGATACTCGTGATCCTTGGTACGGGGACATCATAGTGTATCTTCAGACCGCAACATTCCGGTCTGAGTTGGATAAAGCTGCACGCCGTCGGATTCGGCACCAGTCCCAACCCTACCGCATAGTAGGAGATACCTTATATCGTATTGGAGTAGATTCGGTGCTCCGACGATGCCTTACCTTGGACGAGGCCGAGAAAGTCTTGAATGACTGCCACAGTGGCGCCTGTGGCGGACACATGTCCGGATATGCCACTGCCCAAAAGATTCTAAGGGCAGGTTATTTCTGGCCTTCTATATTCAAGGATTGTATCACTGCAGTCCGAAAATGTCATCCATGCCAGATTTTTCAGCGCAAGATGCGCGCGCCGCCGTTGCCTTTGCATCCCGTTATTACCGTTGGCCCTTTCACGAAATGGGGCGTGGATTTTATGACGTGTAACCCTCACTCGGCCGGGGGGCATGCGTATATCATTGTCGCCGTCGACTACTTCACTAAGTGGGCCGAGGCGATGCCTACACTTGCTGCTGACGGAAGAACGGCTGCTTCATTTTTATTCAACCATGTTATTGCACGATTCGGGGTTCCTCAAGCTATCGCCACTGATCACGGTACTCATTTCCGTGATTACATGATGGCGGAGCTGACAGCTGCGTTGGGCCTGCGTCACGACAGCTCAACGCCATACTACCCTCAAGCGAACGGTCAGGGTGAAGCGGTGAACAAGGTTTTGGTCACTATGCTTCAACGAACAGTTGGGATTCATAAATCCAGTTGGCATCTCCAACTGTTCTCAGCTCTCTGGGCGTACCGAACATCTGCTAAAAGTGCAACCGGATTCACACCATTCCAACTGGTGTACGGTCTGGAAGCTACTTTGCCGGTTGAATGTGAAATTCCTTCGCTCAAATTAGCTGTGGAGCTCTTACCGGATACTTCTTTTGAGGAAGAGCGTCTTCTGTATCTCGAACGGTTGGATGAAACCCGTCGTCTAGCTGCTTTGATTATCGAAGCACAAAAGAAGAGGGTCAAATCTCATTTTGATCAATCTGTTTCTCCCCGTTCTTTCATTGAAGGAGACCTATTCCTCTTGTACGATCAGGCACATGATAATCTTGGTGCCGGTAAACTCCAGCCCATGTGGCACGGTCCCTACATAGTAAAACGTGTTTTGAAAAATGGGGCCTACGAGCTTATAGACTACGAAGGAGTTCCATTGGCGCAGCCCAGAAATGGGCTGTACCTTAAGAAGTACTACGCCTGAAATGATTTTTGGTGTTGTGTGTGTACATAGGTGTGTGATTGTCATTTGTGTGCATGGTGTGGTGTGCTTTGTAAACATCTTTCTGCTGATCGGGTCTTCCTGGTTGTGCAGATGTCTTTTCATCCATTTGTTGGTTTCGCGGACGGTGCCTCCCGTAGTACCAGGAATCTGTCTTCTGCAGCCTGGGTAATCTATGATCCTGCTGGTGAGTTGATCGACCTGCAAGGTGTGTGTTTAGGACGTACCACGAACAATATCGCGGAATATAGTGCCGTGTTGGAATTATTAACCGAGGCAGTAAACCTTGGTATCCGTGAATTGCTCGTGTACCTAGATTCACAGCTTGTAGTGTTGCAGCTAAACGGGCACTATTCGGTAAGAAACCCGTCCATTTTACGATTGTATTTGCGTATTCGATTACTGGAAAGGAATTTTGAATACATTACATATCATCATATACCCAGACATTTGAATACATTGACAGATGCAGTAGCAAATTTGGTGTTAGATAGACATTTTCGCAATTTATAAATCATCATCACATGTAAAGAAGACTCATCCAGAAATAGATATGCATATATATAGATATCGAAATGTTTACATAGAAGTGTGTCACATAAAACTCAAAAAATATACATAATTGTCTTAATACATCCGGAGACACTGTGTCTCTCAAAAATAGGTGTGGCTAAATCCTAGAGACTAATCAGCATGGTGCTCATGATAGCACGTCACTGCACGCACTAGCCGCCTCAGGATTCGGTGGAGCTGGTTTGGAACTCCCACCGTATGGCGCTGGTACTCCATCGGTACATCTGACAGTCGGGCATAGTCTGGGATCCCATGGACGATCCCCTCGAGGTTCTGAACCAGTGCCTCTCCTCCGGTGCCTTCCCCCTGGATCTCAGGGGCGAGCTGTGTCCTCCGGGAGATAGGAGACATCCCGGCTGGTCTCTCAGGTCCTACATCTGCATGCATATATAATTGTGTTTAGACAAGTGTGTATTAACAAAAAAACATATAAACATAAAATCAAAAATATGAGGTCTTACCCAGCTCTTCATCCCAGTCGTCTCCTTCTGGTAGCGGGAGATCCGGGTCCCCTGTAAAGTCAGTTCCCGAATAGGGCCAATCTTCAACAAAGATCAGTTGGTGCCGTAGCCACCTGAAGAACTCGGGCTTCCAGGACATCTGTTTCCCGCCTCCAGATCTGGGCATCAGTGCTGCCCAGCGAGCCATTCTCGGCTCTCGTGGTACCGGACTCGCCACATGGGCCTCTTGGCCCTGGAAGGTTGGTATGCGTTCCAAAATGAACGATACCAAGATGGAACCATACCCAAACTGCTTCAGTTTGCCCCGTTTGCACTTTGTGAGCTGCCTTTTCATGTTGATCGTGACGGCTGTTGCCCAATCATACAGTCGGGGACCCATGCATTCTGAGGCCAGTAAGAGTTGAGTCTTTGTAGCCTCATGCGGTGCTTGCAATCCGGCAGCCCGCGTAATGGTGTGGAGTACAACTCTCAGTGCTAGATCAGGGATGGTTGAGATGTATACCTTCTTACTCCCTGTTCCTGTTTGTGCCCCACGGCACACCCACGCCATTACTTCTTCCATCTTTTCCCCTGATGGTCTGCTCCCAGTCAGTACAGGGATTGGACCCCTGCGGGATAATCCAATAACGAAATAAATGTCAGTGACCTCCAATTCCAACACCTGGTCTCGTATTCTGAATACTTGGTCATTTTCATCCTAGAGGTTGATCAGATATTGGAGGAGCTCAGGCTGAGCTCGTAAGCATGGCGTGAGGAAGAACTTTTTTAAGCCACAGAGCATTCATACATGCTTGGCTTTGCATGGCCTCTTCGTCCTCATCTCCGTGTTCTCGTTCCTTCCATTCGATTGCCATTCTGACTGTTTATCTGCATTCACATGGTCCAAAACCCCTGATTAGATCTTTTGTGAGCTTCAAAATTCAAGAAATTTGGCATAAATAGCGGAATTTTAGGCGGAAATTTGGGTTCCGCCGCTGGGGCGACTATTTTGCTGACAGTCGCGCCATGTGGCGCGGGCCCTTTGGTAAAAAGAGCTCAGTGGCGCGGGTCCGTGCCCGATACCCGCGCCACTTGGCCCGGCCCTAAAATTTCAAAGGTGCCCTTACAGAGCTGATTTCTAAGGGGAAATCATTAAAAATGCATGAAAAGAAAGAGAAAAGGAGCGCCTCTTACCTGTCACAGACGAGACGCTGAATAGTTGCCTGGATTGGTCGCAATCACCGTCAGAAGATTCTGCTCCAAATGGACCACTGTTGCTCTCCACAAGGTAAATAGTAAAAAGTAATTTTATTTTTTACCATTAGACATATTTATAACTTTTCAACGTTAAAATGAGCTTTAAAAGTTATTTTTTGTCAAATATTTGCATGTATTATGTCGAAAATGGATTTTACGCTTGTTGGGTATGTGCAGCGGCAGGTTTTTGTGACTTAAAAGGTGGAAACGAGTTGTATTTTATACTTTTTCGGACTCGGTAAATACACGAAAAAGTCACTCTGGAGTCATCTTTCAGCTCTTTTCTGACTCTCTAAATATGAAAAGATCGCCGAGGCCCTTGTCGTTTCGATCTTGTTAAAATGGACACGAATCGACATCCACCCAGTATAAGTTTAACCCTTTTTCGGGCTGGGATGGATTGATTACGAAAAAGGAATACCCTAGCCTATTGCGACTAGGAGGTTTTCCTGGATATTGTTTTCTACCTTTTCGGATCTGGGGAACTATTGACGAAAAGGGACCTGTGGAGTTTTCTTTTCCGCTGTCTTTTCAAACTCTCTAAACATGAAAAGACGCCGAGTTCTTCCTTTGTCAGACTCGTTAAACCCTGATGACATCGGATCTAGTCGAAATGACGTTCTCCGAGTTCCTCCTTCCTAGGACTCGTTAAATGCACTAGGATGGATTCGCCCGAAGGGCGGACTTATATCACAAGCATATGCTATCTCCTTCAAGCTTGTTATCAAAAATAATTGGGGTACTCGCCAGAAATGGTGGGGGAAAAATGGAACCATCGTCGTTGTCGTCGGCAGTATGTCGCTCTTGAACATGGCACTTGTCTGCATTCGTGTCGGGTTGGGGACATCTCATCTCGTCGCTTCACTTTGCCTCCATGGGTTTGGGTAATCTCTTTTGACCTCTCATCTGTTCACTACCTCGTCACCATGACCTCTGATCCGTTGATGTCAAATACTGCCAAGTCCATTGTCGTGCCGTTCATATGTTCAAGAGAAGTTGGCCTCTGCAAATATCAACCTTCCTCTGTTTCTCATATGGTCTTAATTCACAACAAAACATTATGTTCCTCTGTCTCGTGTCGATGATGTGGGAATCATTATGGCCCACCTTCGATCAAGGTCACTTCCTGTCGACTTCAACTCATTATCCAGGAAGTTGGTCTAGAGACTCCCGATGGTACCTTGGAGCCTGCATGCCTCAATGGCAGGTTCGTCGCATTCGACGTGAAGTTTACATCATTGACTTCCGATCGAATGATTCTGCGGGTGTTCGACGTCAACTCATTTATTCACACGCCGTAGATTGTACCTGTAGTACCTTGAGGACCATTGTTATTATTGGTGGTTTCTCTCGCGTCTGTTAACAGCTTTCATCATTGGCTGGTAATCAGACGATGTTCTTGCATGTTCGACATCAGCTCACACATTCACATGCTCGAACTTGTACTTGTTTGGGTCGAGATGGAGCGCAAGACCCTGGATTGTGTCTGTTGTAATCCAGGCTGCGATTGTGGATTGTTATGTACATGACTCACTGATTGGATGGCTGCGACCATACCTGAGTCTATTTGTTTGATCTTAGTTGGATGGCTGCGCCCATACCCTAGATCCGGATTATAGCATACTCTGTTCGGATGGCTGCGTCCATACCATATATATACATCATGTACTTGAGATATCGGTTGTATCTTTCTGTGCAGGTTTTCCGACGGCGGGCCTTCAGTTGGACATGTTCTCGTAAAGCATTTCACCCCTCTCTCTCTCGGGCCTCATGCTTTAGGGGGCATCTGTTACACAGTAATTTGTCACCGTCCCTACCATTCCCCATCCCGCACACTGGAGGACCCATTATGTGACCTGTGAACACTGTCATGCCTTGAAAACATCATCAATGCATCCCTCTGAGTATGAGCTTCATTTCCCCTTGAGACATCTCCTTGCAAAATCCATGAAAAACAGCTCTTTTTGCATTGGCGCGGGTAGACAGCTCACTGCTCGCGCCAATCAGGGAAATCCTGTAAAGAGGTCGCGCCACTTGGCGCTCTGTCATAGAGCAGCAATCGCGCCACCCATTTTAGGGACTGTTTTTTAAATATGGATGGCGGAAGTTGAGTTCAATCAAACTCACAACCATTGCCTATCTTGAGTTGGGAGGTTTGGCTGCGGGAGTTCTATGGAAGGGAAGTAGTTTTGCCACCTTCTATGGAACCTTCCTTGTTGATAGGGCCAATCCCATAATAATAGGGATCCCAACTCCCTCCTTCCCCCATCTATAAAAGCTTGCTCAGATCCATGGCAAGCTAGTCTTGAAGTGCTGAAGCTTTGCATCTCCCTATTCCCAAGTGCCTTTGTGCTGTAAAGAATCCCTTCTTTCCCTTAAGGCCCATTCAAGCGAGGAGACCATTGTTACGAGACTCTGGAGAGGTTTCCTTTCCTTGGCGAGCTTTGCGAGACGTGGACAACCGGAGACCCGTTCGAAGGAAGCTGCGACGTCAGAACTTGGTTGTAACTTCTATTCGTTTATCACTTTAATAGATGACTATGATTATGGTTCCACTCCTTTTTCTATCATGTTAATGCGAGTAATATCTTTCCTGACCGATGTTTAGTTACGTATGCTGGTTCCTATGCATGTATCTGTTCGTTTCTTCTGTGTGCAGGTGTTCATCCACGGAGATCGTGGAAGGATTGTGATCTGCCAGGGCTGAAGTACGGGGACATCTTCTTCTTCAGATCTAGCGTTGGAATCCAGGTAGGCTCTTATCCCAAGTCTTTCATTCGTAACTAGGAGCTTGCGTCATAGCATTGTTTGTTTGTTGCTAGACCCCTGCTGGGCTAGTAGGGATCGCCTCTGTCCGCAGAGGGGATTTACCTCCTCAACAAAAACCTACAACTAAACAATAAACAATTATAAAATCCCGCGTTTGTGGTTTAACTGCTAACAAAGGCTTGGGCGTGGGCGGAGGAGCAGTGAGGAAAAGGGTGAATGTAGCAAAAATAGGCTGATGGTGGAACTGCAGATACTAGGGCTTCAATCTGCGTCGGGCACGAAGAATAGGATTGGTGGTTTTGGGAATACCAGAGATGGTATTCGCGCGGGACTAAAGCGGTAAGTGGTATTGGGCTGGGGGAACGTGATACGCTTCGGAGGTTGACACGTGTCCTTATGAAAACCGCCTATTTCGCATTGAAATAGTACGATCATGTTTCTTGGTGAATTGAACGCGAAGAGGAGCGAGAGTCGTTGGATCATGAGGATCAACGGTCGAGATCTGGCCGGAGAATCGGTAGATGATGAGTTAAGAGGGACAATGGGGGAAAGCGAAGAAGTGAGGATCGTCCGATCGGATTTGATTGACGATGGAGATCAAACGCGGGGGGATGGAGGGTAAAGGTGCGCTGGCTATTGGATTAGGATGATCAATGGTCCATGATGCATCACAATCTCGCACAAAGGAAATGGATGGTGTGAGGGGTAGAGAGAACAACGATGAAGCACTGACCGTCCGATCAGGAGGAACGATGGTCCGGAGTATTTCAGAGAATGGCAGGCATAAAAGGTTTAGATGGGAGAAAAGCGATAACGTGATGGCGCGATGACCATTCGATCAGGATGATCGACGGTCCGGATCTAATCGTGACTTCGCATAAATGAATGAAGAGGCAAAGGATAGTAGAACGGCGAAACGTGCCGATCGTTGGATCTAGGGGAGATAGATCAATGGTCTAGAATAAAAGACGATCGGGAGGAAAACTGGTAGTGTGACAGAGTGAGGACTATTAGATCGGCGAGATCAATGGTTCAGATCCCATCGGCGGGGAAAACATCGCGCGAAGGAAATATAAAGAAACGAAAGGAAAAGGAGTGGAGCGAAGTGCAATAGCGCGAAAGGGGCTTAAAGACTAAGGTTGATGGTCGCGAGTCCCGTTCAAATGGAGAAAAAGGCTGAGGATTTAAGCCCGCGGGGGCTTAAGTTTGTCTTATGAAATGTTGGTTTTTGAGGCCGAAATGGGGTTTTTTGAGGGTTTTTGAGGGGTTCCGATAGGGTAAAAGAAGGGTTTAAAACCTGATAAGGAGGATTTATAAGGTTTTAATGGAATTTTGAAGGAAGTGGAGGGATTTTTAATAGGAGAATATGAATGAAAGAGGGTGGAAGAGGGGTTCAAAACAATTTTCTTCATGATAACAGCAGGGCTTTTGAAGGATTTTTGATGAAGATATCAGTGAGATGGATTCTTGGACAAGAGATACAACAAGGCTTCAAGAACTCACAAATTTGCTCCAAATTTGTTTCTTGAAGACTAATAGACCTATTTTAGCCATCATAGTATATGAAAAATTTCTGGGAGCTAGGCTGCTAATAACTCCGAAGTATGTCTCTTATGAGATATTTTCTGACTGTAGTAACTCTGTTTTGGCTTTTGGGACAAGTTAGGTGAAAGAGTGGGTTTTGGGGCTTTCCCATGCCTTTATAATAATTTCCCTGACAGGTTTTAAAGAGGTTCAGTCATCCGGATGGCTGTCATGGTGTCCTTGAAGGGAAAGTAGGCCACAGGTGTCTTTTTGGGTTGCTGAGAAGTAATTAGCCTCGCTAATGTGTCCTTTGGAGGCTTTCTTTGGCTGATTTGTCTCTCTTAAACACTTTAATCATTGATTTAGGATTTTATTTGTGCTTTAGGCTTCATTAGGCCTTCTCAGACCATCGTTGGTCTTCATACTGTGTCTTTATATTCTAAATTGTGGATTAAGCCTTTGATCTTCATACTTTGCGCTTAACCCCTTTTAACTTTAATTCTTCTGATCTCTGTCTTCACCGTCGGCTGCACAGGTGGCTTGCTGGTGCGCTGGAGGGCTCTGCTACTCAACCAGTGTTCATGAGACACTGATAAAAAAATGATAATCAAAACCTATGAATCCCTTTTTTGTATTGTTTCAGCCTCAAGATCGTCATCCTTGGCTTTTGCCACTGGTATATGGCCGTGGGAGGGCCTGCAACTCAAGGCCGCCATTAAAACCTGCAACTAAACGATAAAAAATTATAAAATCCTGCGTTTGTGGTTTAACTGCTAACAAAGGCTCGGGCGTGGGTGGAGGAGCAGTGAGGAGAAGGGTGAATGCATCAAAAATAGGCTGATGGTGGAACTACAGATACTAGGGCTTGAATTTGCTTCGGGCGCGAAGAACAAGATTGGCGGCGTGAAGAGCAGGATTGGCAGTTTTGGGAATACCAGAGATGGTATTCACGCAGGACTAAAGCAGTAAGCGTTATTTGGCTGGGGGAACACGATACGCTTCGGAGGTTGACACGTGTCCTTATGAAAACCGCCTATTTCATGTTGAAATAGCACGATCATGTTTCTTGGTGAATTGAACACAAAGAGGAGTGAGAGTTGTTGGATCATGAGGATCAACGGTCGAGATCTGGCTTGAGGATTTGTAGATGATGAGTTAAGAGGGACAATGGGGGAAAATAAAAGAAGCGAGGATCGTCCGATCAGATTTGATTGACGGTGGAGATCAAACACGGGGGGATGAAGGGTAAAGGTGCACTGGCTGTTGGATTAGGATGATCAACAGTCTAGGATGCATCGCAATCTCGCACAAAGGAAATGGATGGTGCGAGGGGTAGAAAGAACAACGATGAAGCGTTGACCGTCCGATTAGGAGGATCGATGGTCTGGAGTATTTTGGAGAATGGTAGGCAGAAGGGGTTTAGATGGGATAAAAGCGATAACGTGATGGCGCGATGACCATCCGATCAGGATGATCGATAGACTGGATCTAATCGTGACTTCGCAAAAATGAATGAAGAGGCGGAGGACAGCGGATCGGCGAAACGAGCCGACCGTTGGATCTGGGGGAGCCAGATCAATGGTCTAGAATATATCGGCAGGGAGGCCTTGGTAAAATATGATCAGGAGGAAAACTGGCGATGCGACGGAGCGAGGACCATTAGATTGGCGAGATCAACGGTTCAAATCCCATCGGCAGGGAAAACATCACACGAAGGAAATATAAAGAAACGAAAGGAAAAGGAGTGGAGCGAAGTGTGATAGTGTGAAAGGGGCTTAAATACTGAGGTTGATGGTCGCGGGTCCCAGTCACATGGAGAAAAAGGCTGAGGATTTAAGCCCGCGGGGGCTTAAGTTTGTCTTATGAAATGTTGGTTTTTGAGGGTTTTTGAGGGGTTCTGATAGGGTAAAAGAAGGGTTTAAAACCTAATAAGGAGGATTTACAAGGTTTTAAGGGAATTTTGAAGGAAGTGGAGGGATTTTTAATAGGATAATATGCATCAAAGAGGGTGGAAGAGGGGTTCAAAACAATTTTCTTCATGATAACAGTAGGGCTTTTGAAGGATTTTTTATGAAGATATCAATGAGATGGATTCTTGGACAGGAGACACAACAAGGCTTCAAGAACTCATAGATTTGCTCCAAATTTGTTTCTTGAAGACTAATAGACCTGTTTTATCCATCATAGTATATGAAAAATTTATAGATGGATAACAACACCATTCTCTGATGAAATCCTTGATAATGTGGGAGGGCAGGAATCATACTCGTTCACTGATGGGTTTTCGAGCTACCATAAGATCAGGATTGCACCGGAATATCGTAGTAAAACTAAATTCACCATTGAATGGGGATCCTTCTAGTATACCGTCATGCCATTTGGGCTGAAAAATTCTCGTGCCATCTTTTCGCGGGTAGTGGTTGTAGTATTCAAGGAGTTCATTCATAAGTTCTTTGAGGTATACTTTGACGATTGGATAGTGTTTGGATTGGTAAAGAAGCATGTCTCAAACTTGCAAATGATGTTGGAAGCTTGTAGAAAGCACCAAATTTCCATCAATATTGAGAAGTGCATATTTTGTGTACCTTTCGGGATCTTGTTGGGTCACATAGTCTGTCGGCAGGGGTTGATGGTTAACCCTGCCAATGTGGAAATTATCATCAACTTACCAGTCCCTACAAATGAGAAAAATTTGTGCTCCATCCTTGGGCACATGGGCTACGATAGGAATTTTATTCAAGGGTATGCACTGATCGCGGCACCCATGGAAAATTTGTTAAAGGATATTTCGTTTTTTTTGGATGCAAAATGTCAAAAGAGCTTTGAGCTACACAAGGAAAAGGTGGTTTCTACACCTATCCTCGTATTTCCTGATTGGGTGAAGGTTTTCCATTTCCATGTAGATTCTTTAGGGATCGCCCTAGGAGTTGTCCTTACGTTGCCCGGGGAGAGGGAGATTGACCACCCGGTTGCGTTTGCTAGTAGAAAACTCTCTAGCATGGAGCGTAACTACTCCACTACTAAATGAGAGGGGTTGGCAATGGTGTATGCCTTGCAGAAATAACAGCATTATTTGCTGGGAGGGCACTTCAAGATGTTCACGGATCACTCAGCTTTGAAGTACCTAGGAAATAAGCTTGTGTTGGGGGGGGGGGGGGGATTTGCCAATGGTTACTGCTATTTCAAGAATATGACTTTGAGATAATTGTGAAGCTGGGGAAATTTAATGTTGGACCAGACCACTTGTCCTGGATCGAGAATGGTGAAGAACCAAATAACCTAGAGGAAGGATTGCCCGATGTGCAACTATTTTCTATTAAGGTGGTTGATGAGCACTTTTCTGATATCATTCAATTCTTAACTACGGGGATGACACCTGCAGAATATTCGGTACAACAAAAAAAAGAGTTGGTCACCCACGCAACTGACTTTACCATCATTGCGGGCCACTTGTATAAGCTAGGAGTTGATGATGTATAGTGTAGATACGTACTAGATCATGAAATACAAGCCATCTAGAAGAAGCCCATGGAGGAGTAGCAGGAGGTCAATACGCAAGAAAAGCGACGGTGCAAAAGATCTTAAGAGCTTGGTTGTGGTGGTCCACATTGCATAGTGACTCTCACGACTATTGCAAAGCCTGCGACACATGCCAAAGGACAAGAAGACCTTCGCGCAGGGATGAAATTCCCTTACAACCAAAGATGGCCCTACAGGCATTCAATAAATGGGCAATAGAATTCATTGGGCCCATCAACCCACCAGGTAAGAAGACAGGTGCCCGCTACATCATCGCTGTGACAAACTATGTCACCCGATGGGCAGAAGCGCAAGTGGTGAAGGATCGTACTACGGATATCGCTGCACACTTCATTTTTGAGAATATTCTAACCAGGCTTGGCTGCCTAAAGATCTTGATGAGTGATAGAGGTACTCACTTCATTAATGATACAATAACAACTTTGACTGAGGAGTTATGAATCCACCATGAAAAAAGTACCCCAGATCACCTGCAAGAAAATGGAATGGTAGAAGCTTTTAATAAAATTTTGGAACAGGCACTTACCAAGGTTTGTAATTTCAATCGAAGTGATTGGGATGTGCGCAACCCGTCGGTCCTTTGGGCCTACTGAACCATGTGTAAGAAATTTACTGGGAAAACATCGTTTTGGATGGTTTATGGAAAGGAGATAATTATGCCCATGGATTATATCGTTCCTAGCTTGCAAATCGCAGCCTTTATGAACATGACGGAGCTCGATATCATGGAGGAACTCTTAGCGTAGCTAGTCGCCTTGGAATAAGACTGATTCATTGTTAACTTTCATCAGCAAGTTTAGAAAGCCCGAGAAAAATCCTAGCACGATAGGCATATCCAGAAGGAGTTGTTTAAAGAAGGTGAGCTAGTGTTATTATATGACAGCCAGTTTGCGCGCCACCTTGGGAAATTCTGCCAACATTGGTTGGGACCTTATATTGTAATAGAAAATACGAATGGTGGTGCAGTGAGATTGGCTATGCTGCGTGGAGATGTCCTGCCCGGCTATGTTAATGGCAGCCGTCTCAAACCATACTGGACCAAATGACTATATGGTCGGAGTAGCTGCTTGGGAGGGATACATGCAGGCAAAGAAGAAATGCAGGTCGGCCCGTTATATGCGCAGGGGTCAACCGCAGGTCAGGAAGCCCGGGGAGGTGCACTGGGAGAGTAGGGGTAATACACAGCTGTGAAAACTAGCCGTTGGAACAGTACCATTGGATAAAAATCCAACTTTACCGTTGGAAGGAGCAGGTAGTAGGAAATTAATGTGGTGATTTCCAAAGATTTTTTACCATTTCCTTGATGGTAATTTTTAGCTAAGTGTCATCCAACCAGTCGTTGCTCACTACTCAAAGCTATAAATGGAGGAAGGCAGCTCAGAATTGGGTTCCGCATATCTTGAAAATATTGTGCCTTGCAAATTTCCGTAATTATTGTGCTCTACTCATTTCTAGGCATGCTACCCCCTCTGATAGTAGTAACTCCGAGTTCATCTTCCAAGCGAGAATGACTGGGACCAATCCCACTGAATCATCACAGACCATGGCCTCTACTGAGAGAGCATCTGATGAAGTATTAGAGGTCACCCTTGAAGTTGAAGAAGTCGTATCCACACCAACCAAGGGGAAGCAGGTGGATGAATAGAAAATTAAGGGGAAAGGCCAGGAGCAAGGGCAGGGGAGGGCTATGAAATGGGCTGGGGGGAATTCGCGCACCTCCCCTCGGTATGTGCAATCTCCCCGAGCGGTGCCTAAGGCACACTTGACTTACCAGGTGAAGCGACCCCTGTTTGCTCAGGACGAAGCTTGGCTCGCTGTCCCAATCACTTGGCTACTGCCCTATGTTCGGCCTCGAATGCCCTCGGTGCGCATGTTATGCGGATAAATTCCTCTTGCGGATAAGAGCAATCTCCCTAGTATCCTATATATAGCTAGAAACAAACATCCATTTGTAAATCATTTTCTCTAGATTATATGCGATTCATAATTATTATAAACAAAGAAAGAGGACATGCTCCTACATGGAAATTTGACATTCGGTGCAGCCTTTTATCCAGTCACTCCAAAGAGGCTTCTTCAGTAAGTAGAACCTGCAATCAAAGACAGAAAAAAGAATTAAAAGCACCTGCAACATATAATAACTAAGAACAACTAATATAACTCAGTGATCAAGGAATCCAAGTATTGAATTATTCGAATAGACTCAAGAACAGCTCAATGAGAAAAGGAGATCCATATGTATTATCTTGTATGAAAAGAGTAACTTTACAAAATATCACCTTGATGCTGTACAAGTTCCTCCCGGGGTCCTGAAAAATCGTTCCTCCTTCAGATTGACAAGCCTTCTTCTCTCCGAACTAGCATGAAGTTATGGACATGAGTATGTGATCATTCTTATACCAATAAGGACTAGTGTAGAGAGTATGCTCTCTTGGGAATTTCTTTAGCAATTACCATATACAAGGTACAATCTACCCTTGAGACTGAAACATGAACTCAATTTATAGGGAAATGGAGGTAGTTTCAGTTCCATGAAGAGGGGGATGGATTCCTCTTATGAAGGGATTTGAGCTCCATATACCAAGGGATAAACTCCATGAGTGAAGGGATAGAGCTCCATGAGTGGAGGGATAAAGCTCGAACTGATCGCGCCTTTAGAAGCTTCCAGTTGGGATAATATTTGTCCAGTTGGGCTTCTAGAACTTACTTTTTCCTTTATTTGACTGTTTATGGAGGTCCGCAGGTTTTATAAGAAGAATGTGCGGGATGTGCCATAGGCTATAGAACAAATATCTGCAGATCCATAGGAAAGAGCTAGGAAAAGTGCGAAGTTAGACTTTTTAGGGTTTTAATGATCTTTTCTCCAATTCCAAGACTTGGTTTAGGAACATTAGTGTTTTTGACCTCTAAGGGAGCACAATATAGGTAGTGATGAACCTATATAGAAATTCAAATGTCACAGTGACAAAATAATGTGTAACAGATTGCCTCCTAAAGTGTGAAGTCTGAGGTAGTTCTGAAGAGTGAAGTGCTTTATCATTCCGAGGATTGGATTGCGGACACACCAGTCGAAAACCTATAAAAACATTCAAAGCAAGCATATATATGTATCATCGCTGAGGTAGGCATTCCCATACTCAGATCAAAACTAACTACATGTTCTAGTACATAAATGATTTTAAAATTACATCAATAGTAGACACAGTATGGATGCAGCCATCTATCATAAGTAGTCTACTGTATCATTAATAATAAAACTCCTCGCAGCCTATATGGTTGAAAATAGATCTAGGGTCTTGATTTACGCTTCCAGAACTAGTACGATTCTATCCATGCAATTGATTATGTCAAAGTCGAATATGGTAGAAACCACTTGATTACCAGTCAATGATGTGAACTGTTAACGAGTGTGAGAGAAACCACCAATAATGAAAATGGCTCTCAAAGTACTTAGTACAATCCATGAAGTGTGAATGAATGATTTAAAGCTGAACACTTCACGAAATCATTCGATCGAAGGTAAATTATGCAACATGTCGTCAAATGTGAGAAACCTGCCATTAGGGTATGCAGATTCGAAGGTACTGATAGGATTCTAGATGATGATTTGTCATCGATGGAAAGTGGCCCGTTGTAGGAAATCCCATGATATGAAACCATTAGATCAAGTTTTGAAGAATTTTTTGCAAGGACTGACTCAGGGATGGTCAATGCGAATGGAGACAAATGTTTTCAATGAATGGTTTATTTGAACTATCTCTTGAACACATAGTGACACTACATATGGTTTGGTAACAATTGACCTAAAGCTAACACCCAAAAACCGGCTGAAGACTTTCAATGTGGTTTGATTAACTCTTAGACAAAGTATTTTCCCAACCCAGGTACAAGTGTGACAAAAAGTGTCGTGTTCAAGAGTGGTATACTGCTTTTAAAACAAGGGTGACAACTGGATTCCTTTTCTCTTCCCCCCCCCCCCCCCACCATTACTGGCAAGTACCTTTGTATTTTTTACGAGCTTGAGGAGGATAACATTTGCTCGTTTTGTAAGCTCATCCTTTGAATGAGTCCAAATTAATATTAAAATCGAACCCTAAGAAGGAGTGGTTTGTTCCTATTCGTAATCGACAGGTCCTTTACTATTAAATTTTAACGAGTCTAGTATAGGAGAAACTCAGTGTTTTCCAGTGTTAGGGAGTCAAAAGGAAAACATAAGTAAACTCTGTGGTTGTACTTTTTCACAAATTTTTTTCTCTCAAGCCTGAAAAAGGATAAAATAATGCAGGAGAGAACTCTATTGTGTTGAGATTCAACAAGATGATGAGCTTAGTGAAAAGAGTCACCTTCACTAAGTGGGCCCACGGGCTATTTTTGGCGCAAGTCTATTTTTAGACTATGTCTATTTTTAGACATATGGATCATGTTCTATAAGTTGCGGGATGCTATTTTTGGATGGTTGTTCAAGTTGGAAAACTAGATGGACTTCTATTTTTAGACATATTGGGCGGAATCTATTTTTAGATTGCCAATCTAAAAATAGATATGTCGAATATTATTAGCTCTTAATAATATTTGGACTCTAAACAACAACTTATTCTCTTGGAGCACTTCAGTTCAGTGCACAGATGTGGCACAGCAGCTGACAGAAGGAATTATGCTATTCCTGAGGGTTTACTAGAGCTAATGCATGGAGGACTCAGTTAGAACTCAAGTGGCAGAGTTATGACACAGTTGGAAGAATTCGTTGTGGAGTTGTATTCAGTTTAACTCAGTTAGACTCTGTTGAGCTAGTTGTATCTAGTCTAGCTGATTGATACACTACTGAGAGTGGAGTGAATTAATTAGTTAATTAATTCACAAATAATAACTCATTAATCAACTGAACAATACAACAGTTAACTACAATGCATGGCAGTTTCAATGGAGACGAGTGGAGAGATAGGTGAAAGGGCAAGATAGACTATCTGTTGTGACTATAGTGATGCATTGATTGCATCCAACACTCAGTGGAGATGCCAATGAGGGTTGCGCAGTCAAGGATGGAGTAATTTGAATTCATTCAGAGCTATTCTTTAGCAGATATTGCGCAGTGGAGGCAGGCTAGCAGGAAGCAGAGATCAGTGCATGGATTTGCAAGATTGGTCCTAATTAGTGTATGAAGATTGTACTATACTGAGGGCTTGTGATAAGATTTGTATGTTTGTATGATATTGTCATATGATATCCATGTTACATAATATATAGTTTGGTTTTTCAGCTTCAGGCTTTCCCAGTTAAAAATTGTGTTATGTGCGATTGAATATTTTTGTTTATGCTTCACATGTGTGTGCAATTAAATTTTCCTCAAAATATTAACAAGTGGAATAGATTCAGTGTCTTGCATAAAGTTAAATAGTGTGAGATCAGGTGGATCTTGGAAATATGCATGTTTAGTGCATATAATTTCTACATGGTATCGGAGCATTTTTTATTGAAGATTGCAATTGTGAAGTGAGTTTGTGTTGGTGGACAATTCGAATTTGCTACAAAATATTCTTGGTGCAGAAATCGAGTATATATTGAAATGTATTTAAACGGGTTGAGATTGGAGTATGCCCTTGATGGGAGCTCAAATTACATAGCCTGGAAGGACAGGATGGAGGATAATGGGCTAAAGGGAGTTCATCGATAGCGATGTTCTAAGCCTACTTCTAGCGATGTTGCATTACTTGATGCATGGAAAAATAAGGCGAAAAGA
Organism: Pinus albicaulis; assembly: GCA_034641835.2. Lineage (NCBI taxonomy): Eukaryota > Viridiplantae > Streptophyta > Pinopsida > Pinales > Pinaceae > Pinus > Pinus albicaulis. The sequence continues at coordinate 1,358,761,901 of CM076584.1, read as the reverse complement.
TGAGGAGGATTCTATTGGAGGTGTGAAGGACCATATTTTGTCTAGCCTTCATGAAAGCCACTCCATTCTTAATGTATGGCGAGCTTTAACAAATTTTCCAAATCAGAAGTGACTAGAGGAAGTTGGTGCTTAAAGACAAACTCATAAAATAAAAATGGAGAAAGGCGACAGTATTCCAAAATACCTCACGAAGTTTGTCCACTGCAAGGATGAGTTGGGAAGTGTGGGGGTTACTGTTGATGAAGAAGACTTGGTGAGCTTGGCTCTCCTTGGGCTTTCGAAGAGTTGGCATATCTACGAAGACTCTGTCAATGGACGGGAGAAACTGTCGCGATGGGAGCGACTTTGGTCGGATCTTGTGCAGGAGGAGATAATGCGAGGTACCAGGAATAAATCTTCATTGAAGAATGAAGATGAAGAGAATTGTTCTTTGGCTGCCAAAGAAAGGAAAGGGAAGGGGCAGAAATCTTCTTCAAAATCTGGTGCTAAAGGCAAGAAGCAGGATTTGTCCAAAGTGAAGTGTTTTCACTGTCACGAGCATGGACATTTAGCCACTAACTTTCCACAAAATAAGAAGAATAAGCAGGCTACTGGATCTACAGCTGGAGAGGCCTTAGCCTTGCAATTTGAGATGGATTTTTCCTTTATCGCATGCTTGGTTTCAAGCTGCATGGGATTGGTGTGGTATCTTGATAGTGGTGCGTCTTTCCATATGACGGGAGACAAAGAGTTGTTTAGTGACTTGGAGGAGAAGGACCTCTAGATGCATATAGAGATGGATGATGATGGTCGGTATAGTGCGACAAGAATTAGGACCATTACCTTTGAGAGGAAGTCCAGTAATCTGTTCTTGTTGAAGAATGTCATGCATGTTACAGGTCTGAAGAAGAACTTGGTTTCAGTTGCAATGCTGGAAGACAAGGGTTATGATGTTGTTTTCAGTGAGGGAAAATCCTTCCTTCGACATAAAACAATGGGTCAAACCAAGAAGATATGGGTTCGAATTAAGAATCTCTACAAGCTAGAGGTAGATGGTTGCGCTGCAATGGTGAGCAAAGAAGAAGAAGTGGTGAGCCGGGATGAGGGCGAATTATGGCACAGGAGATTGGGCCATCTTCACCATGGTGCTTTGAAAATTTTGTAGCAAATTTTTACTGGACTTCCCAAGGGTACTCTTGCACAGTCAGATCAGTGCAAAGGATGTACAGTGGGTAATTTTGTGAAGACCATCTTTCATGAGAAGGAGAACCGTTCTTCGGTGATATTGGAGAGAATTCACACAGACGTGTGTGGACCACTCTCGGTTGCTTCAAGAGAAAAACACAAGTATTATGTGATATTTATTGATGATTATTCTCACAGATGCTGGATCTTCTTCATGTAGAAGAAGAGTGAAACGTTCTCAAAGTTCTATGAGTTCAAGGCATTGGTGGAGAAGGAGTCGGGGAAGCAGGTGAAAGCTCTACGGAGTGATAATGGTGGTGAATACATCTCTGGTGAATTCAAAGACTTTTGTAGCAAAGAAGGAATTCAAAGAGAACTCATAGCGCCTCATAACCCACATCAGAATGGTGTCACGAAGAGAAAGAACAGAACGATCGTGGGTGTTGCACGTGCGATGTTGCATGACCAGGGCCTACCGATGCACTTGTGGGCGGAAGCATGAAACACTGTGGTTTATGTGCAAAACCATTGTCCTCATAGAGTACTTGGCATGAGTACACCCAAGGAAGCTTTTAATGGTAAGAATCCTGATATTTCTCATTTGAAGATTTTTGGCTAACCTGTTTACATTCATGTGACGAAGGACGCTAGGAAGACGTTGGAGCCGACTGCAGAAGTTGGGATATTTGTGGGGTACACAGAAACACCCCATAAATATCATGTGTATTTTCCAAATAGTCGGATGACTGTTATGCGACGGGATATAAAATTCAATGAGGTGAAAGCCATGAGGTTGTCACTTGAGAGGGAGCTACACTTGCATGTGTAAGAGGAACTTCTTGTTCCCAAAGATGAGCCTCTGGATGTGGATCAACCATAGGAGGAGATTCGTGGAGTGGAGGAGTCCACTCATGCATTGATTGCATCACACACTTAGTGGAGATGCCAATGAGGATTGCACAATCAAGGATGGAGTAATTCAAATTCATTCAGAGCTATTATTTAGCAGAGATTGCGCAGTGGAGGCAGGTTAGCAGGAGGCAGAGATCGGTGCATGGATTTGCAAGATTGGTCCTAATTAGTGTATGACGATTGTACCGTACTGAGGGCTTATGATAAGATTTGTATGTTTGTATGAGATTTTCATATGATATCCATGTTACATAATATATAGTTGGGGTTTACAGCTTCAAGATTTCCCTGTTAAAAACTGTGTTATGTGCCATTGAATATTTTTGTTTATGCTTCACATGTGTGTGCAATTAATTTTTTCGTAAAAGATTAACAAGTGGAATAGATTCAGTATCTTGCATAAAGTTAAATAGTGTGAGATCAGGTGGATCTTGGACATATGCATGCTTAGTGCATATAATTTATACATGGTATCGGAGCATTTTTTCTTGAATATTGCAATTGTGAAGTGAGTTGTGTTGGTGGACAATTCGAATTTGCTACAGAAGATTCTTGGTGCAGAAATCGAGTATACATTGAAATGTCTTTCAATGGATTGAGATTGGAGTATGCCCTTAATGGGAGCTCAAATTAAATATCCTGGAAGGATAGGATGGAGGATAATGGGCTAAAGGAGTTCATCGATAGCGATGTTCCTAAGCCGAGATCTAGCGATGTTGCATTACTTGATGCATGGAAAAATAAGACTGAAAAGATGAGGAGGATTCTATTGGAGGTGTGAAGGACCATATTTTGTCTAGCCTTCATGAGAAAGCCACTCCATTCTTAATGTGGCAGGCTTTGACAAATTTTTTCCAAATCAGAAGTGACTAGAGGAAGTTGGTGCTTAAAGACAAACTCATAAAATAAAAATGGAGAAAGGCGACAGTATTCCAAAATACCTCACGAAGTTTGTCCACTGCAAGGATGAGCTGGGAAGTGTGGGGGTTGCGGTGATGAAGAGAGACTTGGTGAGCTTGGCTCTCTGTGGACTTTGAAAGAGTTGGCATAGCTACGAAGACTGCGAATCGATGGACGGGAGCTGTCGCGATGGGAGCGACTTTGGTGTCTTGTGTAGGAGGTGATAAGGCGAGGTACCGGGGATAGATCTTCATCGAAGAATGAAGATGAAAGAATTAAACATTGGGCGCAAAGAAAGGAAAAGGAAGGAAGAAATCTTCTTCAAAATGCGGTCTTCAAGGAAGAAGCGAGGATTTGTCCAAAGTGAAGAGTGTTTCAACATCACGAGCATGGACATTTAGCCACTAAATGTCCACAAAGATTAGAAGAATAAGCAAGTTCATGGATCTACGGTTGGAGAGGCCTTAGCCTTGCAATTTGAGATGGATTTTTTTCCTTGATTGCATGCTTGGTTTCAAATTTTGCATGGGATTGGTGTGGTATCTTGACGGTGGTGCGTCTTTCCATATGACGGGAGACAAAGAGTTGTTTAGTGACTTGGAGGAGAAGGACCTCTAGATGCATATAGAGATGGGCGACGATGGTCAGTACAGTGCGACTGGCATTGGGACCATTACCTTTGAGATGGAGTCTGGTAATCCATTCTTGTTGAAGAATTTCATGCATGTTCCAGCGCTGAAGAAGAACTTGGTCTCGGTCACAATGCTGGAAGACAGAGGTTATGATGTTGTTTTCTGTGAAGGAAAAGCCTTCCTTCGACATAAAACAACGAGTCAAGCCAAGAAGATAGGGTTTCAAATTAATAATCTCTACAAGCTGGAGGTCGATGGTTGCGCTGCAATGGTGGGCAAAGTAGAAGAAGTGGTGAGCCGGGATGAGGGTGAATTATGGCACAGAAAATTGGGCCATCTTCACCATGGCGCTTTGAAGATTTTGCAGCAAATTTCTACTGGACTTCCCAAGGGTACTCTTTCGCAATCAGATCAGTGCAAAGGATGTACAATGGGTAAGTTTGTAAAGACCACCTTTCATGAGAAGGAGAACCGTGCTTCGGTGATCTTGGAGAGAATTCACACAGACGTGTGTGGACCATTCTCAGTTGCTTCAATAGAAAAACATAGGTATTATGTGATTTTTGTTGATGACTATTCTCGTATATGTTGGATCTTCTTCATGCGGAAGAAGAGTGAAACGTTCTCAAAGTTCTGTGAGTTCAAGGCATTGGTGGAGAAGGAGTCGGGAAAGAAAGTGAAATCTCTACGGAGCGATAATGGTGGTGAATACATCTCAGGCGAATTCAAAGACTTTTGTAGCAAAGAAGGAATTCGAAGAGAACTCATAGCGCCTCATAACCCATAGCAGAATGGGGTCGCGGAGAGAAAGAACAGAACGATTGTGGGTGTTTCACGAGAGATGTTGCATGACCAGGGCCTACCGATACACTTGTGGGCAGAAGCATGAAACACTGCAATTTATGTGCAAAACCGTTGTCCTCATAGAGTACTAGGAATGAGTACACCCAAGGAAGCCTTCACTGGTAAGAAGCCTGATATTTCTCATTTGAAAAATTTTGGCTCACCTATTTACATTCATGTGATGAAGGATGCCAGGAAGAAGCTGGAGCCAACTGCAGAAGTTGGGATATTTGTGGGGTACACAGAAACACCCCATAACTATCGTGTGTATTTTCCAAACAGTCGGATGACTGTTATGCGACGGGATATAAAATTCAATGAGGTGAAAGCCATGAGGTTGTCACTTGAGAGGGAGCTACACTTGCATGTGTAAGAGGAACTTCTTGTTCCCAAAGATGAGCCTCTAGATGTGGATCAACCATAGGAGGAGATTCGTGGAGTGGAGGAGTCCACTCATGCATAACCAAACATCAGACAAGGAAAAAAGCATACAATAGAAGCTGAGAGACTGAAGCTTGATGTGGCACAAAATGTAGGAGTCCCTACATCACAGCATAGACAAAGACAGTCACCTGACCGATATATTGTATACATGGATCTTATGAGCAAGTGTATTGTGATAGAGCCATCTTATTTTGAAGAATCAGCGTAGGAGCCCACATGGGTAGATGCCATGGTGGAGGAGTATGACTCCATTGTCAGAAACAGTTCTTGGGAGATTGTTCCAAGGCCGGTGGGAAAATCAGTTGTAGGATCAAGATGGATCTACAAGGTAAAGCAAGCTACTGATGGGAGCGTCGAGAAGCATAAGGCATTTTTCCCGTGCTTATCAAAGGCTGAGGGATGATCACACAAACCTTTGGCACCTGTCGCACGGTATTCTTCCACGTACCATCCTTGCCTTCACGATGGGTTGCACATCTACCGTACGTGGATGTGAAGAGACCACGCTTCTCAATGACCGTCGAGGAACAGGTATACATGAGCAGTACCTTGAAGGATTTTTAGACCAAGAACAAGCCAGATGTGTGCAAAGCCTGGCAAGACGTTTACAAGGAAACAAGACCCCATGCTTGTACAATAATTTTGATCAACAATTATTTCACCGGACTTTGTCACCAAAAGTGAGGCGGATGCAAACCCTATCATTGTGGTTGAGGGTAAGCTTTTAATCATTGTACTTTATGTTGATGATTTAATGCTAACAGGTGATGAGCAGTTGATACACTCATGCAAGGCAGATCTTGCAAAGGAGTTTGAGATGAAGGATTTGGGCATCCTTCATTATTTCCTTGGATTGAAAATATGGCAACGGGAAGGTGAAATGTTTGTGTCTCAAGGAAAGTATGCTCGGGAGATACTGGAGAAGTTTCACATGCAAGGCTGCAAGCCTATCGACACTCCTCTTCCAGGAAATTGGAAGAAAGAGGATGCTACATCGAAAAATGTAGTGGATGCACTTTTTATCGACAGTTGGTGGGTTCACTCATGTATTTAGTCAATACAAGACCGGACATATGCTATGCGGTGAACCAACTTTCACAAGTGATGGTTAAGCCTACCAAGCTCTTTTGGAAGACAGGAAAGAATGTCTTGAGATATCTCAGGGGCACATCTGAGTATGGTTTATGGTACATATAGATGGATGAAGTGAAGTTGCATGGCTTCACGGATGCAGATTGGTCAGGAAGCCCAACAGAAAGAAAGAGCACATCAGGATCGATTTTTAGTATCGGATCTACGGCAGTTTTTTGGTACAGTAGGAAACAAAGATCCGTGGCACTCAGTTCAGCGGAAGCGGAATACATGGCAACAATTTTAGCTACATGTGATGCTATCTGGATGAGGAAGATTCTGGTTGTTTTGTTCGGTTCACATTTAGATCCCACGGTGATACATTGTGATAATCAAAGTTGCATTAAACTCTTGGTTATTCCTGTGTTTCATGGTAGATCTAAACATATTGATATCCGATATCATCTTATCAGATATTGTGTGCAACAGAAGATCATGTTGCTTCAGTACATTCCTAGGAGGATCAGGATGCAGATATTCTGATGAAGGCGCTCACCAGGAGAAAATTCGAATACCATATAGGCAGGATTGGGGTGAAGGATAATCCCTATCTTGTTGAGAGGGAGTGTTGAGATTCAACAAGATGATGAGCTTAGTGAAAAGAGTCGCCTTCACTAAGTGGGCCTGTAGGCTATTTTTGGCGCAAGTCTATTTTTAGACTATGTCTATTTTAGACATGATGATCAATTGTAGTTGAAAGATGTTATCAGATATTATTATCGTGGTGCACAGATGAAATTCTATTTTTAGAATATTGGGCGAAGTCTATTTATAGATCGTCAATCTAAAAATAGATGCATGTCGATTATTAGTAGCTCTTAATAATAATCAGACTCTAAACAACAACTTATTCTCTTAGAGAACTTCAGTTCAATGCACATATGTGGCACAGAAGCTGACAAACGGAATTACACTATTCCTGAGGGTTTACTGGAGCTAATGCATGAAGGACTTAGTTAGAACTCAAGTGGTAGAGTTATGACACAAATGGCAGAAGTAGTTATGGAGTTGTATTCAGTTTAACTCAGTTAGACTCAGTTGAGCTAGTTGTATCTAGTCTAACTGACGATCTCGTCCAATAGTGAGAGAGGGAGGAATTAATTATTTAACGCACCCACAAATATATATAATAATTAAATCGAAAAATACAGTATGAACTATAACATGGCATACAGCTGGAGACCAAGGAGAGATAGGTGAAAGGGCAAGATACTATCCTATGACTATAAAGGATGCATTGATTTCATCACACACTCTGGAGATGCCACTATACTAGGCAAACATGATGGCATCTAAATTCATTTAGAGCTATTCTTCAGCAGAGATTTCACAGTGGAGGCAGGCTAGCATGAGGCAGAGATCGGTGCATGGATTTGCAAGATTGGTCCTGATTAGTGTATGAAGATTGTACTGTACTGAGGGCTTGTGATAAGCTTTGTATGTTTGTATGAGATTTTCATATGATCTCCATATTACATAATATATATTTGGGGTTTTCAGCTTCATTCTTTCCCTATTAAAAACTATGTTATGTGCGATTGAATATTTTTGTTTATGCTTCACATGTGTGTGCAATTAATTTTTCCGCAAAAGATTAACAAGTGGAATAGATTCAGTATCTTGCATAAATTTAAATAGTGTGAGATCAGGTATATCTTGGACATATACATGCTTAGTGCATATAATTTCTACATATTGACCATGATTAGTCAACATATACCTTTTTTGTAAATAGTCCATTTCAGTCCGGAAAAGGGGTAAACTTATACTGAAGGGACGACTGTTCATTTCCTTTAACAGGTTCAAAGAGTCAAGTACTCAACGATATTTTCATGTTTAGAGAGTCTGAAAAGGGCTTAAAAAAGAACTCAAGGGTTTCACTTTTTCATAATTTTCAAGAGCTCGAAAAAGTGATAAAAGTATACTCATCATCAAAATTATTTTTTTTCACCAAAAACCTGTAATCTGCACAAAAACTCAAAAAATTAAACATACCTACTCCAAAGAAGTAAAAATATTGAAAAATAAATAAAATATAATATTTTATTCATTCAAAAGCTATAAAAAGAAGTTTACAAAGTCATTTTTACCTTTTGTCTTCAGAGTTGTAAATTGAGAGCTTTTAGCCAAAAAAAATTCAGAGTTGATAACAGGAGAACCATCCACTTAAATTGTGATTTGTCAGAACCAGGTAATCCACAACACCCTTCTCTTCATTTATATCCAATTAAATTCTATTTTTTGGCTTTAAATTCATTTTTTGGGGAGAAATTATGTTCAAAATTGCGCTCTCGGCAGTCCGCAGGTCATGCATGCATAACTTACGGACCTCGATAATTTTCTAGAAGGAAAATTATCGAGCTACCATGGTTTTTGTATGGAGCCCGTCCAGACATCCGCACTATCTCTGCACAAAAAATACGAAGGCACCGTGATTGATTTAAAATTGATAAATTATCTAAAAAATGGTTAAAGTTTCCCACTCAAATAGTTTCTAACCTTCAAATGCGTCCATTTGCAGACTATTTCACCATGCTAGAGTGGAGAGAACGTGAGCATGAAGATACAGACAATGAATCCATGAATAATCCTCAAACAATGCGAGTGCTTAAAAATTGTGGTTTGTATAAGCTATGGGTGTTTCAAGATATGAGAGCGCAGGTAGAGCTGATGACATGGTTAGTGAACAAAATGTTCAAGATCAGTGCTTTATCATTGGAGACCATCGGCTCAAAATCGAGCTCGAAGATATTTATTTTCTCACTGGATTGTCCAAAAGAGGAGAAAACATATCCTTGTTTGGAGTTAGACAAGGTGGCCTACCTGTTACTGATTACAAACAAGAGTTTTGCAGTGATGCAGCAGATCTAAAGGATAATCGCATAGACATAAAGACTATCTTGCAAATTGATCTCAAAGTAGTTGCATTCACGGTAACCAAGATGTGTTGAAGTGTGGCTCCACATGTAGCCACTAAATCTCAAATGCAGACAGCGGTGGAGTGTTTCAGAGGCACCATTTTCAACTGGTGCGAAGAATGCAAAGATAAAAAAATTTGGTTATGGCACCATATTGATTTCCTTTGCTTTGGAAATAATTCCACTTCTTACGCCTCAGCTTATTCCAGTGGATCATGGGGATCCTAGATAACCTCATATGGTATGTTGGGTTTAATTAATGGCCCGCCATGGTGGTGACGGCAGTTCAGTGGTTCGGTTCACTCCAACGTACTTTATGTGGCTGCAGAATCAAGTCTTCACCATTGAAGACTTTTTATATGTAGGTATAGATTTTAGAGGTGATCTTGAGATGTCCTTGCCTCCAGGGGCACAGTGTGAAGAATTAGGTAAGCGAATCATTTTGATGTGTTTTAAATCTAATTTTTATTTGTTTTTTATCGTCCAATATTGATAACAAAATTTTAAATGCAGATGTTGGTCCACGACGACCAGCTACACTCCGCCGCTTTGAAAGGCGGCAAGCAGAGCCTATAGTACCACCACAGGATCAGGCAGCAGAGATCCTAACTGATATGGAACACAACTTGGAGAGGTTAACCATATATATTCCTGAGACAGGGAAAGATGACAATCCTCTCCGTCTTCAGAGACATGTTACTGGTGTACCAGGACAGTTTAGGAGGTTTCTGCGCAAGGTGGCGTGTGCCATAGTCTACTACCATGATCATCATCATGGATAGTCGATGATCATTATGGATTGAAATTTTTTTTTTGTATCAGTATCTATCAGATCATAAGGTGTTTAAACGTATGATCTCAGACGATGTAATATTTTTTGAAAACAAACCTATCTATGATATTACTACTTTCTCTAACTATCTTGTTCAACATGTATTGAATGTTGTTTTGGTTTACTGTTTTAAAATTGAAAATGTCTATTTAGAACATGATTAGCTAATGCATCAGCCAATGTGTTTAAATTTCTTGAAATGTGTTGATATTCGATGTAATCAAACTGTCTTTCCAAGAGACGAACCTTCAAAAATAATCTCAATAACACTGGATTTTTAATTGCGTATACTCTGTTTAAATGTAATACAATGAGTTCCGAATCTAACCTAATGATAAAACATTGAATTCCAAATTAAATGGAATCGGATAATAACTCAATTACTGTGCTATATTCTACAATATTGTTCGTTGTTTGACCAAGGCTTACCCCGTGCATAGAAAGTAGCTCATCAATGGGTGAATAGATAACCCAAGCTGCGGAAGAAATATTTCGTGTACTACGACAACCACCATCAACAAAACCAATGTACATTTGAAGGGATGTTGACATCTGCAATAATAAGATTAATCAAGATAAGCAGTGATAGTAGAAAAAACAAACTTAAACTAGGCACACTTATCTAATCTAAGGCACACTAACTAGAAAAATAACTAATATACAAGTGATATCTTCACACGAGAATCAAGCATAGTATTTATTCAAATAAAGACCATTTCTGATCTTATCTAAAGATACCCCATCATAATCAATCAATTGATAGGGCCCTTTGGCAAGCACTCGCTTGAAAATGTAAGGACCATGCCACATTGGTTCAAATTTACCGGCACCTAGCTTATCATTAGCTTGATCATATCTCAGACTAGGTCACCTTCTGAAAAAACACGAGGTGTAACACTTTGATCATACTAAGCTTTCACACGTTTCTTATGAGCTTCGGCAGCTATTGCAGCGGTGTGCCGAGTTTCATCTAATTGTGCTAATTACAAAGTGTTTTTCCTCCTCAGAGGTATCTAGTAGTAACTCTATGGCTAATTAGAGTGATGGTATTTTTCATTCAATGGGTAACACAGCTTCTAAATTGTAAACCAGTTGAAAAGGAGTGAACCCTGTAGCAGTTTTTGCTGAGGTTAGGTATGCCCATAGTGCCGAAAAAAGCATGGTATGCCAATTCGATTTGTGAGTTTCAATAATATGTTTGATCATGGTGGTTAAAAATTTATTAACAGCTTCAACTTGACCATTAGCCTATGGGTAATATGGAGTAGATTTATCATGGCGTAGGCCAAGTTGATCGGAAAGTTCGGTCATCATTGTATTTCGAAAATGACTCCCATGGTCTGTGATAATAGCTTGGGGTACTCTGAAACGAGCAATCACATGATTGAATACGAACGTAGCTGCAGTTTTTCCATCTGTCGTGAATGTAGGCATCGTCTCGGCCCATTTGGTAAAGTAATCGACAGCGAGAATAATATACCCATGCCCCCCAAATGAGTGAGGGTTACATGTAATGAAATCAATGCCCCATTCCGCAAAGGGTCCGATAGCAATTATTGGATGAAGAGGAGCTGGTGGTGCATGCATCTTTTGATCAAATATTTAGCACTTGTGGCATTTTCGGACTGCAATAATACAATCTTTAAATAATGACAGCCAAAAATAGCCAGCGCACAATATCCTTTGGGCTGTGGCATACCCAGAAATATGACCACCAAACGCTCTAGAGTGGCAGTCATTTAAAACCCTTTCAGCCTCTTTGTGAGTTATACAATGTCAAAAAATAGAATCCACACCACGACGATAAAGTGTGTCTCCAACAATATTGTATTGTTGAGATTGATAACAGATTCTCCGTCGATTTGAATGTGAAATCTCAGGGCGAAAGGTTTGAGTTTGAAGATAAATGATTATATATCCATACCATGGATCTAATGTACTGATAAGAAATATAGATTCATCTACAATGGGATTATCTACCATAGTTTTCGTCTCAGTATTGGGAAAGTCACAAATAAGTTCTGCAAACACCAGTGATTTCTTTGATTTGTATTTCTTGAATTCCAAATCAAACTCTTGTAGGATAACAATCCATTTAGAGTATTTACCCCCAAGTAATTTTTTTTTCAAAATATACATCATCGGGTTGCAATTAGATATCATAGTTGGCTTTTCTAATAATATGTAGTGACAAAATGTTTGGACAGCTGGAACTGCTGCCAAGGCCAATTTCTCCACATGTGAATATTTAATTTCAGTCGGATTCACATTTTGAGTTAGATATTAAATCACATGTTCATTTTGAAATTCGTCCTCTTGAACTAGAACCATTCCAGTGGTGGAATCAGAGGCTGCCAGGTATAAAAAATAGTCCTGGTTGTAATTGGGAAGATGCAATAATGGTGCATGGGTTAACATGTGTTTTAGAGCATCAAAAGATTGATCAGAAATCTCATCCCAAATAAAATAAATATTCTGTTTCAACAATCGGGTAAAACCTTTTGTTAACTCAGCATAGTTCGGGATAAATCTACACAGAAAGTTTTCTTTCCCTTGCAAACTTTGGATTTGGCGAAGTGTAGAAGGAGGAGGTAAATTAATGATGGCCTCAACCTTCGTGGGATCGGCACAAATTTCGTCTTTCAAAAAAAAGAATCCCAGTAATCGTCCTGATTGCACACAAAAAACATGGTTGTGCGGATTCAAACGTATCTTGTAATGCCTACATCTCATAAAAATTTCTTGTAAATGAGTAGGATGATCTTCCCTGTGTAATGAGTGAGTAGGTAAATCATCCAGATAAGGTTGCACAATATGTTTGATGTCATGAAAAGAGTAAGACACTTCCCTTTGAAAAGTTGCACTAGCATTATTTAATCCGAAAGGTAGTTTACAATAAGAAAATGTTCCCCAAGGACAAATGAACGTTGTTTTTGGTTGATCATCAGGGAGTATGTTTATTTGATTATATCTGAAAAATCCATCCATAAATGAAGACATTTCATTTCCAGCACAGTATTCAATGATTTGGTTGATGTAGGGGGTAGGATAATTGTCTTTTGGACACACTTTATTAATATCCCTATAATCGACACATAATCGTATAGTCCCTTGTTTCTTGGTAATGGGAACTATATTAGATACCCAATCTGTTAATGGGATTGGATAAATAAATCCTACTCGCAGTAGTTTTTCAACTTCAGCTTTAATTGCAGCAAATTTTCGCGGATGTATCAGACATAATCTTTGTCTAATAAGCTTTGCATTCGAGTATGTCTTTATTTCATGAATGACAATATTTGGATCAATTCCTGGCATCTCTTCATAGGACCAGGCAAATATGTTGTAGAATTATTGAAATAGGGCTTTATATGTATTAATTTCATCAATCGTACAAGAAGCACCTATATGAATGTTTTCAACAATTCCAAGTTTAACTGATATGTCAATAGAAACAGTTGTAGAAATGTTTCCGAAATTAATCTCAGAATCTGAATTTGTAATTGATATTGGATTCTGTGGTTCCTTGACATAATCAATTGTAAAAATAGACGAAAAATAATTTTCAAACCTATCAAGTTCAGGTAAAAACAAAGATCTATGGTGTAGATCATCCCAGGGCAATTCATCCATAGACAAAAATTCTCGAATACTTTTATCAGTATGAAATACTTGTTGAAAAGGATCGGAAATATATGTCAAGGCTGAGCTTGATAGTGCAGAAGATTCTTCGTTGATCACATTTAGTGGATCAGGATTAGTTGAAAGTGTGTTAGAAAATGACTGTACTGCTGCATATGCCATCTCAAAAGGACTCAAAGGCATCTCGCCATTGAAAGAATCCATTTATGACTCAGAAGGCACTATCCAAGTGTCATTGAATGGAATAGTGCTTGATGAAATCATATTGATGTTAGCAATGGTACGCGGTACATTGGGTGGAGGCATAGAAAAAATTTCCCATCAAAGCTGAGTCCTTTAGTAAACCTACACCAACATCTTCATAGGGGATAATCAATTTTCTAGCATGTTGGATACTATTTGTAGAAGCTGGGTCGGACGAATAATATGAAAATTGATCATTTTTCACAATCTTTCCTTTTGTGGAAACATTATTAACCGAAATATAGATGAAACGACAGAAGTCATGGCATAAGACCAAATTCGACCCAGAAGAAGGTTGTAATCCAGAGGGGCATCAACAACTTCCACATATAGATTAATAGTTTTTCCTTCTACTTCTATAGGTAGATCCTTTAAAATTCCAAATGGATGAAATCCTCTTCCATAAAAATATTAAGGATTGTCAGAGATTAGTTGAGTGTCAAAGAACCCAGATTTTTCCAACAATTTAATGACATTATGCATGTGGATGCCCCCTCATCAATTACAGTACAAAAAACTTGTCAGTTTTTTACTAATACTAGAATCTGAAAAGCCATCTGATGAGGGAGTTTTGGTGTAAAAGTTTCTAGATCGAAGACCATGAGGTTAGAATCCTAAGGATCTATAGCTCCAATAGCTGATAAAAGTAATTTCCTTTGTGCTGGACATGATTCTAGCACTTCTAAGGCTAACATTGCTGAAGGGGAAATCGCCAAGTCTTCAACAATGTTGTAGTTCTGAGCAGCGCTCGCATGTGTATTGAAAGCTGATTTTCGAAGTACACCTTTAGCAGGCAGTTTAATTACTAGATTAGGATTAGGTTTCTTGATATGAAGTGGATCAGAAACCGAAGGAGATGTAGCTGGTGTTGAATTATAATTTTCTACCTCTTTACCAGTAATAGGATTTTTACTTCCATAATATTGTGATCGCGTCGTAACCATAACCTCAAACATCATTAAAATATCTGCTGATGAATGTGAAGAAGATCCTATAATTTTTCTATCTAGAGTAGGAAAAGGATCCTTCAAGATAGTGGGTGTGGGCAAACCTTTGACGAATTTAGGGACCTCAGACCAATGTGAGCACTCTTTAGTAAAATTACCCTCATCACAGATAAGACAAGGATAACGAGGTTTTCATTTATCATTAGATGGTTCATTATTTTCGGTTTTTTCTTTTGGATATGTAGTTTGTTTTCTTTTATTCTTTCCTTTCTTATTATTACCAATTTTAGATTTAGTCGTATATGAATCTACAATGTGAATGTCGGTAGAAGATTTAAGGGAAGAATCTCCTTTTGGTGAATCTAGTAAAGTTATGATAGGAGAAGTAGTTTTTGAAGACTTATTCTTACATTTATTTGTGTTAACTAAACCAATTACACTGTTTGCAGCATGAGACCCTAAAGGAGTTGCAGTTATTTGACCAGGACGTGGTAAGTCAGGAATTTTTTCGTATAAAGTACCAGACTGTGTATATACTAGGTCTAAGTACTGAGCTTGAGAAATGACCTGTTCTTCAGTAACAACTCCTCCCTTAGCCACATCTTCAGTGATATTTGGAAGTAATGATTTGATGAACCATTCTACCAAGATCTGATCTGGAGTAAAGACTTTCACTAAACGTCTTCTATGTCTCCATTCATGTATGTGATTAGATATGTAAGTAGACGTATATTGTTTTAATGAAGTCAATATTTTTGTGCCATTGTCGTATCTGACTCGAAACTAAAAATGTGTTAAGAAGGTTGTTGCCAAAGCATTGAAATTTTTGAATGAGCCACATGGTAGTTCAATATACCATTTTGCAACTAAACCTATTAGTGTTCTCTGAAATAGTCGTAATCGAATGGAATCATCAATCAAAGAGTTGGATGTGCAGAGACTACAGGGATTTGTTGTGATACTTGAGGGGCTGTAGAAATAGGGGTTGTGGAAACTCTAGGGATAGGTGTGGTAGCTTGAATAGAAGTTGGTGCAGCAGTTTGAGTTGGAGTTCTAGGTGTGCTTGGACCATGTTGTTGAACTGTACCAGGTTCAGATACCTGTGGTATAACCTGAAGTGTAGTTTCGACAGTTTGTTGGATTTGACTGTAACCAATTGGCTAACCAGGTTGATAATTTGGTAATTTCACATTAGGTTGCAAATTCTGTTGAATTTTTTATGGATCCCACACTGTGTTTACTCCAGGATATGGAGGTCCCATTGAAGGTTGATGGACCATAACCAGGTTGATAATTTGGAACGTACGTTTGATAATTAGTTGGATAATTCCCACCTCCTTGAAATAATTTTTGTTCCTAGTATAACTGTGGCCCTAAAGAAGGTTGTTGTCCTTGGAAAGACGATTGGCCTAGCATAGGGTACTGTCCTTGAATAGGTTGCGGACTCTGAATTGAATATTTCCCTAGAGGCTGATATTTTCCTTGAGGTATGTTCTGGTCTTGAGATATGTACATTCCTTGAGGTTGATAATGTCCTTAAGGTATGTACTATCCTTGAGGCTACCGCCCAGGCAGTAAATTACTACCTTGAGGTTTCCCCCTAGGCGGCAAATTACTACTTTGAGGGTCAAGGTTAGGAATGTGTCCAAACATCATGTAAATGTGTTCTGCACTCAAAGTTTCGATATGTGATTCATTTGGACCAGATGATGGTATATGTTTGTCCGGAGAAGGAGCTGCTCCTGAGAAAGTACCAGAAAGTGACTGGTATCCTGTAGGAACGGATGGAACACCATAAAAATATGATTTTGGTGATGCAGAAAACATGGATGACTCACCAGACATGTTTAATGAAGGTCTGTAACTACCTCTTGATATGGCGTAAAAAGGAATTCGGGGTGGCAAATAGTTTGAACCATAATTGTGTAGAAAGTCTGTCAACTGAGAATACCAAGGATATTGTTTGAAAGGGATATAGTAAATCGATTCACTTGGCCTAAGATCTAAAGATTCCTGATGTGAAGGAAGAACTATTTATTCTTCAGTATCAGTAACTTCTTCAATGCTAATGAGGCCAGGAGGAAGGTTCTCAGTGATGCAAAACTTCACTCTAGGTGAATTAGGATGACCAGGGGTTGGAGTGATGAACTCAGAAGTAGGCTCAGATGTATCAGGTTCAGTTTCTGGTTCATAAATTTTAGGCTCAGTAGCTGATAATTCACTAGTTGTGGAAGCAAGTTCAACAATTTCAGATTTTTTTTTTTTTTTTTGAGATCTATCTGTTGTTTGAGGTTGATCTACTTCATATTCAGGATGAA
The DNA here is from genome assembly GCA_034641835.2 of Pinus albicaulis. Lineage (NCBI taxonomy): Eukaryota > Viridiplantae > Streptophyta > Pinopsida > Pinales > Pinaceae > Pinus > Pinus albicaulis. The sequence goes on along the minus strand of CM076584.1, from coordinate 1,358,744,975 downwards.
TAATTAATGATGTTTCTTCATGTTCAGTTGATCTAGTCCTTGATGTTTTTCCTTTCTTAGATTTAATTTTTTCTAACTGGCTTGGTGTGTACTCAAGGGGTTTCCCTTGCATTCTACGTGATTGTCTAGGTAATTCAACCACGATTAAAAATTTTAACACACGAAATCAAAGAAAATTTCAAAAAAATATACTAGAGTCTCTAAGGAAAAAATCAAATTGATCACACGCCTACAAAATCTAAGAGAGCAATCCACACACAAACAATAGATTCACACACTAAAAACACTAGTTGGTGATGAAATCCAATGTCATAGAATTTTAATGTAGAAATGGCGGTTGGAACAATTAGCCCGAAAACCTGCTTAATGAAAAATTCTAGTGCAAGTATCTTCACTTATACCATCTCAAAGTGAAAAGTACCCTCCGAAAAGTCTAAGTGAATCTAGTCGACATCTACTCCAGGTACAATGGGACCTTCCCTCCACCGTCACCTTGGGAAAGTATCCTAAAGTTTATAGCCACTGTTGTTCCTTGAGAAACAATTCTTGGCTGTGTACAAGAATCCGTGCTCAAGACATTAAAGATTATGTCACAAAAATGTAGATATGTGTCTCTGTTCTTAATCCTTTAAATATTAGTAATATATTTCTCAAATATCAAATCTTTAGGAGCCATGCAATGCCATATTCCCTTTATACTGAAGTGAAAAGATGAAAGACAGAGAAAAGAAAGGATTTTAACTTGTCATGCCGCGTTACACAGAAACTGTCATTATAAAATCTAGAGGAAGTGGAAAACATATAAGTTAAAGAAGAGGAGCGCCCATTAAGGATATTTAACTCTTAGACATATAAATATCAAGAGACCTGCAGCTCTAATCACTCTACTTTATTCACAGAAATGCAAATGAAATGGAAACCAAGAAAACTCTTCAACATAGACGGAATACTGGAAACTTGCAAAACTTCTTTATTCATTCGATATTGCTCAGTACAAAATTTAGCCTTCAAAGGTTCAAAACTCGGAACCTTCTTCCTTCTTTAAGATGTCTTTAAATACAAGTTGAACCAAAATGGTTTCAGTTATAAAACTGATTCTAACTGACTGTAACTACTTAACTACTTTCTGTCACGGAGGTATATGCCTCAATAACATTTCATTACATTGCATCATTTGACTTGAAAATAAAATAAAAGATGACAAATCCTAATCTAAAGGAACTGATGTTCCTGGAACATCAACTGATTCAATGATTTCTTGCGGCTGTACGGTCACTTGTGGCTGCTTGGCGGGAAATCCTTTTTCTGTATCAATAGTAAATTTCTTACATTCCTTCCAGAGCTTGTCCTGAGTTATTGGAGCATTCTTATAGCGATGATATTCTACTGTGAAGGCAACAATATGACTGTGAGTGAGGTTACATGTAAACAACATTTTCACCATCCACAGCAGAAGGAAATGTCTTTGTAAGAAATTGAAGACTGTTTCTCCCTTTAGTATCTGCGTCTTCTCATGTCGGCCATCTGCTCTGCTTTTTGCAAACACCAACTGATCTTCATAAAACTTCCAGGACATAAATTCACCTCCCTCCCTCCAGCATGATGGCAAGCCAGTTCTTATCAATTTATCAAATGAAATGTCAAATTTATTAATCACCTCTTTGATTACCTGTAGTCGCTTCTCTGATGCTTTCAGAAGATCGTTTTTAATGATCATCTTGCTTATTTCCTCAGCATAAAAATACCTGTCTTGTATCCCCATCTCTTGCAACTCCTCATCTGTTTTGGAATTAATAAAATTCATGAATCTTTTGGCCCAATTTGATCTTTTGATTGCAGCTGGCTTGTCTGATGACAATTCCTTTTCGTGATCAGCAACAATGTCTTTCTCTCTGGCAATTACTTGTATGGAATTCCATTTTGCTTGTATTTCAGAAATGATCTCGTTCCAGATGAGATCCTTAGCTTTAATAAGGGAAATATTTCCCTTCAATTTCTCCTTGAGTTCCTTAATTTCTTCTTCAGCTTTATGTAGCTTCTGCTCACTTTCGCCTACCTTTTCTTCCCATCCTCGCATTAATCTCAGAGCTGCATCCTTTTCAGACTGGGCCTGTTTGCAATCTCTCTCCGCCATTTTTAACTATGTATTCAATTGAGCAAACTGGACCTGTGGATCGGTCGCACCTGCAGAAAAATCAAAAGTGCAAGTGTGGTTCTGAATTTGATTTTGTAAGGTTATGGCTGTTTGCTTTACCTTATCAAGCTCCTCATCTTTCTTTATCAATTGTTGTTGCAGCTCTTCTTTTTCCTTTTCTACCTCTGCTACTTCAGTTGCCAACGAATGCTCTGAAGCTGGCAATTTCAGCTTCTTCCTTAAGGAAGAGATTTATGCTTCTGCGCCCTTGATCAATTTTTGCATTGCGCTCCTATCATCAGGATCAACGCCAATCTTCTTTATGATTTTCTTTAGTTCTTCATTTTGAATAGTCAATGCTCTGGCATTGGCTTTCTCCATCTTGCACTGTTTAACAACCTTAGCAAGCATATTCTCTGTCTTGACTGATGTAGCATGAGTCTTACTTAAATCATTAACAATTAACTGACCTGTTTGCATATGTAGATTCATCTTGTCCCACAAGGGAATCTTCTTTACATCCATAACAATATTCACCTCCTTAAAACTGCCTGAGGGTCCCAGATACATCCCTGTCGGATGCGATAGCGCCATTTTGAACTGGTCTTTCTCCAAATCCATTACAGTCAAAAGTCTTGTTTGGTCAGCAGATACATGATGTTCTGCTTGTATCTCTATATTGGCCTTTATTCTTTGATTCTTTTCTTCAATTAAGGAGAACACCTGCTTCATGGAAGGATCTTTCTCTAGCTGGAGTTCTGATCTGCTAGGAGATGAAGCACCCTGTTCTTCACTGACCTGGAGAGTGAAACCAGGTGAATTGGAGGAGTGATCTTCTACTAATTTAGTCCTTTTCTCCTCTCGGGGCTCTTCCTCATCAATCTCAATAACATCATCTCTCACTCTCTTGCCCATCTTTTCCAATATTACAGGTGTTTGAATACTAATCCGTGATGAATTTGGCCCTCCTGGATTAGCCAACTTTTCTAAATCCGGTTTACTCACATGAGTAAAAGCAGCATAACCGTTCTCGACCCTTCTCTGTGAAATAATCGCATGTGGGTCATAGGCCCACTTCTCTCCCAATAATAACTGTGTTTCTTCCAACATCCTTGTCACCTCCTCATAAGCTTGCCTTGTGTTAACAACAAAAGGACCTATACTCATGGGAAGCTTGTACATTAGCCCCTTCTTCATTGGAAGAAAATGAATTTGATCCACATTGAGACTTTGCCTTATAAATTCCAGAGCAAACAGTCTCATGGGAACAAATGTTGGAAGCCTATAAGGCTCAACACCAACTCCATATAGCCTTATTTCAGAATGGTCTTCAAAAACAAACCAGTCTCCATATCTACAATTAGGTCCTAATTGCAGGAACTCCTGAGCCTTTGGCAAGAAACAGGGAGGCCGAGTTCCATTGAGAATTCTATAGGCGGTGGTCATAAAATTTTCCACAAATTCAAATAAACCAGCTTCATTTTCTTCTCTTCTGACCAAATCAGTCCAAAGTAGAACTGACTGCTTATTCTTGTTGATATCCATTATGTTTAAACCAATACCCATGAATTCTTCCACATTCTGGTATAAAAACAGGTAAACTATTAATGAGGGAAATCTAAAATAACCTGTTAGTGGGAAAGAAAGCAACTGAGTATTCACCACTTCTTGCCAAAAGGATGGAATATCTAACACCACTCCCGGTTTCATCATAAGAGTAAACATTCCCAGAGTTTCTTTGTCAACTTCGCCATCATCTTCTTTCCCCAGAATCTCCATAATACAGCTGAGAACTGACCTGTATTGAACATTAAAAACCTCCAAACCAAATTTTCCCGAACCAAACTGGGTCTTCTCCGGACTTGGTACCAAAAATGACATGCAGCGGTTAAATTCTTCAATTGAGAGCTCCTCGAAGTATTGAACCAGCGAATCTTCTGAGAATTGCAAAGGAGAATCATTCTCCGGGAAGCATAATGCCTGACGCATTAATTGAGCTGAAACCTGCAAAACACTTTCCCCCTGAGAGTTCATGACATAACATTTACCAGGGTACATGGACGAAACCAAACAGGAGATGAATTCAGGAAAAACATGGGTCTTAGGAATGCAGGCGAACAGCACTCCAGAACTCTGCATAGCGGAAAACACAGGTGACTGGTCAGTGTTCAAGGTCACTTGATAATGCAAGAGAGGGTGATTGACAGAGGAGGCAGTATCACGGACGTCTTTCTCACTATCTAGGAGAGGGCTCAGAGTGGACAGACCAGATACGGACGCTCGTTTGGCCATGGCTGACGAGAATTTTGAAAACAATTCGGTGCGAAGGTGGCGGGACGGGGTTCGAAACAGAACAACAATCACAAATGAACCGCAACGGAACGGCAAACTCGACTTTATAACAATGAAAACCGCAATTAATGCAAAGGTGACGTGGGACGACACGTATGCTGCTTTACCAACTGTTTGGCACTTCAGAGAATGACGTAATGCGGGGGGTCCGTGAGTACGGCCAAGACCTTCAACCAATACCCCCCGCAATCCATCGGAGCCGTTGATCAACGATTCTCGTAGATCTGACTAGTCAACTGCGGGGGGTCGGGTTTTGATAACCGACGAGCAAGTTGACCCCCCGCAGTTGCTTATCCAAAAGCTTCTGCGCGTGATCGCGACTTCCGCTCCAGAAGTTGCTCGAACTTTATGATTAATAAAAGATATAACAATCTAAAGTTTGCCGCTCCACAAATCAAAATGAAAATGGAAACACACTGTATTACTTCTTCGTATTTCTCCTATACTAAAGTATAAAACATTATACTATAGCATATTTCGGATCTTTAGAAATATTTTTTCAAAAACATTTTTCTTTTTCCAAAATTTCAAAACTTAACATAAAAAGGATATGCGGATAGAATGATCCACAACATCTGGCTCCACCTGGGGATAGTGTTTTTACCACGAAACACTAAGAACCTGCAGATTAGTGCCTTCACTTCGGGCATGGAGTCAAAAATTGCTTGATGAGAAATGTACAATGAACACTCCGGATATATACAATGATGAACCAGTACCTGCTTAATGTCAGAAATAATGCTTGAGATATTGCCCATTGACAGGCATATCCAGCATTTCTCCTTCCAAATTTTCCAACACGAAGGTGTTATTTCCTCTGACTTCATTAATTTTGAATGGGCCATACCACAAAGGATCAAATTTTCCGTGTTTACCTTTATCTTCCCTTCGTGTATCCCATCTCAAAACTAAATCTCCTTCCTGAAACAAAACTTCCTTTGCCTTTCTATCAAAAACTGCCTTCATTTTTTGCTGATAAGAGAGCAAGCGATCCTGAACCTTATTTCTACTTTCACTTAATTCCATCACATTGTTCATTCTTCGTATCATGGGGTTTGGTTCTGCTTGAGCATCTTGGAGGAAAGAAATTACAGGTTTTACCAATTGTGTGGGAAATAAAGCTTGAGTGCCGTACACAAGCTCATAAGGTGATTTTCCAGTAGACCTCCTTGTAGTCATCCTTGTTGCCCACAAGGCGAAGACTAGCCTCGTGTCCCAATTCTTCTGATTCTCACTGATCGTTTTCTTCAAAATCCTAACCAATGTTTTGTTAGAGGATTCTGCTAATCCATTGCCCTGTGGATGGTAAGCTGTGGAGTGAGACAACGTCACATTATAAGTTTGGCAAAAATTGATAAACCTGAGTGAACTAAAAACCTGAGCATTATCTGTCACAATCTTCACGGGGCATCCAAACCTGCTGAAAATGTTCTCCTCTAAAAACTTCATTACTACCACATAATTGGCTTTTCTGGTGGGAATTGCCTCCACCCACTTTGTAAAATAATCCGTAGCAGTAAGAATCCATTTAAATTGCCCGCTGGATGGTGGATTAATCTCTCCAATGAAGTCCAATCCCCATTGTCTGAAGGGTTCTTCAACGAAGACAGGAAGAAGAGGTAGGGGAGCCAGCTTTTTCTTCTCTGCAAATAATTGGCATTTTTGACATCTTCTGACTGCCTTGTAAACATCTGAAAATACCGTCGGCCAATAAAAACCTGATTTGAATATTTTGTGAGCCGTTACCTTCCAGCTGTAATGCCCTCCACACAGGCATTCATGATATTCTTGTATCACTTCTTGAATTTCTTCCTCTGTAAGACACAACAACAACATACCAGCTGGATCCTTCCAATATAATTTTTCTTCTATTATAACATAAGGTTGAGCTTTAAGTCTCATGGCTCTGTATTTTGTTCTATTAATGGAAGGTGGACATGACAGAAAACACAGATAATGTACAATATCTTTATACCACTCTGAACAGAGATATTTATACTTAACTGCTGTTTTTGATTGCCCGTCACGCGTTTCTTCATTTGCTTCTTCTACGGGGGCCAGCAAATTGATTCCCAGCGCTTGGAAATTAGATTCTGTCAGTAATTTGGCCAATCCCAATCCTTTAACCAGCTTGGTTGGCTTTATATATAAATCATACTCCTGTATCTTTGCGATCCATTTTCCTCTTTTACCTTCCACATCACTTTGTACGAGCACATCTTTCACGGCCGAATTTGGAACATATGCCAAAATCTGAGAGTGAAGAACATAAGTTCTGAAAGCCTTCAATGCTTTTACCAGAGCATACACCTGTTTCTCTAATATGTTGTAGTTCAGTTCTGCGTCACGGAGAACTTTGCTGAAGTATGCAACTGGTTGTTCCCGCTTCTCTTCATTCCTTTGTAACAAAACAGCTGCAATAGTTGATGGAGAAGCAAATGAAAAAATTTGAAACGGTTTCAAATAATCTGGACTTACCAAAACAGGAGCTTCTTTTAACGCCTCTTTGATTCTCTGAAACGATTCCCTCGCCTCCTTGTCCCACCTTACCTCAGCATTCTTTTTAAGCATGTCGGTAATCTTTTTAACGATTTCCGCATAATTTGGGACGAACCGTCTCAGGAAATTAATCTTTCCAAGGAAGCGCTGGATATCCTTTTTACTTCGTGGCAAGGGAATTGTCTGAATGGCTTCAACTCTGGCAGGATCAATCTTCACTCCTTCCTTCGAGACAATATGGCCTAATAATTTACCCTCCTCCAGGGCAAATAAAGACTTCTTCGGATTCAGCGATAAACCAAACTTTCTGCACTTCATGAAAGCCTTCTGTAAATGCTGTAAATGCTCCTCATCAGACTTTGAAAAAATTGTGACATCATCCAAGTATACCACTACAAACGTGTCTCCTACAAATGCGATATCCATCGCCCTTTGAAATGTGGCCCCTGCATTCATCAGGCCAAAAGGCATCCTGGCGTACATGAACGTTCCCCAAGGCGTAGTGAAAGCAGTTTTCTTCTGATCCTCCTTCTCCACTGCTACCTGATTATAACCTGAGAACCCATCCACCATAGACAGTCTATAAGCGCCAGTCACTTTCTGCAAGACGAAATCCATTTTGGGCAGAGGATAATTGTCTTTTAATGAAGCCCTGTTCAAGTTTCTGAAATCCACGCATAACCTTATTTCTCCATTTTTCTTTCTAATAGGTACAAGGTTAGATACCCAATCCGAATACCTTAGTGGGACAATTATCTTGGCTTGCAACAACTTCTTAATTTCCTTCTCGATTGGAGCCAATAGCAATGGATTAATCTGTCTTAATTTCTGTTTATGTGATTTAACTCCCTCCTTGAGTGGAATCTTGTGTTGTATAATGTCCTTATCATATGTTTTTAAATCATCATATGACCAAGCAAAAACATCTTTAAACTGTTTAAACAACTCAACATACCTTTCCTTATATTCCTTCGGAAGCCCCTTGAATAGCTTGACCATCTTAGGCTCTTGTGGAGTACCCAAATTGCAATCTTCCACTGGCTCGTCTTGGTTCTTCTGCTTTTGATCCACATCAACATCATTAGCCCCGAACAATCTTTCAAGCGGTACTAAGCCTCTGGGTAAGACGTTGTCTTTTAACTGAATAATTTCCCGTCCACCAATTTCATTTTGAAAAGTTTTTCCAGCCAACTCGTCCTCATCACTTTCCAGATCAATTTGATGATCCTCAAACTCCTCAGTCATCAACAAAAACTGCTTAATCTTCTCATCATCTTCGAAGACCTGCCAATGCTTAACATTATCAGGAATTGACGGCCTATGTCTCATTTCTATCTCATACCTTAGTTTCACGCTGATAGGAGGTTTGAACGTACTTGCTGCAACTGCAAGTGAATCTGCCAATCTATTTTCTTCTCTCGGCACAAACTGCAAATTGAATGCTTCAAAATAATTTTCAATCAGATCCCATACTTCATTCCGGTATGCTCGCAATCTAGGATGCTTGGTTTGACATGAATTCTTAATCTGCCTTATAATTAACTCTGAATCTCCAAACACAGTCATAGCTTTAATCCCCATCTGCTTAGCTGTCTGCAAACTAATAATTAATGCTTCATACTCTGCAACATTATTAGTAGACTCGAACTCCAATTTGAAAGAAAAAGGCACCAAATTACCTTCCGGAGAAACAAAGATGAAACCCGCTCCAGTGCCTTCTTTGGAAAATGCCCCATCAAAATAACACTTCCACAGCTTTTCTGACTGTAATTCCTTATTCACAATTTCTGACTCAAACTTCCCCTGAGATTCCTCAGCGAATTCTGCAACCTCCTGCAACATGAAACATGACAGATCATCCTTTTCCTGACCATAAATCGGTGAATTACTGGCCTCTTTCTTGGTGGCAGTCTTTTGGAATCTGGTATCTCTATACAATCTTCTCTCTTCACCATTAAAAACGGGAATAATAGCATATGTAAAGTCCAGCTTCAAAACTCCTCCCAGCTTCGCTCCCCATGACCTAGACAATAACATTCCAAACCTGGCTGGAATATCTGCCACTACAACATCCATCATAATACTTTTGGCTGGGATTTGAGCTAATGAAACAACCATATCTTTAATGAGGCCTACACATTTAACTCTTTTCGAATCAAAAGAATAAAGATCTCTGTATGGCTTGGTAATTTGCAAATTTAACTCCTTCATCACACTCAGTGGCATCAGATTGTGTGATGCTCCAGAATCCAACATACAATTGTGCAAAACAAAATCATGCAAGAGAAGAGATATATAAAAAGGAGGAACAGACGAATCTACCTCTTCCACATGAGGTCCAAACGTCACCACAGGCTTTTCTTCTTGCAGGTTGACTGTATCACCCACTTCATCAGGCTGAGTCAAATTGATGAATTCAGCAATTTCTTTTTTGTAACCCGGAGTTTTCATGAGTTCAAGAAGAGGCACTTGTATCTTGACTTTTTCTAATTCTTTGGATAGACTGAAAGTTTGATTTGATCTTGTTAACTTTTCAGGATCTTCTTGATCTTTTTTAGAATTTAAACTCTGATTAGAAACTGTAACCACCTTCTCCAAAATATTAGAATCTTTTTCTTTCACCTGGGATGTTTCAGCTTGCTGCTTACCTTTCTGCAGTGGAGTCGCCTTTGCAGCAGGTGCTGTTTCTGGTTCTCTTTCTTCATTTTCTTGCGTCCTCAATCTCTTCTTCGACCTCAAGTCGTATTTTTTATGCAACTCGGATTGCATAAGATCTGTGAATTGTTTACAATAATCATCCATCTCTTCTTGATCAAATGAGGGTTCAGCTTCTTCCTCTTCTTTCTCCTCTTCTTCATCAATCTCTTCTTCTGTTTCATCATCTTCCATATATACAGCAGAAATTCGAGCATCATCCTCTCTGTCATCATCTTCGTCTGCTGAGCGCGACTGGGCTGCTTCTATGTACAAAGGTGCTTGCACCTGATCTTGATCTTTCCTTTCTCTTTGTAGAATCTGTAAAGGTTGTTTTTTAAATTGAGGATTAAAAACCCCCCTGTTCTGTCTAGCAGGCTTGCTATCTATTTCCAACTTTACCAACTTATTTGAAAGATTCTTAATAACCTTAGTCATGTCTTCAATTCTTTGGTCCTGAATGGCTTCCTCCTTAGCTTTTCCTTTATCTGAAAATTTACCAGCGGCAGACATATTTGCTTCAATTTCCAAAGCATCAGTTTGAATCTGTTTCAGCGTAGGAGACCTTCTTTCCCTTAACGTGAAACTGAAATCTGGTTCAAAAGCACCAACAAAAACAACCCTTGCTCCAATCGGAGGGGGTTTCATTTCAGCAGGCAAACTATTATACAATTTATTGAATCTCCTAACAAAATCGTTCATATTTTCTTCAGATTTTTTCTTAATGGCATTAAATTCTGTCAAAGAATAACCATGGTCCCTTTTTTCGCCCCATCTCTCAATGAAACGTCTTTCTAGAGCTTCCCAATCATTAATAGAACCATTCTGTAATCCTTTGAACCACTTCCTTGCCTCTCCACTCAGAGACTGAACGAAAAGTCTCATGACAACATCTAAATGTTCAACATTTAAATTTTCTACGAAAGTGCAAAACAGGGGCAGGTGCTGTTCTGCAGTTATCTCATCTTCACCAGTAAATCTTGGGAGTAATTTGAGGTACTCCTGTGGTAAATCATGCAATGGTTACGGTAGATTTAAAGGTGCATATCTGTTCATCAAGAAAGCAGGGGCTGCAGGAACTGCCATATTTGCGCCCGGGTTAACTGCTCCTTGAGCGGGGGTAAAATGAATACCAGTTGTGGGAAAAGATGAATGAGGTGAAACAACTGATATGGGAATGGGACTTTGAACAATAGCAGAAGAGCTAGCAACTGTATGTGACTGAGTTTCCGTAAAGAGAAAAGGCACAAACTCCAATGATTCCTCTTCTGATGTGGGTTCTTGAATGGGTGATGATGATGATTCTTCTTCCGAGAAAATGAGTTTCTTGGAAGTTTTCTTGGATGACAAAACGTGTGAACTGCTGCCAGGTGCGAGCAGTGTGGGTTCAGGTGTAACAACTATTTTTGGTTTCTGGCCCTTCTTGGAAACAAGCTTCTCAGGATTTGACAAAACGGGAGCTTTTTTCTGAGAGGTGTCTGACCTCGTGTGAGGTTTTTTGGGAGCCAGATCTATTTTCAAAAATCACAGCGTACTATTTCCTCCTCTCTGAACAACCAGAGGAAATGTAGATTAAAACCTAGGGAAGAACTTCGACTCTTCGTTCCCCGGCAACGGCGCCAATTAATGTTGTTCCTTGAGAAACAATTCTTGGCTGTGTACAAGAATTCGTGCTCAAGACATTAAAGATTATGTCACAAAAATGTATATATGTGTCTCTGTTTCTTAACCCTTTAAATGTTAGTAATATATTTCCCAAATATCAAATCTTTAGGAGCCATGCAATGCCATATTCCCTTTATACTGAAGTGAACAGATGAAAGACAGAGAAAGAACATGATTTTAACTTGTCATGCTGCGTTACACAGAAACTGTCATTATAAAATCCAGAGGAAGTGAAAAACATACAAGTTAAAGAAGAGGAGCGCCCATTAAGGATATTTAACTCTTAGACATATAAATATCAAGAGACCTGCAGCTCTAATCACTCTACTTTATTCACAGAAATGCAAATGAAATGGAAACCAAGAAAACTCTTCAACATAGATGGAATATTGGAAACTTGCAAAACTTCTTTATTCATTCGATATTTCTCAGTACAAAATTAGCCTTCAAAAGGTTCAAAACTCGGAACCTTCTTCCTTCCTTAAGATGTCTTTAAATACAATCTGAACCAAAATGGTTTCAGTTATAAAACTGATTCTAACTAATTGTAACTACTTAACTACTTCCTGTCACGGAGGTATATGCCTCAGAAACATTTCATTACATTGCATCATTTGACTTGAAAATAAAATAAAAGATGACAAATCCTAATCTAAAGGAACTGATGTTCCTGGAACAGCAGCTGACTCAATGATTTCTTGCGGCTATACGGTTACTTGTGGCTGCTTGGCGGGAAATCCTTTTTCTGTATCAATAGTGAATTTCTTACATTCCTTCCAGAGCTTGTCTTGAGTTATTGGAGCATTCTTATAACGATGATATTCTACTGTGAAGGCAACAATATGACTGTGAGTGAGGTTACTTGTAAACAACGTTTTCACCATCCACAGTAGAAGGAAATGTATTTGTAAGAAATTGAAGACTGTTTCTCCCTTTAGTATCTGCGTCTTCTCATGTCGGCCATCTGCTCTGCTTTTTGCAAACACCAACTGATCTTCATAAAACTTCCAGGACATAAATTCACCTCCTTCCTTCCATCATGATGGCAAGCCAGTTCTTATCAATTTATCAAATGAAATGTCAAATTTCTTAATCACCTCTTTGATTACCTGTAGCCGCTTCTCTGATGCTTTCAGAAGATCATTTTTAATGATCATCTTGCTTATTTCCTCGGCATAAAAATACCTGTCTTGTATCCCCATGTCTTGCAACTCTTCATCTGTTTTGGAATTAATAAAATTCATGAATCTTTTGGCCCAATTTGATCTCTTGATTGCAGCTGGCTTTTCTGATGACAATTCCTTTTCGTGATCAGCAACAATGCCTTTCTCCCTGGCAATTACTTGTATGGAATTCCATTTTTCTTGTATTTCAGAAATGATCTCATTCCAGATGAGATCCTTCGCTTTAATAAGGGAAATATTTCCCTTCAATTTCTCCTTGAGTTCCTTAATTTCTTCTTCAACTTTATGTAGCTTCTGCTCACTTTCGCCTACCTTTTCTTCCCATCCTCGCATTAATCTCAGAGCTGCATCCTTTTCAGACTGGGCCTGTTTGCAATCTCTCTCCACCATTCTTAACTCTGTATTCAATTGAGCAACCTGGACCTGTGGATCGGTCGCACCTGCAGAAAAATCAAAAGTGCAAGTGTGGTTCTGAATTTGATTTTGTAAGGTTATGGCTGTTTGCTTTACCTTATCAAGCTCCTCATCTTTCTTTATCAATTGTTGTTGCAGCTCTTCCTTTTCCTTTTCTACCTCTGCTACTTCAGTTTCCAACGAATGCTCTGAAGCTGGCAATTTCAGCTTCTTCCTTAAGGAAGAGATTTCTGCTTCTGCGCCCTTGATCAATTTTTGCATTGCGCTCCTATCATCAGGATCAACGCCAATCTTCTTTATGATTTTCTTTAGTTCTTCATTTTGAATAGTCAATGCTCTGGCATTGGTTTTCTCCATCTTGCACTGTTTAACAACCTTAGCAAGCATATTCTCTGTCTTGACTGATGTAGCATGAGTCTTACTTAAATCATTAACAATTAACTGACCTGTTTGCATATGTAGATTCATCTTGTCCCACAAGGGGATCTTCTTTACATCCATAACAATATTCACCTCCTTAAAACTACCTGAGGGTCCCAGAGACATCCCTGTCGGATGCGATAGCGCCATTTTGAACTGGTCTTTCTCCAAATCCATTACAGTCAAAAGTCTTGTTTGGTCAGCAGATACATGATGTTCTGCTTGTATCTCTATATTTGCCTTTATTCTTTTATTCTTTTCTTCAATTAAGGAGAACACCTGCTTCATAGAAGGAGCTTTCTCTATCTGGAGTTCTGATCTGCTAGGAGATGAAGCACCCTGTTCTTTACTGGCCTGGAGAGTGAAACCAGGTGAATTGGAGGAGTGATCTTCTGCTAATTTTGTCCTTTTCTCCTCTCGAGGCTCTTCCTCATCAATCTCAATAACATCATCTCTCACTCTCTTACCCATCTTCTCCAATATTACAGGAGTTTGAATATTAATCCGCGATGAACCTGGCCCTTCTGGATTAGCCAACTTTTCTAAATCTGGTTTACTCACATGAGAAAAAGCAGCATAACCGTTCTCGACCCTTCTCTGTGAAATAATCGCATGTGGGTCATAGGCCCACTTCTCTCCCAATAATAACTGTGTTTCTTCCAACATCCTTGTCACCTCCTCATAAGCTTGCCTTGTGTTAACAACAAAAGGACCTACACTCATGGGCAACTTGTACATTAACCCCTTCTTCATTGGAAGAAAATGAATTTGATCCACATTGAGACTTTGCCTTATAAATTTCAGAGCAAACAGTCTCATGGGAACAAATGTTGGAAGCCTATAAGGCTCAACACCAACTCCATATAGCCTTATTTCAGAATGGTCTTCAAAAACAAACCAGTCTCCATATCTACAATTAGGTCCTAATTGCAAGAACTCCTGAGCCTTTGGCAAGAAACAGGGAGGCCGAGTTCCATTGAGAATTCTATAAGCGGTGGTCATAAAATGTTCCACAAATTCAAATAAACCAGCTTCATTTTCTTCTCTTCTGATCAAATCAGTCCAAAGTAGAACCGACTGCTTATTCTTGTTGCTATCCATTATGTTCAAACCAATACCCATAAATTCTTCCACATTCTGGTATAAAAACAGGTAAACAATTAATGAGGGAAATCTAAAATAACCTGTTAGTGGGAAATAAAGCAACTGAGAATTCACCACTTCTTGCCAAAAGGATGGAATATCTAACACCACTCCCGGTTTCATCATAAGAGTAAACATTCCGAGAGTTGCTTTGTCAACTTCGCCATCATCTTCTCTCCCCAGAATCTCCATAATACAGCTGAGAACTGACCTGTATTGAACATTGAAAACATCCAAACCAAATTTTCCCGAACCAAATTGGGTCTTCTCCGGACTTGGTACCAAAAATGACATGCAGCGGTTAAATTCTTCAATTGAGAGCTTCTCGAAGTATTGAACCAGCGAATCTTCTGAGAATTGCAAAGGAGAATCATTCTCTGGGAAGCATAATGCCTGACGCATTAATTGAGCTGAAACCTGCAAAACACTTTCTCCCTGAGAGTTCATGACATAACATTTACCAGGATACATGGACGAGACCAACCAGGAGATGAATTCAGGAAAAACATGGGTCTTAGGGATGCAGGCGAACAACACTCCAGAACTCTGCATAGCGGAAAACACAGGTGACTGGTCAGTGTTCAAGGTCACTTGATAATGCAGGCGAGGGTGATTGACAGAGGAAACAGTATCGCGGACGTCTTTCTCACTATCTAGGAGAGGGCTCAGATTAGACAAACCAGACACAGACGCTCGTTTGGCCATGGCTGACGAGAATTTTGAAAGCAATTCGGTGCGAAGGTGGCGGGACGAGGTTTGAAACAGAACAACAATCACAAATAAACCGCAATGGAACAGTAAACTCGACTTTATAACAATGCAAACCGCAATTAATGAGAAGGGGACGTGGGACAACACGTAGGCGAGTTTGCCAACTGTTTGACACTTCGGAGAATGACGTAATGCGGGGGGGTCTGTGAGTACGGCCGAGACCTTCAACCAATACCCCCCGCAATCCATCGGAGCCGTTGATCAACGATTTTCGTAGATCTGACTAGTCAACTGCGGGGGGTCAGGTTTTGATAACCGACGAGCAAGTTGACCCCCCGCAGTTGCTCATCCAACAGCCTTCTCGCACGCGATCACGAATTACCCGTAAATCGCTCGAACTTTATGATTAATAAAATATATAACAAACTAATGTTTGCCGCTTCACAAATCATAATGAAAAATGTATTGCTTCTTCGTATTTCTCCTATACTAAAGTATAAAACCTTATACTATAGCAGATTTCGGATCTTTAGAAATATTTTTTCAAAAACATTTTTTCTTTTTTCAAAATCTCAAAACTTAACATAAAAAGGATATGCGGATAGAATGATCTACAACAGCCACTAAGGTCACCAATGGGAACAAATGTACCTGGGGGAACAGTCTATGATCCGATATACAAACAAGGGCAGAGTAACTAGCTCAATCCCCTTGAAGGCTCCTTGATATAATCCAAGGTTTACCAACAAGTGACCCCAGGCTCCTCGACAATTGTCTATCCGAGGTTTATTGTTTTTAATACATGCACATCTGTTATATTTCCTAATGAGATAGGTACGATTACCTCACTGGTTCAGACATGATCTCGTGCTTAACTCTTTTAAGAAGAGCTTCCTAGAGCACAAATGCTACAATTGGACTTTTCCTACCACAAGATTGCTACTTGTTTGTTTGAACTGTCTTGGGATGTTAATTACAACCTGCTCCAAGACACTAGCCTAAGCTATGTTGGTGGAAAAGAGCCCTAGAAAATGTAAAAATATCTAGATTAATTTTATTAAAGTGTTGTTTTTAATTTGGTTGTTTCTTAAGACAGAAGGTATGGAAGTGAAACTTCAATGATGTTTTATGACCCGACTCAAAAATACGCTAAATGCATCTATATGAAAGTGCAACTCTTTTATTTTCAATGAAACTTATTTAAGGGAAACATTGAGATATTTAACAATTTTCCAAATCATCAATTCTTTCATTCCTAAAAAAAATCTTTGAAAAGAAGACGATTTCTTTGAGAACTCAATTTCATAAAATGATCAATTACTCGTTCGAAATTAAATCCTTTATCAATCAGATCAGAAACTACAAATCATTAAACAAACCATTTTCAAAATGAAAACCATATCTAAAACTCCTAAAAACATAAAATTCAAAACCAAAAGAAGAAACTCTAATTTTGAACTCTATCCAGAAAGTTTGAAGATGTTTTCTCAGCATAAACGAAAACATCCAAAAATGGTCTAATGTGAAATTTAGGCCTTTACAAGCTAAAATATCCTCTAAATTTGTAAATGAAAATGAAAATAAATTTTCATAAAAGTAAGGTTTGAAACAAGTTCAATGGCTCAGCAAGAAAACAACATCACACCAGTAAGATAAGGTATATGAAGGTTTCTTATATGGAGTAGCAAGAAAGTAGGGAAAACACTCACTCATAAAATGAAAATTAGATGAAAAATCACTTAAACTCAAAATTTTCTGAAAGAAACTCACATATAAGATTTTGACAGTCAAGACAAGTTGGGGCAAACATAGAGAATCTTGTAATCTGGCTCCTAAAAAGAGAATTCTTATTTTTTCAAAAAAAATCCACAAATCTACAGGTTGTAATGGAGAATGGTGCGGTACCACACTGTTCTGAACTACAAATTGTGGAGGCTACCACATTGTCTTTAAATAAAAACCATGGAGGCTAGGAAAAAAATAAAAAAATAAATAAAATAAATAAAATAAAAATAAAAAATAAAAAATAAAATAAAATTCAAATTTCCTTTTTAGGGATTCTAATAAGTTATCTATCCAACCTAGTTTTTAGACTAATCAAAATTAGAATACCCTTAAAATTCAAAATGAAAAATAAAAAGGAAAACTAAGTTCTAGTCCCCAGTGGAGTCGCCATTTTGTTATGCGAATAAATCCCTCTTACAGACAAGAGTGATCTCCCTAGTTTCCTATAGATAGCTAGAAACAAACATCCATTTGTAAATTGTTTTCTCTAGATTATATGCGATTCAGAATTATTATAAACAAAGAAAGAGGACATGCTCCTACCTTGAAATTTGATGTTCGGTGTAGCCTTTTATCTAATTGCTCCAAAGAGGCTTCTTTAGTAAGTAGAACCTACAATCAAAGACAGACAAAAGAATTAAAAGCACCTGCAACATATAATAATTGAGACCAACTAATATAACTCAGTGTTCAAGGAATCCAAGTATTGAATTATTCAAATAGACACAAGAACAACTCAATGAGAAAAGGATATCGATATGTATTATCTTGTATGAAAAGAGTAACTTTACAACCTGTCGCCTTGATGTTGTACAAGTTCCTCTCGGGGTCCTGAACAATCATTCCTCCTTCAGATTGACAAGCCTTCTTCTTCTGAACTAGCATGAAGTTATGGACATGAGTGTGTGATCATTCTCATACCAATAATGACTAGTGTAGAGAGTATGCTCTCTTAGGAATTTCTTCAGCAATTACCATATACAAGGTACAATCTGCCCTTGAGACTTAAACATGAGCTCAATTTATAGGGAAATGGAGGTAGTTTCAGTTCCATGAAGAGGGGGATGGATTCCTCTTATGAATGGATTTGAGCTCCATATACCAAGGGATAAACTCCATGAGTGAAGGGATAGAGCTCCATGAGTGGAGGGATAAAGCTTGAACTGATCGTGCCTCTAGAAGCTTCTAGTTGGGAGAATATTCATCCAGCT
This sequence comes from Pinus albicaulis, assembly GCA_034641835.2. Classification (NCBI taxonomy): domain Eukaryota; kingdom Viridiplantae; phylum Streptophyta; class Pinopsida; order Pinales; family Pinaceae; genus Pinus; species Pinus albicaulis. Next base: position 1,358,726,763 of record CM076584.1, on the reverse strand, counting down.
GGGCTTCTAGAACTTACTTTTTCCTTTATTTGACTTTTTACGAAGGTCCGCAGGTTTTATAAGTAGAATGTGCGGGATGTGCCGCAGGCTATAGAACAAATATCTACGGATTTGCAGGAAAGAGCTAGGAAAAGTGCAGAGTTAGACTTTTTAGGGTTTTAATGAGCTTTTCTCCAATTCCAAGACTTGGTTTAGGAAAATTAGTGTTTTTGACCTCTAAGGGAGCACAATATAGGTAGTGATCAACTTATATAGGCAGCCAAATTTCATGGAGACAAAATAACGTGTAGCGGTGCACACCTAAGAATATTGAGGGTCTATGCTCCTATATGCAAATGCCGCTAATTTCGGGTGAAGTCCCCATAATGGAGAAGCATATGACAAGCTCTCCTCAATTAAGTTCGATGATCATGACCTTGCCAACTTGGATGCCTTCCCAGAATTGGAACTTGAGCTGTACCTTAAAAGAGTACTAGAGGACGACGTGCTAAGGGTCATACCAATGTCGTGGCTGCATGAGTTAGAAGGATATGGATTACTAAACTTGTTGTGGATACCCCACTTTGGCTGCTACAATGTAACCAATCAAGTTGTGTGACAGCTGCTAGCCCTGATCCATGACAATCTCTTTTGGATCCAGGACCACATTCCCATTGATGCCACCCTAATTCACCGCATTACTGGTCTCCCCATGGAGGGGCCGAATCCCATGGAGTGCGTCAGTAAGAAGTATGAGCAATAGATTTCCGACAAGGTCCGAGAATAATACCATGTCGAGCGAAAGACCAGAGGGTTCATAATCAACACCATTAACGACCCTGGAGTGCACATGGGTAGCTTGCTGCTAGCTTGTAAAATGATGCGCAAGTTCTAGGCCGCAACTGTCCCCGCCTATGTGATTCAGCTTGCTGGCCGCTGTGAAAAGGGGGTCTGATTTAACTGATCGCATTTCCTTTGCAACAAGTTTTTGAAAACGTGCGCAAGGCTCAGGATCACAAGGGGGTGTTCTGTTACTCTTGGTTGTTGCTCCTCATTTCATTGGTCGCATGGGAAGCCCCTGAAGGATCGGTCCTCCCTGAGCTTGAACCAGACATGTGTGAAGGGGCGTGATACATGAACTTATAGGACTCAAAAGATGAGCAGTGTATTAAGGAAAAAAAATTATTTTGGGTGCTAGTTTAGAGTGCGCTCGTAGCAGCAATTCACTCCTGGCCACGCTTGTCACTGATGGTCTGCGAAAAATATAAGAGCATCGCAACATTCTAGGTGACGATGCAAAACATGCATATTCAGGGCCATAAGGATCTAGCTTGGATGTTGCTGCCTTACATGGTCGCCAATGAAGAAATCGACTGGCTCATCGCCACTTGGCCATCACACTAGAAATTGGGATTCAAATTGGCCACAACTGACACTGCTAGTACAAGCATAGTCTTAAAGACCCCCACCCCACTTGATACTGCCAAGAATTTGGAAGGTCATGGCCTAGAAGGCTCAATTAGGATGAAGAGTCCCTCAGATATAGCGCAGGGCGTGGAGCAGGAATCACAGTAGGACATGGAAACCGAGGGTCGGAATACGCAAGGTACTAGTTCCTCGCGTGGCACAAAATGGACGGCTGAACCTCTCAAGGGCTAGCGAATGAAATGGTGGGCTATGAGGCCCAGTAGGGAGACTAAGGTTACCTTAACCGAGGAAGATTTGGAGAAAATCGCAGATGCGGTCACCCTCACTTCAGAAGATAGTTGGCTTGCCTTGGAAGAGCAGCAGAAGGCTACAGTCACCGAATTACAGTCTGAGCTTCAAGATCTTCATCTCAAGGCTGATACCCTGTAGATGAGCATGGTTCAAGCGAGGTTGCCTCCAGCAACCACCACTAAGTTGATCTCCACAACCGAGAGCCACCTCTGACCCCTTCCAGGCACAACAAAGACTCTCAGTCCACCTGACTTATGTGCGCAAGTCCAGGCCTACGCAAAAGTACGTATGGACTTGGCTTGGCTTCCGCACAAGCTGCTGCAGGTTATCCACACATCCCTCTTTGAGGAAATTCATCACAGAAACCGTCGAGTGTAGCAGTAGCTAAGTACAGCCGAGCAAAAAATTATAGAAAATACTACTGAGGCATCCCAGGCACAAGCCGCGTGCATGCTTGCTGCCGCTCAATAGACAGAGTTGGAGTGTCTGATCAACAGATTGTACGAATATGTGACTAAAGACATTCCAGACTCTGCCACCCCCTAGGATAAGATTGAGGGGCTTGTCGCAGCCTGAAGGCTTCCTGGACCGAGATCCAGAATGTTAAGACTGAGATGGAGCAACATATTACTGCATTTCAGGCTAAGTTGCAGTCGGAAACTCCTCCTGAGGTATGCGCCCAGAGAGCTACGCTGGTCACAGGAGCCAAGAACACCATTACTGCTCAGATCGATCAGGGTTCCAAATTTCTTGAGACAGCTATGCAGTTGTGGTCTAAGGTGCAGCGCGACCCTCCCCTATGTGAATTTACCCAAGAACTACTCTAGAAGGAAGAAGAATTCAAGCAATTGGAGGCTAGAATGCCCACTCTGATCCCCGATCAACGCTTGGAACGTCTTCGAGCCAGCCATGTGCTTAGATATGACCTGGAAGAGCTTCACCACAAAAATAAGGTTTTGAGTGACCACCTCAAGCCATGGGTCGATGAAGCCCTCAAGATATCTTAGGACTTAGATGTTGTGGTCAAACAGCTCAATCAGACCCTGGAAAGTGTCATTGCTGCCACTAAAGACCCAAATTCGCAGAATTTGTTGGACATTGCACAAAACGCTGCTACGCAAAGTGAAGGAGTGTTTCCCCTTCTAGTCAATGCCATTAAGCAGCTCCAGGTAAAGATGTAAACTCCACGACCGTTGTGACTCGGAACAAGTCACAAGATTGTGTTGGTATGTTCCAACACTACTTTTTTGATATATTTTTGTAGTAATTGGTCTTACGCAGGGGCTTTGGGGTGGGTCAAAGCCCCCAATGGATTGTAATGGGTCAAAGGGTATACCTAGAGTCTGCAAACCACGGTTTGCAGACCACATGATAGTGCAGGCTATAATGATATAAATAGATGGATAGTTTGAGTCAAAGGGTAAGTAAGTAAGTAAGATTGATGCTACATACGAACTGTTGAGATCTGTTTTGGGTAGTTTTGGGTAAGGAATCCTACTATCTGTGTGTGTGGAGATCCTCTGTTCTGCTGTGTGCGAACCCCGCTGGCTGTGTGTGCAGGTTGTGACTTAGGTTTGTAACTTGGTTTTGGATGCTAATGAACACAGAATCTGTTATGTTATCTAAACTGGTTATATTCACTATTGAAGTAACTTTTTGTTTGAATTAGCTATGATTTTGTCTATGATATATGAATTAGCTTCGATTGTGTTATTATGTGATGATAATTGATGATGCGCACGTGGATGTGAAGGCGTTGATAAGATCTGCTTAGTAATAGTAGCTTTGTTTATTTTTACATGCTAGTTATATTGTTAAGGGCTCTATAATAGGCTTTTTTCTATGCGAACCTGATAGAATTCAACGAGATCTACCTTAATTACCCACTCTCTCCCAGGGTGTGGAAACCTGGTTCCATCACTCACCCATACTACTTTGGGTGAGATTTTGGCCTGCGAAAGTAGGTCGTTTCTGAAAGGGCCAGTAGTATAGGGGTTTGTTGGAAAACCTTAAATCCGAACCTGGGTCAGGACCCCTCAAGCCAACTCCTAGCATACCTTGATGTCACTCCCTCCTTAGCACACCCGAAACTCACTGACACTTCCTGTCACAAACTCTTATTCATTCATTTTTAAATATAGCTTTATCTCATCTGTTATGACGAACTGTCTAGTGGAATATCCATGATAGTTTACGAATCACCCCAACATATATCATTATGCAAGTCATATGATGATATTTCTTCACACTTATTTATCTCTAGTTGTCCCAACACAGTGTAAGTCCTCACCACCACCCTTGTAAAATTGAACATGATAGGCTCGTGGTCCTATCTAAGCTTGGAATAAATTTTCAAAACTTAGTTACACGACATGATGGAAGATTATTATAAAGGTTTCCCATGCATTCTAATCGACAATATCTAGTGGGATTGAAATAACAACATGTTTTTTTCACGAGAAATATCCATGATAGTTTACGAATCACCCCAACATCTATCCTTTATGCAAGTAATATGATGATATTTATTCACACTTATTTATCTCTTGTCCCAACACAGTGTCGGTCATCACCACCACCCTTGAAAATTTTAACATGATAGGCTCGTGGTCCTATCTAAGCTTGGAAGAAAATTTCAAAACTTAGTTACACAACATCATGGAAGATTATTATAAAGGTTTCCCATGCATTCTAATCAGATATATTTGGTGGGATTGGAACAAAAACACATTTTTTTCACGAGAAATATCCATGATAGTTTATGAATCACCCCAACATCTATCCTTTATGCCAGTCATATGATGATATTTCTTCACACTTATTTATCTCTTGTCCCAACACAGTGCAGGTCATCGCCACTACCCTTGAAAATTTGAACATGATAGGCTTGTGGTCCTATCTAAGCTTGGAAGAAAATTTCAAAACTTAGTTACACAACATCATGGAATATTATTATAAAGGTTTCCCATGCATTCTAATTAGAAATATCTGGTGGGTTGGAACAAAAACACATTTGGTTCACGATAAATATCCATGATAGTTTATGAATCACCCCAACATCTATCCTTTATGGAAGTCATATGATGATATTTCTTCACACTTATTTATCTCTTTTCCCAACACAGTGTAGGTCATCATCACAACCCTTGAAAATTTGAACATTATAGGCTCGTGATCCTATCTAAGCTTGGAAGAAAATTTCAAAACTTAGTTACACAACATCATGGAATATTATTATAAAGGTTTCCCATGCATTCTAATCAGCAATATCTATTGGGATTGGAACAACAACACATTTTTTTCACAATAAATATCCATTATAGTTTATGAATCATCCCAACATCTATCCTTTATGCAAGTCATATGATTATATTTCTTCACACTTATTTATCTCTTGTCCCAACACAGTGCAGATCATCACCACCACCCTTGCAAAATTGAACATGATAGGCTCGTGGTCCTATCTAAGCTTGGAATAAAATTTCAAAACTTAGTTACACAACATGATGGAAGATTATTATAAAGTTTTCCCATGCATTATAATCAGCAATATCTAGTGGGATTGGAACAACAACACATTTTGTTCACGAGAAATATCTATGATAGTTTACGAATCACCCCAACATCTATCCTTTATACAAGTCATATGATGATATTTCTTCATGCTTATTTATCTCTTGTCCCAACACGGTGCAATTCATCACCACCACCCTTGAAAATTTGAGCATGATAGGCTCATGTTCCTATCTAAGCTTGGAATAAAATTTCAAAAATTAGTTACACAACGTCATGTAAGATTATTAAAAGGGTTTCCAATGTATTCTAATCAGCAAAATCTAGTGGGATTGGAATAGCAACACATTTTTTTCACGAGAAATATCCATGATAGTTTACAAATCACCCTAACATCTATCCTTTATGCAATTCATATGATGACATTTCTTCACACTTATTTCTCTCTTGTCCCAACACAATGTAGGTCATCACCACCACCCTTGCAAAATTAAACATGATAGGCTCATGGTCCTATCTAAGCTTGGAAGAAAATTTAAAAACTTAGTTACACAACATCATGGGAGATTATTAAAAATGTTTCCCATGCATTCTAATCAACAATATATGGTGGGATTGGAACAAAAAAACATTTTGTTCACGAGAAATATCCATGATAGTTTATGAATGACCCCAACATCTATCCTTTATGCAAGTCATATGATTATATTTATTCACACTTATTTATCTTTTTTCCCAACACAGTGCAGGTCATCACCACCACCCTTGAAAAATTGAACATGATAGGCTTGTGGTCCTATCTAATCTTGGAAGGAAATTTCAAAAATTAGTTACTGAACATCATGAAAGATTATTATAAAGGTTTCCAATGCATTCTAATCAGAAATATCTAGTGGGATTGCAAAAACAACACATTTTTTTCACGATAAATTCTAACAAAGATCATAATTGAATTGATAAAAAACAATGTTTGGCAAACAAGATTCATCCTAAACCACAAAAATAATGGATTCCGGTAATTCCTCCGCTCCCTCTTGGATGCCCATGTGAATTATTTGATGGTTTTTCACAAGTTATCCCACCTAGTTGCAAAGAGGGTGTGGTACTATTCCGCTCCCAGTCTTATAGCAAGAAATTAAGATATACCCAAAGTTACGGCTCCAACAATTAAGTTTATTCCATTTCTCTTTGTACCTTTCTGGAAATTGCATCCATCAAAAGAGTAAAATCCCTATAGATCATAAGGGATTCAAAAATCATGATCAATTGGGTCAATAATTCATGATATAAAGCATCTACCTACATCCTATCCTATAGGATATCATAGATTCCCCCAACTCTTTGGACTAGTTATCTTTCAGACACATTCTAAAAAAGCTAAATACCATAACACACAAGCTTTCAAAAGAATATTTCAAACTACACATCGATGCCTTTGTGATATCAGAATCCATCGATTCATGTCTAAGGTTGAAAAACAAGTCAATGTAGATTGATGCATGCACATTCCAATCATGACAATCAATTTCTACATCTTCTCAATAGAAAAAACAAGTAATATTTTTTCTCTGTTCTCTTTACATCATAAACACCAATTTCACCCATAATGTTAGGATAAGTTGAATGGTATGACCGAAAAGTTGGGAGGAGTATTTTGTGGTGTATTTAACGGGACTAGGGGATACACATGTAGCATCGATGAGTAGAAGTGGGATTCCCAAGCATGGTTTACTAAGATCTATAATCCACGCATTAGAGAATGAGAAGGGGGATTAAGACCTAATGTCATAGGGGCTAGGGGGCCTAGAGGGAAGGTAACAAGAGAAATTGAAAGGGGAACCCCTGATAGTGGTGATAAGGGCATTAGGGGTCCCATTATCACAACCAATAAACCATTAGCCCATAACCACTAAACTTCTTATCCCTTAACCCCGAAGCTATAATCCCTTAACCCCTACACTCATAACTCATAAGCCATCAACCCCTTGATGCATTAAACCTTAAGCCATTAACTCCTAACCTAGAATACATGAACCCCCTAATCACTAACCCATTATTCCCTTAACTCGTGACCCTTAAACCTTAATACATAACCCATAAACACCTTAAAGCCTAATCCCTTAATCCCTTATACATAAATCCCTTAATTATTAAGCCCTTAACCCCTAAATCCCTTTCCCACCAAGCCCTTGGCCCTTAACTCTTAACTCTTGAAGCCCTTAACCACTTAGTATCCAAGGCAAAAAACAACACCTCAAACCAACAAAAATAACCTCTTAGGAGAATCCTTCACCTTTAACTAAGAATATTGGTAACATTTGATTTTTAGAGAACTAGGTATTGGTCTTGAGGGTGTGTGTTTATGGGCAATGACCTTAATAACATGTATACAAATGTAGAACAACTAGATAATTTGCAAAACCTCAATAATAATTGCTCCCAATATCTACACTTCATGTTGACATGGAGCTTGTAGTGTTCTCCCACATAAGGAGTTGGCAATGAATAGATCACTCATAATAACGCAACCTCTTCAACCCTAATGAACAAGGAGCTAACCCTTGATAAAAATATTTTGTTTGATAAAAAAATGCAATTGTGTCAATGTAGAATACTATACATAAGAGAAAATAAAATGATATTATACATATCAATTCTTGAAATAACCTCACATTTGTCATGAGTGGTGAGCCAAGGGGTGAATGTAGGGCACTATTAAAGTTACATCATGTTTAGATTCCTTTTACATCACGAGATTTTTCTCCATAATGGGATCAAGAGTCCAATTATCACAAACCATAAGCCCTTAAACAATAACCATTAAATTCCCTATCCCCTTAACACCCAATCCATAATCCCTTAACCCCTACACTCATAACTCATAACCCATAAACCCCTTGACTCATTAAATATTAAGACAACAACCCCTAACCTATAATCCATGAACCTCCTAATCCATAAATCGTTATCCTCTTAACTTGTGACCCTTAACCCCTAAACACCTTAATTGCTAACCCCTAACACCTAAATCCCCTAAATCTTAAGTCCTTAACCGCTAAATCCTCTGACCCCAAATCCCTTGGCCCCTAATCCCTGACCCTTGAAGCCCTTAACCCTTGAGGAGAAACCAAATTCCATATGATCCAATACATGGTCCTCTTTTTTCAAAAACTTGGGCAATTTTTCCCAAGATATCCTCTCTTCTTTGGAAAGAGGACGTAAACAAGTTGTTTCAGATATTTCAAAATGGAGCACTTTTCACCTACGTTCCTCTCCTATATGCTACATGTGACATGAATGTCAATTTTTATCTTCTTGACTAAGGCATTATTATTTTGTAAATTTGACCCTTGACTATGCCTTGAAAACCCTCCAAAGCATTCTTAAATGATGGGAATTCCTCTTCATGTGTGAATCTATTGGAATGTGACAGGTTATCCAAGATACCTCCAAATATTTTATTTGTGCCTTGGGGAATGTGAATGATACCCTCAACAGAAAACACACATAAAAGTTCATATCCAAGTGCTCGAAATGTGAGATGTTTCCACTTGTGAAATTGTGCTTCCGAGTATGTGAATTCAACAACAAAACACACCTTAAAATACATGAATGTCTCTTAACATGTGAAAGAAAAAGTAAACCCTTACCCTAGTCTTCCTCTGTTGACAATTTGGGCCTTTTGTCACAAGATATATTCTCTTATTTGGAAAGAGGACATAAACAAGCTTTTTATATGTTTCTAAATGAAGTACTCTTCATTTATGCCCTTCTCGTTTACACCACATGATATGAGGGGCAATTTTTATATTCTTGACTATGTCGTTCTTCTTTTATACATGTGACCCTTGACTACACCATGAAATCCTCCAAAATCATCTTAAAGGATGGGAACCCCTCATCATGCATGAAGCTAGTGGAATGTGACAAGTTATCCAAAATTCCTCGAAATATGTGATTTGTGCCTTGGGAAATGTGAAAGGTACCCTCAATGGAAAAACATGCATAAATATTTGTGGCCAAGTGCACTTAATATGAGATGTTGCCACTTGTGAAATTGTGTCTCTTATTGATGCTCAAATTGACACCCTAGTTATGCAAGGAACACAGGGTGTCACCTTGGGCCAACTTAGGGTTGTTGCCACTGTCACCTTAACAACGAATCTTATTACTTTGGATTGCTTATTGAATCCCAGGTATCCCAATGTGCAAATTTATGGGGTCTCTTATGTGACTAAATCACTATCACTGAAAACCATCTTTACATTGGATGGTTCAACATCTTGATGATCCATATCCTATTGACCACAACTTTTGTATTCTTTATTTTTTTTTTCTAAATATGACTACTTCTATTATATCATACAAAAACTTATATTGCTACAGTTCATCATCCAGACTAGAATTTCTGAGTTACCCAATTCCAATGGGAAATAGGAAATTCAAAAAAACAAAAATGGGGTTGCCTTGAGAGGGGAAACCAACCCATAAACTAGTCCAAATATCATGATAATTGTTTCCCCTAGAGGGGAAACCAACATTGAATAGAAGTACCCAGTATCTAGATATGCAATGCAGAAAGTAAAGCGACATAGAAACTATAAAAAAAATTGGAAAAAAAAAGAAAGTAGGAACCATGGCGCTAGGCGTGCTGATTCTTATAATCCTGAGTAGGCCGAGTAGGCTTCTCTTCCTCGATGAAGCACTTGTAGTCGGAGTGGTCGTCCTCTAGCTTGGATAGCTGGGGGTCCATCTTTGGCGTGGAGGTCAACGGGCACCAGTCGCTACATCTTTTCCACCTTCTGCGACACTACTTCTACCATCACTGTCAGAGGATTCCTCCGAAGGCTTAATGGGAAAAGCCACCATATTTCAAGGTTATTGAAGGAAAGAGAGTGAGATAGTATATTTATGCATCCTCTTCCTAGACCCCAAACCAGTTGGGTGAGATTGAGCTTTAGGGAGGCACAAAGAGATGTGGGGAGAGAGGTGTTGAGGTTCAAGGACCTCTGGTGCATCCAAATCCAGGGAGAAGTCCACAAAAAATTTCACCAATGTATGGATGGGAGGTCAGGAGACCGAGCCATGGCCTCCACCTCTGTGGCATCACATACGGTGGCGTCGCAACATGGAGGTGGCTGAATTGAGGGAATTTGAATGAGCTGAGTGAGGAGGACGAGAAAATTGACATAAATCAGCATGGAGTGAATGGGCAGAGGGGGTCTATTGAGTAGCGAGAGAGGTGGAGTCACAAAAAGGAATGATAGAGCCGAGAGTGAAATTGGAAGAAAAATGGAGGGAGAAGTGTTGGAGGGGGACGGGGCCATTGCCCATAAATGGCCAGGGTTGTCTACAACCAGGACGAGCAGAGGTAAAATCACAATAGGTGAATTGAATAGCAGTTAAGGTGATGGGTTGCGGAGCTGGGTTGGTGTATTTAATGGCACTCACACTAGGGCCATGTGTTGCCTCATGGCGAGGACAATTGTCTGACGATGGGGAGGCCAAATGGCAATCGGATGCACGTCTAAGAGGCACCCACATCTGGGAACTTTTGTATTCATTATTACTTTCATCACAACACCTCTAATAGATATTGATGGTGTTCATAAGCCTATTTTTGGTTCTCCTCTATGGAAACAATATTACTCTGATGCCATTATTCCTACCTTTTCAACTATCACTTTTCACTTCTATCCCATTGGGGAAATAGCTTTCATCGATGAATGGATACACAATAGGGACCATATGACCCAATTTTTCATGTCTTAGTCGTAATGCCCACATGACACAAACATTCGATGGTCTATCATAGCCAAACACTTTATGATGGCTTTCATAGATACCCAACCCATGATAACAAGCTACATTCTATTGTTGAAGCCTAAAAGTAGTGGAAGAATTATATCTACTAAATAAAATGACCATCCACATTAGTTGTAGGCCTTTTCCTACTCTAAATAATCTTTGGGAGTTAATGCCCATAGATTTTATGTTATATTTTCCCTCAACAAAACATGGTAACTAAATAAAACTGTGGGTATTGGAAACAATCTTTGTACATTCCCTTGTTGTGCTCCCCTCTTCGCTTTCTCTTAAAAAAATCTTTAAACTATTTTGAGTTTTATCACGAACCCATTCATTTATTAATTTGATTATGATTCGTATAATAAAACTATGGGTATTGGAAAAAAATCTTTGTACATTCCCTTATTATGCTTCCCTCTTCACTTTCTCCTAATAAAATCTTTAAATTATTTTGAATTTTATCACGAACCCATTCATTTATTCATTTGATTATGGTGCGTATATCGTCAATATAATTTGAATCCTAATCCAATCCAAATCCTTTTATCTCAATTATATTACGAGCTTTATTGAATTTGAGCGACACAATAGACCAATTATATTACGAGATTTATTGAATTTGAGCGGGACAATAGACCAATTATATTATGAGATTTATTGAATTTGAGTGGGACAATAGAAAAGAAGTAGAAGAGCATTCCATCCTAATGGGAGGAATGAATGAATGGTTTAGTTCTGGTTATTGATGATATAGATTCATAGGCCCCCAAAGACAGGTAAATTATATAAAATCAAAACTTATGTACATATAAAAAAAGAAATCATTTTCTTTTCTGTGTGATTTTTATTGTTTTTTTTTCTAATAAGTTACAGTGACTTTTGTGCCAATAGAGTTTTTTTTTGACAAACAGGTGTTGAAGGGAAGCCAAAGGATGGTTCCTTTTGAATTGTGCAACCACTGTTTAATTTTGTTGAACAGTGTTTTGTTAGACCCGATCGAACGCTGGAAAAACCATAGTTGTCCCTTCTGCAATTTGGTTTGATCGATGGTTGCAATCGATCCATTACAATACCATCAATCCTTGGAATTTTTATTCTTCAAGATCGAAACTTCTTTATAAGTCACCTTGATTCAATCTGTTTGTTGTAACTCCTATACATGGCGACAGGTTTTATTTATTTATGCGAAGAAGAGCGTTCGCATCACCTTGCACTACGACACCAGGGAGATTCAGTGTGGAAACTAAGAAAAAGCTGACAAATATACTATATACTCAAGCAACGAATCCATGAGGAGAATACCTGCTCAATTAGCTAATCATGGCATAGATTTTACTTTGGGGGACACCTCCTACAATAGCAAGATATCCATGCAGGTAGGGTCTAATACTTTATGTTCATCTTTAGGTAATACTTTAGGGTCTAATACTTGTATTTGTTCATTTTACCCTTTTCTCTATCATTGGCCAAAGAATACATGCAAGTCTGAAGCCCAGAGAATGACAAGAGCATGAGAGCATCCAATTAGCGCAAGAAGTAATTTCTCATCCTTAGACACACATGTACCCATTTCCCAAACCCATCTAACCTATTTGGCCCTGAATTTGTTTGATTTTGGTATGAGGTTGATATGAGGTCAAGATTGCTGGAAACTTTAGTTAATTTCATCAAAAATTGTTTTCCTTATGAATAATGGTCTATATTAGTATTCAACACAAAGTACAATGATGGACGTGGGATCGATTCTCATTCAGGTAAACAAGCACATTATAGGTTCTACTGCTAATGAGAAAAGGGCACAATTTTCCTTATTTTGAATTTTAATGGGGCTTTTTTTGTCACGAATGAATTCTTATCTTTGAATAAAGTATTTTTTGACGATTTTGATATTTTCTAGCTCCATGATTTTTGCACTCAACTAAATGGAGAACTGCTTTTAAAATATTGTAGCTATCGGTTTCTTTAGATTGTCTTCCCATGGCCTCCACTGCTCCTTTGACTCGATAACTTCCCATAGGGTTTTACTGGCTTTGTTGACCTAGAAACTACCTAAACGATTTTCTGGAATCAACCCATGGTATACCCTTTCCGCCCAACGATTCCCCCACCCTCTGGACTAGAAACTATCTAACTGATTATGCAGAGTCGTTCCATGGTCATTCTTTGCCGCTCAGTGATTCCCCCGCCTTCATCATGTTTTTTCTTCAAATATCGTAGATACAGAATTCAAATGAAAAAAATATATTTCCCCATATCATCCTATTAGGTTCTTCCATTTCGCTTAAAAGTAGAACGAATAATCATGTCCTTGCATAAATATAAAATTAATCAACAGTAAAAAATCTAAACCAGGGAGAGAATTTTTTTGTGTATATTCTCATATGGGTAAAATACAAGGAAATACAACAAGATTAGGAAGACAGAGCATAAGAGATGGATAGCTGCAACAGGGAGGGAAACCTCAAACTTTTCCCCCTCAAAATTATGACAAACATTTGAAACTAACTTCGGCCTTTATAACAATAGGAAGTGGGTGCCATTGCTATAACACCTATAATAGTTGCAACACCATATAGAAGTGGCTAGACCGTCTTTGGCACTCCCCTAATGTGGGTTTCGAATTTGTGGTTGGCACTCACAACACTTTTCACATTATAATAAAGGGGCTTATGAGTGCTTATATCATTCCCTATGCTATTCTTGCAATGTGAAATGTCTCATCTTGTCTAAAAAAAAATCGGGGAAAGGAATACAACCAAAGATCTGGGAAAAATAAAAGGAATTAATACCAATAATTTAACAAGAAAGAAATGGAACATGTAGATAAAACCAAGCGAAACAACAATAACTTACGCCAGAACTGCTGCAACATGGACTACTAGCAAAGAAACTAGGTAAGCATAAACCTTTGCTCTAGTTTAGAATCAGGGATTTGTTAGGTAAGCATAAACCTCTACTCTAGGTCAGAATTAGAGCTTTGTTTTTAAGTGTGTTTTGACTCTTGACTACGTTACTTTTGTTTCTTTGCTAGCATTGTACTTTCTATTCAGATCCACAAGCTCCCCTGTGAGCAGGCATGGGCACTTTGCTCACTAATATGGTTAAAGAAATTCAATTGGCTTTAACCTATGCATTATTTTTCTAGTATTTAGGCTTGAAAACTTCCCATGTTGTCCTATTTTAATTCCAATGCTATGTTCTTTTAAATGAAATGGTTTTCATTTGCCTCCAAAGCTCTTCATTAATATGTTTTAGATGGAACTTTACACATATCTTTTTCATGGTTAAACCTATTAGAATTCAACGACACGATGGAACAAAAGAAGAGAGTTTCATTGTAGTGGGATGAACGAACAAATGGATGGTTTAGATCGGCTGCTCGATGACATAGATTTATAGGCACCCAAAAAGAGGTAAACTATATCTTTTCTCCTTATGCTAAAAAACAATTCAAAAATTAATCCACCTCTTCCTGTCTTCATAGTTTCATGCACATTCACTATCAGGACTCGATCCCAATACCCCTCGATGGCAAGATCAGAAGGGGGTTTATGGTCTTTGTTGCTCTTTCCCTCGATGCTTTTGCTTCTGTAGTGTCTTGGCGCCCATTCTCTTCCTTCTACTTCGTAGCCATTTTTTGCCCCTGCAAGTTCAAGGATTAATGGGAATTACGTATTTCAAAATCTGACTAAGTTGTGTTCACTTTTAGTATACAACATTGCTTTTCTCAAATATTTATGCTAGATGCAATTACTAGGCATTGCAGTCCATATCCCCAATTTCACCGAGAAAATATTGCTTCTGTCTAACAAAAACCCTTAGCAAAACCCCAGAATGTATCCAGTTCTATTGCCTTTATATTTGGCTTGGGTTCTGTTGACACGATATATACTTACACATTTAAATATAGTCAGTTATTAAAAATGCAACAGATTGGATAGTTATCAACGGTCTCTATCTCATTTTGTACTCTCTAAATCAAATGGGGACGATGGCCTTGTATTGGGCCAGCCACTCTCTGAACAATATTAGTACTAGTATATATCAACATCAACATTTTATACATCAGTAAATTATTTCTATCTATTGTTGTTTCTTAATTGGGCTATTTGATTGGTTACAATCAGATATTTGAATTTATATTACCTAGAGAGCTGGAATTTTTTGGTGAATTCTGGTAAGCATGGTCCTGGGTTGCTTTGCCTCTAGGATGCAAATCTAACATGGATTCTATGTTTCTTTAATGTTTTCAAATAATTCTGCATTGCTATTTTCATTGATTTGTATTGGGCCTATGTGTAGTCTTTAACAGTCAATTTTTTAGGGCTAGATATTTTGGGAAACAAGAGAATTTCAGATGCATGCATTAGAGGGATTTCAAGTTGCAAATTGGTCATAATTATTGGTTTTCATATTCAGTTATAATAATATTCTTTTGATGGGAGCTTTTTTCCATGATAGGCATGTCTTTTACTTAAGATTTTCTCCACATTTGCGCTTAAGAATTTATTTATTTACACTTTGGAAGGAGACTGAACCTCCTCCACTATGTGTGATGACTAATTCACATGATGAACTAGCCTGGGAATAAATCCAAGTGCGGGGCTTGTAAATTATCGCTAGTGGTATCACTCTTTGAATTAATTACCATTCGTTTCAACATTAAACTCCTGCTATTGCGATCACTTGAATTCATGGATGACTGTGCCGGCTGGAGTATCCCAGACTGATAAGACAATATGCATCATAGGGGATGGGTTGTTCATTGTCCACTCATAAGAAAATATGCATCACATGTGAGGGGTTGTGCCATGTCCACTCTTATTTATTCTTGGTGGGGTGGTGGCCATGCACCTCTCCACATGTTCCCTCTCGACCACCCCATCTAGGGAGGATGAATCTTTGAGAGCCAGATCCTTTCAAGTCTGCTTGAGGAAAATTTTCCCAATTGTATCTCATCTACCTTGCCTGGTTTATGCATCCTACATTAGCCAGTAGATGTGCAATTTTATTTCCCTTGCGCCTGGCGTGTGAGGTGAGGACCATTGGTACATGGGGGATGATGATTGCAATCTTCTCTAGTCTACTTTCTAGTCTCTATATTTTAGAGACTCTACTTGAAGAGGATCCATGAATGATCTTGGTGTTCATGCTAATAATGAGTTGGGAATCTCCTTTAATTATGAGGTGAGATAAATGTTGGAATGATTGTCTAAAGCAGATCCTCTCCACTTGACACTATATTTCTGATTTCATATTGCTTGCATTGAATTTAAGGCAAGGAGATATGGCTATGTAGAAATGAAATAATTTGAAATTGCTATTTTCTCTGTACAAGACATGTAAATTGCATATTTGAACCGATCCAGTACCAAACAATTTACTCTTTTATATGGTGGTTACAATTTTTTTATATGCCTGGTACTTTTATTAATTTTCTACCTTTTATTCGATTCTTTGAATTTCTCATCTCCTATTGAGGTCACCATATATGTGTTGTACATCAGTTCTATATCCCCTATTGATCCCCTCTTGCATTGGTAGTATTTTACTTAAAATATTCCATTCAAACAATAGATCATGTTGTTAAACTTCTGAATATTTCCATATTTATACGCTGCATGGTTTGACTTTCCAATTTGGAAATTTTAAGGTTTTTTGTCCTGTCCTCAACCATGGGAAGTGATCCAGGTGGATATTGGTAGCCTCCCACCTATTCCATTTGGACCCGCAACATCAATTCTTGCAGCTTTTCACTTCTAGCAGCTTACTATTTTTAGCAGGTTTTCGGGTCCTGCACGCCCGAAGCCATTTTTGGGCATTAATGATCCAGGGGGATATTGGTGGCCACCCACCTATTCCATTTGAACCCCTGCCATCAGTTCTTTCCATTTGACGTGCTCAATATCTCGTTAGAAAGATCTATCCGAGGACTACAACTTTTGATGCAAGAAAGATAGGCTCGGTCGCTCTCGGTTTTCCCAAAAAACGTCATTTAGGGTCTCAAAATGGCTCTGGAAATTCAGGACCCAAAAAATGCTAAAAATGGTAAGTTGTGCTGAAACACCTATTCCATTTGGACCCGCAACATCAATTCTTGCAGTTTTTCACTTCTAGCAGCTTACTACTTTTAGCAGGTTTTCAGGTCCTGCACGCTCGAAGACATTTTGGGGAATTAATGATCTAGGTGGATATTGGTGGCCACCCACCTATTCCATTTGAACCCTCGCCATCAGTTCTTTCTGTTTTTAAGTTTAAGCGCAACTTACTATTTTTAGCAGTTTTTTGGGTCCTGAACTTCCGGAGCCATTTTGAGGCCCTAAACGAAATGTTTTGGGAAAAAAAAGAGTGACCAAGCCTAAAATATTGTCTTCCTCGGATATATCTTTCTAATGAGCTATTAAGCACGTCAAACGGAGATCGGATGCCAAAGTTACGTCCCTGGGAAGTTGAAACACCAATTTACCCAAACAAGGCCCACAGTTTTGGCGCTTCATCTCCTAGGGTTAGGTTTTTGGATGTTTCAGATTTTACATTGTTTTTCAAAAATAAATAGGCCCTCGAGCCTCATTTTAACACAGTTCAGGGGCTGGGAGCCATCACATCTCTTCTCAGGGATACGCTGTCAGTACCCTAGCGCATCTATTTCCATTATGTCTATAATAGGCCTTCAAGCCTCAATGTAACACAGTTCAGAGGCCTGCATACGCCACATCTCTTCTCAGGGATACACTACCAATGCCCTAGATTATTTCCATTATGTTTGTAAGCTTATTTCAATCATTCTTTTATTAAAAAAATGAAGCATTATTTCCGCTGCATCTCTGTGTTTATGGTTATATCTGTATTCTGTTGCGTTCTTGCATAAAATCTGGACCGGGAAGAGTATAAATAATTTATTTTTAAAGAGCTTCAAATTTGTTGGATAATGAGACACCAGAATAACTCTTTCAAACTGGTTTTATCATTATGAGATTAGGAACAATTTTTTAGAAAAGACTCAATAAGTTCTTTGCCCATTAATTTTTTATAAGCATGAAAAGATTGTTGAATGCATGATACTTTATCCCCATTTATTTTATATGATGTCTATAAGTGTTTGTCATTTCTTGAATTGCATCTTTGCAGTAGGAATAATTTGGGTTGTTATCTTTTTTCCTGCATGGGTTGGGTGGAAGCTCATCTAAGGACATGATAGATAATCCTCTTAAACATAAGAAAGAAGATACATTTTGTGAGATAACATTACCATGATAAGGCACTGATAAACATTGTATGACTCATGTGGGTTCTTCCACTTGTATAGAAGGGTATAAAACCGGGTTTTTCTTTCAAGGAGGATTCCAAATAAATTTCTTAAGAATGAACAATCTGATGAATATTGCATTTCTCTTCATTCATGTATAAAACTGGGGTTTTCTTTCAAGGAGGATTCCCAATCAATTTCTTAAGAAATAAAAATTTGATGAATCATTCATTTCTCTTCATTCATTAAGAGGGCAGAGAACTAGGAGTAACCTATCAAATACCAATACCAATCTACACACTGACATGATTATTAAAGAACCACTGAAACACACCACATAATATTTGAGATTGTTTTGCTTGAGAAAAGCGTCTAGATCTCATTCTACATCAAGGCTGTCATGGTATCTTCCCTCTGGATCTGCAATACCATCTCCAAATGTACCAGAAATGTTATCTCTTTCCAATTATATGTTGCCTTATCCATCTAAGATAGCAAAAAATACTTCAAATTATGGCCTCAAAGCATCCTCTCCGAGCTTGTAAACGAAATTTATTTTTTCTTTATTTCATCAAATGTATGATGCAGTGTTGACTCCTCTCTCCACTTACCCTTTTCCAGCCCTTTCAACCACCATGATTTAAGAAATATGCTAAACCATTAAGTAAACTTTAAATCTACACCTAAAAAATTGCCTCAATGTTCTCTCTTCGTATGCCACTCAATTCGACTTCTTTATATTTTGGAAGAAATTTTAATATTATTTTTTTATTTTGACCTTGTGACATCTTACATAATTTATGTAACTCGTGATTTTTCTAGAGTACCCATAATTGTGTATGGAATCTAATTATGGGTACTCCAGAAAAATCATGAGTTACATAAATTATTGAAATTATTGAGTGTCATTTTTAGCTCCCCACTCTTATTGAACTTCAAAACGGATTTCTTGTCTACTACTCCCTCAACGATGCTGAGATGATTTAACCACATGATTTTGCTTTATTCCTGCCATAAAATTTAACGATATTGTTTCTATCTGACCATTCTCCCTTTTTTCTAACATTCACTTGTTCATTGTTGAGTTCACTATTTAACTTTACAAGAGTAAACTCAAGCTAGAGTGGTGTCTGAATGTAGACCTAGACATATGGTAGTGACTCATTTTTCAATGATAAAATTGAATTTCAACCAAAAAATGTCCACGACATGGCCATTCACCATAATTCTCGACCCTCATTTTTAGCCTATTTTATTTTTCCATGAACTTATGTATCATAATAGTTGTAGGTGTTATAAATGGGAGAACCACTGAAACACACCACATATGATTTGAGACTGTTTGGCTTGAGAAAAGAATCTAGATCTCATTCTACATCAGGGCTGCCATGGTATCTACCCTCTCGATATATAGTACCCTCTCTGAATGTACCAACAGTTATGTCTCTTTCCGACTATATGTTGTTTTCTCCATCTATGATAGAAACCATTTCTTAAAATTATGGCCTCAAATCTTCCTCCGTGAGCTTGTAAAAAATATTAATTTTTTTTTCATCAAATGTACCATGCAATGTTGAATTCTCTCTCCACTTACCCTTTGCCAGCCCTTTCGACCAACATGCTTTAACAAATATGATAAACCATGAAGTAAAATTTAAAGCTACACCTAAAGCATTTCCACAATGTTCTCTCTTCTTATGCCATTGAATTCAGCTTCTTTTTATGAAGCAGTTTTCATATTATTTTTTTATTTTGACCTTGTGACATCTTACATAATTTATGTAACTCATGATTTTTCTGGAGTACCCATAATTGTGTATGAAAATTAATTATGGGTACTCCAGAAAAATCATGAGTTACCTAAATTATTGAAATTATTGAGTGTCATTTTAGCTCCCCACTCTTATTGAAATTCAAAATGGATTTCTTGTCTACTACTCCCTCAGAGATGCTGATATGATTTAACCACAAGAGTTTGCTTCAGTCCTGCTAGAAAATTCAACTATATTGTTTCTTCTAAGACTTTTTTGATCCATAATGTAGATAAATGTCTTTCGGATTAGTCACAACATTAGGATTTGGTCGACATTTCGAACCATATAATGTGGTTCATCCTTAGGACAAGGTGAAGAAGGAAATCGATCTCAATGAATAAATAGTAAGGATGCACCATTGCTCGATGATAGCTAAACAAACTAGCCTTTATTTATTTGATTTGTTAATTAGTTGAAAATTTAAAAGTTTTTTAAAATTTTTTAATTATTATTTATAATTAGTATAGAGGGGGAGGGGTGAAAAAGAAAGAAAAAAATTGAGGGGTTAATGAATAATAAAAATAAATTATACAATTAATAAGGAGAAGGGAATAATATTAATATATTGAATTTATAAAGAGAAATAATAAAAAGGGGGTTAGATGAATAATATAGAATTATAAAATAATAAGGAGAAGGGGGGTTAATGAGTAATAAAAATAATAAAAATATATTATACAAATAATAAGGAGAAGGGAATAATATTAAAATATTGAATTTATTAAGAGAAATAATAAAAAGGGGGTTAAATGAATAATATAGAATTATAACATAATAAGGAGAAGGGCAGGGGAAGAAATTAAAATATAGAAGTAAGGGGGGTTTATGAATGATATAGAATAATTCTAATAATTCTAAAGAGAGGAGAGGAGAGAAAAAAATATCAGCAATATATATATATCTTAATGATAGTAAAGAATCAACAGAACCCGGGAAAATATCTAGCAAGAGGAAGAAGCATAAAAAAAATAAAAAATCAGGATACAAAAAGAGGAGGGAAAAATCAAAACAAGGGGCAGAAAATCAAGGACAAAGGAGGAAAATCACGGGGGATGAATCACCTTGATAGGGCCGAAGTCTATCTCTTACTTAATTTCCACCCATCATCTCTGTTGAGATTTTTAGGATGTCTCAATAGTCTCCCTTAGCTTTCTATGATGGAAGTGATACACCCTAGCAATGAGTTTAGAATCTTCAACGCAAACATGGTGACAAGATTTTTGAGCATGCTCTACAAGGGAAGAAGTGCGGGAAGGACTGTGCCTAATGTTTACATCATGCTCATGGATTCTCTGTCTAATGGATAGACTAGTTTCCCCAATATAGGGAGTACCGCAGGAACAAGGTACTAAATAAACACCTTTCATGTCCTTGGGGTCTATAGGGTCCTTAACCAATCCGAGAGAATTCCTGATAGTACAAATAGGTATAAAAGAAGAGGTGACATTATTTCTCCTAAGGACATGGGCAATTCTATACAAGGTCCCTTGGAAAAACGGAAGATTCACCTTGGCGATAGGATCCAACCCAGAAGATTTGTCTCTTGAGCCTTTAAAGGCTTTTTGAAAGGCCTTCAGGCCTTGAGATCTGTTATAACCATTAATCTCAAACACATCTAGAAGATGGGATTTATCATATTCCAAATGGATATCATCAAAAATCCTAAGAGCCCTAGTAGCTAGAGTGCAGAGAACACCAATTTTTTTAGCAGGGAAATGATGAGAGTCAGCATGAAGATACTGCTAAGTGTGAGTCTTCTTGCAGAAAACTTGGTGAGAGATAGAACCATCATCCCTTCTAGAGAGAAGAATATATAAGAAGGGAAGGCATCCATCTACTTCAACTTCCATCATGAATTTGATGTAATCATACTGGGAATTCAGGTGATTAAGAAACAAATATAACTTCTTCTGGTCATGGGGCCAAATGACACAGGTATCATCCATGAACCTATTCCACTTTTTTGGTCAAAATTGAGTTGAGGCCAAAGCCTTCATTTCAAAATATTCCATAAATAAGTTAGCGATAACAGGGGAAAGAGGGGAACCCATGGCCACTCCACAGGTTTGCTCATATAACTCACCTTGGAAACTGAAAAAAGTCGAGGTGAGGCATAAGCCAAACAACTTAGCAGTGTCCTCATTCGAGACTCTGCTTAATGACATCAATAGCTTCTAGGATGGGGATTTTGGTAAATAAGGAGACAACATCGAAAATAACTAATAAATCCCTAGGATCTAGCTTGATGTCTTTCCGTTCCATGATGAAAGAAGCATAGTCCTTCACAAAAGAATCAGTAAGCCCCACCAGGGGTTTAAGCTTACAGGCTAAGAATTTAGCAAGATGATAGGAAGGACCACCTATTGTATTAACAATAGGTCTTAAAGGGACCCTAGGTTTATGAACCTTTGGAACGCTGTAAATCCTAGGGGTAGGGGATTACTTAAAATAAGTTTCCTCGAGAGGGGATTAAGAGAGGGATCAGACTTAATGGCTAGGGAAATCTCCTTAGAAATATATTTAAGGGGATTCTTCTTAAGCTCAACAGAGATGATGGGTGGAAATTAAGTAAGAGCTAGACTCCGGCCCTATCAAGGTGATTCATCCCTAGTGATTTTCCTCCTTTGTCCTTGATTTTCTACCCCTTTTTTTATGCTTCTTCCTCTTGTTGAATATTTTCCCGGGTTCTTTTCATTCTTTATATATATATGTGTGTGTGTGTGTGTGTGTGTGCTGATTTTTTTTCTCCCCTCTCCTCTCTTTAAATTATTAGAATTATTCTATATCATTCATAAACTCGCCTTACTTCTATATTTTAATTTCTTCCCCTGCCCTTCTCCTTATTATGTTATAATTCTATATTATTTATTTAATCTCCTTTTTATTATTTCTCTTAATAAATTCAATATTTTAATATTATTCCCTTCTCCTTATTAATTGTATAATATATTTTTATTATTTTTATTACTCATTAACCCCTCTTCTCCTTATTATTTTATAATTCTATATTATTCATTTAACCCCCTTTTTATTATTTCTCTTTATAAATTCAATATTTTAATATTATTCCCTTCTCCTTATTAATTTTATAATTTCTATTATTATTCATTAACCCTCCTTTTTTTTCTTTTTTTTCACCGATTCCCCCTCTATATTAATTATAAATAATAATTAAAATAATTTAAAAAACTTTTAAATTTTCAACTAATTAGCAAATTAACTAACGGCTAGTTTGATTAGCTATCACCAAGCAATGGCGCATCCTTACTATTTATTCATTGAGATCGATTTCCTTCTTCACCTTGTCTTGAGGATGAACCACATTAGATGGTTTGAAACGTCAACCAAATCCTAATGATGTGATTAATTCGAAAGACATTTATCTACATTATGAATCAAAAAAGTCTTAGATCTAACATTATTGCCCTATATGGAAAGGGAATCACTGATAAAGATCGTCAATTTGAACGGGCTCGACTACAATTGGCTAATAAGAAATCTGATCTCACGTTCCTTAAACGATGTAAAAATGCATCATTAATTCCGATTTTTGCTCGTATTTCACACACTCTTAATTTCTCTTTTAATAAATCCATTTTTCTTAAAACCAGCCTCTCTCTGCTTAGATCAGAGATTGGAAAATTAAGGAGAGATCTGGATTTTATTTCTCGTAGGCTTTTCTCTCTCCATTTGGATCTAGCAAATATTTTTTCGACGTATCTCTGGAGCATATTGGATGGTGTTTCTGCGGCTAAGGCGTTACAGGTGGAAGAGGTTTCGAAGAAGAAACACGTGTTTAAGTTTGAGAAGCTCTCGAGTTCTCACTCTTTGGATTTTCAAGCTCTGTCGCGCATGTTGGGATCCAGAGTTAGCAAAGAGCAGATCTCTATCCTCAGCTCATGGGTTGGTAAGCAATCATCCGGATCTTCCTTGGGTTTAGTGTTTTCACCCTCTACTTTGGTCTTCTGAGAGGGAACTTCTTCTACTGAGGTCTTGAATCCGGTTGGTGGTATTTCCAATTTCTTTTCCAATTCCCAGGCTGCGTCTCCCTCGATCAATTATGACGCTATGCATTCAGTTTCTGTTGCAGTCAAGCTTAATGTGGATTCGTCCTCGGTCCAAGTCATATTGGCGTGTAACTCCTAGACGACCCCTGCTATCTCTGCGGTTCTTCTGGCTTCCGTAGACTCTTCTTCGCTAGTGGATCTCAACGTGGATCAGTCCTCGGTCCAAGGCCTTTTAACGTGTAACTCTTCGACTGCCCCCATTATCTCTGCGGATTTTCCGGTTTCCGTAGGCTCTTCTTCACCAGCGAAGCTGTATACAGCTTCTTTTGTTCCTGATTCAATCCGGATTGTGACCAAGTTCCCACAGCCTGCACGTGAAGGTTCTGCTTCAGACTTCTCTCTTACATTGTTTCTTTGATTGGCTCGTGTTTGCTTTGTCTCTCTCCCGTGGGTTTCCTGTTCTAGCTTCAATCATGGTGGTGAGCCTCCCCACCACCAGTGCCCTCAACTCGGCTATCGATTTGAATTCTGGTTTTAATTTTGTTAACCCCTCAAATTTAAATAATAATAATTGTGGGCCTAACACCCCTTCTAATAATCCCTTAAACTTAAATATTAATAATTTCTGCCCTAACAACCCCCCCTCTAATAACTCCTTAAATTTAAATATTAATAATGCTGCCCTAACACCCCTTCTAATAACTACGTAAATAATTCCTTGGTTATTAAGGACACTAATAATATTATTGTTAATAATAAATCGTTGGGTTTTATTGTCAATAACAATATTATTGGTAATAATAATTTAAATAGTAATTTAATTAATAATAAGGATAATATTAGTTACAATGGGGTCTCCCCTATCATTAATAACCAAACTAATATTAATAATAGTAATACTAAAAGGAAAATTAATAACCATATTAACATTAATAATAATATTATTATAGATACTAATAATATTAACCAAATTGATATTAATAATAAAAATTTTATAGATATTAATAAGAATCTTTCCTCTCGGAATAATGTCATTAACTTATCCTCCTTGAACTTTGATTCTTCTATTTTTCTTCTTCTCAATAAAGGGCTTAATTTTTCCATGATCCCTAGGAAGATCCCTGTTGATGAAATCAGTTGCAACGTAGAGTATGGAATCAAGGATTTCCCTGATAATATTAGGGAAACTATTAGGCAAGATAGCTCCATTATTCTTAGAAAGGAAAAGCCCCCGAGAAGTAATTTGAGCAAGCTTGAGTTTCTTGCCCTTAAATCCCTTAAAAGCAACCCTGACATTGTCATCTGATGGTGCTATTGTTATTATGGATAAGTCGGATTATGTCAGCAAGATGTTCTACCATATTTCCCTTAGTGGTAGCTATGTTAATCTAAAGAAGAATCCCCTTAAATATATTTCTAAGGAGATTTCCCTAGCCATTAAGTCTGATCCCTCTCTTAATCCCTTCTCGAGGAAACTTATTGAAATTAATCCCCTCCCCCCTAGGATTTATGGCCTTCCAAAGGTTCATAAACCCGGGATCCCTTTAAGACCTATTGTTAATACAATAAGTGGTCCTTCCTATCATCTCGCTAAATTCTTAGCCTGTAAGCTTAAACCCCTGGTGGGGCTTACTGATTATTTTGTGAAGGACTCTGCTTCTTTCATCATGGAATGGAAAGACATCAAGCTAGATCTTGGGGATTTATTAGTTAGTTTCGATGTTGTCTCCTTATTTACTGAAATCCCCATCCTAGAAGCTATTGATGTCATTAAGCGAGTCTTAGATGAAGACACTACTAAGTTGGTTGGCTTGTGCCTCACCTCGAATTTTTTCAGTTTCCAAGGTGAGTTCTATGAGAAAACCTACGGAGTGGCCATGGGTTCCCCTCTTTTCCCTGTTATCACTAACTTATTTATGGAATATTTTGAAATGAAGGCTTTGGCCTCAGCTCAATTTCGACCAAAAAAGTGGAATAGGTTCATGGATGATACCTGTGTCATTTGCCCCATGGCTGGGAGAAGTTAGATTTGTTTCTTAATCACTTGAATTCCCAGTTTGATTACACCAAATTCACGATGGAAGTTGACGTAGATGGATGCCTTCCCTTCTTAGATATTCTTATCTCTAGAAGGGATGATGGTTCTATCTCTCACCAAGTTTTCGCAAGAAGACTCACACTGAACAGTATCTTCATGCTGACTCTCATCATTTCCCTGCTAAAACATTTGGTGTTCTATGCACTCTGGCTACTAGGGCTCTTGGGATTTTTGATGATATTCATTTGGAATCTGATAAATCCCATCTTCTGGATGTGTTTGAGATTAATGGTTATAGCAGATCTCAAGGCCTGAAGGCCTTTAAAAAATCCTTTAAAGGCTCAAGAGACAAATCTTCTCGGTTGGATCCTATCGCCAAGGTGAATCTTCCGTTTTTCTAACGGACCTTGTATAGAATTTCCCATGTCCTTAGGAGAAATAATGTCGCCTCTTATTTTATACCTATTTTTACTATCAATAATTCTCTCAGATCGGTTAAGGACCCTATAGACCCCAAGGACATGAAAGGTGTTTATTTAGTACCTTGTTCTTGTGGTACTCCCTATATTGGGGAAACTAGTCGATCTGTTAGACAGAGAATCCATGAGCATGCTGCAAACATTAGGTACAGTCCTTCCCGCACTTCTGCCCTTGCGGAGCATGCTCGGAAATATTTTCACCATGTTTGCATTGAAGATTCTAAAGTCATTGCTAGGGTGGATCACTTCCATCATAGAAAGCCGAGCGAGGCTATTGAGACATCCTAAAAATCTCAATAGAGATGATGGGGGAAATTAAGTAAGAGCAGGACTTTGGCCCTATCAAGTTGATTCATCCCACATGATTTTCCTCCTTTGTCCTTGATTTTATGACCTTTGTTTTGATTTTTCCCTCCTCTTTTTGTATCCTCTTTTTTTTCTTTTTTTTTAATGCTTCTTCCTCTTGCTGGAGGATCGGTTGATACATACATACATACATACATACATACATATATATATATATATATATATATATATATATATATATATATTTTTTTTTTTTCCTGATATGTTTTTCTCCCCTCTCCTCTCTTTATAATTATTAGAATTATTCTATATCATTCATAAACCCCCCTTCTATATTTTAATTTCTTCCCCTGCCCTTCTCCTTATTATGTTATGATTCTATATTATTCATTTAACCCCCTTTTTATTATTTCTCTTAATAAATTCAATATTTTACTATTATTCCCTTCTCCTTATTAATTGTATAATATATTTTTATTATTTTTATTACTCATTAATCCCCTTCTCTTTATTATTTTATAATTCTATATTATTCATTTAACCCCCATTTTATTATTTCTCTTTATAAATTCAATATTTTAATATTATTGCCTTCTCCTTATTAATTGTATAATTTATTTTATTATTCATTAACCCCCTTTTTTTTTACCCTTCCCCCCTCTATATTAATTATAAATAATAATTTAAATAATTTTAAAAATAAATAAATTTTCAACTAATTAACAAATTAACTAAATAACGGCTAGTTTGATTAGTTATCACCAGGCAATGGCACATCCTTACTATTTATTCATTGAGATCGATTTCCTTCTTCACCTTGTCCTCAGGATGAACCACATTATATGTTTCGAAACGTTAACCAACTCCTAATGATGTGATTAATCCGAAAGACATTTATCTATATATTGTTTCTATCTAACCATTCTCTCTTTTTTTCTAACATTCACTTGTTCACTGCTGAGTTCATTATTTAACTTTACAATAGTAACCTCAAGTTAGAGTGGTTTCTGAATGTGGATCTATACACAAGGCAGTGACTCATTTTTCAATTGATCAAATTGAATTTCTACCAAAAGCTGTCCAGGACAGGGCCATTCATCACAATTCTCAACCCTCGCTTTTAGCCTACTTTATTTTTCCATGAGCTTATTTACCATAATAGTTGTAGGTGTTATAAATGGGAGAACCACTAGAACACACCACATATGATTTTAAACTATTTTTCTTGAGAAAAGTGTCTAGATATCATTCTACATCAGGGTTGTCATGGTATCTTCCCTCTGGATCTGCACTACCCTCTCTGAATGTATCAGCTGTGTTGTCTCTTTCCAATTATATGATGCCTTATCCATCTACGATAGAAAAAAATTATTCAAATTATGGCCTCAGAGCTTCCTTTATGAGCTTGTAAAAAAATGAATTTTTCTCTTTCATCAAATGTGCCATGCAGTGTTGACTCCTCGCTCCACTTACCCTTTGCCAACCCTTTCAACCACCATGCTTTAAGAAATATGCTAAACCATGAAGTAAACTTTAAAGCTACACCTAAAGCATTGCCACAATGTTTTCTCTTCTTATGCCACTGAATTTGGCTGCTTTATATTTTGGAAGGAGTTTTCATATTATTTTTTTTATTTTGACCTTGTAATATCTTACATATTTTATGTAACTCATGGTTTTTCTGGAGTACCCTTAATTGCGTATGACAGTTAATGGCTATTTTATACTAATATATTTGACTTATGTTCTTCCCAAATTCAATATGAGATGTTTGGCAGTATGATTGCAGGTTTCTGATATTCCTCCATAAATGTGTTGTCTTTGCATTTTCCACCTTCAAAATTAGAGTTCCATGATCCACATCAACAAGATTGGTTCAGAAAGGAAGTTGCAGAGGTAATTTATGATATAGATTATACATATGGGTAGATGTTTGCTAATTAATTTATATGCTTATCATACCTATGGCATAGGATCCCCCATATCCAAAGTAATGTGCATTTTGATGCAAATGTACATGTTACAAATAAAGTGGAAATGTTGTTTAGAGAGGTTTTTAATTTTCTCTATCGGATAGGACATAAAATCGCCACATATGGATCCTTTTATTATAGTATTAAAGTTACTAAATCAAGGAGGCAAATTGCAGAGCTTGAAGGAATGTTGCATAAAGAGATAGTTGAATTTGAGGTGATATTATAGATGTATATAAAGCATGTTTAGTATACTTTAGGTTGTCCAACATGATATTATGCTAGAATAATCTTTCTACTTAATGAATATATCCATATTTTTTATAGAATTTTCTTAGTTGGAAATAATATTTCCATAGATTGATTCATTGTTTTAATGCAATTTTTCAAATTCAAACGGGGTTTGTTGCAAGAGGCCATCTTTAGTGACGGGCAAGTTGGAAGACCTGTTGTTGATATTTCAAATCTAAACAATATAATGCATCTTATTTTTTATGAATCCTATGAATGAGATCGTCATCTTTTCCATTATTCATAAATGCGTCATATTTACTCACTGTTATTTACTTTTTGGTATGCAAATCATCCTTTTAAATGTAGATTTTTATGCTATCACAACAGATTTACATGATTCACAAGGTGAGAAATCAATCTTTAGTGTAATTGCAGATTTTAGGTTTTATAATTATAGGTTATTTATAGGCTGTAATTTTCTTCAAATTTTTACTTTTAATTGAGCATTCAACAGAACATATTGAGTATCCTATACATTACTATTTGTGATTTAGTATCAACTCTTTTGCTTCATTAGAATTAAGTCCATTTTGTACTGGCAGATAATTGAACACATTGTTTTTTTCCAATGTTTTGCAGTACTAAAGTGAACCAATTAATGTGTTATTGTTTGGTGTCCACTGCTAAAAAGAGATACTATTACTGTGATAAGTTTCATTTTTTTTTATTTGTTGGTTGTTGTCATGTTTTGAGTGTGGACTTATGAAATTCCAAATCGCATGTCACTTTATGTGAAGGGGATATATATATATATATATATATATATATATATATATATATATATATATATATATATATATATATATATATATATATATATATATATATCGGTGTGTGTGTGTGGTTCCTTTGAGATACGTGTTACATTTGCACAAAATTTTAGATATCATTTAGATATCTAAATTTTCTAATTTTAATTTGAATATTTACGTGAAAAAGGAAAGACAAAGGTCCCAATCATAAAAAACCAGTCAACAACAACAACATTGATATTTTTCTTTCATTCAACCTGTAACATATTACATCTATCTTCATCAATGATTTTCTTCCATATGCTATCCACTTATGACATTTCCTTCACAATATTTGGTGCATTTGCGAGTTATAGGTCATTTGTAGGCTATAAATGTCTTTAGAGTTTCAATTCTAATTGAGTATTCAAATGAACATATTGAGTCTCTTATACGTATTTATTTTTCACTCCACCCACTTTTCATAACTTCCATAACCATTAGATAGGGACCTGTAGCTTCGATGATGTTTTTCTTGTTTAGTAAAATATTGTCGAGACTTTAATTTATTGAAAGTTATAGAATTTACAATCTATAAAGTTTCAAGGTAGAATTTTTAAAAGTATAATTCTTTAAAGGGTTCTAGTTCAATGGAAGAGCACCTCCTTTACAAGTAGGAGGTTGGTGGTTTGATTCCATCATACCTTGATATTCATATGGAATGGCGGCGATTAGTTTTTTGTGATAGAGGCTTTTTTTACCATCACCAATGAGACTATGGTGACATTTTTTGACCCTCACCAAAATATGAAATGGTGACGGTCAACGAATGCTACCATATATATGCATCAATAGTGATGATCGTGAAAGGTTTGTCACCATAAATCGTTGTTATTGATATGAAATGGTGAGGGCCATTGTTTTTCATTATATTCATTAATAGTGATGGACCTTGAAGTCACCAATGAGCTTATCATGACATTTTCTGACCCTCGCCAAATATGAAATGGTGACGGTTAATGAACGTCGCCATATATATGCACCAATAGTGACGGTAAAGAAAGTTCCATCACAATAAATCGTTGTTGTTCATATGAAATGGTGACGGTCATTATCCATCATTATAATCAATATCCATGACGGACCTTGCATGTCACCACAACACATAATTTCGTTGATGCCACCTTTGGTGACGTTCAGTTTTTTGGTGTCGAGGTTGTTTCCTGTCACCATTGCTCATATGAAATGTTGAAAATCACTATCCATAATTATAAAGCATTATTGGTGACAAACCTTGAATGTCACCACAACACCTATACTTTTGGCGATGCCACCTTCAGTGACGTTCAGTTTTTTGTGATGAAGGCTCGTTTGACTGTCAGCAATGAGCTTATGGTGACATTTTTCGCCC
Organism: Pinus albicaulis; assembly: GCA_034641835.2. Taxonomy (NCBI): domain Eukaryota; kingdom Viridiplantae; phylum Streptophyta; class Pinopsida; order Pinales; family Pinaceae; genus Pinus; species Pinus albicaulis. The sequence continues at coordinate 1,358,695,445 of CM076584.1, read as the reverse complement.
CTCACCAATGTCCTTTTTTCTTATATATATATATATATATATATATATATATATATATATATATATAACAAAAAAAAAAATAACCATCAAATTTCTAAAGAAAATAAATTAACTCAAAAAAATAAAAATTTAAAATAAAAGGAAAAAAGAAAAATTAAAATAATAACAATTTAAAGAAAAATTTTAAAAATTTAATCCTAAAAAATAAAATAAATAAATGATGATGATGATGATGATTAATGTCCACTAAGACCAATATGGTCTATCAGACCTCAAGAAAAGAAAAAAAGAGTATACTTTTCATTCCTTAAAATATTGTTTCTGTGATCAAGGAGAATGGAAATAAGCACTCCAAGGTCGCTATAGTTGGGTTGGCTTAATAATTCAAGAAGTATTGGAGGTGTGGTTGATGATAGGGAATTGAGAGCGGATGTGGGCAAGAGCCAGGCAGTCTAAAAGGAGGTATTTTTCATCTTCCACCTTCTTAGTATCACAAATCTAGCAGATTCTATCATTACAGGGAGTCTTGGGAGTAGACCACAACCCAATATCACTTCGAAGATAATGGGAATTATATATTATCCTAGTGATGTTCATTTTCTTCTTAGTGTTGGTCAACACAGAGAGAATTTTGGTTATCAAGGGTGAAGTTGATCACCTCCTTATAGTATCTTAACTTCCTTTTACCCTCCAACTTCTTATAATCCCACATATTGTCCTTAAAATTGGAGGTAATAGTATCTTTGATACTATCCTTGTTGAGTTTCAACAAGATGATGAGCTTAGTGAAAATTAAGCACCTTCACTAAGTGGGGCCCGCAGGCTATTTTTAGGTGTATGTCAATTTTTAGAGATGGTGAGCATATTCTAAAAGTTGCTGGATGTTATTTGTAGATGGTTGATCAAGTTGGAAAAATAGATGAAACTATATTTTTAGAAGATTTGGCGAAGTCTATTTATAGATCACTAATCTAAAAATAGATGCATGTCGATTATTATTAGCCCTTAATAATAATCCGACAATAAATATCAACTTATTCTCCTGAAGCACTTTATTTCAGTGAACAGATTTGGAAAATCAGTGGGCTAAAGGAATTATGCAATTCCTAGGGTGGTTGGTGACTCAAGCATGGAGGACTCAATTAGAATTGAAGTGGCAAAGTTGTGACAGAGTTGGAAGAGTAGTTATGGGAGTTGTTATTTAGTTTAACTCAATTAAGTGAGTTAAACTCAGTTGTGCTAGTTGTATCTAGTTCTAACTGAAGATACACTAGTGAGAGTTTAGTGAATTAATTATTTAATTAATTCACAACTAGAGACTCACTTGCAACTGAAAAAATACAGCAGTTAACTACTTGCATGTTAGTTGCAGTGGAGACCTAGTGGAGAGATAGGTGAAAGGGTGAGATGGACTATCTGTTGTGACTATAGTGATGTAGTCAATGCATTTGAGACACATTGGAGATGCCAATGAGGATTGCACAGTCAAGGCAAGGCCAATTTGAATTCATTTAGAGGTCTTCTTCAGCAGGGATTGTGCAGTGGAGGCAGGTTGTCAGGAGGCAAGAAATTGGTGCATAGATATGAAAATTTTTGCATGACAGTGTGTAATGATTGTTGATTATACTGAGAGCTTGATGTACTAATATTTGTATGAGATTATTACGTGATCCATTGATATGCATAATAAATGATATTTTGGGTTTTAGCTTTAAGCTTTGTCGTTAAACAATTGTGTTTATGTGCGATTGATTTTTCGTCATATGTGTTTTGCAATTGGTGATTTAATTTCCGAAAAGAATTAAGTGGAAGGATTTTGTATTTAACATAAGTTAATTTGTTAGATCAGGAGAGTCCGGTAATATACATACATCTTTTATAATTTCTACATGGTATTGTTAATCACTGAAGATTGCAATATTGAAGCGGTGTTGAGTTTTGTGCTGGTGGACAATTCGAATTTGCTGCAGAAATTTATTGGTGCGACAGTTGAGTATTCATTGAAATGGCTTTCAATGGGTTGCAGTTGGAGTATGCCCTTGAGGGTAGCTTGAACTACATATCCTGGAAGGACAGGATGGAGGCGGTGCTTGAAGACAATGGTCTGAAGGAGTTCATCGATAGCGATGTTCCTAAGCTTACTTCTAGTGATGTTGCATTACTTGACGCATGGAAAAAGAAGGTAGCGAAGACAAGAATAATTTTGTTGGAAGGTGTGAAAGGCCATATTGTGTCAAGCCTTCATGGGAAAGCTACTCCATTTTCAATGTGGAAGGCTTTGAAATATCTTTTCCAAAGCAGTAGTGACCATAGGAAGTTGGCGTTGAAAGATAAGCTTAGAAAAATAAAAATGGAGAAGGGCGATAGTATTCCAAAATATCTCACAAAGTTTTTCCAATGTATGGATGAGTTGGGGAGCGTGGGAATCACAGTTGCAGATGATGACTTGGTGAGCTTAGATTTCCTTGGGTTACCGAAGAGTTGGCAGTGTTATCAGGACTCTGTCAATGGATGGGAGAAAATGTCGGATTGGGAGCGACTTTGGTCGGATCTAGTGCAGGAGGAGATAAGGCGAAGTACCAAGGATGGCTCTTCATTGAAGAATGATGATGAAGAGAATTTTGCTTTGACTGCCAAAGCAAGGAAAGGGAAGGGGAAGAAATCCCATCCAAAATCCAAGGCTAAAGGCAAGAAGCTGGATTTTTCCAAAGTGAAGTGTTTTCACTGTCATAAACATGGGCATCTTGCCACTAACTGCCCACAGAAAAAGAAGAACAAGAAGGCTACTGGAGCTATGATCAGGAGATCAAGTCTCTTGTAGAAAAATGCTCAAAAATGAATTTGCTCATAATTGGTCCGAACTAGAACGACTGGAAAGATCTCAGAAAAAAGATCCTGTAGACGTGAACGGCACTGAAAACCAATGCCATATGAGAAAGATATTCAACTTTGAAGTTTGCCAATTTCAGTTAAAAAATGGCCAAAATTTGACTTTATAAAAAAATTATTTTTATTAAAAAAAGAATATTCCACAAAATATTCTGGGAATATTCTGTGGAATATTCCATAGAATATTTTGCGAAATATTCTATAGGTGGCCAATCACAGGGTGCCACGTGGACAGCCCGGAGGCCGCCACGTGGCCCAAGGTGGAATGAAAAGGCGTTTTAAAATTTCTTATTGTACGCGGCAGGATTTGAACCTGGGTGGGTGCGGTCAAAATCGGGTGGCCTAACCATTGGGCTAAACATTTGTTTTTATTATGATAGACGGAAAAATTTATTATAAAGTTTGTTGATATTTGGGCGGGGCCTGAAACCGTGGGTTATGGTCACGTGTCGCAGGCCTGGGGATTAATCCCATATGTTCAAACATTAATCAACATTGAAATATTTGTAAAGTTGTTCAACGAACCCCGTTTGGTCCGGTCACATGGGCTTATCCCTTAGCCCCCTCCATTTCGGCAGTCAATTTGGCAGACCCCCAAATTCAGCACCTGACTCCAAATTAGTCAGGCTATCTGGCAGTGCTCCACATTTAGTGGAGCTTTTCAAGCCCTAACTGGGCAAAACTTCAGTTAGCCATAAATTTGGCTAGAGAAGTCCATTTGGGACGAAATGTTTTTTGATTTTGGGGTATTGAAGCATTTTGGAGCTGTTGGGACAGGTTGTAGAGCCATCAGGGCGCTCTATCAGTGATTTTACCAGTGATTTTGGTTGTGGAGACACCAGGGCCTAATGAAAGATCAGTTGTGTTGGACTATACTCATCCATTGGAGGTGAATGAATAGTCGATCTATACTGATTTCAGTCCTCTGTTTCTGAATTTGCAGCTAATTTTTCCTTTTGAGGCTTTCTACACAGTGTAATTCTTAATTTGAGCATTAATGAAAGAGGGAAAAGCCTAATTAGAGGCTTTTGGACCCAACAGAGGTAGCCCAAGAGAGGGGTGAACTGCTTAAACAAATTCTTACTATTATGCTGTGCATTTTTGTTGTTATATTTCAGATTTTGCTTCCTTAAATAGTAACTTTTCATAAGTTCACTTTTCCCAATCAGACTTATACAGTGAACAAAACTCATTAGTTTCACTTCAAACCACATTACTTCCAATGCAGAATACTTGAACTTGCTTATTCATGTAGAAATTTGCTGAATAATGATTAATTATCCACCGAGACTATCTTGATCACATAAAATTCGAATTCATATGCAACACATAATCTCTTCCACTCAGATCATCAAACATGCGGAAATAAAACAAGCGATAGCACATCAAATCATCATACACATTAACACAGTATGTATGGGGAAAGCTTATAGCTGAAAACCCCGCAGCTATTTTGTATATTATAATGGATAAATCATGTAACAAACTCAGTACAATACTCCTCACAAGTACTCAGTACTATCTCATGAAGTTACACACAAACTAGCTCAATTTTGAACAGGTTACTGGTTCAAAACTCACCGCCAATTGCCTTGCCTCTATTGCGCAATCCAGGCCTGTCTATATAGAGATCCAAGGTTCGAATCTCCTTAGCTTGACAGCGCAATCATCATGGGAAATTCCTCCAAGTGTGGTGCAAATCTCATGCACAACTGATGTCGCCACTGATAGCTAACTCCACCCTTTCATCTACCTCTTTCACTGGTCTCCACTGAACTGTCCATGCACTGTAGTGAACTGATGTGTTCTTGAGTTGAATAATGAGTTACTAATTTATGAATTAAATAATATTTAATTCACTCCACTCATTACTAGTTGATTAGCTAGTTAAACTAATCTCAACCAGTTCAACTAAAATAAACAGAACACAACTCCACTAGCTGTCTCATTAACTCCACCAAAATTCTGCCACTGAAGTCCTAACTGAAGTAAACCATGCATGATGCCATCAAACCCTTGGGAATAGCGTAATTCCTCTGTCAGATGCATGAGCCACTTCCAAGGCTCGAACTGAAGTGCTCCAAGAGAGTAAACTGATGTTTAGAGTCCAAATATTATTAAGGGTAAATAATATTTGACTTCCCTATTTTTAGGAGAGGCAGTCTAAAAATAGACTTCGACCTCTTCGACCTATAGGTCACAAAAATAGAGTCCCATCTATTTTTACCAACATGACACATACTCCAAGAATCTCATACTGCAATCCCCGGACCATGCTGCATATGTCTAAAAATAGACATAGTCTAAAAATAGATTTTTGCGCCAGAATTTTCCTACGGACCCACTTAGTGAAGGCGACTTCATTTCACTAAGCTCCATCATCTTGCTGCATTTTCAACACTCCCTCTCAGAAAGATATGGATTATCTGCAACCCCTATCCTGCCTCTGTGGAATTCGAACTTTCTCCTGGTGAGCGCCTTCGTCAGGATGTCGGCATCCTGATCCTCCGTGGGAACATATGAAAGCATCATGATCCTCTGCTGAACACAATCTCTGATGTGATGGTACCTGATGTCGATATGTTTGGACCTATCATGAAAAACTGGATTAGCCGAGAGCTTGATGCAGCTCTGGTTATCACAGTAGATCACCGTAGGCTCCAAATGCAACCTGAACAAACCTGCGAGGATCTTTCTCATCCAAATAGCCTCACATGCAGCCAAGCTTGCTGCCATGTACTTACCGCCGTACCGGTGAAAACCCCGGGGCCGTTGACCCAATGTCGAAAATCCATGGGAAGTGCTCTTCCCGTCCGTTGGACTCCCTGCCCAATCTGCATCAGTGAAACCAGAAAGTTTCACTCCATCCTCCTGTCTGTACCATAGACCATATCCCGATGTGCCTCTGATATAGCGCAATATCCCGATTTGCCTCTAATATAGCGCAATACATGCTTGCCTGCCTTCCAAAAGAGCTTGGTAGGCTTAACCATAGCTTGCGAAAGCTGGTTAACTGCATAGCATATATTGGGTCGTGTATTGACCAGATACATAAGCGACCCCACCAACTGTCGATAGACAGTGGCATCCACTACCTCCGCTGAAGTAGCATCCTCCTTCCTCCAACCACCAGGAAGAGGAGTGTCAACAGGCTTGCGGCCTTGCATGTTGAACCTCTCCAGAATCTCCCGAGCATACTTTCCCTGAGAAACAAACAGTCCTCCGCTGCGCTGCCAAATCTCCAATCCCAGGAAATAATGAAGGATGCCCAAGTCCTTCATCTCAAACTCTCGTGCAAGATCCTCCTTGCATGAAAGTATCAGCTGCTCGTCGCCAGTCAAAATCAGATCATCTACATACAGTACGATGATCAACAGCTTCCCCTCCACCACAATCTGGTACAGGTTTGGATCCGCCTCACTCTTGGAGAATCCAAGCCCGGTGAAGTAGCTGTCTATCAGAGTGTACCAAGCACGAGGTGCTTGCTTCAGCCCGTACAGTGCTCTCTTGAGTCGGCACACATGCGACTCACTGCTGAAGATCTCAAAACCTTCAGGCTGCTCTATGTACACCTCCTCCTCAATAACTCCATTGAGGAACGCAGTCTTCACATCCATCTGATGAATGTGCCACCCCATCTGCGCTGAGAGAGCAAGGATTTTCCGTATGGAAGAGTACCTTGCGACAGGTGCAAAGGTCTCCTCATAGTCAATCCCCTCGATCTGTGAAAAGCCACGGGCGAAAAATCTCGCCTTGTACTTCTCCACACTCCCGTCAGCTGCCTGCTTCACTTTGTAGATCCATCGCGAACCCACCACTGATTTCCCCACCGATCTTGGGACAATCTCCCATGCACTGTTCCTGACGATCGAATCATATTCTTCGATCATGGCATCAACCCATGCGGGTTCCTCCACAGCTTCCTCAAAAGAGGATGGCTCCGTCACAACACATTGACTCACAAGAGCCATGTATCCAGTGTACCGATCTGGTGACTGCCTCTGTCTGCGTTGTGTTCTAGGTGGTCCTACAACCTTCTCTGCATCCTGAGCTAGTCGCTCAGCTTCTGTAGTGCGCATGCGCCCTCTGATGGTTGGCGCTGCATGGGTGGTTTCTTCCACCTCCTGAACTTCCTCTTGTGGTTGATCCACATCTGAAAGCTCCTTCGTAGGAACTAACAGCTCCTCATCTGCATGTAAGTGTAGCTCCCTCTCAAGCGAACACTGCATGGCTTTCTCCTCCTAAAATTTTATATCCCATCACACAACAGTCTTGCGACTGTCTGACAAATACACCCGATAGTTGTGAGGTGTATCAGTGTACCCCACAAATATTCCAACCTCAGCAGTTGGATCCAGCTTCCTTCTCGCATCCTTCGTCACATGCATGTAGACAATAGAACCAAAAATCCGCAAATGGGAAATATCAGGCCTCTTGCCAGAATAAGCCTCCTCCGGTGTACTCATGCCAAGAACCTTGTGAGGACAACGGTTCTGCACATACACTGCTGTATTGCATGCCTCGGCCCACAAGTGAAGGGGTAGGCCCTGATCATGCAACATCGCCCGTGCAGCACCCATGATCGTTCTATTCTTCCGCTCAACCACCCCGTTCTGCTGTGGGTTATGGGGTGCGATGAGCTCTCTCCGAATCCCTTCTGCGCTGCAGAACTCCTTGAATTCAGCCGAGATGAATTCACCACCGTTATCACTCCTTGGAGCAATCACCTTCTTCCCCGACTCCTTCTCGACCAGTGCTTTAAACTCACAGAACTTCGCGAATGTATCGCTCTTCTTCTGCATGAAGAAGATCCAGCACTTTCGAGAGAAATCATCGACAAAGATCACATAATACTTGTGCTTTGCTGTCGAAGCAACTGAGAAAGGACCACACACGTCTGTGTGAACTCTCTCAAGGATCGTCGTGGCGCGACTATCCTTCTCGTGAAAGGTGGCTTTCACATACTTCCCTAAAGTACACCTCTTGCACTGATCTGACTGCGCAAGGGTGCCCTTAGGAAGCCCAGTAGAAATCTGCTGCAGAATCTTCAAAGCTCCATGGTGAAGGTGGCCCAATCTCCTGTGCCACAGTTCGCCCTCATCATCCCGGCTCACCACTTCTCCCGCCTTGCATGCCATAGCTGCGCAGCCATCTACCTGCAATTGATAAAGGTTCTTGGTTCGAACCCCTATCTTCCGGGTCTCTCCAGTAGTCTTACTACGCAGGAAGGCTTTTCCTTCGCTGAAGACCACATCATACCCCTTATCCTCCAACATCGCTACTGAAATCAGGTTCTTCTTCAATCCGAGTACATGCATGACATCCTTTAGTACAAAGGGTTTACCAGACTCCCTCTGAAAGGATACGGTACCGATACCAGTCGCACTGTATCTACCGTCATCGCCCATCTCGATGTGCATACCCAAATCCTTGTCCTCCAGATCTGAGAACAACTCCCGATCTCCCGTCATATGAAATGACGCACCGCTGTCTAAGAACCACACCGATCCCATCACACTTGAAACCAAGCATGCAATCAGTGAAAAGTCAAGCTCGAACTGTGAAGCCAAAGCTTCTCCATCTGCAGATCTTCCCACTTGCTTGTTCTTCTTCTTCTTTGGACAATTGGTAGCATAATGTCCGTGATCATGGCAGTGAAAACATTTCACTTTCGCCATATCCTGCTTCTTGCCCTTAGCTCCAGAATGAGAGGTTTTCTTACCCTTCCCTTTCTTAGCTTTGGACACCAAAGCGCAGTTTTCTTCATCAGCTCCCTTTGATGAAGATCCATCTCGAGTAGTCCTTCTTATCTCCTCCTGCATGAGATCCGCCCAAAGGCGCTCCCATCCTAACAGCTTCTCCCGACCATTGAAACTATCTTGATATGGGTGCCAAGCCTTCGGAAGACCAAGGAGAGCCAGGTCGACCATGTCCTCGTCTTCGACAGTCACCCCCACACTTCCCAGCTCATCTTTGCATTGAGTGAACTTCGTGAGGTATTTGGCGATACTGTCACCTTTCTCCATCTTGATGTTCCTGAGCTTATCTTTGAGCGCCAGCTTCCTTTGGTCGCTCTTACTCTGGAATAGATCCGTCAAATATTTCCACATTAAATATGGAGAAGCCTTTCCATGCAGGCTGGATACAATATGATCCTTGACGCCCTCCAACAGGATCCTTCGACACTTCGCCATCTTCTTTTGCCATGCTTCGACTTCAACAGGATCAGTGGGCTTTTGGACATCCGTATCTACGAACTCCTTCAGACCATTATCTTCTAATACTGCCTCCATGCGATCCTTCCATGCAACATAATTCGAACTGCCTTCAAGAGCATATTCGAGTTGCAACCCGTTGAAAGACATTTTCAACACTGGCACCAAGAAAACAAAACTGCTGCAAAATTTTGAATTCCACCTCAAAGCTCAACCGCTCTAGATATGTGAGAAAAAATTATTTCTAGCACAGAGATCGACTGTAAGGGGCATTTACCAGACCTTTCACTTTCCGAAGAAAGATGAATCCGGAGGCTACCTGGCCCGCATGCAGACTCTGTCTACCGAAATAAGTTTATAATCACTGTGATGATCAATCTCTGCTTCAATAGCTCCGATAACATGTAGAAATTTGCTGAATAATGATTAATTATCCACCGAGACTATCCTGATCACATACAATTCGAATTCATATGCAACACATAATCTCTTCCACTCAGATCATCAAACATGCGGAAATAAAATCAAGCGATAACACATCAAATCATCATACACATTAACAAAGTATGTATGGGGAAAGCTTATAGCTGAAAACCCCGTAGCTATTGTGTATATTATAATGGAGAAATCAAGTAACAAACTCAGTACAATACTCGTCACAAGTACTCAGTACTTTCTCATACAGTTACCCACAATCTAGCTCAGTTTTGAACAGGTTACTGGTTCAAAACTCACCGCCAATTGCCTTGCCTCTATTGCGCAATCCAGGCCTGTCTATATAGAGATCCAAGGTTCGAATCTCCTTGGCTTGAAAGCGCAATCATCATGGGCAATTCCTCCAAGTGTGGTGCAAATCTCATGCACAACTGATGTCGCCACTGATAGCTAACTCCACCCTTTCATCTACCTCTTTCACTCGTCTCCACTGAACTGATCATGCACTGTAGTGAACTGATGTGTTCTTGAGTTGAATAATGAGTTACTAATTAATGAATTAAATAATATTTAATTCACTCCACTCATAACTAATTGATTAGCTAGTTAAACTAATCTCAACTAGTTCAACTAAAAATAAACAGAACACAACTCCACTAGCTGTCTCATTAACTCCACCAAACTTCTGCCACTGAAGTCCTAACTGAAGTCAACCATGCATGATGCCATCAAACCCTTGGGAATAGCATAATTCCTCTGTCAGATGCATGATCCAATTCTGTAGCTCGAACTGAAGTGCTCCAACAGAGTAAACTGATGTTTAGAGTCCAAATATTATTAAGGGTAAATAATATTTGACTTCCCTATTTTTACGAGAGGCAGTCTAAAAATAGACTTCGACCTCTTCGACCTATAGGTCACAAAAATAGATTCCCATATATTTTTACCAACATGACACATACTCCAAGAATCTCATACTGCAATCCCCGGACCATGCTCCATATGTCTAAAAATAGACATAGTCTAAAAATAGATTTTTGCGCCAGAATTTGCCTCCGGGCCCACTTAGTGAAGGCGACTTCATTTCACTAAGCTCCATCATCTTGCTGAATTTTCAACAATTCACACATAATTTTTTGATTAATGAATACTTTGCGCATAAACAAATACTTTCATTGATCGGATCTATTAAGTGTTTACATTATATTTCTTTAGGCAGAGTCAGTTTGTGGGCTAGAAGCTTCTAGTTTCATCCTTTCTAGTAAAGGTGAAATAACTAGTAAAAGCCCCTACTGTCAATCTCTGTATAAGAAATACTTTGTTCTCACAGTTTCAGATCATATTGGTATCAAAGCTATAGGTTTTGCTTAAGAGTTTGTGAAATTTGTGCAAGAAGATTTTGTTGTTCTGCAAAATTTGATGCTTACTAGGCTGAAATTGAAAAGAGGGGAAGGTCAATTGGTTAGAGAACAAGTTAATACTCAACCAAGGAGGGCTAGAGTGCCATTATATCCACCTTCCATTTCATCCTCATTAGCCTTAGAATCAGCCACAAACATGTCTTCCAAAGAAGGAGAAGTACATGAGGAAATGGATCCCAAGGAAGAAGAAAGAGTCTTTAGAAAAGCTTTCTTGGACATGACTGAGATGGTTAGGATCCTATACCAGGAGAGAAATGATAGGATTGCTGGAGAAGGGTCTAGAAACCAAAAAGAAGAAGGAGATTCTTCAGGAGGGAAGAAATACAAGGATAAGTCTAAGAAAGGGAATGGACGAAATGGTGATCCTTCATCTCCATCGTCATCCTCTTCCTCCACATCATCCTCTTCAAGTTCTGTTAATCAGTCACACAAAACAAAAACATCTCTTAAAAATCCTTTGTTAAATCTTGATGTGAAGTTTGAGTTGTTGATGTTTAATGGTGATGTGAATGCAGAAAAATTGGATAACTGGATTAGACAGCTGGAAGTCTATCTAAGGATTCAGAATTTGCATGATGATGAAACAAAAATCCAATTAGCCTCTTTGAGAATGGATGGAGCAGCTTTGGTTTGGTGGGAAGCCAAGACCAGAGAGGAAATCAAAAAGCATGGTAAGATAACTCTAACTTGGAATGAGTTTATTGCTACTATTAAGAAACAGTTTTATCCTCTTGCTCATATTCAGAAAGTAATCATGAATTGGAAAAATTTTAGGCAACTTAAGGGTCAAAATGTGCAAGATTATACCCAAGAGTTTAGAAGGAGAGCACTTCTACTTGGAGTAGACTTACAAAGTCAAGACACCTTGTTAAAATACATAGGAGGTTTGCACAATTACCTAAAACATACTATTCTAATGTTCAATCCTACCAGCTTAGATGAAGTCTATGTGCAAGCTACACATTTAGAAGCTAGAGGAAAGAATACTTTTGATGAGGATATTAATTTCAAAAACAAAGGAAAGAAGAGAGTTGCAAATTCAAGAAAAGAAAAAGGAAAGTTCTTTTTCAAGAACTGTTCGAAGACTAGTCATGATGAAGATCATTATTGGAAGCTTCATCCTGAACTGAAACCAGAAAAATACAAGAACAAAAACAGGACCAAAGAAAAGGAGAAAATTGTAGCAACAGTTGAGCAAGACTTAGGTTTAGACTCAGGAGATGAGACAAAAAGCATAGCCATGGTCTTAAAGAACATTAAAGGGAAAGAAGTGGTGCAAGACACAATTCCTAGTTCTAGCTCTTTGAATTGTCACAAAGATACTCATGAAGAAAAGAGGAGGATAAAGCTTTTCCATGTGAGGGTAATTTCAAAACATACCAAAATTGACACACTGTTTGATAGTGGGTCACAAGTGAATCTTATATGTGAAGACTTGGTCAAGCAGCTTAAACTTGAGACTATTCCACATCCAAATCCTTATCCACTTGGATGGATATGCAAGGATGCCAATTTTCAAGTCTCAAGGAAGTGCATATTGCGCTTTGCAATAACTGCACACTTTATTGACACAGTGGAACTTGATGTGGTGCCGCTTGATATCTCAGGTATTGTTTTGGGAAGTCCTTATTTATTTGACAGAAGGGCTATCTTTCATCGCCATGAAAACAAGTATCACTTGTTCAAAGATGGTAAAGAGTACATTGTGAGAGCTCACAAGAAGAAGCTGGAATCTTCTTTACTCCATGCAAGTCAATTGAAAAGACTGGTTAATGCAAGTCAAAGTCTAACTTTGTTAATGTTGAAACGACCATATTTTGAGCATTCACCTTTTTATGACGTTTCTAATGATTTGTCTCAGTTTAATAACAGTTTGTCTTTGAAAGAAGATGATGTTATGTTGCGCAAATTACCTTTTGGGTCAGCCAATGCAGTGAATGAAGTGTCAAAGCAAAGCAGTGCAAGCAAGGAGGACACACAATTCAGCATGGGAAAAAGTTGGTTTCAGAATGGTAGAATTCGCCATGGGAACAGTTTGCAAGGTGAAAGTTATTTTAAGTCTTCTGGGAAGTTTGATCAGTGTAGAAAAATTTTGTTTTCTGCAGATTACAATTTTTGTTCTGCAAATTTTAATAATTTGCATCATGATTCCGTCAATCTTAGCAAGGGTCGATTAGTTGATTCCAGAGACAGTTTATCATTTTCTCAAAAGCTCCATTTGATGAAATCGGGTAGATTTCAGTTATTCAAGGGTGGAAGAGTGGAGAATCAGTCTTCACATCATCAATTTCAGTAATCAGAGAGCTATTGGGCTCCAAAAGCTTCCCATTTGGGAGGTGTGATCAGGAGATCAAGTCTCTTGTAGAAAAATGCTCAAAAATGAAGTTGCTCAGAATTGGTCTAAACTAGAATGACTGGAAAGATCTTGGAAAAATAATCATGTAGATGTGAATGACACTGAAAAATAACGCCGTATGAGGAAGATATTCAGCTTTGAAGTTTGCCAATTTCAGTTAAAAAATGGCCAAAATTTGACTTTATAAAAAAATTATTTTTATTAAAAAAGGAATATTCCACAAAATATTATGGGACTATTCCATGGAATGTTCCATAGAATATTCTGTGGAATATTCTAGAGGTGGCCAATCACAGGGCGCCATGTGGCCAGCCCGGAGGCCGCCACGTGGCCCCAAGGTGGAATGAAAAGGCGTTTTAAAATTTCTTATTGTACGCGATAGGTTTGAACCTGGGTGGGCGCGGTCAAAACCGGGCGGCCTAACCATCGGGCCAAACATTTTGTTTTTATTATGATAGGCGGAAAAATTTAATATAAATTTTGTTGATATTTGGGCGGGGCCTGAAACCGTGGGTTATGGTCACGTGTCACAGGCCCGGGGGTTAATCTCATATGTTCAAACATTAATCAACGTCGAAATATTTGTAAAGTTGTTCAACGAACCCCGTTCAGTCTAGTCACGTGGGCTTATCCCTTAGCCCCCTCCATTTTGGCGGTCAATTCAGTGGACCCCCAAATTCAGCGCTTGACTCCAAATTAGTCGGGCTATTTGGCAGTGCTCCACATTTAGTGGAGCTTTTCAAGCCCTAACTGGGAAAAACTTCAGTTAGCCATAAATTTGGCTAGAGAAGTCCATTTGGGACGATTTTTTTTTTATTTTGGGGTATTGAAGCATTCTGGAGCTGTTGGGATAGGTTGCAGAGCCATCATGGTGCTCTATCAGTGATTTTACCAGTGATTTTGGTTGTGGAGCCACCAGGGCCTAATGAAAGATCAGCTGTGTTGGACTATACTCATCCATTGGAGGTGAATGAATAGTCGATTTATACTGATTTCAGTCCTCTGTTTCTAAATTTGCAGTTAATTTTTCCCTTTGAGACTTTCTACACAGTGTAATTCTTAATTTGAGCATTAATGAAAGAGGGAAAAGCCTAATTAGAGGCTTTTGGACCCAGCAGAGGTAGCCCAAGAGAGGGGTGAACTACTTAAACAAATGCCTACTGTTATGCTGTGCATTTTTTATGTTATATTTCATATTTTGCTTCCTTTAATAGTAACTTTTCATAAGTTCACTTTTCCCAATCAGACTTATACAGTGAACAAAACTCATTAGTTTCACTTCAAACCACATTACTTCCAATGCAGAATACTTGAACTTGCTTATTCACAGATAAAATTTTGATTAATGAATACTTTGCACATAAACAAATACTTTCATTAATTGGATCTATTAAGTTTTTACATTATATTTATTTAGGCAGAGTCAGTTTGTGGGCCAGAAGCTTCTGGTTTCATCCTTTCTAGTAAAGGTGAAATAACCAGTAAAAGCCCCTACTATCAATCTCTGTATAAGAAATACTTTGTTATCACAATTTCAGATCAAGCTGCAGTGGGTGAGGCCTTAGCCTCACAATTTGAACTTGATTTCTCTTTGATCGCATGCTTGGTTTCAAGCGAAATGGGATTGGTGTGGTATCTTGGTAGTGATGCCTCCTTCCACATGATGGGAGACAAGGAGTTGTTTAGTGACTTGGAGGAGAAAGATCTCCAAATGCATATAGAGATGGGTGACGATGGTAGATACAGTGCGACTGACATTGGAACCATTACCTTTGAGAGGGATTCAGGTAAACTATTTCTATTGAAATATGTTATGCATGTTCCAGGTCTAAAGAAGAACTTGGTCTTGGTCGCGATGTTGGAGGATAGAGGTTATGACGTTGTTTTCAGTGAGGGAAAAGCTTTCCTGTGACATAAAACAACAGGACAAACCAAGAGGATAGGGAATCAAGTTAAGAATCTATACAAGCTGGAGGTAGATGGCTGCGCTGCAATGATGGGCAAAGCAGAAAAAGTGGTGAGCCAGGATGAGGGTGAATTATCGCACAACAGATTGAGCCATCTTCACCATGGCGCCTTGAATATTTTGCAGCATATCTATACTAGACTTCCTAAGGGTACTCTTGCGCAGTCAGATCAGTGCAAGGGATGTACTATGGGTAAGTTTGTGAAGACCACCTTTCATGAGAAGGAGAACCATGCCTCGGTGATCCTGGAGAGAATTCACATAGACATGCATGGACCTTTCTCGGTTGCTTCAACAACAAAACACAGGTATTATGTTATATTTTTTTATGACTATTCTCATATATTATGGATCTTCATCATGCAGAAGAAGATCGGAACATTCTCAAAGTTCTGTGAGTTTAAAGCATTTGTGGAGAAGGAGTTGGGGAAGAAATTAAAGGCTCTATGGAGTGATAATGGTGGTGAATATATCTCGAACGAATTAAAAGACTTCGATAGAAAAGAAGGAATTCAAAGAGAACTCATAGTGCCTCATAACCCACAACAGAATGGGGTCATAGAGAGGAAGAATAGAATGATCATGGGTGTTGCACGAGCTATGCTGCATGACCAAGGCCTACTAATGCACTTGTGGGCAGAAGCATGCAACACTGTGGTTTATGTGCAAAACCTTTGTCCTCATATAGTACTTGGCATGAGTGCACCTGAAGAATATTTTATTGGTAAGAAGCCTGATATTTCTCATTTGAAGATTTTTGGCTCATCTGTTGACATTCATGTGACAAAGGACGCCAGGAAGAAGCTGGAGTTGACTACAAAAGTTGGGATATTTGTGGGGTACACATAAACACCCCATAATTATCGCGTGTATTTTCTAAACAGTCGAATGATTGTGATGCGATGGGATATAAAATTCAATGAGGAGAAAGCCAATAAGTTATCACTTGAGAGAGAGCTACACTTGCATGCAAAGGAGGAAATTCTTGTTCCCAAAGATGAGCCTCAAGATGTGGATCAGCCACAAGAGGAGGATCATGGAGTGGATGAGTCCACTCACGTAGAGCCAAACATCATAACAGACAGAAGGCGTACCACAGAAGCTGAGAGACCAAAGCTTGATGCGGCATAGAATGTAGGAGTCCCTACATCACAGCGCATATAGAGATAGTCACCTGACCGATTCACTGGATACATGGCTCTCATGATATCGTGACAGAACCATCTTCCTTTGAGGAAGCAACACAGGAACCCACATGGGTAGATGCCATGGTGGAGGAGTATGACTCCATTGTCTAACACAATGCTTGGGAGATTGTTCCAAGGCTGGTTGGTAAATCAGTCATAGGTTCAAGATGGATCTACAAGGTAAAGCAAGTTGCTGATGGGAGTGTTGAGAAGTATAAGGCAATATTTGTTTCCCGAGGCTTCTCATAGATCAAGGGTATTGATTATGAAGAAACTTTTGCACATGTCGCACAACATTCTTCCATAAGGACCATCCTTTCTCTCTTAGTGCAGATGGGTTGGCACATTCATCAGATGGATGTGAAGACTGCATTCCTTAATGGGATCATTGAGGAAGAAGTATACATTGAGTAGCTTGGAGGATTTGAGATCTTCAGCAGTGAGTCGCATGTGTGCAGACTCAGAAGAGCGTTGTATGGGCTGAAGCAAGCACCCTGTGCTTGGTACACACGAATCGACAGTTATTTCACTGAACTTGACTTCACCAAGAGTGAGGTGGATGCAAACCTATACCAAATTGTGGTGGAGGGTAATATTTTAATCATTTTTCTTTATGTTAATGATTTAATACTAACGGGTGATGAGTAGTTGATACACTCATGCAAGGAAGACCTTGCAAAGGAGTTTGAGATGAAGGATTTGGGCCTCCTTCATTATTTCCTTGGATTGGAATTATGGTAGTGAGAAGGTGAACTATTTGTGTCTCAAGGAAAATATGCTCGGGAGATACTTGGTAAGTTTCACATGCAATATTTCAAGTCCATGGATACTTCTCTTCCAAGAAATTGGAGGAAAGAGGATGCTACATCGGCAGAGGTAGTGGATGCTACTGTCTATCGACAGTTGGTGGGTTTTCTCATGTATTTATTTAATACAAGACCGAACATATGCAATGCAGTGAACCAACTTAGTCAAGTGATGGTTAAGCCTACCAAGCTCTTTTGGAAGGCAAACAAGAATGTCTTGAGATATCTTAGGGGAACATCTGAGTATGGTTTATGGTATAGACAGAAGGATGAGGTGAAGTTGCATGGCTTCACGGATGTAGATTGGGCAGGCAGCCCAACGAACAAAAAGAGCACATCAAGATGGATTTTCAGTATCGGATCTACAACAATTTCTTGGTATAGCAGGAAACAAAGATCCGTGGCACTCAGTTTAGCGGAAGCAGAATACATGGCAGCAAGTCAAGTTGCATGTGAGGCTATCTGGATGAGGAAGATCCTAGTCAGTTTGTTCAGTTCTCATTTAGATCCTATAGTGATACATTGTGATAATTAGAGTTGCATTAAACTCTCAATTAATCCTATGTTTCATGATAGATCTAAGCATATAGATATCATATCAGAGATTATGTGCAGCAGAAGATCATGTTGCTTCAGACATTCCTACAGAAGGTTAGGATGTAGATATTCTGACGAAGGCGCTCACCAAGAGAAAATTCGAATACCATAGAGGTAGGATTGGGTTGAAGGATAATCCCTATATTGTTGAGAGGGAGTGTTGAGATTCAACAAGATGATGAGCTTAGTGAAAATTAAGCACTTTCACTAAGTGGGACCCGCGGGCTATTTTTAGGTGTATGTCTATTTTTAGACATGGTAAGCATATTCTATAAGTTCCAGGATGTTATTTCTAGATGGTTGATCAAGTTGGAAGAATAGATGAAATTCTATTTTTAGAATATTGGGCAAAGTCTATTTATAGATCGCTAATCTAAAAATATATGCATGTCAATTATTATTAGCCCTTAATAATAATCTAAAAAAAAATATCAACTTATTCTCTTAGAGCACTTTATTTCAGTGAACAGATTTGGAAAATCAGTGGGATGAAGGAATTATGAAATTCCTAGGGTGGTTGGTGACTCATGCATGGAGGACTCAGTTAGAACTGAAGTGGCAAAGTTGTGACAGAGTTGGAAGAGTAGCTATGGGAGTTGTTATTTAGTTTAACTCAGTTAAGTGAGTTAAACTTAGTTGCGATAGTTGTATCTAGTTCTAACTGAAGATACACTAGTGAGAGTTTATTTAATCAATTCACAACTAGAGACTCACTTGCAACTGAACAAATACAACAGTTAACTACTTGCATGTCAGTTGCAGTGGAGACCCAGTGGAGAGATAGGTGAAAGGGTGAGATGGACTATCTGTTGTGACTATAGTGATGCATTCAATGCATATGACACACATTGGAGATGCCAAAGAGGATTTCACAGTCAAGGCAAGGCCAATTTTAATTCATTCATAGGTCTTCTTCAGCAGGGATTGCGCAATGGAGGTAGGCTGTCAGGAGGCAAGAAATTGGTGCATATATATGCAAATTTTTTCATGACAGTGTGTAATGATTGTTGATTGTACTAAGAGCTTGACATACTAATTTTTTTATGAGATTATTACATAATCCATTGATATACATAATATATGATAGTTGGGGTTTTTAGCTTTAAGCTTTTCTGTTAAACAACTATGTTTATGTGCGATTGATTTTGCTTCATATGTGTTTTGCAATTGGCGATTTAATTTCCGTAAAGAATTAAGTGGAAGGATTATGTATTTAACATAAGTTAATTTGTTAGATTAGGGGAGTCCGGTAATATACATACATCTTGTATAATTTCTACAATCCTTACTTCCCATGATGATCTCCTCCTTAATCCCCCAAAGGTGGAGCCAAGACTGGGCATCCTTATGCCACCCGCGCTTGACATGCAGGTGGGGGTTTTGACTAAAGTTAGAAGCAATTTTTGGAAGACTCTTAAATTCCATGTTGTAAAACTTATTTTTATACGTCAGATATATAAACATGGTCGTAATTTAAATGGGGGACAGGCTAGCTTCGATCAAGAGGATAAGATAGAGAGTATTTTGCTTGAGCTTGAGGTTATAGGTTATGACTTTATTATGAATCATCTCAATATTTCTCCACGATTCTCTAGATATACAACAACCCCAAACTTCACATCCATATAAGACAACAGGGGTGACGAGAGTCTCAAAGAGGAACCCTTTTTACTCCAAATGTAAAGATCGCCTGACTTAAAATTGTTTTCAAGCTCATATTAATCGTTCCAACCTCCAATGATTATTTTCTTGATGCTATAGTTATAGTTGAGCTATTGAGGAAATTCAATACCCAAATATTTATAAGAATAAACCTGATCTAGAAAATGATTATCATAGATGAAACTCTCATGGGTGATATTTTGGATTTAATGATCATGACTTTAGTATTTTCGATATTAAATGTCATACCCATCTTGGAGCAGTACACATGAAGAGCCTTATGCTGCTTGTCTAGGTCATCATGGTTTTTTGCAAGAAGAACGATCTCTTTAGCATATAGGAGAAGAGTAATGATTATAGCAGTGAGCTCAGTGCCCTTGCAACCCAAAGTTTCCATACACTCCTCTAGCTTACCGATGTAAATACCAAAAAGGGTAGGAGATAGGGGACACCCTTTCTTAACCTGGATATTGCATTTAATATATAGTAGACCACCCTTCTTTGGTCTTGGAAATGACAATCTCATAGAGGAATATCACAACAATCCTTAGTTCAGGAGGAACCATGATATCTTCAAGTCTCTCCTAGATCTTATTTCGAGGGACAATGTCGAAAGATTTTCTAAATTCTATAATGATTTTAAGAGTGACAAGGTGATCGATAGTTGACTGATGTCTCCTAAAACCAACTTTCTCTTTATCCCTTTTACCCTGGTTCTCAAGCCAAAGGATAAGCATATTTTCTAAAATGAACCCATAAAGCTTGGCTAGGATGTGGCTAATCATAATGGTCATGTAGTTATATGGAACAATTTTGTCCCCATTTTTAAAGATAGGAAAAATAAGCTTTTGCGTCCAAATATTAGGGAAGCCATGCTTGAAATCCAAATTGAGAAGCTTGTGGAGATGAGGAATGAGGATAGATCTTCCCATTTTAAAGATCTCAGCTTGGTATCCTTCAATATATTTAGCTTTCCCTTTAGCAAGCTTATTAATCCAGACTCAATGTATTCCAGAGAAAAAATATCTTCCTTAATATGACTGTTTAAGATGGTTCCCATTTTGTCCGGAGAATCATACAACTTCTTAAGGTAGTTATCCTAATTTTCTAAGGGGATAGAATGATTATATTTATTTTTACGAACAAGCACATTCCGCCAAAACTTTCTGGGCACAAATTTAGAAAGGTGGAGAAGATGCGCTTGTCTCTTATTAATATATGATCTCTTCTTCCTCTTAATGAGAGCTTTGTGTATACTTATATTATGGAGCTTAATGATTTCATTAGGGGCATATTTTATTTCTTTCCTGGAAATTATACAGTATTTGTCATACCAAGGATTGGAAGTTCTATTATTATGCTTATATGAAGTCTCATTAGAGAACTTGCTAATGGTAGTGGAAAGGGTAGTAGTAAAATGGTAATAAATTTGATCAACGCTTTTATTATAAGTTAGGGAGCCTAAATCCATTTCTAAATCCCTTAAGAAAAGTTTAACATTACTTCCATCGAAGCGAATGTGTCTTTTTCTTTCATTGGTCTCCTGCATGTGGGTGGTATGCATAACAAGGTTGAGGGATAAAGACAAAGCTACGTGGTCAGATTCAAGCTCGTACCTGTTAAGAAACTCAAAGTTTGTAATACGGTTGAGGACATGGGTGTTGGAAATCATATAATCTACGATGCTGCTACCCAGCCCATGGAAACATGTCATCTACCCAGAGATAGGCCACTTGCTAATACCATTACACATTATTAGGTCATGGGACTACAAAGTTTGAGGAACCCGGTGTCGAATAAGTTCTTGATTATGTCTTCAAAGTTTCTCTTGAATCTATTAGCTAAGTTACCATCTTCATCAAGCCACAAGGGGTCAGGGTTAGAGTTGTTACTTAACATGATATTTTGTTTAGTAGCAATTCAAGCATTAAAGTCCCCAAGAAAAAGGATATTACCTTCATTCCTTAGGTTGTAGATGTCTTTATCTAAGGTATTGAGAGGACAATTCTAATCCATGTTGTTTTTCTTATAGGACGTAGAGTTGATAGGGGTGAAATAACAAATTACAAGAAAGATCCTATTGGTTGTAAAATAGGATATCTCGATCCAAATGTACTAATTAAAGGGGTCAGTTTTATGAAGTCGGATGTGAGAGGAAACAATGTTCCTAATATAACAGGTTATACCACCAAAACCCCTCCTAGAGGATTTCTTATTCTAAGTTGACCAAAGAGTGAATCCATCAAGGTGAGGGACCCTAGATTCTTCATGCTCCCAAGTTTCAACTAAAAGAACAAGATCAATATCAGTCAGGATCCAACTTAACATAGGACCTTTACACCATGGAAAACCATGGCAGTTTCAGAAGAGGATCCAGAGTGATGTTATTCCCTATTTATCACTTGTATTTGGGACTCTATCTCTAATAATATATTTTCTATTCCAAATGATTTCCCATTTCCCTTGTTTTCTTGCCTCCTTGAACTTATGGACTTCTTTCCTAAGTTCAACTTGGTCTTCTGGAATGAGATAAGTTGTCCTCATAGAGTTCTCAATCGTTGTCTTCTAGAATTAGTCTGTGTTTATGCTCAAGTATCTTTCCTACCCTTATTGCTTCGGTGAGATAAGTTGTTTGAATTTAAAAAAAAAAAATTAATTGTTCTTAACTATTTCTAATGTGTCCTCATTGTTTCGTTCTTCTATACCAACAATTATAAGTTGTAAGGATCTTTTGTGGCACTCATGGTTGAGTACAATTAATTTATTAATTTATTCTTTTATGTGTTTAATATCTAATTTATTCTCTGTGTTATTTAGGGTTGAGTTATTATGTAGTTTCTCTTTTAGAGTTTTAATCTCACTTTTCAAAGTGTCATTTTCTTTAACCATTGCTTGTTTACTATGTTTTATTTCTTGAATTCTACCTTTCATTCCTTGGAGTTCAATCTCAAGTGAGATTATTTTATTTTCTAACGATTTGTGGTTGTTTTCAAGCATTGTAGTTAACTCTAGTTTAAAATGGTTTTCTCTTTCTTCTCTTTGTCTTTCTAAAAGTTCAATGTACTCATAAAGACTCTCTAGAATAATTTTACCTGGTCTCCCTTTGCTAGAGGGGGGTTTAGAAATATAATGAGAAGTAATCACAGTGTAAATAAAAAAAAAATTAACAAGAGGAGAGTAAGTGGGAACGTATGCACCTTTTAGAGTTGGATTGAGTGTCACAGAACCAATGCCATTCTCTACAGATCCAAATCCAAAACACACTCCTCACATTGTCGAACCCATCATCGATCACTGAAAGTAGTTTGAAACATTTACAGCAAAATATTAATTAATCTGAAACTCTTGCTACAATCCAAGGTGTAAATGGCGATCGGTTTTGTCAGAACACAAAATTTCCTTGGCAATTTAATATAAAACCCTTGCAACAATCCAAGATGGAAATGACGATCGATTTTGTTAATCCTCCAATCTGACTTCAACGCATATTGAGTTGATTTGATCCTGATCTTGATGGACTAATTAGGGCTAAGCCATTCAAAAAATAATTAACTTCACCTTCATTGACCTGAGATTAATTAGCATGTACAGAATTTAAAAAAAAAAAAAAAAAATTGAAAAACGAGTATATCTCCATCAAATTTAACACCAGGTGAATTTTGGACACTCCAAGGGATCATGCGAGAATCCCACACTTTAGTACAAATCAGGCAACTCGACAGTGCAACTGCTTTATTTCTTTCT
Source organism: Pinus albicaulis (assembly GCA_034641835.2). Classification (NCBI taxonomy): domain Eukaryota; kingdom Viridiplantae; phylum Streptophyta; class Pinopsida; order Pinales; family Pinaceae; genus Pinus; species Pinus albicaulis. The sequence continues at coordinate 1,358,672,167 of CM076584.1, read as the reverse complement.
ATCGCAAAGGCAGGTTGGCGAATTTTCTAGACTAGCGAATATCTTTGGTCTGTGATTAGTGAAGCTCATGTTCATAGGTGAAATAGAATAAGAGAAACCTTCGCACTTCCTTTAAATGCAAACTTGTCCTCTTCCGAAACCCTTGCAGCAAATATACGCAGAGGTATGCGAACCCAAAACCGTAGAGGGTATGCGAACTCAAATAAAAGTGAATTAGATAGGAAAAAAATAAACAAATAAAAAAAATTAAATGCAAACTAAAAACAACTTTAAAAAAGTAAAATTTAAAAAAAAAAAAAAAAAACCATTAAAAAAAAAAAAAAATTAAATTTTAATTTTAGATAAAAATTATTAAAAGAAAATAAAAAATAAAAACATTGTAAAAATTTTAAAATTTAAACCAAATATAAAATAAAACAATTAAAATTTAAAAAAAAAAAAATTAAAATTAAAATTTATTTTTAAAAAATAATAAAATTTAACTCAAAAAAGTATAAATATATGGAAAAAAATTAAAATTTAATAAAAAACAAATAAATAAAAGTGATTTATATAATTAAAAATTTAACAAATAAAAAAAATACAAACTAAAAACTAGTTTTGTTAAATAAAAAATAAAAAATATATGTTAAAAAAACATTAAAAAATTAAAAGAAACAAAAAAAAATCAATAAAAAAATATAAATTAAAAATAAAATTAGTTAAAAATAAATAAATAAATAAAATCATTGTCAAAAATTATAAAACATAAACTTTATAAAAAATAAAACAATTGAAAAATATAAATAAAATTAAATTAAAAAAATAGTTCAAATATTTAAATTATATATATATATATATACACTAAAAATTAAAATTTTAAAATAATTAAACAATTTCTTTTTTTTAAATTAATGAAAATGTTATAATTAAAAATTATTTATATATATATATATATATATATATTAAAAAAATTAAATAAAATTGAAACTTTACAAAAATTATTTAAATTTTACAAAAATTTTAATTAATTTTTTTTTAAATTATAATTAAAATTCCTTTAATAAATTATATATATATATATATATATATATATATATATATATATATATATATATATATATATATATATATATATATATATTGAAATTCATTGAAATAAAATAATTTTAAAATATTATTATTTTTAATTAAAAACATTAGTTAAAAAAATTATATATATATATATATATATATATATATACAATAATAAAAAACTTTCCTCGCCCCTTGCCTAGTCGAGGGTTGATTCTGGGAAATTCTTAGTCGACAATTTGAGCCAACAAGTGTGGCTCATCATCAAGACATTGGCTGGCTCGAAACATCGACTAAAAATTTCAATGTGATGGATCTAGAAATACCAGATCAAAATTACTCTACTCACATGAGCCTTAACTCTAAAAATATTTGATATATTTAGAAATAAATTTCTTAATCTTTTAGCAAAAATTAAACACAACTATTAAATATTAGGTTCCAAATGAGTTGATGCCATGACTATTTAGGAGAATTTTCACCATCTCGATATATTCCATTCTAAATTAATTGATGATATGGATACTTGAGCTTTTACAAGAGTAAATATTGTTGCAATATGATTACAATGGGTTTGAATCCTTTTGTTTACGTGATGCAGATTAAAATTCAAATCTTTCTATTGATGCGATGCAGATTCACATACATATGAGTATGGATACTAAGTTTTTTTCATATATATCATTATTACACTTCATTTGTCTCACTATTGGTTCAAACCTAATGCTATATGATTTGTACAACATAATACAAGACCAAATTGAAATTCCTAGTTGAAACAACATTTTCTTTTAAAATAGAGAACTACAAAGGCAAATAATACTAGAACATGAAAGAAATTTATTTTGCATGAAAGCTCAAGCTACACAACCATGAAGTCAATCTAACAATCCTTGAGAGAGATATATTCCTAAAATCAATGAGACAATTGGATTTAAGGACAATAACCATCCATTGAAAAAAACATGATCTACAAAAATATTCCTAAATCAAAATAAAATATACATTAGTAAAAACCACGACTACTATTCATTTATGTATGGACATTTTGAAAAAGCTACAATAGAGAAAGGGAAAAAAATTACCCTAAATATATGTTTTCAAGTTTTTGTACTCACAAAGAAATTAACTTATGTCTCGTATCTTTCTTATCCAATCATGGGAAACAATAGGATATACAATGATTCACTTCTTCTGTAGAATTGAGACATGGATATGGCTAGCGTTATTGATTAGAATGATCCTAGCTTGCTCCTCCCAATATCAGGTTAACTAGATTACACTTTCTCATATTTATATTTACCTTCTCATCTCTAGGCCCTCATGGTCATCCTTGGTTTCGTAATTTGGGGCGAAGGTGGTCTCAAGAAAATTCCCAAAGGCCTAGGAATCCCTTGACCGGTAATGGCAGGATACATGGTAAAGCATGATGGCGGAGACATGAAAATTCGTCAAGGATGGTGAAGGAATCTGGAGGCATTCCAAGCTCGGTTTGGTTTTGTGATCTCGAGGTCAGTTTAGGTGAGATCACGGTATGGTGAGTGTGGAGGTGGTTTAACCTCTGGATTCCCTTGGTTATTTTGGATTGGTTTATCCCAAGAGATCCCACATTCATGCTTGGAATATGGCATGGGGGTGACTGGCTGAAAGAAAATTTTTGGTTCATCCATGTCTATGGTCAGGTGGTACGTGGAAGTCCCGAAACTGGTTGGCTCTTGCCTATGTTTAATGAAATCTAAGTTATCTTGCTTTTGATTGGTAAATGTACTTGTTATTATGTGGCTTTAATGGTTGTTATCTTATGGTTATTTATATGTTTATATGGTGGTTATAAGCATGGACATATGATTGGTTTTAGTCATGGATCTTTTCATGTTTTTACTTGTAACTAAAAGAATAATGGGTGCAGACCTAATTGATGTTAATACAACTAATGGAAGAGGGGTGTGATCCTTATTTTTAATTCTCATATGATTTTTCTGTCCCTTATGCTCAGACTTACATTCATGACTTGTAGGTTGCCTATCTACCAATGGAATGTCAGTCCTGGTTGGGGGTGGTCAGGTCTAGTCCCAGTTTCAGTTTTGATTTATAATGACTATAGTCATGTATTTTATAAGTTATAAAATTTATATGGATTTTTGGGCAGAGGCTTAGCCCCAACCCTGAAAAATAACCTTAAATTCTGCATTCGTTGGATAAACACTAAGTGGAAAAGTCCATAGTCGCATGGATATAGGCCTATGGGAGTGCTTAGGGATTTGCAGTCGCATGGAGAGATTGGCAAGGGAGCGACTAGGGCTCTACCTCAGGGAAAATTTAAGTTGGCTCAAGGGATGGACACCTAGAGGGGTTGGGCTACTCCTGGAGGGTCCTAAGGCACCCGAGGGAAGTCAGTAAGGTCTATTTTGTCGACTCCATTTCCTTAAATTCACCTAGGAGGTTGAGTCTTGTTGTAACAACCTCTCATCTCATGTTTACCCTGGGTAAGTCAGTGAAAGTGCGTAGGTGTGAGGGGAGTGTTTCGTTACAGATATCATCCTTCTACTGCTATGGTTTTTAAATATTTGTGCAATTTGTTTTCATTGTTAAGCTTCAAAGAAAAACCACCTAAAATTAAAATCCTTGAAAATAGCTCATACTCATGTAAATAATATATTCACCATAAGTTTTATGTCCATCATAAGCAATCATTTTCATAAAAATGAATAGGAACCATGTGGAAATAAATATACCTACTGAGAGTTGCTTCCTATGATTATTCATGTTTTCTTCAATGCTTTAACATGTAGGAGTAAAAGTGTAAATGTGAAAACTTAGTAGTGGTTACTACCCACCAAAATTTTTATGCAAATCCTTATCCTTTAGTAGGAAATTAACTTTTCCACTTCATATGTTAATTTTCATTTTTTTCTAAAAATATAGAATTCACTCAAGTGGTAGGGACTGCACTTCCTGCAACACTTGTTAAGTTATAGATTTACAGATTTTGGAATTTCAATATAAAAAACATAACTTCATTAAGACAACCTTTCCAGGAAACTAGCCCTTGAGGTAACTTGACATTTTACTACATTAAAGCCTTAGTCACTCCCATGACATGGGAATGCATGCGACTAGGACCCTCCAGTCATTCCCATAGTAAGGCATGCCTGCGACTGGGGACTTTTCCTAGTAGTTATGTCCCAACGACTCTGAATTATGTGCCACTTTTTGAGGGCTAGGACTTAAGCCACTGCCCAGAACTCCATGAAACTTCCAGAAATGAAATGTAGCATTGAAAAAATGATACAAATGCAAATACTTGAACAAGGAATTGACTAGACGCCTGCTAGCCATGATAAATATTTCATCAAACATGTCACAAATGTGCATTTTAAATGTTAAAACAACAAATCTGAGCATAGGGGTCTCACACTTATCTGAGAATCGCTAAGAAGCATTGATGCCTCACCGCAATAACTGCATTACCATATATTAAGCCCTTCATTCATTGTACATTTAGTGATTATTCAAAACATGATGAGGGCCATACATTCTCATCACCATAAAACTCACTCATAACCAGAATATAACCAACAAAAATATCAAGGATATAACAGCCATATAAACCACATATAAACAAGTATATTTACCCATAAAATACCATGGAGAAAGAGCTCTTATTGATGATTTTATAGGCTGACCAGGTATGGGACTTACACAAACCACCCTACCATAAACTAGGTTGAACCAAATATTTCTTTCATCCAGTCATCCTCGTGCCATATTCCAAGCATGAATGTGAGATCTCATAAAGAAAATCAATCAAAACCAAACCAGGGCTTCCAAATGCCAAACCACCTCAACCTTCAACCAGTGGTTCTACCTCATAGTCGGACATCACCAAAGTTGTCCAGGGCTCTAGACCTTTTTTCCAACTAGGAATAGTAACTCAACCCATAGCTGCCATCGGGCTTCTAGAGTGTTTTTCCAACAAAGGCTTCTAGGACTAGTAACTCAACCGAAGTTGTTACAGGGCTTCCTGAGAGTTTTTCCAACCAAGGCTTCCAAGAACTAATAACTCAACCCATAGCCAAAGACACATGAAAACAAACCAAAAAACAAAAGTAAAACCTATAACACCATGACTATCTAGGAAATGACAAGTATAGGAAATCCCCCATACCAATTATAGATCATTACCAAATAACCACATGCATATGCTATGCATGCCAAAACTAGTAAGGAAATGATACATGCAACTTAGTACCTGCAAGAAAAATACTTTGTAGTTTTTGATCCCAACATCCTCTTGCACTTTCCTACTTTTCCTTTGCCTTATTTCTCCAAATCCCAAATATGTCACACTCCTCCAAAAGTGCTCCATTAAAACTCTAATTGTCTAAGAGTATGAGAGAGAGAGACAGAGAGAGAGAGAGAGAGAAATGAGAGCTCCAAAACTGAACTCATCAAAAGCTATGCACTGATCCTTAGAAGCCTTTTTATTAATGAGGAATTTATTTTCTTCAATTTTCCATTATTTTCCTTCATTTTCCTCCTCACATGAAACTTGTGACCTGCCACCTTCCTTTTCTCCTATTTTCCATTATTTTCATAAATAAATGCTAATAAATGCCACTTTTCCTTTCCAAAGTCTTTTCCAATTTACTTAGCATTAATAAACCAAATGAACACCTACTAGGATGTTTTTTCCCAACATTCAGATTGGAATAAGTGTCCCATAATTGTGGTTAATGTTTTTCCTTTATTAACTTTTATTACATGGAATTTTCACTAGGGTTGTTACAAATAAAATCTTATTCAAAGCCCCATAAATTATACTATTATCAAAACTACTTTCATTTACAAAATTACATTATTACACTATATCATACATCTCATGGTAAAATTTCCATTGGAAATATAAAAACAACTTAATCCATGTCCTTTAAATGATAAAATTAGTTTAACTAATTAATAGTCTAATAGATGAAACGATTTTTTCTAGCCAAAATCCAACAACATAATTTTAGTAGAATTGCACTTCCTTAATGTTTAAAATGCATTTTTAAAGGCATAAATAGATTCAGGGCCCTAAAAAACTTATAAGATACTCTATCTTTACCAATTAAATAATTTAAACTTATAATTTTTAAAAAACTCTATTATATTTTAGACAAAATTATAATAATAAAATATATTCAGAAGATAATAATTTTGTATACTAATTAAAATGCACATTTAATGAATAAAATAACACTCCTTCCATGAACATATAAAAATGTTAATTATTTCTGTAATAGTCTTGAGAGAAATCCACAATTTAGTCATCTCTAGATATTATGATTCAATTTGAGAGAGGTTATAGGATAAATATGGTAATAATTCATATGTGTGTGTGTGTGTGTGTTTAATATTTATTATTTGTTGACATTTGCAACAAGAAATATTGAAAATGGCAACAAGAAGAGCCCTTCTAATTTAATTTTCCCTTAATTAAATTATAAGGAAATTGTGATTCCACATCACATGAGAGCTTGTACGAGTTAAATAAGTCAGGAAGACTTATTTAGTTCGGTTAATTTGAGTTGAGGGTCAAACTAGAGGCATGCATAGTGTGTCCTACATTATAGGTGTCTTAGTTGAGTTTATTTCGAGTTGTAATTAATTAACTTAATTTATTTGAGTTAAAATTAGTTTACCTAGTCCGTGGGGTCTTGGATAGACTTTGATCGGGTGCTATGTTAAGGCACTCCTTGATGTGAAGTCACCAATTCAATTCCCTGCCCCGATCTGGGTGATATATTAGACATGATGAAGATGTAGTCTTACCAAGCTTACAAAAAAAAATCAGTTTACCTAGTTTTAATTGATGGGGGAACTAGTGAGAGGTCTAGTCATTTAAATCTAATTTGATTCACATGTAGTGATCAATCAAATAACTGATATTTCACTAAAAATATCTCATGCATATCAGTTTTGAGGAAGACCCAGTTGAGATTGGAGTTAAAGGGAAGTGTACTATCAATTGTATAATTATTCGGGTTGTACAGATGGCGCATGTAGTCAGAGGAAGAGCCTAAAGGAACTGCGCAATCCAATGGTGGAAAATTCCTATTAAATAGGGGCCTAATTCCTCATTGAACTGCGTAAGGAAGCGAGAGCTTGGAAGGCTAGGAAATTGGTTAAGTATTGGCAAGAGTCAACCTCGAAAGTAGTGAGACAGACAAAGATACGGTAGAGAACTCTCAATCCTGAGAGAAGCATCGTATTTTTCTCATATTATTTGACTTATGCAATATATAGATAACAGGGATTTTAGCTGGGGATTTCCCTAGATAAATCTGTGTTGTGAGATTGAAATTCTTTCTTTTTCTTATTCATGTGATTATGAGATCGCAATTGGTTTCCGCAATTTGTAGAGTAGATTCAAGTATTTCGTTTTAGCATATGACAAGATTAGATGAATCTACATGGATTTTATACATGGTATTAGAGAAGAAATCACAAGAGAAGAGAAGAATTCAAAGTTTTCCTTGCAGGTGAATCAAATTTATAGTATCATTCTTCAAATCTAGCAGGATGTATTTCTATGGAGTGAGAATCAAATATGTCGTTGAGGGTAGTTCAAATTATAGTGCTTGGAAGGAAATGATGTACATGGTGTTGAAAGATAATTAGCTGAAGGAATTCATAGATCATGATATCTCAAAGCCTCCAACATCTGATGCTAAAGATCTAGCAAAGTGGAAGAAGTGTGTAGCAAGAGCCAGGAGGTTCATCCCAGAGGGTGTGAGAGGCCACATAGTATTGAAACTACATGGAAAAGAGACTCCATTTTTTATGTGGAAGACTCTCAATGAGCTACTCATTAATAGAAATGAAGCTGAAAAAATTTAACTGATGAAGAAATTGACGATTGAAGACAATGGGTATTAGGTAGTCTTCAGAGATGGGAAGGCCTACCTCAAGCATCTTGCATCATGTCAAATCAAGTAATTTGATGTCAGGATCAAGAGCCTCTACATATTAGAGGAATATTCATGCAAATCCTTGAGGATCAAGGCGTGGATAAGAGATGTTGTGGTTAAGAAGGAGAATGATTTAACTCTCATGAGGAAACATCAGTCAGTTGACAGTTGGGTTAACCACAAGAATGATGATAAGTCAGAGACCTCCAGTAGGAGGAGAGTTTGAGCCAAGTGGGCAGAGGGAGTACATGCAACCATACATCTAGGAGAGAGGTGGAGTGATGTGAAGAAATAGTCCCAAGAGTGCAGAAATTTGGGTAGGGTAAATTGAGATGTCTTGTCTCATGGATCATTACCTTGCTACGAGGGGCCCATAGTACACAGTAGTAGGATGGATGAGTGTCGGTTGATGTTGTCAGATGTCAGAGTGACAATATATATTAGCAATAATAAGATACTAGGGTGCACAGTTTAGAGTTGGCAGCAATGTAGATGGCATAATGCAGAGTCAGTAGCAGTGCAAATTTTTCAGTAGACAAGTGCAGTAGCTAGTAATAGGTAGAGACTCTTATGAAAGATGCATTATACTGGTCACAGTTGATTCAGTTTGGATGATTTTCAGTTTCAAAATTTATAGTAAACAACAACACTAGATAGAAGTGTTGCATGCAGAACATTCCAAAGGTACCATATCGAGATAGAGTTGAGATACTTTCTTGTTGAGAGGGAGTGTTGAAATTTGCAACAATAAATATTGAAAATGGAAACAAGAAGAGGCTTCTAATTTAATTTTCCCTTAATTAAATTAGAAGGAAATTGTAATTCCACATCACATGACAGCTTGTACAATTTAACTAAGTCGGGAAGACTTAGTTAGTTTAGTTAATTCGAGTTGAGGGTCAAACTAGAGGTATGTAGAGTGTCTCCTACATTATATGAGACCTGGTTGAGTTTATTTTGAGTTGTAATTAATTAACCTAATTTATTTGAGTTAAAACCAGTTTAACCAGTTCTAATTGATGGAGGAACTAGTGAGAGGTCAAGTTAATTAAATCTAATTTAATTCACATGTAATGATCAATCAGATAACTGATAATTCACTAAAAATAGCTCATGCATATTAGTTTTGAGTAAGACCTAGTTGAGATTAGAGTTAAATTGAGGTGTGCTATTAGTTATATAATTATCCGGGTTGTACAGATGGTGCATGCACTCAGAGGAAGAGCCTAAAGGAACTGCGAAATCCAATGGAGGAAAATTCCTATTAAATAGGGGGCTAATTCCTCATTGAATTGTGCAAGGAAGAAGGAGCTTGGAAGCACAGGGGCATCACTCACAAAGAAATATTATATCACGTGCATTCATATTGTGGTAAAAAAAATTTTAAAAATCACAAAACATTATATTGGCTATATAACTAGGGGTGAGTGGGTTTTCATTTATTATATAAAAATATAAATATTTTGAGGTATTTTTTTAAATTTTTTTGGGCCAAACAGGTTTGGGAAGGTCGTGGGAAGGCCAAAGAGCCTGGAGGAGGTGGGAGGAGCGGGGTTAGGGAGGTAAATGCACTTCTGAGTTCTCAGCTTCGACATGCTTCGATTGACTTCGATTGGTCTGTGAGAGGGTTAGGGAAATATCATGCATAGGATTGGCTTTGGCTGGTCTGTGAGAGGGTTAGGGAAATATAGCAAGGAGGACTGGCTTCAACTGGTCTAGGAGAGGGTTAGGGAAACATCATGCAGAGGATAGGGTTGTTCTGTGATAGGGTATAGGAAATTGCATGGAGGAGAGTGGGAGGAGAGTTATTTGACTTGGACATCGACTCAGCAAGAGGAAGACTTGGAGATCGACTCAACAAGAGGAAGATATGGAGATTGACTCAGCAAGAGGAAGAGATTGACTCAGTAAGAGATCTATTGAACATTCGAGCAGATCAACTTAGAATTCGAGCAAGATATCAACTAAGCAAGAGAGAACAGAAGAAACTTGCCATCTTGTGCCAAGAACTACAGAAACAGGTGACTTGTTTCCACCTTAAACCAAATCAATATTCAAATAAATTCCTCCAAATACTGTAAATGATTCCAAGCGCATTCTCTCCATCGAACAGGACACATTGACCTAGAAAAAAAACCCACCAAGAGCTAGGGACATGCACCTCAAGACCACACTTTTCCTTAAGCCTTGAGCCTTGAGCCATTCAACTTTTTCTAGCAAACCATGTCAAGAAGAAAATGTATAGTCCTTACTGTCTTCTTTTCTGGAAGCCCAACTAGCATGTAATGTCAAACATAAAATATCAGTACCAGATATTGCTAAATTGTATCATAGATGATGAATAAGTAATTGATGTTAATGGAATGGGACACTACTCGAAGTAATTACATTGGAATAGTATTTTTTTTGTATGGTTGTTTCTTGCGCCTAATATTTTTTTTTGACATATAATGAAGGTCATACAAACTTCAAAGATATTATTAGCCCTTGTACATTATAAGTAGATTTATTGCATATATGTAAGTAGCTCAATAATCATATGGACAGAAGTAGAGGGTGCATGCATGTGACTGCATTAAGAGAGTTTAGAGTGTTAGCTTTGTATTTAAAAAGAGCTTTCTAGTTCAGATTGGCATAGTTTCTACGTTTAGCCCGAGCGGATGAGCTGGAGGAGTATACAATTTTAGTTAAGAATCCTTCTTATTTTTCTTAGATGCATTATTCTAGGCATAGTTTAGGGTTATAACAAAGGGATGGTTGCCATTCTATTTATGTAAAACCTAGCCTTCTTTATCTATAAAAGAAGGCAGGGCAAGTTCACTAGAGAACATACATAGAGAGTGTTGTGTTATATTTCTTCTTTTATTTAATTAAATATGCAATTCAGAATTGTAAATTTGTACTCTTTGTTATATGCAATTCAGAATTGTAAATTTGTACTCTTTGTTCATACTTCCAGATTTATTGGTTGTAAATCTAGCATTATGATTTCTGCATTTTGAAGGGAGTTAATCAAGTTTCCTCTTCCAAGTTTTGGGGTTTCATTTTTGAGGTTGCACATATACTTACCATGTTCAAAATTGGTTACTCCAAGGGTTATTTTTGCATACATTTTTTTAAGAAATAAATTTTTTAAATTGTGGGCCTTTGCTCCAAAACCTAATCCAACACTTCCCAACCACTCGCATGCACTTATGAGACATGTAATTATGTAAGTTCATGTTTCACCACACCTTGACAAACAATATTACACCATCACATATATTAGAATCCTTATCATTAGTATCATTTGTCACTCTTTTCCTCTTGTCTAGCCTTTGCATGTAACTCGATTCTATAGGGACATTAGTCAGCACTGTCGAATTTGATCAAACTACCTAATTGAAGTGTTAAAATATGGTAGAAAAACTTGAACATGCCTAATCAATGATTTTGGTTTGAGTGAAGTGTACATTTTTGTAAGGCCATGACAAAGGAGTTTAACAATCAACACCACCGACACTAGGGCACATATAGGGCTTGGTGCTCTTGATTAAATGGAAGTCACATACCCTCATATGTGATAGAATCTAATGAAATTCTGCAATCCCATTGATTCTGAAATCCTAAAAACTACGAAGTCTGCCAAATTTTAAATGGGATATGAATATTTTCTCCATATGAAGTCTGATATGGTTGTAAGTATAACCACTCTCAAACATCCTTTAACAATGAATGGTAATGTTAAAATTTTTAGCAAAAAACCCTTTCTTTAAGAATTTAACATTACCAGTAGGGAACATCTAAGGAGAGCCTAGGGAGCATCCAAGGAATTTCTAGCGAGTGTGACAGGAGCATGTATGGGAGGGCAGTGTGGCACATCGGAGTGTGGCTGTTCCAAATTTCCAGGTAACATGAAAATTGATGTTGGAGCATAGTTCCATTTTTTGGGAACATGATCAAAGGGATACTCTTATAGTTCCCCCACTCGAAGTAACGTTTTGGGGCCTGTAGCAGGGGTGGGGGGTTCTTGCAACACTTTTATGTATCAATTTTATGGGGTAATGTGCATGGACCTCAACATGCTTCATATTTCTATGTGAAATAATATTCTCATCAACTTGTATTTCACTTTGATTGTCACAATATACTATAATATATTCCATATGAGAAAACCAAAGCTCTCCCATGAAGTTGCAAATCCAAACTACCTCAATTCCAATAATCACCACTCCTTTGTATTTAGCTTGAGTGGTTGACAAGGAAAATTATTGCTCCTTTTTACATGATATTACAGTCAGACCACATCTAGATTCTAGCAGTTAACTTTTGGTCATCCCATCACCAAATTTGTCAGAGTTTATCTGAAATGGATGATCTGAATACTATCTATTTTTAAACTTTATAATGGAAAATTAATTTGGCAAAGTTTGAAATTTTGAATTAAATGTCCAAAAGGCAAAGCCATGGAAGATGAAACTAATCATCTTGATGGTTGGCCTTCCAAGGCAGCTTTATTAAAATAATATCACCGAAGACAAAGGATAGAGGAAGATATATGAAAGCAAATGCATCTTGGGAAGAACAACAGTAGCAGAAGAATCAAGTCTCAGGAAGAAGAAACATAGTTGAAGATCAGACAATGAAGGAGAAATTAAGGTTGTCCATGCATGAGTAGAAGGTTGTCATTGAGCCAAATAAATCTGCAAGAAATTTCTAGTGAGTAAGAATGCACCAAAACATTTGATTAGATTTCATATCTCAACCTTTCTAGCAATTACTTGAGCATAATAAAATTCCCATCACATGATGGTTTTCTCATTTGGCATTCCACAATAGCATCCTTGTGTCTATTACGTGGATGTCTAAATTTTGTGTGCTTACATTGGTTGGTTAATTCCTGTGTGTAAATTGTATAGTAGAATAAAATTTGTGGGTTACAAATACAGACCCATTTGCTTTTTCAAATCACCCAAACTGATAATTAAATTCTAATGCCACATTCCCAATATGTTTTTCTTTCAACGCAACACTAAAATTCATTTGTTGGCATCTTTATTGGATTGTTTCCAAGGAAGATATGTATGTGCATTGTGTTGGTGTCAGTAAGTAATTACAATGCTATTGTTAATGTGTTGGATCACTAGCTAGTGGTACTCCACAAATTAGATATTGGACTGATTGTTGGGTTTAAATTAATTTCTTGAATGTTATGTATCCCACATCTTACATCATCATATAAAATATGAAACTTTGTCTGAGCATGGGAACACTCCACATTGGTTGGCATTCCACCTATAACTATATGTCTCAGTATATGCTCATTTTTATCTATTACAACAACCACATTGGAAAATTCAGATATGCATACTATATTGGTTACACTGGTGTTTTTCTTGGAAGCCTTCACTAGAATAAAATGACTTCCCCAATAATCTAAGTCTACTTATAAATTGATATTGATCTCTAACTAGAGGCATAAGGTTGTCCATGCATGAGTAGAAGGTTGTCACTGAGCCAAAGCAATCTGCAAGAAATTTCTAGTGAGTAAGAATCCATGAAACTATTTGTTTAGATTGCATATCTCAGCCTTTCTAGCAATTACTTGAGCATAATAAAATTCCCATCAAATGATGGTTTTCCCATTTGGCATTCCACAGTAACATCCTTATGTCTATTACATGGTTGTCTAAATGTTGTGTGCTTGCTTTGGTTGGTGAACTTTTGTATGTAAATTTTATAGTAGAATGCAATTTGTGGGTTACAAACATAGTCCCATTTTCTTTTGCAAATCACCCCAAACTGATAATTAAATTATAATGCCACATTCCCAATCTGTTTTTATTTTAACACAACACTAAAATTTATTTGTTGGCATCTTTATTGGATTGTTTCCAAGGTAGATATGCATGTGCATTGTGTTGGTGTCAATGAGTAATTACAGTGCTATTGTTAATGTGTTGGATCACTAGCCGGTGGTACTCCACAAATTAGCTATTGGACTGATTGTTGGGTTTAAATTAATTTCTTGATTGTTGTGTATACCACATCTTACAACATCATATAAAATCTGACACTTTGTCTGAGCATGGGAACACTACACATTGGTTGGCATTCCACCTATTGCTATATGTCTCAGTATATGCTCGTTGTTATCTATTAAAACAACCACATTGGCAAATTCAGATATGCATATTATATTGGTTACACTGGTGTTTTTATTGGAAGCCTTCACTAGAATAAAATGACTTCCCCAATAATCTAATTCTTCTTATAAATGCATATTTATCTCTAACTAGAGGCATATGGTTGGCATCTTAGTAAATAATTAATTAATTTCTGGTTTCTTGTAATTGGACATAGGGATGATTTTTGAATGAGTGATGTATAAGTACATTTAAACAAGGAAAATATTACACTTTCAACTACCATTGTAAGTGACCAATTGATGTGTTGTATTTGGCATAGTAGTGTGCTATTATGCAAATTATATTTCATTTAGAATAGAGTGTTGTAAATGTGTAAATGAGTATTTGGCATAGTAGTGTGCTATTATGCAAAGTCTACATAAGTAAATGAGTAGATTCATAAATGGTTACAACGTTGGGCTTGAATCCTTAACAAATTTCTTGGGATATATCTGCATCTATTTTAATTGTTGGTTTTATTAATGGTCATAGTTATAGCTACTTGTGTGCAAAAAATAGAGTTTTGTTTGGTTTACATTATTAGAGTGCTTTGCAGTAAACATAGTTTTGTTTGGTTCGCAGTATTAGAGTGTTGGGTTGAACCTTTACCATAAACACAATTTGGGAATTTAGTTGGCAGTGGTTTATCCACCACATGCAAAGTAAACAAAGTAGTGAGCAAGTCTGAAGAAAAAGAGGATTACATTGTTTATTTCCATGGACGATTTGTGTTGGTAAAATTAGTGGTGGCCAGAATGCAATGTTTATTTCTAATGATGATTACATAGTATAATTCCCTTCTTTACAGATTAGTGTTTTTATATCTGACCGATTGATTTGAATTTCTGCTGAAGACTTAATGCCAAACCTATATGCACCTTTGATATATTGATAAACCCTCTTTGTAGTATTCATATGGATTTCCATCAAATCCTACATGAACCTGGAGGTCGGACTAATGGTGAAGGCAATATCAATTTGACTATAAATCAAATAAATGAGACTACCAACACATTGAATTTCAAAGAAGCACAATCCTTAGTCATCTTAGCTTCTAACTGAAATGGAGTAGAATGAGGCTTACAGATATTCCATTTTAAATAATTTCAAGATATCCAAAGCATAATTTGGCTGAGAAATGAAGATACTATCATCAATTGTGACTTTAAACTTAAGTTGTATCACTATTATTTCTTGTGATAGTAAAATCATCCACATGAATAACAATTAAGAGAGCTACATCATTCACATGTAACCATAAATATTGTGATCTATGTTAGGATGGCTCAAACCAAGTTACAAAATAAAACTATTAATATTATGTTTTCATATGCTAGGTGCTTGTAATCATTGAGAGGATGCATGTCATGGGGAAACTATGCAATATAACTCCTGAGATAGTTCACAATTTGCTTGAAACCTTGTAGATCAAGGTTGATATTTGGTGGTGGCCAAATAACAATGGTTGAAAAATTCATTGGATCAATGCTTAGTCCATCATGGTTCACACAAAAATCCAAGATAATCAAGTTCCTTATACCCAAATTCACGCTTCTTCATGTTCAAAAATAGCTTTTCATATGTTGCAAACCCTTGGTATGGTCATCCTAGGTCTGGTTGAAAATTAATATGTCGAATTACACAATTAAAGTTGAGTCAAGATGTGGTTATAACAATTTTTTCATCGTCCCATGAATGCTGCAAGGCCATTGGTAACATTGAATGGCATCAGTGGCCATGCAAGCAGTCCTTATCACATCTTGAAGGATGTCTTCCACATAACCTTTGTCTTGATACATATTTGATGATAACTAGACTTGAGGTTGATATTACTGAAATATTTGTCTCCCTAAAGTTGAGTTAATAGGTTTTCAATGTGTGATAATGGATA
Source organism: Pinus albicaulis (assembly GCA_034641835.2). Taxonomy (NCBI): domain Eukaryota; kingdom Viridiplantae; phylum Streptophyta; class Pinopsida; order Pinales; family Pinaceae; genus Pinus; species Pinus albicaulis. The sequence continues at coordinate 1,358,656,103 of CM076584.1, read as the reverse complement.
TTAGTTCTTTATTATGATTCTTCTCAAGATTAGATGGTCCACATAGATTCTCCATGTGCCATCGTTCTTAGAAACTAGAACTATGGTGGATCCACAAGGTAGTTCCAAAAACATAGAGATCAAGCATTGTCCTTACCCATTGGTAGCTCCAAAAACATAAAAATGTCTCTCTCAAACTCCCTAGATACTAGCAAACAATAACTTGAATAAAATTCATTTCATACCAGCGAACAGTAAAATTTATGAGGGTTTGGTTTTGACCTCTTTAGGACACGAAAAAATGTTGTAAATAAGGCCAAAATTGAGGCAGATATAGGGCCTAAAATTTCTTATAGGTTTGTCAACGTTTGACTCAATAAATAAAGTCTCAAATCTATTTTAGTACTCTGTTTTATTTCTACTTTTAGTTCTATTTGAGGAATCCATAGATAGTACATTTTGAATCAAGGTGTTTCATCACAATAGTAAGAGTTCTTCATGTTTTTTGGGGCTTTGAATTGAAAGTGCGTACCTTTCTTCCTTGCACTTTTTTTCATAATAAACCAATATTTTTGTGGAATTTTACTTACTTTTTCAATAATTTTTGTGCAAAAACAGATGGAGTTGTATTATAAAATTGCTACCGATGAAGATAAATATGTCATTGGCATTGTCAGGTGTCGAGAAGGTTGTACATTTGTTGAAATCCATGATGAAATTGTGGATGATGAAATCGTTGGATATGTAGAAATTATATAAAAGATGCATGTATATTTCCAGATTCTCCTAATCTAACAATATTTATCTTCTTGCTAAATACATAATCCTTCCACTGTTAATCTTTTGCGGAAATTTAAAACAATTGCAAACACATGAAGCAATAAAAACAATCGCACATAACACAGTTGTTAACGGGAAAGCCTAAAGCTGAAAACCCAAACTATCATACATTATGTATCATGGAGATCATGTAACAATCTCATACAAAGCTTAGTACATTAAGCTCTCAGTATAATCAATCGTCACACACTAATCAGAAGAAATCTACAAATCCATGCACAGATTTCTTGCCACCTGATAGCCTGCCTCCACTGCGCAATCCCTGCTGAAGAAGACCCTTGAATGAATTTGAATCTACCTTTATTACACTGCGCAATCCTCATTTACAACTCCAATGTGTGTGTGGTGCAATAAATGCATCACTAAAGTCACAACAGATAGTCCATCTTGCCCTTTCACCTATCTCTCCACTGAGTCTCCACTGGAACTGACATGCATTGTAGTTAACTATTGTATTTGTTAAGTTGATTAATGAGTTATTATTTGTGAATTAATTAACTAATTAATTCACTCCACTCTCACTAGTGTATCATTCAGTTAGACTAGATACAACTAGCTCAACTGAGCTTAACTCCATTAACTGAGTTAAACTGAATAACAACTCCATGAACTACTCTTCCAACTCTATCATAACTTTTCCACTTCAGTTCTAACTGATTCCTCCATGCATGAACCACCAGTAAACCCTAGGAATTGCGTAATTCCTTCAGCCCACTAATTTTCCAAATCTATACACTGAAATTAAGTGCTCCAAGAGAATAATTTGATGTTTATTGTCGAATTATTATCAAGAGCTAATAATAATCGACACTTCTGTTTTTAGATCAACAATCTATAAATAGACTTTGCCCGATATTCTAAAAATATAATTTCATCTATTTTTTCAACTTGACCAACCATCCACAAATAGCATCCAGCAACTTTTGAAATATGATCACCATGTCTAAAAATATACATAGTCAAAAAATAGACTTACACTAAAAATAGCCTGCGGGCCCACTTAGTGAAGGTGACTGATTTTCACTAAGCTCATCATCTTGTTTAATCTCAACACTCCCTCTCAACAAGATAGGGATTATCCTTCACCCCGATCCTGCCTCTATGGTATTCGAATTTTCTCTTGGTGAGCGCCTTCATTAGAATATCTGCATCCTGATCTTCCGTAGGAATGTACTGAAGCAACATGATCTTCTGCTACACACAATATCTGATATGATGATACCAGATATCAATATGTTTAGATATATCATGAAACATAGGATTAATCGAGTTTTTAATGCAACTCTGATTATCACAATGTATCACTGTAGGATCTAAATGTGAACCGAACAAACCAACCAAGATCTTCCTCATCCAGATAGCCTCACATGCAGCTTGACTTGCTGCCATGTATTCTGCTTCCACTGAACTGAGTGCCACGAATATTTGTTTCCTATTGTACCAAGAAAATGTTGTAGATCTAATAATGAAAACCCCTCTTGATGTGCTCTTTCTGTCTGTTGCGCCGCCTGCCCAATCTGCATTCGTGAAGCCATGCAACTTCACCTCATCTGTCTTTCTGTACCATAATCCATACTCAGATGTGCCCCTGAGATACCTCAAGACATGCTTGCCTGCCTTCCAAAAGAGCTTGGTAGGCTTAACCATTGCTTGTGAAAGTTGGTTCACCGCATAGCATATGTACGGTCTTGTATTAACTAAATACATGAGCGAACCCACCAACTGTCGATAAACAGTGGCATCCACTACCTCTGTTGATGTAGCATCCTCTTTCCTCCAATTTCCTGGAAGAGGAGTGTCGATAGGCTTGTAGCCTTGCATGTGAAACTTCTCCAATATCTCCCGAGCATACTTGCCTTGAAACAAAAAAAGTTCACCTTCCCGCTGCAATATTTCCAATCCAAGGAAATAATGAAGGAGGCCCAAATCCTTCATCTCAAACTCCTTTGCAAGATCTGCCTTGCATGAGTGTATCAATTGCTCATCACCCGTTAGTATTAAATCATCAACATAAAGAACAATGATTAAAATCTTACCCTCCACCACAATTTGGTACAGGTTTGCATCCGCCTCACTCTTAGTGAAGCCAAGTCCAGTGAAATAGATGTTGATCTGTGTGTACCAAGCACGTGTTGCTTGCTTCAGCCCATACAGTGCTCTTTTGATACTGCACACATGCGATTCACTGTTGAAGATTTCAAATCCTTCAGGCTGCTTAATGTATACCTCTTCCTCAATGATCCCATTAAGGAACACAATCTTCACATCCATCTGATGAATGTGCCAACCCATCTGCACTGAGAGAGGAAGGATGGTCATTATGGAAGAATACCGTGTGACAAGTGCAAAGGTTTATTCATAATCAATCCCCTCGATCTGTGAGAAGCCCTAGGAAACAATTATTTCCTTATACTTCTCGGCGCTCCCATCAGTAGCTTGCTTAACCTTTTAGATCCATATTGATCCTACAACTGATTTACCCACCGGCCTTGGAACAATCTCTTAGGCACCGTTTCTGGAAATGGAGTCATACTCCTCCACCATGGCATCTACCCATGTGGGCTCCTGCGCTGCTTCTTCAAAAGAATATGGCTCTATCACGATACACTTGCTCATAAGAGCCATGTATCCAGTAAATCAGTCACGTGACTATCTATGTCTGCATTGTGATGTAGGGACTCCTACATGCTGTGCCACATCAAGCTTCAGTCTCTCAGCTTCTGTGGTATGCTTTCTGCCTTGTTTGATGTTTGGTTCTACATGAGTGGACTCCTCCACTCCATGAATCTCCTCCTGTTGCTGATCCACATCTAGAGGCTCATATTTGGGAACAAGAAGTTCCTCCTCTGCATGCAAGTGTAGCTCCCTCTCAAGTGACAACTTCATGGCTTTCACCTCATTGAATTTTATATCTCGTCGCACCACACTCATCCGACTATCTGGGAAATGCACACGATAATTATGGGGTGTTTTTGTGTACCCCACAAATATCCCAGCTTCTACAGTCGGCTCCAGCTTCTTCCTAGCGTCCATTGTCACATGAATGTAAACATATGAGCCAAAAATATTCAAATGAGAAATATCAGGCTTCTTACCAGTAAAATCTTCTTCAGGTGTACTCATGCCAAGTACTCTATGAGGACAACAATTTTGCACATAAACTGCAGTGTTGCATGCTTCCGCCCACAAGTGCATCGGTAGGCCCTGGTCTTGCAGCATAGCTCGTGCAACACCCATGATCGTTTTTTTCTTCCTCTTCGTGACCCCATTATGCTGTGGGTTATGAGGCGCTATGAGTTCTCTTCGAATTCCTTCTTTGCTACAAAATTTTTTGAATTCGCCTGAGATATATTCACCACCATTATCACTCCACAGAGCTTTCACTTACTTCCCTGACTCCTTCTCCACCAATGCTTTAAACTCACAGAACTTTGAGAATGTTTCACTCTTCTTCTACATGAAGAAGATCCAAAATCTACGAGAATAGTCATAAAAAAAAATAACATAATACCTGTGTTTTGCTGTTGAAGAAACCGAGAAATTTCCACACACGTCTGTGTGAATTCTCTCAAGGATCACTGAAGCACGGTTCTCCTTCTCATGAAAGGTGGTCTTCATAAAATTACCCACAGTACATCCCTTGCACTGATCTGACTACACAAGAGTACCCTTGGGAAGTCCAGTAGAAATCTGCTGCAAAATCTTCAAAGCGCCATGGTGACGATGGCCCAATCTCCTGTGCCATAATTTTCCCTTATCCCATCTCACCACTTCTTCTGCTTTACCCATCATTACAGCATATCCATCTACCTCCAGCTTGTAGAGATTATTAACTCGAATCCCTATCCTCTTGGTTTGACCCGTTGTTTTATGTCGCAGGAAAGCTTTTCCATCACTAAAAACAATGGCATAACCTTTGTCTTCCAACATTGCGACCGAGACCAAGTTATTCTTCAGACCTGGAACATGCATAACATATTTCAATAGAAATGAATTACCTGAATCCCTCTCAAAGGTAATGGTCCCAATTCCGGTCACATTTCATCGACCATCATCGCCCATCTCTATATACATTTGAAGGTCCTTCTCCTCCAATTCACTAAACAACTCCTTGTCTCCTGTCATATGGAAAGACGCACCACTATCAAGATACCACACCGATCCCATAGAGCTTAAAACCAAGCATGTGATCAAAGAGAAATCAAGTTCAAATTGTGAGGCTAAGGCCTCTCCAGCTGCAGCTCCAGTAGCCTTCTTTTTCTTCTTCTTCTGTGGGCAGTTAGTGGCGAGATGCCCATGTTCATGACAGTGAAAACACTTCACCTTGGAAAAATCCTCCTTCTTGCCTTTAGCTTTGGATTTTGAACGAAATTTATTCCCCTTCCCTTTCCTTGCTTTGGCAACCAAAGTGAAATTCTCTTCATCTTCATTATTAGATGAAGAGCCATCCCTGGTACTTCACCTTATCTCCTCCTGCACAAGATCTGACCAAAGTCTCTCCTATCTCAACAGTTTCTCTCGTCCATTGACAGCGTCTTCGTAGCTATGCCAACTATTTGGAAGCCCAAGGAGAGCTAAGCTCACCAAGTCTTCATCATCAATAGTAATCCCCACACTTCCCAGTACATCCCTATAATGGACAAAATTCGTGAGATATTTTGGAATATTGTCACCCTTCTCCATTTTTATTTTTCTGAGCTTATCTTTCAGCGCCAACTTCCTATGGTCGCTACTACTTTGGAAAAAATCTATAAAAGCCTTCCACATTGCAAATGGAGTGGCTTTCCCATGAAGGCTGGACACAATATGGTCCTTCACACCTTCCAACAGAATTCTTCTTGTCTTTGCTACCTTCTTTTTCCATGCATCAAGTAATGCAGAATCGCTAGATCTCGGTTTAGGAACATCGCTATCGATGAACTCCTTCAGCCCATTATCTTCCAACACTACCTCAATCATATCCTTCCAGGCTATGTAATTTGAGCTGCCATCAAGGGCATACTCCAATCGCAACCTGTTGAAAGACATTTCAATGTATACTCAACTGTCGCACCAAGAATTTTCTGCAGCAAATTCAAATTTTCCACCAGCACAAACTCAACAATTCTTCACAATTGCAATCTTCAAGAATTAACACTGTGCTGATACCATGTAGAAATTATATACAAGATGCATGTATATTTCTAGATTCTCCTGATCTAACAATATTTATCTTCTTGCTAAATACAAAATCCTTCCACTGTTAATCTTTTGCGGAAATTTAAAATCAATTGCAAATACATGAAGCAATAAAAACAATCGCACATAACACAGTTGTTTAATGGGAAAGCCTGAAGCTGAAAACCCCAAATATCATATATTATGTATCATGGAGATCATGTAACAATATCATACAAATCTTAGTACATCAAGCTCTCAGTATAATCAATCATCACACACTAATCAGAATAAATCTGCAAATCCATGCACTGATTTCTTGCCACCTGATAGCCTGCCTCCACTGCGCAATCCTTGCTGAAGAAGACCCCTGAATGAATTTGAATCTACCTTTCTTGCACCGCACAATCCTCATTGGCAACTCCAATGTGTGTGTGGTGCAATCAATGCATCACTAAAGTCACAACAGATAGTCCATCTTGCCCTTTCACGTATCTCTCCACTGAGTCTCCAATGGAACTCAGATGCACTGTAGTTAACTGTTGTATTTGTTCAGTTTATTAATGAGTTATTATTTGTGAATTAATTAACTATTTAATTCTCTCCACTCTCACTAGTGTATCATTCAGTTAGACTAGATACAACTAGCTCAAATAAGTTTAACTCCATTAACTGAGTTAAACTGAATAACAACTCCATGAACTACTCTTCCAACTATGTCATAACTTTTCCACTTCAGTTATAACTGAGTCCTCCATGCATGAACCACCAGTAAACCCTAGGAATTCCGTAATTCCTTCAGCCCACTGATTTTCCAAATATGTACACTGAAATTAAGTGATCCAAGAGAATAAGTTGATGTTTCTTGTCGGATTATTATTAAGAGCTAATTATAATCTACACTTCTATTTTTAGAGCGATGATCTATAAATAGACTTCACCCAATATTCTAAAAATAGAATTTCATCTATTTTTCCAACTTGACCAACCATCCACAAATAGCATCCTGCAACTTTTGAAATATGATCACCATGTCTAAAAATAGACATAGTCTAAAAATAGACTTACACCTAAAAATAGCTTGTGGGCCCACTTAGTGAAGGTGACTGATTTTCCCTAAGCTCATCATCTTTTTGAATCTCAACAAGATACCCTTTTGATTTTATCCAGGATGGATTAGCTTTAAATCCAAATCAAGAGAAGAAATGGAAAGTTTATACAACACTTTTAGGCATCAAGAGGAAACTAGGCACATTTGATGTGCAAACAATAGGTTCAAATGTAGTGGAAAGAATACCAATCTTTGAAAAAATTGAAGAGAATGTGGAGATACCTATGCATAAACAACCAAGAGTTGAAAATATGTCTTTTTGAGTGGAACAAACCATAATTGTTGATCCTAGTGTATTGGCATATTGGGAAAAAAAAGTGAAAAGTTTAATGGAAGAGTTTGTCAATAAGAAACTTACTCTCAAAGTATATTCAGAAAAGGGAGAATCTAAAACAAAGATCCATTGTGAAATTTGTGACATTGATTATGGAATAGGTGATGTATCCTTGGTTGCACGAACAATGCGCAACTTCAAAAACCATCATATGAAAACATGGTCCTATCAACAATGCCTTTCAACGTCGAGTGGTAGTGAAATTCCTTCGTGTAACAAAGTAAAAAAAACAACGATGGTTGGAGATCGATTTCATATTGATCAAGAAATCAAACTTCTTGATGATTTCAACTAGACAAAAGAGCCTAATTTGTTCAAGGTGGTGTGTTTGGTCAATTTAGTGTGTCCTAAATTGCTACATTAATTTGTCAATCCGGGATTCGTAAGCTGACGAAGTGTGGCGCACTATATATGCAAGATAACCTATCTCTTACTTTTTGTCGTTTTTGGGTTTTTTATTTATATTGGGGGTTTTTATCTTGGTTGGTTTCCTAATGTGAGATGGAAATTCTAGAAGACAAGTATGGATATAAATGTTCAAGGCAATGATGTCCTTTATAATGATTTCCCAAACTTCAAACCTCAAAAGGGTTTTAAAACATGCAATGACAAAATTAATTCCTAAAAGAAAATGAAAATGTGCCACTATACTAGTCAAACAAACAGTGAACTATTGATCATGAAACCCATTACCCTTGTTGCTGTCTAAATACAAAAGAAATTGTGCTCAAAGAAATCCAAGAATTGCAAGCAAAGTAAAGCTAAAATCAAATTACATCAACTCATATTCTGACCCCTCACCATTAGTCTCGCTATGGCTTTCGGAGGTAACTGATAATGACATGAGCAATTTAATATATGACTTGCAGAAAAATAAACTAATATCAAACTACACACTCATACTTCAATCCCTCAACATTAGTCTCGCTATGGCTTTCGGAGGTAACTGATAATGACATGAGTAATTTAATATCTAATCTAACTAATAAAGAAAATGTACAAAACTGAAATAAATAAAATAGTGCTGGAATTAAAAGCTAAGACAAATAAATCAGCAGAAGGACAAGACTGATTCCATGTCATTAGTCATTGTAAAACTATGTGCAAATGCCCGGGCTACCTACTGTAATCTGGAACAAAGACACTGATCAGTTAACAGCAGTATAAAGCATGAAAAATTATGGACATAAATAAAACGTTAATACCATAAGAGATGTAATATATACACGTGAATAACTATGGCATAATGAACGTAAGGAAATAAAGCATGAAACTATACAGCAATAAAAAAAACCTCGGCATGTGCAGGGGCCCTCTGCACAATCCTCAGGCAACAGCTATCAACCACGAATTATGCTTATGAACAAAGTCTTCTCATGTATTCAAAACGCAGTCATAACAAGGAAATAATGTCAGGCACAGTGGGCTTTCTTTTCAGCAAAATTACATTACAGAAGCTAGCTACTATGCTTATGAGAACGCATTATTTATAACAGAGGATGACATAACTACTTTCCTACAATCTACGCTGATAAAAGACACGTGAACAACCACGTCGAGAAATCCAGCATTATGGCTGCCGTGAAGATTAAATTTATGGAGCGTGGCTGTTGGATTCGGCTTATGGAGCAGTTCACAGGTGTTGATATGTCCCCTGAGATTTAGGAACGGCCACGCAAGTCTTCACGTGGTGAAAAATGGAGTTTTGTCACCGTAGGACTCTTAGCTTGACTACCTTTGACCACGGCCTTCTTTGGTGAATTCGACTGAGCCAATAGGACTCGGTCCATATCCATGTCATTTCCAACTTGCCCATGTGGCTTGATTTTCCTGAAGACACCTGCAATATAGACTTTAACAAAATGGCTGCGGAAAGTGACAAAGCTGCGGAAAGTGACACGATTCCGCAGCTCAATGAGCAAAAATCTAACTCAAACAACAGACACAAAACATAGTTAAAAACCACTCTAAATTCTCTTTTATGATTAATATGCAATGATGTTGATGAATTAGGAGGTCCAGGTAAATGGAAAAATTCTAGAAAGGTGTATAGGAAAGATGCAAGTTTGGGACTCAACATACCCCCACTGTGAAGGTGTTGCATGTCCCCATGCAACCAAAATTTTGATCATCCTCCTTCAATTCATATGCCCTAATACCTCTGCCAGTACATCCAGTCCTCTTCTCCTCTTTCTTGGTGCTGCTAACATCTTGGGCTTCTTCATCAAGCATCTGAATTTGAGATTAATCAGTGCTCTACTTATCTTCTTTCATTTCTTCTTCAATTTCCTGTTCTTTTTGTGCCACAGTCCCAGATGTAGCATAGTGTTATCATGAATGATCTTGTCCAATCTACTTTTCTCCTTTAATGCTTAATTTTCATTTTTAATATGTCTATTTAAAACCTCCAACTCAAAGACTTCTTGTTTCAACGATTGGACTAGAGCTTCTTGTGCTGTGTGAGGCTGAGTGGATGAAGTGTTGGGACCCGTGGCTGTTCTTTCTAAGGATTCTATGTAATCATACACCTCTTGCTGCTTTGGATCTATCTCGCGTGTCGTTTTCCTTGGGCTATCCCCAAAATTCCGTGGAGGAGAATTGACTTCAAAATCTGGCCAAAAAGGACTCATGTCAACATCTTGAGGACTAGTTTCAATGTTTTGCTGAGAATGAGGTGGACTACAGCCAGCTGGAGTTTGTTCAGGTGTTCCTCCTCCAAAATCAATAAAATTGGGTCCTTTTTTTTGTGCTTTCCTCCACTTTCCTTTAAGCCTGGTGCTTCTTCTTACATGTTGTGGACTACTGTCTTTTTCCTTCTGTTTTTCTTTTCCTTTCTTTTTGGCCATAGCTGACTGTTCCTGAAGTTGAACTAGTCTCTCAGACAATACTTGATGGTCTTCTTCTGAGGAAGAGGTTTGATGCACAGCCTCAATGCTTCTTTTCTCTTTTGATTTTGTTTGCTTTTTACCCTCAGTCTTTTCCTTCCTCCTTTTAGATAGTCTTTCTTCTCTACTAGTTCTTTCAACTGTGTTAGTAGGAGTGCTTTGAGTTTTATCACCTGTTCTCTTTCTTCTACTTCTTTTTGATGTACTGCCTTTAGGAGTTTCTTGGGGTTCTTCAAAGAAATTTCTAATTAAAAACTGCTCCTAGGTGTCCTTTTTCTCTTTTAATTATTTTTCTATCAAGATTTTCACGAGACCATGGTGATACAAATGTGGTTCTACGTCCCCCAGATGCTTTTGGATGGTTACAGACATCTTTTTCAAACTGTTTAGTAAAAATTATGACAGATTGAGGGTCTGGTTGTCTAGGAAATTCATCAACAGTCGGGTATGATACATGTACATTGATCCAAAACGTCCCTCACAGGTGATAAACTTTTGAATAACCAACAGTAAACTGGCCCACTCTTCTTTTAAAGCATGGACAGGAATTCCCTTTTTTAAAATGTTGACATCCATACCTGGGTTACGTAGGATCACTCTACAGGCTTCCTCGCCAATGCTCTTATTCTTGAACCAACGTTCACCTTCTTGAGGGAGTTTTGTAGCAGCTGCTATGGATGCCTCAGTCACTGTAAATTTGAGGTCCCCAATTTCCACCTCCAGACCATTGAAAGACCTCGCAAAAGCTTTTGTTACCTCCTTATTGTAGCCTTTAAACTTTTGAATAAACTGAAGCCATTTTTTCTTTTTCAATATGTCTTTGACTTGCGGGTATCCTTCCATAAATTTGGGTCCCTCTAGTTCTATCCTCAACAACCGACCCATCCTTCCTTCTATTCTTTAAAACTTGTCTGCGTGAGGAGGGTTTAGTGGAGGTAAGACGGCTGAATTAGCGGAAATGAACAGGGTTTATGAAGGAGACTAGTGACTGTAAGCGGATATCAGAGAATAGGTACACGGAATGAAGCAGAACATAGAACAAAATGGGGTGAAGGCTTATGTGAGCACGGTGGAAATGCAGTCGTGAGGTCAATAGAACAGTAGGGGGAGTAAAGTGCATCCGGCAGTATTTAAAATTGGGTGGCTGCAGAGTAGACGCAAGCACGTTTATGAAACGGCTGTGAATTTTGTGCGGCTGAGAGAAGCCGTAGTCAAATCAACCACGTTCCATAATTACAGGTGGAGTATCAAAGTATAGCCGAACACGAGTGAAGACCGGAGGCTTGATTATGAGGCCGTTTAAAAATGAATGCAAGGATTGTGGGGGAATCGTATAGAGATCGTGCAATGGTTATGGAGTTATCAATGCAATCATTGCATATAATGGAGCTATGGTTTATAACTATGTAAAAATGTGCTTGAATGCCATTTGAAATAAATTTCTACTCATACCTTGGAATTCTTGCCATTTTTCATTAGTCTTCAATCAGTTGCTCCTCGTTGATGCTTTTGAATGTCTCATGTCTTCATAATATGTCCTCATACCTGCATTTGATTTCATGATTGTTGAACTAACATCTGACTGTAAATTTTTGAAAAACAGAGTGGTGGCTGCAGAAACTGCTTCTGGCTGCGAAAACTGGTGTCAGCTGCGGAAACTGACACAACGATTATTTGGGTGAATGGAGATGGATAGATGATAATTGACTGAATGAAAATGGTCATGAAAGAAAATTTTTATTGGTGAAATGAAATGAAATAGATGAAATGGAGTGAAATGAAATGAAGTGGAGTGGAATGAAGTGGAATGAAATGGAGTGGGTTGTCATAAAACTTGTGAAATGAGAGAGAGAGAGAATTTTTTGGAAAAAATAGGGTGTCAGGTGTTCCTGATTTTCACCCTACATTTTCTGTATAAGACTGCCAATCAGTGATTGGTTTTCAGGCTTATACAATTTTTTTTTTTTTTTTTTTGAAACTGAAAAGAACAAAGGCTAGGCTGGTGGAGAAGAAGGATTCTTCTTCACCAGCCTTATTGCAGAATTATCTTGAAAATTTTTGACAAATTCCTCTTTTGAGAGTGGCTTATGATAGATCTTTAATCTGTGGCCATTCACAATAAGAGGAGTTTGAAATTCATCAATGGTCTTGATTCTTACCGCTCCATTGCTAAAGATCTTGTCAATCTCATATGGCCCAAGCCAATGAGTATGAAATTTTCCTTTAAAATCTTTAAACTTGGAATCAAATAACAATGCCCAATCTCCTTCTTGAAACTTCTTCTCTTTGATGTATTTGTCATGCCATTTAGCTCTTTGATATTTAACTAGATCAGTTCTTAGAATTTCCTCTTGTCTGATCTCATCTAGCTCATTCAACTGCTCCATTCTATGCTTTTGGGCTTCTGATAGATCCATCCCCAACTGAACTGCCATCTTGAAGGTTTTGACTTGGAACTCAATAGGGAGCAGGACTTCTTTCCCATAAACAAGTTCATAGGGAGAATGTCCTGTTGTATTTCTCCATGTAGTTCTATAGGCCCACAAGGCTTCAGGAAGCCTTTCTGCCCAATCTCTTCTGTGTAGATGAACAATTTTGGTGATGATACTTTCGAGAACTTTGTTTGTAGACTCCACTTGACCATTTGCTTGCGGATGGTAAGGAGTAGATATTCTATGCTTGATTTTGTATTCTTCCATCAGCTTCTCCACCAGGTTGGATGTGAATTGGCTTCCCTGATCTATCACAATTTCTCTTGGAACACCAAAGCGAGTAAAAATATCCTCATAAAGAAAATTAACAACTGAATTTTCAGTAGCAGACACTAATGCTTTGGCTTCCACCCATTTAGTAACATAATCGGTACAAACCAATATATACTTCTTTTGCTTAGATGGTGGATTAATAGGTCCAATGAAATCTAAAGCCCATTTTTCAAAGGGTTCAATGAGTACCTGTGTTTGCAATGGCATTTCATTTGAAAGGGTAGGTTTCCCTACTCTTTGGCAGCTGTCACACCTTTTGACATATTGTTTTGCATCTTTGAAGAGGAAAGGCCAATAATATCCTAAAGAGAGGATTTTATAGGCCGTCCTTTTGTCTGCAAAGTGTCCGCCGCATGGTTCATCATGACATGCCTTAAGAATATCAGGCATTTCATCTTCCCTGACACATCTTCTGATCACAAGATCTGGCCCTGTTTTAAACAATTCTTTAGAAATCCATGAATATTTTGAACTCTCCTGAATAATTTTTCGTTTTTCACTTGGAAATAAATGTGAAGGTAGTTTCCCTGTAACCAAATAGTTAGCAATATCTGCATACCAAGGAGTCTTAATAGTTACTGCAAACAAGTATTCATCGGGAAACTTATCCTCTACAGGAGAATCTTCTTTAGTATTCTGAATCCTAGACAAGAAATCAGCTACTGTATTTTGTTTCCCTGGTCTATCCAACACAGTAATATTGAATTCCTGCAAAAGTAGGAGCCATGTTGTCACTCTGCCATTAGTAACAGGTTTGTTCATTAGATATCTAATCGTAGAATGATCAGTATGAATAAAAGTTTCATAGCCTGTTATATAATGTCTAAACTTATTGATTGCATGAACAACAACTAAAAACTCTTTTTCAGTTACAGTATAGTTCAACTCAGTGAGAGTCAAATTTTTACTGGTATAGTAAATGGCATAAGGGACTAAATAATTTTGACCCAACACAGCTCCTAGAGCTGTATCTGAAGCATCTGTAGAAATATGGAAAGGGAGTTTCCAATTTGGTCCTCTCAAGATAGGTGCTTCAGATTTTCTTGTTTTCAAAGTTTCAAAGGCTGATTGACAATCAGGATCCCATTTGAATTCACAGTGTTTTGTAAGCAGTTTGAAGAGTGGAGATGTTATTTTAGTGAAGTTTTCTATAAATCTTCTATAGTATCCAGTAAATCCTAGAAAACTTCTAACATCTCTTTGACAATTTGGAATAGGCAACTTGGAGATGACTTCAACTTTTGATCTATCAACCTTAATCCCATCTCCTAAAATATGATGCCCCAAAACAATACCTTCAGTAAACATCATAAAGCATTTTTCATGGCTTAATGAAAGGTTTGTTTCTTTACATCTTATAAGGACTTTTTTCAAATTTTCTAATGCCTCTTCAAATGAATTACCATAAACTGTAAAATCATCCATATAAACCTCTACACAATCATGGATTAGATCAGAAAAAATTCCTAGTACTGCTCTTTGGAATGTTGCGGATGCATTACATAACCCAAAAGGAAGCACTTGATAGGAAAAAGTTCCCCATGGACAAGTAAATGTGGTCTTATCTTGATCTTCAGGTGCTACCTGAATTTGATTATAGCCACTAAAACCATCCAAAAATGAAAAGTACTTTTTACCTGCTAATGTATCTAATACCTGATCGATAAAAGGCAAAGGAAAGAGATCCTTCAAAGTTGCTTTGTTCAATTCCCTGTAATCAATGCATACCCTCCATTTACCATTCTTTTTGGGTACTATAACCAAAGGAGAAACCCATCGGCTATCTGAAATTGGATAAATGAAGTTTACATTGAGTAGTTTTTGGAGCTCTTCTTTCACTATCTCCCTAAGGTTTGGATTCATCCTTCTCTAAGGTTGTCTGATTGGTCTAATTTTTTCCTCAATATAGATATGATGGATGCAAGTCTTAGGATCAATACCTTTCATATCAGTATACTCCCATGCAAATGCAGTAGAATGTTTTTGCAAGATTTTGGTTAGTTCTTCCTGTTGTGACTTTTCCAAATTTTTGTTGATATTCAATGTTTTCCCTGGAAAAATCTCAATGGTAGAACTACCAAACTCTTCCATAGAGTAAAGAGACATTTGTCTTGATGATAAATATTCTATGTCAGATTCCAACTGAAATTGTGTGGGGTCATATTCTGAAGATGTCTCAAATTTTTCTAATGTGTTCAGAATTTGACTATCCTCACTGATTTCAGAAATGGTAAAGACAGGTTGTATAGTGTCCTCATCATCGACCCATTCATTGTCTCCTACTTCTGTGATTGCTTTTGCTGGAGGATACAAATTGAATTTCTTTGTCGAATTACCATTAGAAATGTGCATATCCCCAGATCTACAACTAATGAAAGCATCAGCTGTGGCTAGCCAAGGTCTTCCTAAGATAAGTGGGTGCCCTCCTAGATTACTCTTGGGAGTCAAAATCATAAAATCTACTGGATATTCCCAAGAATCTAAAGAGACTGAAATATCTTCTAATACACCATCTGGTTTGATAATTGATCGATCTGCAAGTTGCAGTAAAGTAGGTGTAAAAAGAAGATTAGGAAGTTTTAGTTGTTCCATAATCTGTCTACTCATAATGTTGATAGCAGCCCCTAAGTCAATCAATGTGTTTGAAATTTCTATCCCATTTATATGTGTCTTGACAATTGGACTACCTGGATCTACATACTTCTGCATGGTAATTTTTCCCATCATGATATCTGCAATTTTTCCTACCAGGTGGATTCTTCTTGTATCTCTTAGTTTCCTTCCTTCTCTTTTGAGACTCAACTCCTTTATTGTTTTTGCTAGAATAGGAATCTCTCTAATGGCTTGTAGCAAGGGAATCTTGATACAAACATTCTTTAATTCATCTAGAAAATCATAGTTAGGCAACAAGATTTGTTTTTCCACCCCTTTATCAATTTGTAATCTTTCAGGGAAAGGAGGTGTGGATGAAGATGCGGGTTGCTCAACTATAGGAGTTGTGGGGGTTAACTTTTCTTTCTCTTTTTGAATGTTTGAGTTTTGAAGAGATGCTTCCTCAGAACCCTTATTGACTTTAAGAGATTCCTCCTTAGAGGTATCTTGCTCTTGGACATCTATAGAAGGTTTTTCTAAAATTCTACCAGACTTGAGTTGCACATAATTGAGAGGAACAATCATATAGGTAGGAAATTGTTTTCCTTCTATCATGTAAGTATTCTGAGGATTTTTATTGTTAGGATTTGGAAATGGCTGAGCTGGAAGTTGATTTGTCTTTTGTTGGAATGGAAGCATGAGTTGAGGATTTAGATTTTGTTGAGAAGGTTGTTGTTGTGGAAATGGAAATGAAATTTGTAGATTTGGGTTTGGAAGTTGTGGAGCTTGTTGATTTTGAAAAGATGGAGGATATTGATAAAATTGAGCAAATATCCCATAAGGATTTTGCATACCTTGTACCCATGATTGATATGAATTTTGAGGTTGGGGCCAAGGTTGTTGCCAAGGATTCCAATTTGGTGGGGGTTGAAAATTCATAGAGTTGTTAAACCCTTGAGTTTGTTGCCCCTGCCAAGGTCTTCTTGCAACAAAGCAGAGAGATTCTACTGAATTTGGATCTTCTTGAAAGACAGCTTTGAGTCCAGGAATTGAAGGACAATCCTTGGTCTCATGATTCTCTGAGAAAATCATACATGTTTCTACAACTTTTGCATCCAAGGGACATTCCCTTAAAGCATGTTTCTTCCTACATTTCGGACAAAATATGGCTAGAGCATTAGTTTCTGCTTTCTGCTTGTTTTTAATTTTAAGGGTGTCTAGTTGTTCACTAAGGCTCCCTAAGATATCAGTTTTGAATTCATCAAGCATATTGCCAATCTCTGCCCTACTTACTGATCCAGTTGCAGATTTGTTTTCCCTGATAAGAGAAGGATCTCTAGGCCCTTTTCCCGTTTTAGATTTTCCCCTTGAAGATGGATACATAGTTTTGTTATGTCACGAAGTGGAAGTTGAGAAATGTCTCCTTTCCCCATCGTGTTTAAAATATCTATCCATTCATCTCTGATGGCTTTTAATAGAAGGGCTTTCAAAGTTTCCTCATCTAAGTTTCTCATCTTTGCTCTTTTTAAGTTGTATTGAAATCTTTCAAGTAAATCCTCCAAATTTTCATCTTCTTTTTGTACCATTTTGAATACCTCATCCTTGTGATTAGTGGGCATGCAATAGTCCGGGTATCTATCCAAAATTTTTTGTTTCATATCATTCCAAGTCCTAATAGATTGGGTGACTAATCCCATGAACCATTTCAAAGCGGCTCCCTTCAATGTTGAAGGAAACAGTTTGAGTTTTTGAGAGTCTTCCATATAGTCATAGGTTCGGCACATGACTTCAAACTCAAACAGAAATGTTTCAGGATCCTCACTTCGCAATCCATAAAAGTTGGGGAGGACAGATGGTGAGATGTTTTTCATCGTTGTATGAGTTTCATCATCAACTATAGGGAATCCAAACGAGTTGTCTCCTTCCCTATTTCTTCCATTATTACCTCCACCTCCACCATTGTTGCCTCCATTATTTCCTCCTCCTCTACCTCTACCTCTACCTCCTAATCCATCTACTACTTCCTCTGTCATGATAGTTTCTTCAGAGTCCTCAGAGTCCTGTGGTTCTTCTATCAAGGGAGGATGAGAGGGAGTTTCTTCCTTTTCTTCTTCAGGTGATTCTACTTCTTTAATTACAATATGCTCTCCTATAGAAGTAAAGAAAGGGTCTTCTTCTAAATGAGATTTGGTAGATGGTGTAGGAGAATCCTCTAATTCAGATGCTCCTTGAATTCCAGGAATCTTAAGGCTAGGGGTAGATGGTGGTGAATCTTGTCTATGGAGGGTGGCCGTTGGATTCGGCTTATGGAGAATTTCATAGGTGTTGATATGTCCCTTGAGATTTAGGAACGGCCACGCAAGTCTTCACGTGGTGAAAAATGGATTTCTGTCACCATAGGACTCTTAGGATGACCACCGCTTGACTACCTTTGACCACGGCCTTCTTTGGTGAATTCGACTGAGCCAATAGGACTCGGTCCATATCCATGTCATTTCCAACTTGCCCATGTGGCTTGATTTTCCTGAAGACACCTGCAATATAGACTTTAACAAAATGGCTGCGGAAAGTTGAAGCAGCTGTGGAAAGTGACAAGATTCCGCAGCTCAATGAGCAAAAATCTAATTCAAACAACAGACACAAAACATAGTTAAAAACCACTTTAAATGCTTTGTTATGATTAATATGCAATGATGTTGATGACTTAGGAGGTCCAGGTAAATGGAAAAATTCTAGAAAGGTGTATAGGAAAGATGCAAGTTTGGGACTCAACATGGTGTAAGCAACACTTGCAGACTATAAGGACATGAAAAAAGTGAGAGTCGAATGTAAAAGATGAAATAAATGATTTTATTTAGTTCTAACAAGTGGTAATATTTTCAGTTCTCTAAATGAACACATGAAATCAAATAAGTACATGACTACTACTACGAATGAGGCTTCACATCAGGAGATTGGGTTGAGGAGTGGCACAATTGGGAGACCTAAGAAGCCTACCAATGATAAGTCCCAACAAATTTTGACTAGGTTCTTGGTGCCATCATCACCATCAATATTACATAGGGGTTCTACAAGTTCAAATCTTTCTACTTTATGTGTTAATTAGTGGTTAAATAATACTTTAGACTAAACTTGAATATGAATTTGTATGTTATTTTATTTATCTTACTTCTAATTTTTTTTGTTTTTTATAGTGTTGTCATCTTATTATAGCTCAATTATCTCCCTTGTTACTACAATGTTGGGGGTATTGATATCCTTATAGAAATGGGGAGAGATTAGAAACAAAGGTCCTAATGGATGATCAAAGGGGTGGAAAATTATGGGCTATAGATAAGCATGCCAAGATCATGTTATGTTATTAAGGTATTGAATGTCGTATTAATGGTACATATAGGCATATTCATTGCCAGATGGGTTCTGAAACAGGGATCCCATTTGATTCATTAACATGTAGATTTTTTAAGTTGGTTCCAGAATGTAATGACTTCGGGATGCGATTATATAGTGAATCAAGGTGCACCAATAAAATAAGTGAATGAGATGTAGGAAAAGGGGGAAGATTGCACTATTTGACTCAAAATGAATTGAAGAATGTTGCAAGGGTTACAAATGCTAACCATATATAAACAATGTGAGCTCTTTGGTGGGAGAGGAAAAAGGTTGCTACACTCTCTATTAGAATGAGATCTCTAGAGGAAAAGTTGTTTGAATCGACAGAAAGGAAGGATGTCTTTAGGTTTTGTAAGGATGTGTGTGAGGCACATAAGCAAGGAAAATTACAAGGTAAAGATGCAGTTTGGGAATTTTTCAAGGATATATTTCATAACTTGATGCATGCAAGAGCAGGGAGAAGGTATATTACATCCACAAAATCCCTTTATGAGATGATCAAGTTATGGGGAGGTCCTAGATTACATAAATTTATTAGCTTGAATCTGTATGGTCATTCAATATCTACAACTTTAAGGAAAGTTAGAAAGTCATTGACATATATCCTAGGGGAGCACGAGCACATTTTTGAGGTAGTCGGAAAAATGTATGCTTCTTATAAAGCCAAACATTGTATATATGGACCAATTCCTGTATGTCTTGTTGAATATGAAACACTTGTGAAAAAATATGTTAGGTGGGTAGAAAAAAGTGATACACTGGTGGGTTTTGTGGTTCGAAAGAATAACATCAATGCCAATCACATTTCTTGGTGAAAGTTGGTGAGGGAGATGTAGGCTATGAGATTATAAAAAATTATTTTAAAAACAATGTTATTAGCCATTATGCACATGTTATTGTTGAAAACACTTTACATGAAAAACTTCCTCATTTGTTTGTGGTTGTTCATTCAACATGCAATAAATTCAATGCAAATTTTGTTTATCAACAATGGGAAAAGGTAGAATCTATGTGGAAGAAACACATAGAAAACAATTTGGGACCTATTGTTGGTCATTCCTCGGATGGGGATAGCAGAAGAAGACAACTTATGTTGAAGGATTATTCTTCAATAGCAGGTCTTCGATATCAAATCCCTTGGGAAGGGTGGAGGCTAACTGGGTTATACAATGGTTACAATGTAACAAGATTGCATGACTAATATTACATCCACAATGGCAAAAAGCTAGTGAATCATTTGTTTAGCGGTCGACGAGAAATGGTTTTAGGAAATGAGTACATAAGTTTTGTTCATGTCAGAATGGTTTATCACACTTTTAAAGTGGATGATCACAAGCTTAAGTGTGAAGATATAGAGAGGATGGATCGACGAAATTGGGGTTCTGCACAATGAATTTCTTCAAGGCATGTTCAGATGTGTTTGAAAGAGTTGAGAAGTACACCAAGTGGAAATTTAGAGAGGCACTAGCTACAGAGACTTATCTAATGATTTTTGCTGACTACATTGACATATTTATATCTCATAGTTTGAGCCTTTGGGAAAGAGTGCGAAATTCTTCACAGGTTCATTATTTATTCACATGATGGTTATGTTGGGTACAAAAACAATCTCATACTAATGTCAACATAAGTTTCATCAGCAAAGATGCAGATCAAGATGTGAGAATTTCTTACCATTTTGCAGTTTTGTTGATGAGATTGTTTCGAGATTAACTTGCCATGTTTTTTCAACCTGACTGGGTCAAATGTATGTGAGAACTTCTTTATCAAAGTTGGTGGGAATTTTGGAGTGGAGAGGGCCTATGATTTCACTGACTTTCTGCATGTTTTTGGAACCCTTAATAGAGTTTTTGAAGAAGAATCAAATCCCCAAGGGCTTCATTTTAATAAATCCCAAAAGAAGCAAGAAAAAATTTGGAATAAATTGCACCAAGAAACAATACAAAACATTGGCATTTTGTCGCAATATGATTCAATATTCACTTACGTTAAAATTTTAGAAGCCTTTGAGATTGGATTGAAGGATGCACAAGACATTTGATCAACTCTTGGAATGAAACCAGAAAATTACACTCGATGTTCTTGGTGGGTTAAACCATGGACAGAAGATAAAGATTATCCAACATTCCAAATTATGGATGAAGTAGTTGATAATTCTCCATCGAGATGTTCCAACTCTATATTTCAATCTTCCTCTTCATTGATACAAAATGAAAGTGAATTGGAAATAATGGAAAGTGAGTGGAGACACGATTTGGATGAAATTTTAGATTCCATTGATTAAAATGTAAGAAAAACTATAAAATCAATGGTGAATCTTGATGGTAAGGATATGTGTTAAAGTGAATTCTAATTGCAAGCATACGCAAAAATATCACTTTAGATGTGCATAACAAACAGCCCCAACATCAAATGTGGCTATCAATTTATTTAGATATGCAGTAGGTGATTAGACTAAATGCTACAAAAATCTAGATATATACAGTTAAAGACATTAAATAGCGAAAATAAACAAGAGTTGCTCCATACATCCAATAGACAAGACAATAATTTATAAAGAATTTTTTGTTTTATGACATCTGGGAAGGGAACACAGAAAGATGTTACCAATCCCCCTCAATGGGATGGGTTCTTGTATGTCCTCAGTGCTTCAGATCCAAGATCTCTCTCTCTTGATGGTGCAGAAAACCCAAACAAAATAGAACTCAAAGGGAGCTCACAAGAAAAAGTAGAAAAAATATGACAATGATGGAGGATCAAAGTTAAACCAAAAGTATAGATCAAAAGGTGATAAAAAAGGTAGTGAATGAATGGAAAAGCCCTTCTATTTATAACAAAATATTGAGTTAGTCTAGATATTGGTGCATAATTAAAATATTATTAACCAAATCTAGATCTCACTACTTGGAATATTTTATTATTTTTGGTGGAGGGAAAAAGAATTTAGAATTGGTTAAATCATTTTATTTAGAAATAATATATAAATAAATTATTTATTTATTATTTCAAGGATGAGGTTGAGGAATAATTAAATAAATAATTATTTATTCAATTATTTATAAATGATTTAGTCAAATTTAACAAGGAATATTATTAAATAATGAATAAGATAAATAATAATTTATCTAATTAATTCTCATGTTTTGGGTTAAATATGACCTAGAATATTAATTAAATAGTGATTTAGTTAATTATCCCTACAGGAAAATCAAACAAATAAGGATTTATTTAATTATTCTTCATGGGGTTTCCTATTTAGACCAGAAATAATTTAATAAACTATGGATTATTAAATTATTTCTCATAGTGAAAGAAATTTTACTATGGTAAAAATGGTCTTACATGGTGTACTTAGAGACCATCTAATAGTAACAGGTTAGATGACCAAAAATTGGTGTAACGGATTTTCCCCCAACGTGCGAGTGTTAAGAGCTAATCGTATGACCTAAGTATGTTGTAAGAACATAATCACTAGACACCGAAGGGGAGTCAGTGAGAGAGAAATATAAGACGGACTAAAGCGAGAGAGGACAAGACCCTGAGGAGGAAAGACTTATAGGTGCAACAAGTCTCTTTTATGAGTGAGTACCTGTTCTCAATGAGGCAGGGGAGGCATACCTATGCCTGTCGAGATGACAAAGTACAAAGAATAATGGTGCGCCCAGAAAAAATGGGACTGAGCTATATAGTGCATGCTAGCATAAACATGGTCTAGATAAAAAACATAATAAATCCCACATACATACTATGTCTGGGACAACTTCTAGGACTTATACAATAATATCTGAGTACATGAGATATAATAACAACCAAAGAGGCCCTGTAAAACAAGAAAGGACTCTAAAAATATGAATGATACATGTAAACTAAAAGGCGCTACAAGCGGCTAAGGCCAGAACCATCAAATATACGGAGCTGCATCCAAGGTTGTAGTAAAGAGGTCATCTGGGTATGTGGGGGGATACCTGAAGGGCCACCCCCTTATGAGGTCTGAAACATCTCACACACACCCTAGAATCACTGGTACAATCTGCTGAATCACCAAACCATCAAGTATACAAATCTTGATCATGCCATGAGGAGCTGGAACTGAAAAACAATCAAGTCAAAGGGAAATAAAAGGTCCCTTTGCCTGATCTGAGGCACCGAACAACACTGGAAGCTGGAATGAAGGTACGCTACCCTCTAGACCTGTCTTCTGGAATGAATAATCTAATGTCAATAAAAGGAGGTCCACCATAGGTGAGGCAATAAGGAATCCTCAGCTAAGGCATGAGGGACAATAGTAGAGCTACTCATAGACTGACACTAGGGATGATGGTGGAATGGGGGGTATTGAGTAGTGAGCTGACGACTTCCCTTGTTAGAGCTTAAAGGGCATGAATGACCTGGCAGCTACTAACTCAACTCTGGAGGGGATAGGGGACAGTATGACTGAAGGCCAAAATATGCGACACGAGAGAGGTACAAAGAAATGAAGGATGGAAAACTATGATGGGAGACAAAAGGAACTCGGGACAGACTCCATGGATGTGATGATGACTCAACTCGGATGCTCTAAACAAGGGTGACTTGATGATGCTGCCACATAGAATAGGCCCAATGGGGACCATAAAAAAATGAGTAAAAGATGGTTACTCATGAATAAAATCGACACGAGAATCGAAAATTATGAAGGCAAAGTGGTGCCCCAAGTACAAGTGTCGCAAGTGAAGAAATTCGATTTTGAGAAGCGGTGAAGTGACCTTTCTTGGAAAAAAGGCTTCCGGGTGAAGTATCAAGTCATTAAAAACAAAAGGATACCCATTTGAGTGCTCAGTGAGAGATTTCCAATAGTGCTAATGGTTTGTCAAACTGAGCTACAGTTTGGTCATAATTGGTGAAGGAAAAAATTGGGGTTTTTTTTAATAAGGCAATTTCCCTCCAATTTGATTAATTTTCAAGTGTAGTTGTGTTGAATGTAGAGAGGATAAAAGGCCCTAAACCTTGCATTGATCATATCAGACAGATCAACCATTGGAATAGAGATCTGTCAGTTGTAGGTAAGAGGCCTAACCATACTTTTTCAATTTAGTGGATTAATGTTTCAGATTAGGCACCCAAAGCGCAGGAATAGACCTCTGCTCCTCCTCACAGCTGGGTCGCACTTTTTGGGGTTTGTTCTGTGACCTAGGTAGTAGGTACTGGGCAGAAAACTATGACCTATCCCAGGAAATGGCCTGAAAAGTGAGACCTATCAGAGAAAGGGGTTTTAGTGTTGTTTTTTGGCTGAAAGATGGGATATTATGGTTATGATGAAGTCTTCCCTTTCTATATGCTAACAAACATGATGGTTTTGTGCAGGTATGGTAGAGTTGAGGATCAACGAGAGAGAGAGAGACCTGGATGCATTACGTTCTGAGATCTGAGGGATCATGTACTTCACACCGCATTGCCCAGGTTTGGGTTCCTCAAATTTGTTGAGAACCCATTGATGAGGGTAGGAGAGCCCTTGCTAGCCCGGATAGTCAGCTATTACGGACCCAGATCATGAGATATTTATATTTCAGGGGCACCGGATCGAGCTGACAGTTCAGGACATATATTTCCTGACCGATCTCCTGCCACTAGGGATGGTGGGAAACACACAACCAGTGTTACCACGAGGGAGGAACATTATGGAATTTGTAGAGTGTCATTGTCAATCGGGTGTCCATGTGAAAGTCATGTGGATACTGATCGAATATCTAGAGAGGCTAGAGACTCGTGCTGTGGCTACAACAGTGCTGCGAATCCTGGGCATCTAGGTGCTCCACCACATCATCGGAGGGAAGATGATGTTGGTTGAGGGTGTACTGAGTGGGACCTACTATGGGTAGGCCCAAATTATGTTGTCGTCATTGAAACGATAGATTTAATTATGCAAGCAGCAGGTGAACCATCACTGTGCATATGGCACAGTGCTTTGCTCGCTCTTCTTTTAGAAGATCCCTACACTTCCGTCCTCGTATACAGATCTAGGATGGGGGCCCGCGAGAGCCTAGGATTTCTGGGGGCAGCTGTTGTGTAGAGGAGGAGGTGTGGTAGTCAGACAAGTGTTCTGACCCAAGTTTTTTGTGAATTGGGATCATATGCCATTATACATAGACGACTATCCCTATAGTGGGATGAACTATGGACCCAGACTTGCCACTTTCGCTAGGTCGAGCATGGGGGCCAGAAGGTAAGTGAAAAAATTCTTATCTTTTATGATGCATTTCAAATTGTCATAATATTGTATATGGTACTGATTCATTTACTTTTTGTATGCAGATATAGCATTGGTAAAACCAGCCGGGTATATGGGATGACCTGCAGTGTGAGGAGCCGCAAAATCTAGTGGATTGAGGGGAATGCAAAATGAGGATGCATTGGCCCTCCTGGAGAATGTTTGTCCTAGATGTGAGAAGCTACTAACCAGTGTTTCTGAGCGTGATTGGCAGGACCTTGATGACCAATACATAGAGACATGTGCTGGTCTACCCTCAGAGTGGCGAGGAGTCATGCGATGCATAGCGATGGCCGGACAGGGGATACGTGATCTACGAGCTATAGAAGCCAAGCCATTGGCCCAGAACCCTCCAGATAGTGATTATATGTAGGGGCATGAGGTGCCCCCAGTTTTGGTTTTTTGTAACATGCTAATGGCATGTCATATGTATTAGAGTTAATGGCCTCCAAAACATTGTATATTTGGATGACAAATATTATGGATATGCATCATTTTATGGTTTATGGTTATTGTCTTGTGTTAAATGAGTGTGATAAATGCCAATCTAGAATATTGTTTGCAATGCTATCTACATAGTGATTATGGGCTCTAGGTACATGACAGAATGTAATGGTTTCAAATTCATGCATTAAGAGCTTCACTCGTAAATATATTCTAAAAAGGACAAGATTATGCACACGATAAACACCATTCAATTGCATGACAAGCAGCAAAGAATCTAAACAAACATGAAGGTGAAGGATGCGACGGTCAATGACATTAGCTAACAAACCTATCAATGCATCATATTCGGCCTGGTTATTGGTGGCAACACCAATGCATACGCCATTAGAGAGGACAAGCGAATACAAGGGGGTGAAAATGGCCCACGCTGCTGAGGTTAGAGTCTAGGAGTAGCAACTTGCACCATCAGCATAGCCGATATATAGTGTGGATGAGGGATCCATATGAAAGGTGTCACAAGACAACATATGAGATGATGATGAAAAATGCTAGCAACCTGAACACAAGGCAGAAATAAAAAAAGCACTGCTAGGGGGAATGCTATGGGTAGAATTTCTACACCCCGTACACCGAAAAATGGATGGTGTGGGGGAACTATCTTGGGGAAATCTTGTTCTCAGGTCGCGAAAGTCACCATAGACACGGATGGTGCCATTTTTCTTATGGGATGGATAGATAAAGTCAGGGGTGGTAAATTCTTCCATAATGTCGTCATCACAATAGAAGATGGGGTGACTGGTGGAAGGATGACCACATGACGTGGAAAATCTACCTAACCCATATTTATGAGAAGTGAGGTTCACATGTGCATCGTCACAGAGTGTGACAGAAGAAAAGGTAGATGAAGAATCTACTGATGTTGAGCCCAAGGTGATCACTGAAGGGAGGTTAGGTGAAACAGAAGGGGATGCCCCCGAGCGGTCTTCCACTGTGGATCTCATAGATGATGATAGGTAGAGGATAGTGGTCGAAGACTCCATCATCTCGACATTGGGAGGGGGTATGTCAATGGGAGTGGATGTGCCCTCTGGTTTTTCCACAAAAATCGCAAGTAAGGGAGAGGCGGACTCGTTGCGCTCGGCCTCAAATAGACGAACCACTTCTAAGGACGTGCAGAAATCTTTGAGGTGGGGACAGAGGTGAGTATAGTGGCCCTGGAAATCACACAAAGCACAAGGTTTATTTGTGTGCAAAGTCTTGAGTTTCTTGGCTGAAGTCGGTAAAGTAACATGGACTTCTGGGATATTAGACTCAGGAAACGCTTTGTTGACCATGGGTTTGAGACGAGGCAATTCAGGACAATTGTGGGTAGCATGACCAAAAATATCAGACAAAGAACACAGAGTTGTACACTTTGGAGGCTTAGGAGGAGCATGTTTTTTCCGGGCAACCTTGTCCTTAGGTGCCTTTTTGCGAGCTTTTCCCCTCTCACCTGAAGCTTTCGCAATAGGAGTAGATTCTTGTTGAGGTGGATGAGGCACAAAAGTGAAGGGATGGGTCATAGCGACTAGTTGGACCGGGGTCAAAGCAATGCAAGGTTTAAGCTGACTAGGCAGGGTATTGGCTAGGGGATCAATGTATCAGACTGGGATCCCCAGGGTCATGTTGGGAAGGGTCAAGGTAGCCATAACAGGTACCAAAAATACTCCGGAAGGGGGAGCAAGAAACGATATCTGATTGGAGGGGTAATGGCCAGGTGGAATAACTCCCAGATGATAAAGGCTAGGGGGAACTATCCCATGAGGAAAAAGAGGATCAGGGACACTAGCTATAGATGAAGGTCCTTAAGGAGGAGGACCTGAGTCGAAGCACTAGGAGCAGGTTGCAAAGGGATAGGCTTCTGACTAGTTAAACCAGACCGTTTGAAGTCGGACCGAGACTATTAAATCATGAAAAAAATTGACGAGATAGGGTCAGGGATAAGAGGAGGGAGACAAGGGAATGAACCAAGAAAAGAGGAATATTTATAGACTCCAAGTGAGACACTAGTCGGAGTTTCGAATGTTTGTTTATTGGCCACCAAAGAAATAATGGACTCTGGAGAGGTCTAAGACTTCGTTTCGTAATATGTCAGCTAATCTATAGTGACGATATTTTTGTTGTGAGGAAAGCACATCTTACGATGAATCACATATGGGACAACAAACATCGCATAAGTATATCTATGACCCAATAGAATGTTGTAGTCTAAGGGGCATCAATGAATTCAACATCAACACAAATATTTTTTCCCGCAAGAGTAATAGTTTAGTTTCCGAACATGCCAAGGGGCTGGGAAGAGTGGCCATCCCACGCATGGAGGGTGATAGTGGAAGGGTCTAACTTAGGTGATCCAAGCTTTTTCCAAATAGAAGTGGATATCATGCAGGTGGATGCCCCTTCATCAATGATACATCGGGAGACGTTGGCATTCTGGATCTTGACAAGTATTTAGAAGGCGATGGATGCAGGTAGGGATGTATGCTCTGACTTTTCAACATCAAAGACAATCAAACGATCATCTGAAGGATCCATAACACTCATGGCAGTTATTAGAGCTTTATATTTTGAAGGGCACGACTGGAGGACTTCCAGCGTTGACATGGTAGCAGGGGATTGTGCCAAGTCATCTACTATACTGTAGGTGTGGGTGGCTTTCCCGGAAGTACCGTTTTGGTGTAACGGTCCTTTGGGGATCTTGGTATGTACCTCTGACTTAGGCTAAGGGATCTATAAAGGACCATTGGGTGTCGAAATTGGCTCTCTGGGACCTGAGGATTGGGGCTCGGTTGCAGACGTAGCGGGAGGCTTGGTGTACTAGTGCGACAAAGTCTGAAGGTTGAGATCAGTGGTATTGGCTTGGTCAGGTTGCATCATAAGGATATGGTAATCAGAGGTACCAGACGGAGGGGGTTGAGTGGCTGCCTGACCTTCAAGGGGTTGGGCAGCCACATATCCTTACTTAGGGAAAGGATTGGTAAACACATCTTGTTGAGTAGGTGTAGCATTAGGAGGAACTGAAGCAGAGGCTTGTTGTCCTCGAGATGTTGCTTGAGCTTCCTAGAGTTGATGCATCTGAGTTAAAAGGGGAGAATCATGGGTATAGTGACCATGGACACAAGGCTTATTGGTACAAAGAGGCATGTTTTGCTTGGGTTGATCACCTTGTTGCTGAGTTGGAGTGTTAGATGTATTCCCGTGAGGATTGTTTCCTTGATTACCTTGAGCAGGTTGGTTTTGGTTTCCTTTCCTCTAATTTTTGGAAGTGGGAGGATTATTCACACTCTGTTGTGCATACGCTTGACCCTAGGGGGGGGTGGGTGCTACTACAAAGCTTGAGTAGGCATGGGAGGCTGAGGTGCTTGTGCTGGAGGAGCTGGAGCGCCTGGCTGTGGATATGGATATTAAGGAGGTTAAGCATCATTGGGGTCAACAGGTTGGGAAATAGTAGGCCCTTGCATCGGAGGATGTGATTGGGCAAAGGAATGAGGCATGCCGTGTCCTAGAAACATGCCGCCAGGAGGGGGAAAAGTGCTAGAGGAGCTGGCTGCTCCCTAAGGGAAACCATAACCCATAGGAGGATGAGTGTACAGGTGTGAAATGGATCCAACGATACTGTCCGCGGAATGAGATGCCCTCGGTGCGTTGGAACCACCAGGTCTAGGGAGATCAGGTAAGACGGTATAAACATGACCAGATTGCGCGTAGATCAAGTCATATTTCAATGCAACTTAGAGGGCTTCTTCCTCAGTCTGAGGAAAGTGAGATGTGACATCTTTACCAATAGAGGAAAAAAGGGATCTGAGAAACTAGTCCATGTAGAAACAGTCTTCGAAAACTAGAGCTTGACATAAGATCTTCCTTCTACGCCATTCTTGAACATGGTCAAATAGGTGGGTGGCAGAAGTTTGAAGGAAAGCAGACAAAATTTTGGTACTAGTTTCATAGTGAAGGGGAAGTTGGAAGTAGGACAAAAATGCCTTTACAAGGGTGGCAAAAGTAGCATGAGAAGCAGCGGCCTGGTCGACATACCACTTAGAAGCTTCTCCAGTAAGAATACACTAGAATAACTGAAGATGGATAAAGTCATCAATGATAGAGTTGGACGAACACCACATGTGGAAAGAACGAACATGGTTGATAGGATCCTCTCCAGCATTTCCTTCAAACTTAGGGATGTTTGAAGGAAGCTTCGTTGGCATAGTAGGCCAACATGGATCATCGTGTATAGGGTCATTAATCAATTGGCTGAAATTGGGAAGGCTTAGGCCTACCATATAAGGAAGCAAGGGAATAGTTGGGACCATTCCTATTGTGGCTCCAATAGTAATGGCTCCATCATTAGAGCCGGGCCCCCCACCAGTGGTAGGTCCTGCACCAGACATGATGGAGGTGAAAGGTGGGGGAGAACTGGGGATAGGAACAGAAGGAGAATTTGATGAACCAAAATTAGAGTCGGAATGGGGACTCGGTGGAGGACTAACTCGGACCCTATGCGGTGCAGTAATTCTTCCTAACAGAAACTGAGGATGAAAGCCTTGGAGTCTCCAGGATAAATGCCTTGGGGGCGCAATGATGGAAAAGATACACGGAACCCAATAGGGAAGAGAGATAAACAAGGGCACTGAGGTGTAGATTAATTAATTAATTACAATGTTTTAGTCTTGGCTTGGCGGTGTAAACCAGGTGCTCTTCGCTTTAGGTGTGCATGTGTGCGATAAGTGCATTAATTTTAATTAAGCCCAAACGTGTGTATAGAGAAAAGAAAAAAATATGTTGCATAACTGTAAATAAAACTGAAAGCGATAGTAAAATAAAAAGTTAAAGATGCATAAATTTAAACCCAAAAAGGAGGGCTTCCCAACAACTAGTCTAAGGGTGGGTGAAATATACTTAGAACACATAATATGGCCAATAGATCTAAGGTCAAGAGGGACAGGGATCTAAAGGTCATATCTGCTGAAAATAGGTGAAGAAAAAAACAAGAAACCAGAGGGAAAAATGTTGAATCATAGGTGGCGAAAGGCTACAACCTAAAGGGAAACATAGGGGACCCTAAAGGGAAGACCAAAAAAAACTGAAAAGAGGTGTTTTGGATGGACAAACAACTGATCTGAAATGGATCTGAAAAGACAGGTTCAGATCTAAAATAATGGCTGAAAAACACTGAAATCTCAGAAGACCTGCTTCAGCTAAACTCCTCCTAAAAATGTGGAAGCGTACTGAAGCCCTAAGGTGCTTGGTTCCTAATTCGATGATTAAAACTAAGAAATTAAAATTCCAAT
The DNA here is from genome assembly GCA_034641835.2 of Pinus albicaulis. Taxonomy (NCBI): domain Eukaryota; kingdom Viridiplantae; phylum Streptophyta; class Pinopsida; order Pinales; family Pinaceae; genus Pinus; species Pinus albicaulis. The sequence continues at coordinate 1,358,625,029 of CM076584.1, read as the reverse complement.
ACGGGTAAAGATGAAGGTCAGAGAACCCTGAACAGTGCCCCAGACAAACTCTGAAAAATAATAGAAAAATCCAGCAAAAAAGTTGAGGTCGCAGGTACTGACCTGTTCTCTGCTGAGGTTGCAGTTTTTGGTCAATTTTCCGCTACCTGAGAGCTAAGGTCACAGGTTTTGGGCTTAAAAGTGTGACCTACACTTCCGACTATCTTAGCGGCAGGTTTCAGAAAAAAAAATTTGTCTCTGTCGCGATTGATACCTGTTACCTACGGAAATGGCCCAGAAACACACGGAAGTTAAAAATTTTACTGTTTTAGGGTAAAAAAGGTTAAAAACAACATCAAGGAATGAAAAATAAGAAGTTGAATAAAAAACCTAGTGGTTGAAGCAGCTAGTCATGCAGGATCTGAAAAACGACAACGGTCTTAATTAAAATCCTTGTGGAGTCGCCAATTGTGAGAGTGAATTATAATCGCAAGCGCACGAAAAAATATCACTTTAGCTATGCATAACAAACAACCCCAACATCAAATGTGGTTGTCAATTTCCTTAGATCTATAGTAGGTGATCAGAATAAATGCTACAAAAATATATATCTATGCAGTTAAAGACATTAAACATCGAAAATAAACAAGAGTTGCTACATACATCCAATAGACAAGACAAGAATTTATAAATAATTTTTTGTATTATGACACCTGGGAAGGGAACACAGAAAGATGTTACCAGTCCCCCTCAATGGGATGGGTTCTTGTATGTCCTCAGTGCTTCAGATCCAAGATCTCTCTCTCTCTTGATGGTGCAGAAAACTCAAACAAAATAGAACTCAAAGGGAGCGCACAAGCAAAAGTAGAAAAAATATGACAATGATGGAGGATAAAAGTTAGACCAAAAGTATAGATCAAAAGGTGATAAAAAAGGTAGTAAATGAATGGAAAAACCCTTATATTTATAAAAAAATATTGAGTTATTCTAGATATTGGTGCATAGTTAAAATATTATTAATCAAATCTAAATCTGACTACTTGGAATATTTTATTATTTTTGGTGGAGGTAAAAGGAATTTAGAATTGGTTAATCCTTTTATTTAGAAATAATAAATAGATAAATTATTTATTTATTATTTCAAGGATGACGTTGAGGAATAATTAAATAAATAATTATTTATTCAATTATTTATAAATGATTTAGTCAAATTTAACAAGGAATATTATTAAATAATGATTTAAATAATTATTCCTATAGAATAATAAGATAAATAATAATTTATCTAATTAATTCTCATGTTTTGGGTTAAATATGACCAGGGATATTAATTAAACAATGGTTTAGTTAATTATCGCTAGAGGAAAATCAAACAAATAAGGATTTATTTAATTATTCCTCATGCGGTTTTCTGTTTAGACCTGAAATAATTTAATAAACTATGGGTTATTAAAATATTTCTCATAGTGAAGCAATTTTACTATGGTAAAAATGGTCTTACATGGTGTACTTTAGTCCATCTAATAGTAAGAGGTTAGATGACCAAAAATTGGTGTAACGATATGTTCAAAGCATGTTTGGTTATTCAGTTGAATGGAAATCCAACATTATTCAAAGATAGGTTGACGAAAGTGAGAAACAGGGTATATTTTAGGTGAGATGAGGAGACTCTACAAAAGGGTGTTTCAATTGGCTTTGGAATTGAATTAGATTGTGGGGTGTTGTTTGAAAACAATTCAATTCCCCCCACTGAACGTACTGCAAGAAAAGGTGTTTCTCGAAGTACAAAATAAGGTGTTTCTTATGGAATGTGGTACATTGGAAGGGTTTAAAGAATAAGGAAGCAGGATGGTAATAGGGTGTTTGGTTACCATAATGACATCGACCTTTTGGATAGATTAGAAGGCATTGAGCTTCAATTATGTTGGTGTTGGGCCGTTAATATGCCATTATTATTATCACTTGTGAACGCTTATTCCACCCATTTCTACCATTCTTCATCACGTCATTTATTATAATTTATTATTTAAATCCATTTTATAATGATTTATGCTCTTATGAAGAATATTATTTATTCTCCTTTATTTCTAATAAATTGATGATTATATATGATTTTATCAATGATAGTTTTAATAAATCAGTTGTAACATTATTCACCATTTTTAGCCTCCAAGATAATTTTCAGATTGAAGATTTGATCATTAAAAGTGCCAACTCAGAAATTCGTTGGAATAAGAAGTGACGATTTTGCGGTTGAGATTCTGAGCAAATGAAGCAGAATCTGGAAAATCCGGAACATGGGTTTTGTCCAGAACGGACCCAATTAACTTTAATATAGAACGGTTTGCCCAAATTCGGCTTGTACTAAGAGAAACGCAGGGTTCTTTGAGCACGATTTTCTCAGATTTGTTGTTGCGGCCGTCCTCCAAATCTCAGCTGCAAAGCCAAATTCGCCTTGTTCTTGTTGATCAAATGGTTAGAAGAAAACCAATTTTGTAATAGAATCATGTTGTAATTATTCCTATTGTAACCACTCTCTCGCTCTCTTTGTATTTAAATCAGAACAGAGATCAGAGAGGGGGAAGGACTTTGAGGATGATTCGGGATGGATTCGAATGATGGAATTGAGGATTCAGACTTAGAGATTCAAGAATGAAGATGGATTATTCATGATAGGATAGGGATTGTTTCATTTCCATTGTAATCTTCAAAGCTTTTGCTGTTGTAATGATTTCACACTTTAATGATTAATACCTGATTTGGGAGTTGTTGTTCATTCTTTTCATCTGAAGTAGCCCAGCAGCATCCGCTAGTGGCTAAGGGCCCAGCCTCTGGTGGAGTACGCTGTTGTTGTATCATATCTTTCCAATTTCCGCCGTGTGATGGTTTGATTTAGTTCCTATTTCTTTGAATCATATTGCCTTACAGTTTCATGTTTTTGCAGCAAGCTGTTATAATATTTTATGAAATTGTTTTATTGCACAAGTTGAGATTGAATCGTGTGGCTGTTCTTTTCCATCATAATAGAGATTATTATCCTTCTCAACGTATATTGTTATGCTGCTCATTTCAAATGTAAAGCTTCATCGTTCATTTCGTATTGCTGGTTTATCCGATTCCACTAATTAGAGTTTCGCCACCGCATTTATTAAATATGATTCGTTGTTTAATTCCTTTAATTATAAGTTTGATGTCCATTTACTTCGTTGTTTAGTTTGGTTGATTAATTGCAAGAGTTTGCTTTTAAAGAGCTTTCCTAGTTTACTTTCAATGGCAGCTTTCCATTTCCTGTTATTTGCATTATCTTTGCTTTGGTGTGAAGAACGATTTGAAACTGTAGTGGGCATTGGCATTTGTTGTCTAGTCCCCAGATTAATGATCTGTTCCTTGATTACTTTTGGTTACATCAGTTTCCAAAGGGATGAGTTATTGTTACTGGACCCTTGACTGATACATTGCTTATTTTTCCGAATGCATGATTTAAGTCTTAAAATGCTTTGTTGTAAGTAGATTTTATTTCCAGCTTTCATTTACTTTTGTATTTTAAGCACTATACTGCAAAACATTACTCTTGAGTAAATAGCCGCCTCAGACTGAGTACACTCTTGAAACAAAAAGTCGTCCCTGGGTTGACAATTAATGTGAGGTAATTAGGAGTTACAAAGACACATTTTTATCACTCTACATTTTGGCGCCGTTGCCGGGGAGAGTGTAGCCATTTCTAAAGAGTAGTGTGAATCTGATAAGTGCCTGCTAGGGAAGAGTTGGATCCTAAAAACGGAAGGTAAGAACCTGCGTGCGGAGCATGTACAAGCCTTGCTCCACTGTCCGCTTTCCTAACAGATTTTTTGTTGCTTTGTTGGGTAGAAATAGATGTTTGAATTTTTGTGTGAATGATTAGGAAAAAGATAGAAATTTTTTAAAAAATGGATCACATGATCTCATGCAAGTGGTGATGTAAGCACCACCCATTTCACTAACCGATTGACAGGAACATTTGAAGAAGGAGCCTCGAAGAAACACATGAAAAACATCTTATATTATGGTAAGAAATGGATCACGTTTCTACTTTTGAATTTCCTATCAAAGATCTAGGAGGAGTGATACAAATGCACATAATTCCCCCATCTTTACCAAATTTTCATGGTTTAGCAAATGAAGATTCAGATGCATTCTTATTTGAGTTCGAAATACTTTGTAGAGGATATGATTATTGTACTAATGATCAAAGATTGAAATTGTTTTCTCTTACTCTAAAAGGAGCAGCTCTCCGATGGTTCATGAGCCTAGGTGGGAATTGCATCCAATCATGGGAGGACATGAAGAACATATTCTTGAAGAAGTACCAAGACTATTGCAAATCCAATGAAGATATTTTCAGTATGATACAGGGGGAAGATGAAAGTTTGGAGGACTATGTAGATCGATTTCAATATAACCTTCAAAAATCAAAGCATAAGCATTTGGAAAAAGAGATCTTAAAAACACTCCTTCTTAAAGGAATCAAAGATGAATTTTTAGAACTCTTAAATCTGATAGGAAAAGGTGATGTTTTTCAGTTACCATATGATGATGTTTGTGAGTTGTGCATAAGGTATTCAAGAGGAATCTCCAAGGCTGGTAAGAATTCTAGAGATGTTTGTTCTTTCTTTTCCAAATCTGCTACAAGAATAGGAGACATAAGAGCTGAAATCAATGATTTATTTGAAAATTTTAAACTTGATTTTATTAGCTCTCTAAGCGCAAAATTGGACGTTTTGCAGGTTCATAAAAATGAAGAATTTGATGAAGTGTTTTTCCCTCATGACCAAAAGGAGCAGCCCATAGATGGTTACTCTTCCTTATCTAGGATGGAAGTATCATATCAAAGAGGTGAGGAAGCTACAACAAGGTCAAAACCATGGAAATCATGGCCTACAGGTATGGTTCAAAACACTTCTTCTCCATTCTCTTACTTGCATAATCCATTATGGAATACTCATGTTCTAGGGCATCCATGTCAATTTCAATATAACCACCAATCTTATCTACAAGTTTGGCATGGTTCACCTTATGATTGCATGACTACTCTCCCTCATCTTGTAGCACAAGCTCATTCTCCATATTCTCCACCAGCTCTTTCACAACATCCTGCTTGCATATCAAATTTATCCACTCAACCCAACCAACCACATCATCACAATGCTCCATTCTATACACAATTTCCTGCTCAACTAATTCCACACCCTCACCACAATAAACTAGTACAACATACTTACAGTGTTGAACTTCCAAATTTACCCACCCTTCCCACCCATTCTATCTCACATGCGCCATTAGAGAAAACTTACAATGAGATTCAGAATGTTTCAAATTCAAAAATTGTAGAAGTTATGGAAGAAAATGAACTTACTTCTAGTTTGCATCAACAAACCATTTTAAAAGCTCAAGAACCTCATGGTATGATGGGAAATCAAGAAATTAATGGATATATTGAAGATTGGTTTCACTCCATCACGTGTTTGCATCATCACTCCATACTTCAACAATTTTTGACAACATCTTTTCAAGGGAAGTTGGCTTTTCATACCCTAATTTTTATCAACATGCATTTTTCAAATTTGGGTATGTATATATTGGAAGCCTTATTTCTAAAATGGTTCCACTGGAAATACTCTTATACATAAACATATTCGATTCTCAAAGAAGAGTAGGATAGTGGAGAAAATAAAATAAAATAAAATAAGGACATAAATAAATGCATTTTGTTTTTTTGTAAAAATAGTTGTTTTTTTTTGTTGCAACACGCTATCGAAATCAACATCGGTGATAAATATTTCAATTTATTTGTGTATGTAGATGAATTATATTGCAAATAACAATTCTATAAACACTTATATTCATTTTTTTATCACCAATTTGAAAAAATTCTTGAATATCATTTTTTTGGCTTGCGGGCTTGATGAATTTTCTGGAAAAACAGTCGGGACAGTCATGTTTTGAGGGACCAAAAATGAATATTTTTAAAACCTGTTTCTACCCTAGGTAGCTCTTGATGTCTACTTTCTAACCCAATTTGAATCAGTCAATTTGGATTTGAAACGAAAAAGTTAGAACCAAAACATTGACCGGATGTCTAGCGGGCAGCTCAGGAACAGAGTTGGGACAGTCAGTTTTTGGAGGTCTAAATGAATGAATTTTTAAAACCTGTTTCTATGGTAGATTCTCCTATGAATCTAGTTTACAATTCAATTGGAATCACTCATTTTAGATATCGTATGGGGAAGTTATGATCAAAATACTGACTGTCTATCGTAAATCAGCACCCTTAAAACTCTGTTTTTCCGGATGTTCCTTACAGTGTTTGACTTATCAATTCTTCTTTTCTTCAAAACCTGTTTCTATTAGAGATAAATAAATGAATCTACTTTCATTTCCAATTTGAATCATTTGAATCCGACATCAAACGAAGAATCTATGCTTGAAATATCAATCGTTGGTCTAGATTGGGTAATTGAAAATGACTATGTTATGCAGGTTGTTCTAACTAAAATTGACATATCATATCATTGAATTTCTAAAACCTGTTGCTACTGGAGATAACCCTTTGAATTAGCTCTCATTTTGCTTTGGAATCACTCAATTTCGACGAAAAACAAAGAAGTTGTGATTAAAACACTGCAGGTTAGCATGATTGGCCACTGCTCTCCCGCAAGTGACAGATAAATTTTACTTTGTTATTTTCTCAATGAATTTGTTATACAGAGTAACTACTTGTTGTTTTTTTGCATAATTCTTGGATTAGGGGAGCCCGATCACCTCTCTTTCTCCATGATTTAATGTTTTATTGCAGGTAGACACTCGTTTTTTGCAGGTCCTAGGAGAAAAAGAAGGTCAATTTATGGACGAGTAATTCTTGAAACAAATTTTAATAAAACAAAGGAATTTCATCCAACTCATTACCCAACGGATTCATAATAGAACAAATGAAGAATTGATTTCAATTTGAAGATTCATGTCTTATCCCTGCTGCCAAAACATTTTTCAAAGAGATCATATTTTTTGACATAACATCATAGTTATTGTAACTTAATTTAGTTATTTACATATTGTTTTTAAATAAAATGTTGTTTCTTTTCTAATTTCTCTTATATTTTGTGTTTCAAGTGTTGCTTCATTCAAAGTGTAACTCATCCTCAGCATCAATGCTGTGAACAACGAATTTGTTTTTTTGCATGTTTGCATTTTATGATCGACATTTGCATTTTCACACTTTTTTTTTGTGTGTATTTTTGTTTTTTTTGTGTGCATTTCCTTTGAGGAACACCACTTTTTGAGTGTTTTTGCTGTTCATTCAAAAGAGCAACACTTTGGGATTATTTTTGAGAGCAACCTTTTCTTCCTCTTGTGGGACTATTCCTAGTTCATTTCAACCACATTTTACTGATTCCCCTTCATGGCATGAAGTACACTATTTTTACGAGGACAAGAATTATGGATTCTATTGAAGCGAGTTAATATCCTTCACGTTATGATCTTTAACAGGACAACTCCTTGATGATAGATTATTTTTAAAAAAGGGACACAATTATTTATATACTACTTTACTGCATTGTTTTCTGTTGAACATGATATTGATTGATCATCTTAATACCATGCCGGTTCCACCCTTCCTGGTTATAATCTTCTCTGTCTATAATAAATGAGATTATGGGTATATTTTTTTCTATTGACATGTTCAACTTCTTCCACCATCCCTGCTCTTAAGGAGTACTGAGCCTCCCTCTTTTTATCATAAAATTGTGTAATAACAACAAAATTTTGTTCACAGATGGAGGATAGGGGGTCTCATTACGAGCCACCCTACCATGTTCATAAGGTTGTAAGAAAGTGACATTCCCATTATGGCCACCACACCAGGGTTATGATCCATTGGATAGTCAAATTATCCTTGGAACAGGAGGTCTCATCACGAGCTGGCCTGATCACTTTTGCTACATCCCAGTGAATGGTAGTGTGGTTATCTGGTTACCACGCCAGCACACTGATCTCTTCTGTAGAACAACAATGTAACTCTCTAGTTATAAATTGAGGATTCTGGCTCATATGGGTTGAAAAGCAACCCTGCCGAGGCTATGGACGCCTGCTGGCAGCAGCGGCTCTGCTTATGGTATTGAAGTTATATCTTATCGTCAATTATTATCATAATACCCTTTTCTTATTTTTTCTTTTTATCAGAGAAGTTATTTCCTTAACTTTTTCCTTGTTTTGAACCTTTATGCATGGGAAATTGTTTTATGATCAATCGCATCATTGTCAGCTAGCATACTATCAGTAAAGCATCTTTTTGGCATATTGTTGTTCTTTTTCTCTTTTTCATCACCTATCATCAATTCAAAGCGTCCTATCTCTTATTCATAACTATCTTTACACACTCTACTCTCATTATAATCATAACCCTCGTTGTCCTATCATTGATATGTGTACTCTGCTTCATTCACTGATATATTGTTCATTCACGTGCCTTGCCGTCAGCATAACCCCTCTCATACGCTTTATGGTCATGGCATTCCTTTTCCAATTGGAGGGGGGAATGTATGCATTATGGGATTGCATGCGATATGATTACTGCACTCTGCCATCATTTGTTGATTTGCCAAAATATTAGTATTGCATGTATACATAAGTTTTTCTGATTGAAATTTTTGCATGCATCTTATCTATTGCTTACACTATGGATTCAAGAACATTGTATGCCAAATAGTGCTTTGTTTGTAGGAAAACAACAAGTATGGGCAAAATTCTATCCACAGCTGACCACACTATTGCACTTAACCGAAGAGGCTCGCGAACGTGAACAATTCTTCAGACATGATGTGCTTACCTGGATTCCACCTTTTGTATCACTTTCAGCACCAACTCTGCCTACATCAGCTTCAACAAATGCCAGTCCATATATGTCATTCCACATTTTTGGAGGTAAAACTTGAGGTAAAATCGCATAATTTTCTGATTTATTACAAATTTAGGAGAATTTCAAAAAAATCCATTTTGAGCATCATTTATCATCCTTCAGTCCACATCTATACCACTCCCTATTTTTCAGCGGCGTATCATTTTCGAGTATGGGGGAGCGTTCATTTCATTCATTTCTTTCTTATGACCATGTTATTCATATTCTTTATCATCCATTGCTATTCTTATTCATTCTCAACACCTCCCTTATTCCATGTTGTTTTACACCAAGCATAGAATTCAACAGCTGGTAGCAACCACCTCTATTTGTTTTCTAGCATCGCATGAGGGCATGCTAATTTTTCAGAGAGGGGGAAGAATTGCTACGCATGATGGATGTTTTCTATTTTCTTTCTCATTTAAGGCATACAATTTCAGTGTAGAAATTGATTTCCATAATATTTTTTAAAACTATGAACTCAATTCTTGTGATTTTTGGAAAACACAGACGTATCATTAATACAAACCCAGACAATTTCAAGATAAATTGGTTCATAAAATTTCGGAAATCATGCACTCTCACCTACAGCCATTTTGTTTATATCTCATGATCCGTGCATCAAAACGATCTGATTTTTGGATCATAAAGGTATTCATATATTATAAATTTACTTGCCAAATTTCAACAAAAGCTGGTTTGTAGTTTTTGAGAAAATGGTTAATGAAGTTTGCTGTTACTTATATCATATTTTGTTGCAACTTCATACATATAGTTGAATGTCAATGTAAAAATTGTTATACCTTCATCAAGATTACTAAAAGTGAATATTCATTAATTAAGGAAGAATTCATTTGTTCTATCCATTTCATGAGCTGAGATGAACATATTTTTTATTGCTTCGTTAACACATGGGTTTTTGTCTTTGGGTTGCATGAGGACATGCAATATATTCAGGTTTTCGTTGCATGAGGACATGCAACATATTGAGTGTGGGGGTATGTTGGGTCGTTAATATGTTATTATTATTATCACTTTTGAACACTTATTCCACCCATTTCTACCATTCTTCATCACGTCATTTATTATAATTTATTATTTAAATCCATTTTATAATGATTTATGCTCTTATGAATGAATATTATTTATTCTCCTTTATTTATAATAAATTGAAGATTATGTATGATTTTATCAATGATAGTTTTAATAAATCAATTGTAACATTATTCACCATTTTTAGCCTCCAAGATAATTTCCAGATTGAAGATTTGATCATTAAAAGTGCCAACTCAGAAATTCGCTGGAATAAGAAGTGACGATTTTTCAGTTGAGATTCTGAGCAAATGAAGCAGAATCTGGAAAATCCGGAACATGGGTTTTGTCCAGAACGGACCCAATTAACTTTAGCAAAGAACGGTTTGCCCAAATTCGGCTTGTACTAAGAGAAACGTAGGGTTCTTTGAGCACGATTTTCTCAGATTTGTTGTTGCGGCCGTCCTCCAAATCTCAGCTGCAAAGCCAAATTCGCCTTGTTCTTGTTGATCAAATGGTTAGAAGCAAACCAATTTTGTAATAGAAATCATGTTGTAGTTATCTCTATTGTAACTGCTCTCTGATCTCTCTCTATTTAAATGAAAACAGAGATCAGAGATGGGGATGATTTGAGGATGATTTTTGGGGATTCGAATGATGGAATTGAGGATGAATTAGAGATTCAGAATTGAGGATGGTAGAGAGAATGGATAATGGATGAGAGATTGAGAGACTTCTTGTTGTAATCCACTGTAACTCTGATTTGATATTTTAATATAAATCTAGTTGCCATTCCATCTTTGATCCTGAAGTAACCCAGCAGCATCTGCTGGCGGCTAAGGGCCCAGCCTCTGGTGGAGTACGCTGCTGCTGCTGTGTATCATATATTTACAATTGCTGCTGTGTGATGGTTTGATTTATTTCCTATTCTTTTGAATTGCATTATTTTACAGTTTCATGTTTTTATAGTGTGATGTTAGAATATTTTATGGAATTATTTTATTGCACAAGTTGAGATTGAATCGTGTGGCTGTTCTTTTCCATCATAACAGAGATTATTATCCTTTTCAACGTATATTGTTATGCTGTTCATTTCAAATGTAAAGCTTCGCTGTTCATTTCAGATTGTTGGTTATTCGATTCCACTAATTAGAGTTTGTTGTTCAGATTTATTAAATATGATTCGTTGTTTAATTCCTTTAATTATAAGTTTGTTGTCCATTTACTTCGCTGTTTAGTTTGGTTGATTAATTGCAAGAGTTTTCTTTTAAAGAGCTTTCCTAGTTTACTTTCAATGGCAGCTTTCCATTTCCTGTTATTTGCATTATCTTTGCTTTGGTGTGAAGAACGATCTGAAACTGTAGTGGGCATTGGCATTTGCTATCTAGTCCCTAGATTAATGATCTGTTCCTTGGTTACTTTTGGTTACATCAGTTTCCAAAGGGATGAGTTATTGTTACTGGACCCTTGACTGATACATTGCTTATTTTTCCGAATGCATGATTTAAGTCTTAAAGTGCTTTGTTGTAAGTAGATTTTATTTCCAGCTTTCATTTTCTTTTGGATTTTAAGCACTATACTGCAAAACATTACTCTTGAGTAAATAGCCGCCTCAGACTGAGTACACTCTTGAAACAAAAAGTCGTCCCTGGGTTGACAATTAATGTGAGGTAATTAGGAGTTACAAAGACACCTTTTTATCGCTCCACACTTGGTATAGTAGAATAAAGGGTAGCACATGTATAAGTATGATTTGACAGGTCATGCTTTTATAAAACTTGAATATGTTATAGCAATTGCAAACTTATTGTACAATGGTAAGAATGATACATACAAATTAGAAGAAAGTGATTACAAAGTTTTTTCAGATTTTGTGAAAAAATTGAACAAGGTTAATTTTCAAAACATTCTACTTTCACTTTCCTTATGTATTTCCATATGTTGGATTATTTATAAATAGTTATTGGTTGTATTTTTGTTGATTTGTTTGTATGAATCTAATGTTAATTTTGTACTTTTTGGCTTTAGGTCTAGTGAATACTTCAACTGGTGAATGTTCGAGATAACTCAACCTTTTTTTTGCTACCTACTTTTTGGTGTAAGTTTTTTTCACTAGACATTCAACTTTTTGTAGTTATGTTTCATTCAAAAATTAATTTGGTATTTCCTCCATAAAACAATATAATTACATACCTATATAACTATATGTACCCCTTACCTCAACACATATATACAATTTGAAGATAAGGGCATCCCTTACCTCAACACTTGTGTTGGATGCCTTCTACTGTGGTTCCTCTGAAGTTGGTCCATTTAATCACGAAAAGCAAGAAGAGTTGGTTCCTTTTTCATGAATATGTTTTGCAGATAAGTATGTGGTTCTTCTCACTAATTTTAATGTTTTCCTTGAACTTTTAGATTAATGGTTCACTTTCTAGAAAGGATATCAAGGATATAATGGCACGAGGTTCAATCAGGATGGTTTGTGCTCACTCGAGTCAACAAATTTACACCAGAGCAATGGCTAACACATGAAGTGCATTTTATTTTGAATGTTTATGTGGTAGCTGGATTTCCTATTTTTTAATTGGACATATAAATCAGAGTTTATAGCTCAAATGTGCCATCAGAGTCTTTTTGAAGTATTTATATTTTGGCCATATGCATGAGGTCTACAATAGTTAAATTTCACTTGGTTATTATTGACAATTGAGTCCTTAATCATCTTTTGGGCATTTCCTTTCACTAAACGAAATTAACATTAATTACTATATGTAAAAATTTTTGGATAGGTGATGGTAGTTGGTTTTCAAATTGTTTGCAACTATCTTGAGATATGTGCTTCTGGTAGATTGCAAGGGTGATGGCACTTTGCTTTCTTATTTTTTCCTATATTGATATATATGTGTTTGATGGGCCTTGCAATTTGTGCATCTGATCCAAGGGGTATTTTAAGGTGAATGGTATCTAATTTTTTGCAACTTTTGGATTGACAATAATTTGATAGGGTGAAGTTTGAAATGGCACTTTGCTTTCTTATTTTTGCCTATATTGATATATATGTGTTTGATGGATCTTGAAATTTGTGCATCTGATCCAAGGGGTATTTTAAGGTGAATGGTATCTGATTTTTTACAATTTTTGGATTGACAATAATTTGATAGGGTGAAATTTGAATGGTATGCAAATTTTAATTGATTTCATTTTTCCAAAGAAAGAATGCATAAGTTTCTATTTCATGGTTTGGAAAATGAAAATACATAGCAAATTTTTTTATTTCATGGCATGTCACCTCCAAAAAGGAAAATCAGGCAACCTGTTGTCCACTTTCACAAATTTTCATACAAAATATAGCTAAGATTTCTCTCGGGAACACAGCTAGAAGAAAAAATTACGCTTTGATGAGTGAGGTGGGTTGTCAATGGGAGAATAAGATGAGGAACAACCAAAGAAAATAAAGTACTTTTGATTTAGTGTTGGCACATTTTCCTTGTAGAAAAATGCTTTATTATTGTATTTGGATAGATTGTTGACATTGTTTGGAATGGGAGCAATATCTTTCACAACAAGCCAGATTTTGAAGCTTCATTACAGACTCTTTGTGGCCCTAGATCTGATATTTCAATTGAAGAATATGAAATTAAGGTACAGGGCCTCTGGACTTTTATAATTGCAATACTTTTCTTTCTTTCTTTTCGTAATCTGACTGTGTATTAATTCATAGTTAATTGTTTTTTGAAGCATTGACATCATAGATACATTCATACTATAATAGAACCTTATGAATATGTCTGACTGGGTGAATCTTTGTAGGAAATTTATGAAGACCTGGATTTCTCTATGTATGAAGAACAATGCTCATTTGGGCTTTTTTGCATTAAGTTTTCAGCAGATGGACAATAACTTGTTGCTGGCAGCAATGACAAATATATATATTTTTATGAACTAGAAATGAACAGGTGCTCTTTAAATATAACAACTCATGAGGTGTTGTATACTTTTTCTTGGTGATACATCCACAAGCCTAGTAATTCTTGGTGATACATCCACAAGCTGAGTAATTTTATTTATGCACACTGGTAATTCATTCCTAATGGATGGTATTCCAGAAAGCCATAGTAGAGTACAAGAAGGTATGTCTGTTAAATTTTTCAGATTAATTTTATATTTGACTAAATTGTCTATCTGCAAGCTGTTGTAATATAATTTGACTAACTTACAGAGATTGGAACTTTAGGCCCTGGTTTGATCAGAGGTGCAATACAAGAAGGTATGTCTGTTAAATGTTTCAGATTAATTTTATATTTGATTGAGCTGTCTATCTGCAAGATGTTGTAATATAATTTGATTGACCTTGAGAGATTGGAATTTCAGGCCCTGGTTTGATCAAGGATGCAAATCCAGGAAGAGGCCCCAGTAGAAAGATATTTGCAGGAAAAATTAAGACGCATTGGGCGCTTGTAATATTCAACGTTTTGTCACTTATTTTGGGTCAAGTTGCTGCTTCACTTCTTAATAGGTATTACTTTGATGATGGTAGTAATAGTAGATGGATATCAACTCTGGTGAAATCAGTAGGATGCCCTATTATTTTCATACCTCAGGTATTTTATCAAGGAAAACAATCCTCTAAGATTACGTCGCTCACACCCAAATTGGTGCTAACTTATGTTGGTTTGGGCTTGCTTCTAGCTGGAGATAATCTTATTTACTCATGGGGTATCTCTTATATGCCTTCTTCGACCTATTCACTTATCTGTTCAAGCCAACTTTCCTTCAGTGTTGTATTTGCATTGATATTGAACAGGCATAAAATTACTCCATATATCCCGAATTCTCTAGTTTTGTTGAATTTGGGTGCAATTCTGCTTGTGGTTCATTCATATGGTGGCATGCCTAAGGGAGTGAATACTGCTAAGTACATAGTAGGCTTCATTTTCACTGTTGCGGCTTCTTCAATCTATGGGCTGCTTCTTCCATTGATGCAGCTTGTATTCAATAGGGCTATAAAGAAGGGGACCTTTTTAGTGGTTCTGCAGATGCAAATTTTCACATCCATAGTTGCTACTGTGGTATGCATATTTGGATTGTTTGTTAGTGGGGAGTTCAGAGATATGAAAAAGGAGGTTGAGAAGTTCACAATGGGGATAATTGCTTATTATATGACATTGATATGGTCTGCAATAGGTTGGCAGGGTTGTTCTGTTGGTGGAATGGGTTTGATATTTTTGGTTTCTTCCTTGTTCTCAAATGTGATTAGCACTCTGGCCCTCCCTAATGAATCTAGCATTGGCGCCAATTCTCTTGTGGGAATTTCTCACAGGAAGAAAGTTTTTCAATAGAAATACTTTAGCGGGTCCTCTTCATTCTCAAAATGGATCCCAAATATTGAGATTACTGAAGACAACTCGACCCATTCTCCTTGAGAAGCTCACTTGGGTACCTAGAAATAGAAGACAAATTTACTTTGCCAGTGATAGTATTTTGGGCAATCCACCTCTGCAATTTGATCCAGTTGATTCATGAATTTTTTTATTGGCCATCACAACACTCTTTGATTACCCTCTATGATATTTCTACATGGAATGAAGCAAGGAAATGGGTTGACTAGAACTTCATTCCGGTCCCAGACCACTCTTTTGTGAGATTGACCCTTTCTGGATGTGATCCTATATCCAGAACCAAGAGCAACTACAGGGGTTAGGGGGAATCTTCTTACTCTATTAAGCAGGGGTATCTCCATCAAATATCCTCCCTTCCTTTCCACAGGCATAGTTTCCTAAGGTAATTTCCTTCTGCTACCTATTAGTGCATAACAAGCTCCGAAGTCCCTAATGAAAATAATTTAAGGAAGCATGGGAAAACGGGCCCCACTCATTGTGCGTTATGCCAGAAATCAGAAGAAATAGAGCAACATCTCTTTCTCTAATGTGACTTCACAAGGAAATTTTTGAAATTCCTTCTACAAGACATTAGTCATCAATACATTCAAGTCACATCAGTTGTTTAATAAGTGGGCTTAACAATATGATGGATCCTTCCACCAAAATCCAGCCTTCAAAGTTAATATACCATTAGGTATGTGTTATATAGATATGTAAAGTTCCACATCTAATGTAGGTAGATTAACAATTTTTCTTTGGTTGCACATGTCTAGCATATGAAGTTTTTTAAGATGTGCCATTTAGTGAATTTTTTATTTGATCCATGTTCTCTCTATATTTCTTATTTTATTCATTAATTTCAAACAGTTGCAGGTACATTTTACAAGGTGATGAAAAAGAACAAATGGATCTGCTTGCTAAGGACGGGGACATATATAAAAAGCTTGCATGTTCTTTAGCTCTAGAAATATTTGGACATGGGGATGTCAAAAAAGCCCTTCTTCTTCTTCTTCTTGGTGCCCCAACTATAAAATGCAAGGATGGAATGAAGGTACAATTATTTTACTGATGAGTTGTTACAGAGAAACTTGATTATCCCATTGGTGACTGTATGAGAAAAATGTCTTGTTATTCTCCCTTATATGGTCTTTGGAGTCTGTATACAAAGGAAAATTTATATTTATTGCTCACATTTTTGTTTTAATTGCAAATAAGAGGTGATTTGCATGCATGTTTGATGGGAGATCCTGGAGTTACAAAGCATCAGTTGTTGAAACACATGATCAGTGTGGCACCTCGAGGAATTTACACCACAGGTCGAGGAAGTTGTGGTGTTGGTCTGACAGTTGCTTTTCAAAGGGATCCGATCACCAACAAAATAGTACTTGAAGGTAGGGCCCTTGTATGTTTCTGAGATTTATTCTTTCCAATGTTTAATTTATTGGTTTCTTTGGAGTTGGAAATTGTTTTACTTTAGACTGAATGCATCAGAGGTTTCACCAACATATATGTTTCGACACCTTCGATGGAGCAGTGACAAAAGTAATTGATCTTATATGTGATGAATCAGGTGTGATGCTATGGACGAGACAGACTATACTATTATTCATGAAGTGATGGAGAAACAAAGTATCAACATTGCAAAGGTGGGCATAACAACCTCTCTAAATGCAAAGACTGTTGTTCTGGATACCGCTACTGCTATTATTATTCAGTTCGAAGGTAGCTTCATATGAGGTCCTACCATGAATATGAGTTTGTGAATGTCATTAATTCTAGAGATAGATCTCATGGAGTTGCATCAACCTAGTGGGACACATAGAAGGTGTCCTGTATAGAAGCAAAGGCTTTTATTTTATCAATTTTTTTATAGAAGAAGATATATGTAATTGGAATGTTGTGCTTATTGGGGGATTCATTCATCTCTTTTTTTTTAAACTAAAGCTTGTGTGTGTCTTTTCTTATGTCTTTTTCTTGTTAAATTTTTTATGTGCTCTTTAGTTCTGGATCTTGCATAGAAAGCATGATGTATATTTTCATTTTTGGAGTTGTAAACCATTAGGATACATTAGAGGATGGATAAATTTGAAACCTTTTTAAACTCCTATATTGACTTGTACAAAGATCCTAGTGCCCTTAATTTTTCTCCTATTTAGGAACTCGAATTGGTTAAAAGGGATTAATGCATTTTTACAGTGATTTTGTTTCCTTGCTCTTAGATAAAAAGAAATTTACATTACCTGTTTTCAATTACTAGTTTTTTAATTTAAGTTTTAACTATCTGTAGTGTTCTATACTTTCTTTTCCTGCTTTTATTTCCATAGCTAATTAATATTTCCTTATATACTCTTCACTTGAAAGGAGAGTATGGCTTATGTTTGATTTCTGGTATTTTAGTGTATATTTTATCCTACTTCTGTGATGGAACTTTAATTTTTAGTATTTTTTTATACTATGTTCTTTATGACAAGGGTTGGTATGATCTACGAATAACACTTGTAGAGAATATCAAACTTCCTCCACCATTTCTTTCTCATTTTGACTTGTTGTGGCTGATACTCGATAAAGTCGATATGGATAGTGATCTGGAAATGGAAAGACATGTGTTATACGTGCATCAAAAGTGTGAGCCACCAACTTTAGGCTTTACTCCTCTCGAGTCTTCTATCCTCAGGTGAGTTGTTGTCACCTTTTATTTAGATATTGATGCTCAAACTACCATACTCTAATGTTGGCTAGTTTTTAATCTTATGATGGTCAATATTTTCTAGGGCTTATAGAAGCAGCAGAAAGAAGGGTATCACATCTTGTGCCTAAAGACCTTACCGAATATATTGCCAGTGCTTATTATTCCATGAGAAAAGAGGAAGCACAAAATGATGCACCACATTCTTAAACCACTACCAGAACACTTCTAAGCATTTTTCACATCTCAATGGTAATTTATATGTTCCTTTGTGCAATTACCTAGTGTTATGTGAAAGTTCTAGGAGAAGTGACTTTTCAAGTTCTTATCTTTTCAACACTAGAGTGAAGTTGTGACTAAGCAACAACATTAACCCAAATTTGGCCTTTTAATCTCATAAACTCATTTATTGACAAAAGCTTATGTTTTTTTTTCTTTTATCTAGATTTATTGTTCACAGGCCCTAAGTCGGCTTAGATTCTCAGAAACAGTGACTCAAAGTGATGTAGATGAAGGCCCCAGGCTTATGAAAATGTCTAATTTCTCCTTATATGCTGAAAAAAGAAATAAAACTGGTATGGATGCCATATATAACATCTATTCAATCATAAGGGATGAAGCTTCGTGAATGAATACTATGGATGTATTCTATGGTAATGCTCTGAACTGGATTTCTTGAAATGTACTCTCCACAGACTGTATAGAGCATGAGAAATATCATTAGTTCAAATTTCCTAATCAAGGTTGGTTTAAATGCATCTAATTGGGTCTCTTGCATGCAAGCTTACACTGGAGCTCAATTAAATGAGTGATGGGAAGAGTATGCGGCATTGAATGTGTGGAAAATTGATCCCAATACATTTGATATTCATTTTATTGATGCCTAAAATGTCGAAGAAGCAAATAATGTATCATATAGTTATAAAGTAAATATCTTCGTTGTTCAACTCTTTTAGAAAATATATTTTTGTTTTTTATATGTCCTTAAACTGATATGAAACTCAAGGTTGAGTTTCCTCTGGGAAAACTCACTAGGTTAGACGTGTCAAGAGTTATCTTTTGAACAATGATTGCATGTGGACCTCCATGAACATGACATTAGGACAATAGTCAAGAGTTCTGTTATGAAGTGTCATTGTATGTATTTATGTAAAAAATATGTGTTTCCAGAAAAAATCTAAATGGTTTCTATTGTGACTTAGGCACACTATATCAACTTATGTTCCTAAAGAACTTAAAGAATATATTTCTAGTTCTTATTCCTCCATGAGACAAGAGGAAGCACAAAGTGATGCACCACATTCTTACACCATTGCCAGAACACTTCTAAGCATTTTCCGCATCTCAATGGTAATTTATATGTTCCTTTGAGAAATTACCTAGTGGTACATGCGAGTTATAGGAGAAGTGAATTTTCAAGTTCTCATATTTTCAACACTAGAGTGAAGTTGTGACTAAGCAACAACATTAATCCAAATTTGGCCTTTTAATCTTAGAAACTCTTTATTGACAAAAGCTTATGTCCTTATTTCTTTTGTCTGGATTTATTGTTCACAGGTCCTAAGTCGACTTAGATTCTCAGAATCAGTGGCTCAAAGTGATGTAGATGAAGCCCTCAGGCTTATGCAAATGTCAAAGTTCATTTTATATGCTGACGAAAGAAATAAATTTTTTATGGATTCCATATCTAACAACTATTCAATCACAAGGAAAGAAACTTTGTTAATGAATACTATGGATGTATGCTATGATAATGCCCTAGACTGGATTTCTTGAAAGGTACTCTCCACGGACTCTATAAAGCATGAGAAATATCAGTAGTTCAAATTTCCTAATTAAGGTTGGTTTAAATGCATCTAGTTGGGTATCTTACATGCATGCATACACTGAATCTCAACTAAAGGAGTGCTGGGAAGAGTATGCAACATTGAATGTGTGGAAAATTGATCCCAATACATTTGATATTCATTTTATTGATGCCTAAAATGTAAAACAAGAAAATAATGTATCATATTGTTGTAAAGTAAATATTTTCATTGTTCAAATCTTTTAGCAAAGATATTTTTGTTTTTTAGATGTCCTTGAACTGATATGAAACTCAAGGTTGAGTTTCCTCTAGGAAAACTCATGAGGTTAGACGTGTCCAGAATTATCTTCTGAACAATTATTGCATGTGGACTTCCATGAACATGACACTGGGAAAACATTCAAGAGTTTTGTTATAAAGTGTCACTGTATGTGCTTATGTAAAAAAATATGTGTTTCCAAATACACGATTTCCTGTGTGTTTCTTGGTTTTAAGCTTAACCTTGAACTGTTTCTTAAGATTTAATTTATGTAAAAAAATATGTGTTTCCAAATAAAATCTATATGGTTTCTATTGTACATGGTTTCCTGTGTGTTTATTGCTTTCAATCTTAACCTTGAAATGTTTCTTAAACCTAGATATAAGAATCATGGCCATAGACACATAGTGCCTTGGGAAGGGAGGTTGTTGATCCTATATAGTGGTCAATTAAGGGCCTACCAAATTAGGCAACTGATGCATCATTACTTGATTTAGTCCCCATAATACGCGTATCATGTATCCTTCCTACGCATACTAAAATAGAAGCTCTCTTTTACTTGATTTCATCTAACGTCTCGATCATTTCCATTCAACATTCCCAACATTCATTCTCCTCCTTTGTTTATTTATTCCTACTGTTATAAAATAAATTGATATCTGTCCCTAGGTTGTTTCCTGTTGTTATAAAAGAAAGAATAATGGTTGTCCCGTAGAGATACTTTAATGTGAGCTGAGTCCAGTGGTCTAAGTGGGTTTCCCCATAACTCTATGAAAGAAGAGTTGTAGTTGAGCTAGAGTTCTAGAAAAAAAATACCACTTCCCAATCCTTGGTATGTCACCTCTCTTCCTCATGTAAATACCACACCTTAGGAATTGGTCCCAAAATGTAGATAAATTTGTGACCCCAAAATGTAAGGGCACATCATTCCCTTGTCCACTTCCTAGAACAATTTTCCAGTGGATCTCAATGTCTATTTTTCCATCGTACAACTCAGAAATATATATCGATGCATAGCCACACTTCTATGTCACCTACACTTCAAATTCAGGTGGGGGTGATAACCTGTACTTGATAGCATGTTGTACCTCTTCCCAATTTTTGAAGTTATTTCTATGAGTAGCATACAACCAAGATGGAGTAGCTTTAAAAGAAATAGCTAAAGTTGGGACTAACTTGTCTTCTTCAACCTTCTACTCCAACATGTCTAAAAACTCTTCCACGTCTCTTGTTCCATCATATTTGGGTGGATCTTTCAGTTTTGTGCTAACCCACATTACTAATATTTCATTGGCGCAACATCTTTAAGACAACTCATGCTTGCATTATTTCCAGTTATGTAGTGCATTGTCGAAATTAGTGTTAAAGGAGAAAATACTCCGTGAGCTAACCTCTTCATCTACAATGAGATTGATCTAGTCCTCTCTCATCATTCCAATGGTCAATTTATAAATCCAATCCACCATAGACCCTTCAAGGAAATCCACCATAGACCCTCATGCTAATAGTGCCTTGACCCTTGGTATGGATCTAAGTGTTGTGCATTCCTAGTCCCTTTAGAATTTAAGAATATCTTCCCCCTCTTCATGTTAATAATAACATCCTAGAGAGAAGGAAGGAAAGGCTACTAGATCTATTCATCTCAGAGAGTTCTGATTTAAAGAAAATTGGTGGCCAATTCTCATCAATTACAACAAAGCTTCGTATGAAATTTAAGTTTGCAAAAAAACATGGAACTAGGTAGATAGGAAAGGTTGAAATGAGGAAAGGTATGCTCTGAATTCTTTTTAGTTGCAACAATATTATAGTTAGGTGGTAAGATTTGAAAAATTATCCCTTGTATTTGAAAATTCATGTGCTTTCTTCCTTTATTGAAAATGGTAAAGGAGGAACAAAATTTTTACTAACATAGCTTCTTGAACAATGGCATATTCTAAACTATGAACAGGTTTTCATGGGCATGTGACATGAAAATATTAGGAATGAATTTACCGTTCTGTTAATATAGGTAGGCACCATATGTAAGTTTCAATTTTTCGATAAATGTTGGGAAGTTATGCAAAGATGCAACATGAAAATTTTGAAAGAAAACAAGTCGAATATTGAGAATCCTTACACTAGCCATAGCTTTTACTGTCTCATAAATTCAATATTAACTAAATTTAATCTTTAATAACAGGAGAAGTTGAAGTTGAGTCTATTTGTAGTGTTTAATGAACCAAAATTAGTTTTCTAATAATAGCAATGTATGGTTTTATGATGTTCTTAATGAGGGACTGCATCATTCAAGGTAGTTGTTGAAATGAGGCATTAGAGGCCATATTGTCACTGATTAGATTTTTTGTTGTAAATAGTGTAATAATGGTTAGGTATGTTGCCAATTCAACATTGATCAGGTCAGTTGAGATGCTCAAAGTTTAAATGTTTTTGCATCTATATCTTTCATGGAGGGTATGATAGTTACATCGTTAATTTGTGTTTTTTGTAAATTTTCTACCAGCAATATGTACTTATCCCAGGGCCTCTTTCTCATGCTATTGTACAATTAGATTTTTCCCTGGTGCATTTTGTCATTGGATTGGGCCTCTTTCTCATTGTTATTTTAGTCATCAACATGAATACAAATATAGTATTGAATCACTATAATTGGTAGAAATGACGAGGAGCTTGAATCATTATAGACATGCACATAATCAATCTTCCTAAAACATTGTTGATCTTTGTATGCCTTAGACCATTAAATGCCACAAATCATAGTGAGATGTGCTTGAGTGTGGATTGAGTAATCACATTATGGGAATACTAATACGCATATCCTATGTATATCACAAGAAGAAAGGTGAATTGTAGAATGCACATGGGGTCATAAGAGAGGCAACATGTCATTATGTTAAGGATATAAATATAATGGGGTATAAAAAATGTTAATGAAAAAATGGATACCTACAATATATAGTGAAAGTAGGGGTTTTTTAAATTTGGAAAATGTAATGGGTTAGTATTGGTAGGGGGTTAAATAAAGTGATTTTTAGAGGTATTTTTCAATATGTAGTCAAATTAAGGGTATTGTTTAGTATGCCATGACCGCACGTGCTATGTCATAGGTTAATTGAGTGATGCCCCTATGCTTGGAAGGCTAGAAAATTAGCTAAGTATTGGCCAGAGTCAGCCTAGGAAGTAGTGAGACATACATAGATAATGCAGAGAGCTCTCAAGCCTAAGAGAAGCATTCTATTGTTCTCATATTCTTTGAATTATGCAATATATGAATAGTGGGGTTTTTAGCTGAGGCTTTCCCCAGATAAATTTTTGTGTTGTGAGATTGAAATTGTTTCTCTTTCTTGTTCATGTGATTATGTGATCGTAATTGGTTTCCACAATTTTTAAAGTAGATTCAAGTATTTTGTTTTAGCATATTACAAGATCATTTGAATCTACAGGGATTTTCTATATTATTTAAAATAATTTTTTATATATATAATATTAATAAATTAAATTAAAAAATTAAAATTTATGAAAGTTAAAAAGTTAAATTCTATCTAGATCTATCTTAAGTTTGGATTTACATAGCGACCATAGGGATCAAATCTCTTTTTACCTTTAATATATTCACACTTCAAGAGATTTGATCCCTCTAGGTGCTTGGTAAATCTAGAGTTTAAATGGATCTAGGTTAATTAATAATTATAATTATAATTATTTTATTTTATTTTATTTTGTCTAATGTGACCTAAGTCAAAAAATTTACGTAACATGACAGTGCAGGACGTCTCTTTATATTTGGTTGGAGAGAGCCTCTAGACACAATTAATAAATTATAATATATAAAAAAATATATACCAAAAAATTTCATAATAATTTTATATAGAATAATTTTAAATCCAAATCATATAATCATATTTTTATTATTTTAATTTCTTTGTTTATTTTAAATAACTACAAAATTAATTATTTTTATTAATTAATTTGTATTAAAATTTCATCTATAAATAAATTAACATTTTTAAATATTTAAATATTATCTATATTAATGATGTAAAAACAAATTCATCATTAAAATAAAATAATAAAATAATGATGATGATGACGATGATTATTAACATCCACTAAGACCAATGAATAATTATTTTTAACATTTTAAGATTTAATGGCTGAATTAAATTAAATTATATATGTAAAAATGTATAATAAAATAATTATTTTTAAAATTTTAATATAGGATGTTTGATTTTAATATATGATCCCTAAATTCAATTAAATTAAATATGTAACAAGTGTAATATGCAACATTGCTACTTTGTACCTTCCTCTTATGTAATGATAGCACTTATTGAATGCTTGAACAAATTCATAAATCTAATAATGAAACATATTAGAATATGATGAAGGGAGGTAACAAAAGTAATTAATGAACTAGATAAGATTAGAGCGAAATAGAGAAGATAGGTGCATAGATAATATTGGATGAAACATTAGCCCCAACATCATCTTTTGTTACAAAAGTTAAGACTTTATTGAAATATTTTTGTGCACATTTTATTCCTTCTTTAAATATATATATATATATATATATATATATATATATATATATATATATATATATATATATATATATATATATATATATATATATATAACCTAATTATTGTAACAAACTGTTTATTTAACTTTAAACATATATGCATCCTAATTCAGAGGCAAATAGATAATCTATGGTAGAATTTCTATGTTGGAAAAATCAAATTGATATGATCTCATGCCATCTTAAACAGGTGGCAAAGAATTCATATGCAATAAAATATCAAATATAAAAAATTACATTGTCTAATATATTAAAATAAAAAAATTAGCTACACAAAGGCTTAAGTGTGAGTGTAAAAGATTCCTAAAACTTTTTTTTTTAAGTTATGATTAAAATGATGAAGACAAAAGAGAAAATATTATTTATTATAATGTTGACTTAATTTTATTTTTTATACTGCATCACGATTTAAAATTTAATTGTGAAAATATATAATATAAGTAAGGTTTATTGAGGAAAATGATTGAACCAAGTCCATTCAATAATAAAATTCAGCAAGCTAAAAATATGAAGAAAATTAGCTAAGGGAAAAATCAATGTAATATGCAGTGTTATTGCTTCTATTTTTTAAATAGGTCAGTTTTCATGGTTAGTAAAAGCCCGAAACGTAATGGAAATTGCAATTTTTTTTGGAAAATAAAATATTAATTATGGAAAATCCATAAATTAATTAATATACGAGGACACTTCGCAATTAGAGGAATTTCTTTATTGATTTTTAAACAATTTTTAATTCTAAAAATTTGATTTTAAACCACATAAAATTAGTCATCCACCGATTAAAATTTAGAAATTCAATTTTTAAAAATTCAAAAATATTTTTCAATTTCTAAAACAATAAATTTAATATTTAATTTTATCAAAATTTTAATAAACTTTAAAAATGGTTTTTAAAATTTTTCAAATTAATTAAGACTCAAAGAATTTTGACCCAAATTGATTACATTATACAAAGTCAACATAATTATAAAAAAATGAAAACATGTGAAAATTTAAAAGAAATTTGTGAAGAATATAATGATAAAAACTGTTTATGATTTCAATGATTTTTTTTAAGAGGATTTTTTTTAATTGAAAATAAAAATTAGTAATATGATGTATGAATTTGTGTTTTAATATAAATATGATAATTTAATTTGTTATATGAATATAATATATTTATAATTTACTTATTAATTGAAGCTCTTAAGGAGTTGATGGAAACTTTTCTATATCGACAAATTTACTTTTTTGAAGATTCAAACAAACTAAGTTGGGTATATTGACCACATGATTCTTTCACCATCAAAGCAACTTACTTCCTTACAGGAAATCACACTTACACTCTGAATCAACATGTATGGTCTAAAATGCAGCGTCAAAATCTTTGGCCCAAGATAACTTATTTTCTCTAGCTTCTCCTCCATAGAAAAACATTATGCTGGGATAAAATTATCTCTAGGGGTTACATTGGTCCTTTATTCTATTTCTTAGGCCGAGCCAACAAAGAAAAATGTGAACATATTTTACACTCTTGGCCACTGGTCCAGGATCTTTGTAACTAGTTCTCTAATCTCTTTAGACAACCTTCCTGATCGAAGACTTGCCCCTTGGACTTGATCAATAATTGGTCTCTTTCCCCATTCTACAATCACATTCTTAATAAAGTTTGAAATCTTGCACATGGATTTGTCCTCTATATTCTCTAGAAATAATACAATCAACGTGTCTTATTCAACTCTCCAAACACTAGCCTCCTTATTTGGAACACCTTTCTTCATGATCTCAAAGAAGGCATCCTTATATATAATTGGTCAAACTTGGTTTGGAAAGTCCAGGACTCTGAGGTGTCTATTCTAGTTTCTCTTAATCTACCCTCTTTCGCTGCCCTACTCCCATCTCTGCCTCCCACATTGACTCCCTCCTCCCCCTAACACTAGTCTTCCCTCCTCTTAATTTATCAAACTAAACTTGATAGTGCCTCCAAACGCAACCTTGGTCATGCAGGATATGGGGGATTCTTTCACTCAAACATAGGGGATATTATTCATCTGTATTTTGGTTACATTAGCCACAATATTAATAATGAAACAAAACTCAAGTATCTTGAAATGGGGCTGAGAATTGCCTCCACCCTCTATTTTTCTAGCTTAATCCTTGAAGGTGACTCTCATCCTGTTATTTCCTTGATTACTAATCTCCTTTATGGATCCTCCTCTCTCAAAATCATCAAAATCTAGAGACTAGAAAGCTCCTTGGATCTCATTTAACACCTCCTTCCTTGAATCTCTACTATCATTCCCTCACATATACGCAAATTATCTAATCGAGTCGTAGATCAATTAGCCAATGAAGGTTGTGCCACACACTCTATGTTCAACCATTTTTCCTTGTATTCCTTCCCCCATTCACCATTAAAACATGAATGCCAGGATATAAAAACTCAAGATACTTCTCTTTCATTATGACGTTATTATTCCATGGAGTGCTCTCTTAGCTTTGGTTTCTCCAACCAAATTTTAGGGATATAATTATCTTTTCTTCTATTTCCATGGTCAATTTAATTTTCATTTTAGCACACACTCTAGAGTTCAAAAAGGTCTCTATTTTGTCTCTTGTTGTTGGTTTCCCATTGTGTGGGGAAACAATTGGTTCTGGTCTTTTCTTTTCATGGACTTTCCTCTAATTTTACAAGTTCTTGACTCTCTACTATATTGCCTCTAGTCTAGTTTCCAAGGTGGTAGCCTAGAGAGAGTAATTTTGTTATTTTGATATAAATATCTTCTATTGCAATACAAAAACAACTTTAAAAAAAACACTTATAATTTCATATAGAATTATGATGGAATTTTGAATTTTAATGATTTAAGATTAATTTAATTTTTGTTTATTTTATATTTAATCTATTATAATATATATATATATTAATTACATATTTTGTAATTATTAAAATAAGTTTAATTTGGTTATTATATTATAAGTTAAAATTTAACATTTTTATTAAAATTGTTATCTCAAGAGTATTGAAAATGAATTTTTTTTTTTTAAATGTGTTTATATTAAAATTTAATTCAAAGTATTTGCTACAGTACTAATTTTCTTAAGTTATAAATAATAATTTTATATTGCTTCTCATAATACTTTTTTTAAGTAAAAATAATTTTTTTTGGTAAGTTAATTATATTACCTCAAAAAACAAATTACATCATGAATAACCAAAATATACTAGCCTCACTCTGCCACACAGGAAACCAAGGTTATTGTCTGGAATGTGAAAAATTCGATTATCCACTGGAAACAAGGAACAAAACCGATAAAATAAACCCAAAAGAAGACAACTGAGAGATAACAATAACATGGTAGCAAATTTAGGTTTCTGATGATGTCACAGGAACCAGATCCTTTGCACTCGAGCCAGGTATCACTGCAAGTTTAAACTTGCATTGGATATGACTTTCCATGTGAACTAAGAGAGATTCTAATTTGTTAAGGCATACCTATTGTTTCCACTGATTCCATTAAATATCATTCAATAAATAAATGATTCTGTTCTCGTCCTCGTGTTTCTCTCTTAAAAACCTTCCTAGTAGGGTCTTTAGTTGCCTGTGGAGAGTTACAGAATGTATGTATGTGTTCCTTATTCCCTTAGTGTGGCCAGGGTTAGGAAGCCAGCAGGAAACCTCCTTTAATAACTCAGAATCTGAGTAAGCCTATCACTCCTGGATCATGATTCCCAAGCCTCTGAATATCCCCCAAGTACTCGAAAATGTAGCTCAATAGTAAGTAGCTACAGCTTCTTGGCCCTATGATTGGACCTGTGACTGGCTTTGTTGTTCATGAACACTAGCCGCCCTGGTGCACATGCTTCCTCTAATGCAATATGAGGTCAACACTAAACATTGAAGCAATAGAGATCCATAAACAATAAATCCACCAACTTCCAGAACCCCAATCATAGGTTGATCCCTTGTAAATGAACAACAAAGTAAAAGAAAAGGAATAGATTAATTCCCTATCAACTAAACCCTAGAGGTGTCCACATAGATTCAAAGAAAGACAACAAAATGTTGGACTACAATAAGTTATCCCACCAAATAAGTCACCAGGAGGGAGCACCCAATGCCCAATTCGAGATGATACAAATCCTTGAAAATGAAACAAAGCCCCCAGACTTAAAAGCCAAATACCAACAATAAGAACCTTCAAAAATCTTATACCAAAGCCCACAACGAACCAGGCACAACTAGACACCAAGGGAATTGATGTATAAGGCACAAATTAAAATGTTATCAATTTAACACAGAGAAGGGGAACCACGGTCTGGACAATCAAAGACATCCATCCTGAATTTTTTCATGTGCAACCCAAACAACCATTTTAGAGCTTTCCACAAAATCCGTCTTACAACTTTATACCTTCAGACTTACAACTTCCCCCACCACCTAGAGAACAAGGGAAAAGACAATGTGATTATTCACCCTCTCAACAAGACCTTTGACATACCAATTTAAAATAAGAAAGTCACCCTTTACCTTTTGAATCTTGGACTACTTATCAGAATGACACAAGGTTATGAAACACCAAGAGGGGGAGGAAAATCCCACCCTCATCATAGAAGGAAAATCCCAAACTCACCATGGAAAATGAAAAAATAGGGCATAAATTCTTGCCTCTCTGCCAGGAAACCACAGATGAATAATCTGGAGTTTGGTTAACCTTTGTAAAAAATATGATCCTTCCAATTAACTAGTTATAAATTTATAAACAACGTAAAACATCATCATCAAAATTCTCTTTCAGACATATAAATATTTTAATTTCAATTTATCTATGCTAGCATAGATCCATATTAACTCGGGATCTGCCAAGTATTCAAAACTGGAGAAAAGGTTGTAGGAAAGGTTTGCATATTGAGAAAATCGATTCATGTCAATACTTGGTAATCCAAATTTAAGATGGATCTATGCTGGTTTTTAATAATATTATTTATATTTATATAAATTTCACATTTGTGTATCTAGAAATATTCCTATTTTTTATTGTGTTAGAACCTAAGGCAATGATTGTGTTGAGGGGCGCTCTACAAACCACTATAGGGTAGATATGTAGGCCTTAGATGTAATGTAAGAAAGATTGTATGTCAACATTTTTAATGTTGGTTATATGATAACTAATAATAATACTAATAACTTTAAAAAAAACAACACGATTTAATTTAATTTCAACTTCAACATCAAAACTAAATGTATAAATATAAACCATACAATAATCTCTCAATCACTTAATCATTTTTCTGTGCACATGAATAAGTAGGAGCATGTGATAAGGAGTTGTAGGAGCTCATTACTAAGCACACAAACATAGGTAACTATGTTTGGATAAGTATTAATATTATATTTTTCGTTTGGATACCTTTTTTGTTATTATATCTTAAAGCCTATTTCCATCATTTTCTCACACCAAAAAAATTATGATATTTTTGCTTGGATGCTATATTCTTCAAAATCTAGAGATTTCACTTTAAATATATGGAATTTAATTACAAGTAGGAACATAGTAAATTAAGAGAATACTAAGTTGAATAAGTTAGATGCTACGCTTTGACCCACTTATTGTTTAATAGCCCAGATATCATATGCGGGCTCTGATACACTTCACATAGGCAATAAAATCATTCGAGATTAGTAACAATATGCCAAAGCGAAAATCAAACCATATATTACTGTAAGTCCAAGTACATATCAAGTAAACAATAGGTGCACCATCGATGAATTGGGAAATTATTTGTAGAAATTATAATTCTGATGATTGGAAAAGAATGCTACATGAACGCCATCCACAAGTACACCATCGATAAACTGGGAAATTATTTGTAGAGTTATAAATTTAGGGTTTTAAATAAGAATCAAGTAGAACTATGAGTAGATTCATAACCCTACCACGAGTTTTAAAACCCTAAATTTAAAACTCATAAATTGTCAAAATAAAATAGTGCTCTAACCGAAGGTTATAAACTACTAAGGTTATGTATTAATCTAGAGGTTATAAATTGGCTAGGTTGGTTGATTTTCCTATAACATATTCTTCAAGTTATCACAGTTATAAATTTCAAAAATTAATGCCCAGTTTATCAATGGTGCACCTATTGTATACTGGATCAATAAATTTATAAGAATATGACTTCTGGGATTCACACCTACTCTTCTTGTGTTATGTAACTATTCTCTGCTCTCTTTAGTCCTTCTTAGTGCAATAAACTGGTTTGAGCAAAGTGGATAATTAATTTTACTTCTCTTTTTCATTCTAGATTTTTATTTTATGTATCTCTTATTTCTCTACGTAGTCGAGCTACAAATAAACATTTTCATTTCATCTTTTTCTACTATTTCATGGCGTTGTAATGAAAATTGGGTTCTACCCGACTCGACCCTCTTGTACTCTGCCGAACTATCTTCCCGACTCTCCACTTTGACCTACGATTGGAACCCCATCTTTCACCTTGGAAAACTTCAGCCCTCACAGCCATGGTTCTTCTTGTTTCCTTAGCTCTTCATTTGCCCTTGCTCGTTGTCTGCCCAATGCTTCAACTCGTTGTTCCCTCTGATTTTCGGTTGA
This sequence comes from Pinus albicaulis, assembly GCA_034641835.2. Taxonomy (NCBI): domain Eukaryota; kingdom Viridiplantae; phylum Streptophyta; class Pinopsida; order Pinales; family Pinaceae; genus Pinus; species Pinus albicaulis. The sequence goes on along the minus strand of CM076584.1, from coordinate 1,358,593,774 downwards.
GTTTGATGATGATACAAATGACCATCATCCTTTCCATATGTATACAAGTTGGGTGGTCCCAACTCCACCAAGTGTCACAACTATCCAACGCTCCATGCTATGGTCATCCCATCATGTATACGAGTCAGCCTACATGATGTACATGTCGACCCAAATCCATAACAAATATCACAAATTTTATAACGTTGATTAGTCACTTGAGTTGTTCAGGTCGGTCGCGCCACCCGCTCACCTGACTCGCCTGTCGCACTTACCACCGCCCGCTAGTCTCCATGCTACAACATGCTCGTTCACCGGTCTCCACACTATGGCGCGCTCAATATATGCCCGGTATGGTTGATTGCTCGCCCAACGTGCTCATCGTGCATGCTCATTCACCAAGTCACAACTCACCCATCCCGTACATGACTCACCCAAGGTGGGCGCCCACCAATACGGTGGTCCTACTAATCACTAAGGTTGGGCACCCACGAACACGATGCACCCATTATAGGTGTTCCCATAACTGTTGCACCAAGTCATCGCACAACCCGAGATTAGCCAATACGGGTGTTGGGTCTTGAAAAATTCATTCATTTCCATTACACTTTCACTATTATGTCCATTATATCACCTCCATTTCACTACTATGTCACTACATTCATCCCACTTTCATTATCATTGGGCCACATTTATGTTTTTCCAAACTTTATTAATTCTTAGCCTTTTTAGTGAATTTGTGGTTAAAAATTAGAAAATAATGTGCATATGCTTATACCTAACAAGTGGGTTGAGATTGTTGACATGTGTAGGTCAAAAGGAGACTTTTAGAAGACCCTTATGTGGCACTCTAAGGCCAAATTCGAATTTGAGTGGAAAGAATCATGGGATCATTAGGATATGTGTCACATCTCCTAATTGTATTGAAACTCTAAGAAGACATGTGTCTTATCATTTCCTATTTTGATTGTAACTCTAGAGATGGAGGGAGAGATTCATGGACTCCCATTAATGAGATAACTTCTCATATTTTGTATAAATAGGAGAAGCTTTCTCCTATCATGAGTAGTGAAAAAATAGGAAAAGGAGAGAAAGGAATAGAAGGAGTTAAGGATTACACCAAATTGGTAGCAGAGGGCCCCTGCTATTCAAGGAGGTTTTACATGTTTTCTAGATAAGTTGTTTTCAATTCTATTTTGTCATATTTCCTTACTTAGATTGCTTTCTGAAATCGTAGCTTTTAGCATTATTTTTCATGTCATTTTCTTAGATAAAGGATCCTCATGATATTGCAGTTAGTCTCTTTCTCAAGCTCTTCCAATACATCTCTATTAAATGAATGGGATTCAATTGTGATATTTTGAGTTATTAGCATTTCATTTTATGTTATTTAGTTAAAAAGAAGATCCTCATTTTTCAGATCTATTTAATGTTTACATTATATTTCTTTAGGCAGAGTCAATAAGAGGGCCAGAAGCTTCTGGTTTCATCCTTTCTATTAAAGGTGAAATAACCAGTAAAATCCCCTATTGTCAATCTTTGTATAAGAAATATTTTGTTCACACAATTTCAGATCAGATTCCTCATTATACTGTAGTTAGTCTCTTTCAAAAGCTTTTCCAATAAACCTCTAATTCACGAATGGGACTAAGTTGTAGTATTGTGATTTATTGATTGTTTTGCTTCATTGAAGATCCTTATCACATTATGATTAATCTCTTTCACAAGCTCTTCCAATAAACCTCTAACTCATGAATGAGATTTAGTTGTAATGTTATAAGTTGTTTCAGCATTTCATAGGAGATCCTTACTACATTATAGTAATATTTTTCTCAAGCTCTTCCAATAAACTTCTATCAAATGAATGAGATTTCACTATAATGTTTTAAGTTACTGTTTGTTTCAGCATTTCCTTTAATGTTTTAGGAGATCCTCATTGCATTAAAATTAATCTTTTTCACAAGATCTTCCAACAAATCTCTAACTAAACAAATCAGATTAAGTTATAGTGTTTTGAGTTACTTTTCATTTCATGAATGTTCATTTAGAAGCTGTAATATCCATGGATTAGGACTCTCTGTTTTCATCATTTCTTAGTTAGGAACAGAACTTGCAAATAAAACTCTGTTTTAATTCATTTGACAACATTTCCTTTTCCTTTCTTTTAATTAGACTTAATCTCATCTTTCTAGTTCAGAGTAGAACACTAATAATCGAAACATAAAACCCCCAAAACAACAATAAAACATCAAAACAATGAAGTAAGAAGTAGGTTTCTTAAGCACATATAGTGCGTCACACTTCATCAATTTACTATCCCTGGTCGAAAATTTATGTTAGCAATTTAGGACGCTAAATTGACTAGACAACGGGCACCCTTCGCACATGGGCATGGCCGCTACAACACAGTCACGCGACTCTAAAAATGTTTTAATTTTTAATTCTTACAGGAAATCACATGAAAATTTTTTGGAACCAAAAAATTTTCATGTGATTTCCCGGAAGAATTAAAAATTAAAATGTTATGGATCACAGAAGCTTGCACTCTAAAAATGTTTTTTCCCTCAAAAACACCATCATATCATCACAAAGTGTCACTGGATCCAACATTCCAATGTCCATGCCACCAACTATGATATATCTCATATGAACCTCCAAAAGGCCAAAATATCATGTCAACATCAAGATAGCTCCACTTATAACCTCCTCCATGCTCCAAATCTATCGTGACTCTATAAGATTATCATGTGTTGGATCCCCCTGTGATGGTGATTAGCTAGGTAGCTAATCCAACAGTAACATCACCTCCACAAAAACGCATGCTTCCTACATCATCATGATTGTCAAAGCATCCTTCTGTAAATCATATCCATCTCACCCCACAATTTTCTCATAGTGTCAAGATGATTCACTTCCTTGAGCAGAAGACAATGAGCCTCATCCCCATGTCATTATAAGAAGAGGGGGAAGATGTCGAGGCCGAAGGCACTCCCTCATCCGTCTTTAATTACTCAATCCACCTATATGGATCTTCATCTTCCAATCTATGCATATATGCTTCTTGAAATTATTCCTGAATTATCATCCCTACATCTCATCTTCCTTCCATTGCCTCTAGTTTTCCTGTGAAGTCCAGGATAATATCAGACAATGCTCTCATAACCTGTGCATTCTATGTGAGTTTTGTCTCTAAAATAGTCAACCACTCATAGATTTATCCATCTTGCTTAATGTCCTCCACATTCATCATTGTCAATTTACACCCAGCTATCATAGTCGTCACAGTAGGAACGCCTATAGGGTCATCCTCCCATCCGTCGTAAATGTACAACTTCTTTATAAGTGGTACCATCATAGCTTCATATTGTTTCATAAATTTCATCCCAAGAACAACTTCATAATCATCAATCTGCACAACCATGAAGTCGACATTCCCATGCCACTCCCCTATGTGTACCTGCACATTATCAATCATACCAATAACATGATCCAAAGGATAATTCACTACTTTCATCCAAGCTTGGATTGGCTTGAACTTCAATCCAATCTTCCTTGCAACTTATTCTCTAATGAATTTGTGAGTTGCACCATTGTCCACCATCGTGAGTAGTGTTCCCTTCCCAATCTTCATATCCACATACTCCAGTTTGTTCCTTTCAGGATCACGTCTAGGGACAACTTCCACAGCTGTTGCAACTCCCAATATCTGCGTCATCACAACCGTTGGTTCCTCTTTCTTCTTCTTCTTAGATTTTTTCATTGCTGCCACTGTCGATATTTAGGGGAAATTCCTCACCGCGTGATATTCTTTGCACAAATAACACTTTAGGGGTTTCTTCATTTTTGGATTTCCATATCATCTTGAAGGTTCCTCCTTTGTAGTATTTTCCTTCAGTTTATCAAACTTCTTATTCTTCCATTCAGTCCCTTCATCATAATTTTATATCAACCTATCAACTACAACAATGCTTCTTCCAATGTTTTGATATTTTGCCTCTTCACCTCATTTCATGCCCAAGGTTTCAACCCAATAAAAAATTTGATTACCTTGTCTTTCTCTGCCATGTCAGGTAGTTCCAAGATTGTACTTTGGAATTCTATTTAATACTGTTGAAGACAATTTGTTTCATTAATAAACTTAATCGTTGTTCTTGCATCCCAAGTCTCATCTTGTGTGCTAAAATGGATCTACAAAGCTTCCTTCATTTCTTCCCATGTATTGATGTCATTGGCCTCACTGTGAGCAATATGGTCAGCCTTCCTTCTCCACTACATATTGGAATACTTCGTCAGAAATTGAGAAACTACCTTTACTTTGGCCTCTTCATTAGGGATTTTCAAACGCTCAGAATATTTCTCCATATCCCATAAGAATTTACCAAGTTTCTTTGCACTCCTCGTCCCATCATAAGAATCAGGTTCCTTCACCTTCACATGAGAAGCTCCTCCAACAGGTCCCTGCCCAAAAAATTTCTTCAATATTGCAATCCCGTTTAAAGCCTCATTCAGAATTTTCTGCAGGTTAGTAATCTCTTCCATACCAAGAAATTCCTTCACATATTTTGTTATTTTCCCATACTTCCACTTGGTGTACTCATATCGTACTTTGAGTTCTTCACGAGCTATTTCCAGCTTCACATACTTATCCCTAAGTTCTTCATTCTTGGCTTCTAATGTATGCACCTTTGAATCAAACTCATCCATATGATCCAACAACTTATCCATGAAAACCATTTCGGGATGAGTGGTAGAATCACCTATCACCTGAGGATATTCCACATTGTCTGCCATTAGTTTTTCCTTTGATCGTGTTAGGACCATACACTATCGTTCAACTTCAACCCTGCAAACTCTATCCCTGTTGAAATTTCCCAAGATTCAGCCTCAATTGAAACCATTCTCGTTGTACTTGTCAGCATCACCCTTCAAAATTCAACAAAGCTCAACTTGCCCTCAATCGAGCTCTAATGCTAACTGTCACGACCCTATACTTGTGGTACTCTTTCAACCACTTATAATAGGTGTGACATGTTGATAATTTGGTAGGGCATAGTTTAATTCAATCACATTACTTGATAATTGCTTTTGTTACACTTGTTATGCTTCTATTACTTAGATCTTGTCTTCATTAGATTATTATGTCCTTCATCAAGTCAATTACCAAAACACAATAGACACAAGTTTTAGGCTCTTCAAGCTAGGGCCAAAACCTCTCCCTCTTGGAGAGGAGAACCCACAATTAATTCTTCTTATATAATTTCAAGTACCATGACCATGAAACAAACCCTTGACCTATGTATTCCTCCAAGACCTTGTCACTGCTCCCTTTTGGATTCTTATTCTGATCTTCTTTCCTACACTGTTCTGCACCAACACTAGGAAAACTTAGTTCCTAGTCTTTAGACAATATGCTTCCTTGACTAAGTCATAGATCCTTTATAATGATGTTGTTCTTCAAACAATAGACTTTCAGTCCTTCCCTTTCCTTAGTATATCACCCTCTAGACTTGGCACTAGAACAAACCTTTGATGTATTCTTGATCACATAACTCATTCTTCTTAAAGTAACCTTTGGTAGTCTTAAAGTTACTTCGGTGTAGAGAGATACACCTTTCTTCACTGAGATTGCACCTCTCCTTTGCTGAGATTGTACCTCTCTACACCTCACATTTTAGTACTCAATAGTAGCCTTGATATTTGTTGGCTTATACCCAGAAAATATAACTCTATTCCACATTAAGCTACCTTCCTTTTCTCGCTTTCAATTACATACCTACACTACACATTATATCTCATACTTATTCAAAGTTCATAGAGGTATCCAAAATGTTCCAATCTGCAATTGTAGTCCTAAAAAATCAGATATATATAGACAGTTCTTCCTGTATTTTTTGTGCAGTCTACTGGGGTATTTATAGTATTTGGACCCTGTAATAAGCCGACCTGGCCATAAATGGTTGTGATGGTTCATGAGTTGAATTTCCAAGGGAATCCAACAGTATCTTCCAGCCGACTTGAGAGGATTATCTTCCAATGGTGACAACAAGGTCTTGGAGGTATATTTACATCATTTCTTTGACTTATTACAAGTGTAACATTGCTTCATGTACATGAATATAATTCATACATTTATGACAAGTTGACAAATCCATAGACGACATCAAGATGAAGTCTTTGACCTATAATAAAATCTCCTTTCTCATGAAACCCATGATTCAAGCATTACAAAATACATCTTATTATCTTTGTCTTATACATTACATAAATTCATAATTACATAGTCATTTATGAAGACCAAACCTAGTTACACTTTCCAGCACTCCCTCTTAACTAGGTAGGTATTCATAATGGTACATGTTTACTCTCAATCTGAAGAGCCTCATAAGAATAATTCCATTGGTAATCATCTATCATAGCATCATATTAACAAGCATTGTTACAATGCAAGGCCTTAACTAACAAGTCCATCATGAGCTACAATGATGGTGAGACCAATGATTATAAACACCTTCATCATTGTATCCAAGGTACATACTCCACCCAAGTGTTCACTAAGTATGACCTATAAGTACTATTCTTATCGGGATAGCTAATCCTCAAAGAATATCCATCCTTTCACGATTATTCTTATCCAAACGTCTTATCATATTCTCAAAGAGTATTAGATGCCAGATGATTACCCAATCCACCATTATGACTTCCTAGGGGAAGACCAGAATGACATGTCTATCTCTCCCTCTCAACTAGGGAGGACATATTCCACAAATTATTATACTTATAAAGAATTTACCTAAGATTTATTCTTGGATTAGGAGTCACTGAGTTTCTTCCAAGTAAGAAACTCATTATCAGGCTCCCTCTTAATCAAGGACCTACAACAACAATGATGAAAAACATTCAAATTCTCATGAAGGACTCCTTCTATTGATGTCATGAATTGAGGAGCCTTCAACTCTTCATAGGGCACATATCATCCATCACTTTCATTCATGATTCATATCTTCAAAAAGTGATCCATCAATCTTCTCATCTAGTCTAGCTTCATGTTATGTTGCTTTCTTTCAAACCATATATCTTCCAAGGATATTTCATCCTGCCATATGGTTATCAACTTGTGGAAGACATCTAATTCCATTTGGTAGTCCTGCATAAGCTCATCAGATGGTATTCAATTATAAATATGAATAATTAAATAAAAAATTTACCTTAGTGATGACATTTCACCATGACATTCTTCTTATAGGCATCGAAATCCTTCGTATATGTTGACACATCTCCAAAATATATGTATTTCCAAGGGTCTTCATATTTTACGGACTTCTTATTAGAGTCTACATATCTTCCTAGGGTATTTTCTAGTCATTTTTTCTTGGCTTCCTTGGATGTTGGCTCCCTCTTTTCATGATTGCACTTTTTCGCGATCTATTCCTTTCTCTTTCACACAATTTTATTTCATTCCCAGGAACTTACAATGTGCAGCTATTTGATAGTATATAATCACCTCATATTCCATATGAGGAAATATTATGTTGATTTCATCTGGTGTGGAACATTTCTATTGACAACCTATGCATTGGAAGAGTTTTTGCTTTCTTCGATCATACCTCTTCTACTTGCAACCATTTGAATTGTCTACATAACATCCAACGTCAGTATAAATATATATATGTACCTTATTTCCATTCTTTGAGTCATCCTGCAGTAGATTTCCTTGGAGTGAAGAGTTTTACTCCCTTGACCAACTTCATCAATATGTCATCATTTCTAATCCCATAATTCTGCAAGTTGGAATTTCTCAAGGAAACCTATTGCTTTATTTCTAACCAGTGAGTCCAAAGAGGAATCTATTAGAAAATGTCAAAATTTGTTTCCTTATTTATTATTGAATGATGACCTTTGATCTTGATAATTTCCTTCTATAAACGTTGATTTTCAGTGAGGTTCCCAGGAGCCTCTTATAGCATAGATGTCACATATGTGTTAAATACATCCTCCTACAACGAGTGCTCCTCCTTTAATGCTTCCATCATGATGCCAATCCTGGAGTGATGCATTTATCTAATATACCATGCTCCTAACATACTATTTAACAACCTGTTAGATACCTCTTACAGAGGAATATGAGCTCAATCATAATAGAGATATTTCTCTTTTTCTTTCTTAGGCTTCTTTGAATCTTGTTCTTCCATTTTTCTGATGATATGGGCTTCTTCCTTTTTCCTCTTGTCCTTATTAGATTTGGGACAATAGTTCATTACACCCATAACATCACATCTCATCTATGTTTCTTCTTTTCTTCTTGAGGACCAAACTTACTGAATCTTCCCTTTCTCCTTGATATGGCAGCATAAGCTTGATTATCTTCATTTGATCCTATATCCACTATAGGTTTTAGCCTCATCTCTTTTAATTCTTATAGAGACCACAGATCCTGGAATGGTGTTGCTTCTTTCTTCCCATAGATGCTTAAAGTGAAGTTTTCCATCCCTTTGGCAGAGCATTCAACATAACTGTATTCATTACTTCTCCCAATTCCTACAGTTGATCTCGTATTTCAGAACTATTCATAAAGTATGATGTTATTCACTCCTCTCTAGACATCTCCAACTAGTATAGTTCTTGTTCTTAGAGATATTACTTCTCCTACAATACTCACCGATAATATCTCCACCAATTTTGTCATATAATTCTTTTGAAGATTTTAGTTTTGATACATGGAGGATGAGAGAGTCCTTTATGGATTTTATAAGAATCTTCTAGGCTCTTAAGCCTTCCTTGAGTATCTTCTTTTGAAGTGTCTGATATAGTTCATGAATTCATTACTTAGATCTGTCATTTTCTTTCATGCAAGAAAATTTTAAACCCTAACCAATTTGTTGCTTTCTTTGAAAAATTGCATTTTGACAGATTCATATGAATTTATAAAGATACTTACTTGAGTAGATTATTATCTTCTTCTATCAGCTTCCTTGTTGATGATGATGTTCAAGGATGGATTGATGATGACTTTAGCAAGATAATGTTTTTATGATGTCTCCAATAGTGTTGACTTGGCTTCAATCACGAGATACCTTTAAATTACTTGAAGATAAAGATCACCTCCTAGATCTTGATATTCCTCTTGAAAGGACCTTGATGTATATGTTCTTTAGGTGAGATATTTTTTCTTCTTGAGATGGCTTGAGGAATTCTTCAATTTCTGCACACTGCTCCTTCTTGAATGAGTGAAGATATTCTTAGATATGAATATTGACTCTTCAATGTAGATCCCTTTTTTTTTTCGAAAACTTTGATCCTTGATGACTTCCTTGAAGCTTTGATCCTTGTGTATTCTTGCTAAACTGCCCTTCTTAGTCTTCAATACCTTAGCTCTGATACCATGTTGAGAATTCGGTAGGGCATAGTTTAATTCAATTCTCTTACTTGATAATTGTTTGTGTTACACTTGTTATGCTTCTATTACTTAGATCTTGTCTTCATTAGATTATTATGTCTTTCATAAAGTCAATTACCAAAACACAAGAGCCACAAGTTTTAGGCTCTTCAAGTGTTATGGGAAAAGTTACCCTAAGTTCCTGGGTTGAAATACCTAACAGAGAAGGGGCATGTCATCATAAGAAGAAATCTAATTACCAAATTCTATGCTTTAAACTAGAAACTGAGGATTGCAGATCTTACCCATTTATCCTTCGTTTATAGTAGATCCTGTAGGGTGCAAACCTCCTGCAACTCTTCATGCTCCGGAACTTGTAAATCAATCAAGAACAAGCACAAAATCTAGTTGTACATCATATATGTCCTAGATGTTAGCAAATTAGCATACATGAGCTCATAAAGGTAACATGAAATTAACCATTCAAGATTATTAAGCATGTATAAGAGACATATAACACATGAACATCAAGAACATGATGGTACTTCTTTTATTGATAACATGTACAAAAAGTAATAGTGGAGAAATCACCTAAGATATGCCACGGCCTTGAGAAAAACCGTCCTCCGGATTTGTCCAACCCTAGCCTCACAAAGCTTCTTCCATAAATGGTGCACAAAGGATTTCACATAGAATGAGGGTGATCATCATAAGGAAACAAGGGTTTCCTAAAACTTGGGAAGTGCAGGAGGCACAGGGGAAATCAGACCTAATCAGGGCTATAACGGGCTATAATATCAATAATATTCTCTCTCTCCTCCCTTAGTCCATTCTCTTGAGGGGCATTTATACTTCCTCAAATTAGTTTTTTCAATTGGGGAATAGTTAGGCCACGGGCTGGGGTAGTTAAGTTATAGGAAAAATTGTAAACCCTGCCTCAATAATAGGGAAATTTTATATTTTTTTATATTTTAAATATCATATGTGGGTCAGCTATGGATGGACCCGTGTGTGCACGTGGAAAAAACTGGGCAGAGTCGCTTATGGATTTTAAAATATTGATTTTTGAGAAATGTGACCAAGTCTTAATGGAAAGGCTGCCCAAGGCCAATGCATAAGTTATCAAGTATATACAGGGGATAAATGATGTTATAAAATCAAGCCACGGCCGAAACCTCTCCCTCTTAGAGAGGAAAACCCACAAGTAATTCCTCTTATATACTTTCAAGTACCATGCCCATGACACAAACCCTTGACCTATTTATGCCTCCAATACCTTGTTGCTTCTCCCTTTTGGCTTCTTATATTGATCTTCCTTTCTACACCGTTCTACTCCACCACTAGGAAAGCTTAGTTCCTAGTATTTAGACAATATGTTTCCTTGACTATGTCTGAGATCCTTTATAATGATGCTGCTCTTCAAACAATAGACTTTTAGTCCTTCCCTTTCCTTAGTAGATCACCCTCCAGACTTGGCACTAGAAAAAACCTTTGATGTATTCTTGATCACATAATTGATTCTTCTTAAAGTAACCTTTGGTAGTCTTGAAGTGAATTTAGTGTACATAGATACACCTTTCTTCACTGAGATTGCACCTCTCCTTTGTTGAGATTGCACCTCTCTATGCATCACAGTTTAGTACTCAGTAGTAGCCTTGATGTTTGTTGGCTTGTACCCATAAAATATAACATTGTTCCACACCGAGATAACTTCCTTTTCTCGCTTTCAATTACAAACCAGCACTGCACATTATATCTTAGACTTGTCTGAAGTTCGCAAAGGTATCCGAACTATTCCAATCTGTAATTGTAGTTTGAAAAACTCAGAGATATTCGGATTGTTCTTCCTTTATTTTCTATGTAGTCTATTGAGGTATTTATAGTAGTTGGACCCTGTAATAAGCTGACCTGACCATGAATGATTGTGACGGTTCATGAGCCGACTTTCCAAGGGAATCTAGTGGTATCTTCAAGCTGAATTGAGAGGTTTATCTTCCGGCGATGATGATAAGGTCTTGGAGGTATATTTACATCGTTTCTTTGACTTATTACAAGTGTAACATTGTTTCATGTACATGAATCTAATTCATACATTTATGACAAGATAACAAATCCCTAAAAGACATCAAGAACAAGTCTTTGACATATAATAAAAACTCCTTTCTCATTAAACCCATGATGCAAGGATTAAAAAATACATTTTATTATATGTGTCTTCTCTATTACATAAATTCATAATTACATAGCCATTTATGAAGACCGAACCTAGTTACACTTTCCAACACAACACCACTACACTTTTTTTTTTCCAATACTAGAGTGTATGGAATACGCCTACTTCAACACTTAGTTAAATTAATCTTCAAGTGTTCTTCATTAATGAAACGGAATAACATAAAATTCAATTAAACATTCATCACAAAAGTATGCCATACATCCTTGGGAGGGGAAACTCCCTTAGAATTAGAGTTTGCCCAATATATCAATATTCTATAATTCAATTGTACATAAATATATTATACAAAGCTATGCAACCTTCTAGAATTCACCCTGCACACTTTCCAATGAAGCTCGTACAAAAATAAAATCTTATTGTGCAACTCGTGCACATTTTTTGTAGTAAAGTTGAACGATCGTTCAACTCATGACTCTTTCTACTTGCCTTACTCATTGTCGTGTTAATCTCGAACACATTTCCCACATGGTCGTTCAACTACGAATACACTGCTGTGACCTATCCACGAGTGTTGGCCTCCCCACAGGTCCGCCATAGTGACCTCGGTTACTTGGGTCACTTGCGCCCAATAGCTAGCAGACTACCACCCAACGCGCTTGTTCAGATTTCCAAACCACAATCGAGTCTTGCCCGACCTGCATGACATTATAATGAAAGTCAGGTTCTGCCTGACTCGGCCCACTTGTACTTTGGTGAACGATCTACCCAACTCTGCACTTAGACCTATGCTCGGAACCCCAAATTTCACCTTGGAAAATTTAGGCCTTTGTTGCTGTGGTTCTACCTACTACCTTAGCTCTTCATTCGCCCTTGCTCGATGCCTGCCCAATACTTTAGCTCATTGTTCGCTTTGATTTTCGGTTGACTTCGACGATGGTCTGAATGGCCAGCATCCTTGCCATATGTATATGCTTTGGGTGGTCCCAACTCCACCAAGTGTCATGACTATCCAATGCTCCATGATATGGTCAAAACATCGTGTATATGAGTAGGCCTACACGTTGTACGCATCGCCCCAACTCGATAACCAATATCACAAATGTTATGATGTTTTCCGTTCACTCGGGTTGTTCGGGTGGGTCGCGCCACCCACTCACTTGACTCGCAAGTCTCCACTCTGAAACACGCTTTTCCGCCAGTCTCTACACTATGGCGCACTCGGTCTAAAATATAAGAATTATGTATATAAATGAAATATATGTAGATTAAAACAATATTTTAAATTTTAGCTTTTGTTGTTATATATATATAAAATATAAAACTTAAATATATAAAAAGACATATGTAAATCAAAAATTTATTTTAATTTTATTATTATTTATTATTATTAAAGTTTTTTTTGTAAGTCAACATTTTTATATTAAAGCATGAAAATGATACATCGTGGAGAGCTCTTATGAGAAGCAAAAATGGCCTCACTCCGACCATATTTATTGGCCTTTAAGTACAAGAAAAACAAAACAGAAAGAAGTTGAGTAAAACAATGTCTCTTTTTTTCCGTAGGCCACCATGCACAAAATCTATCCAAAAGATACACAAGGCCTATTTTCATGAATGTGTGATTCCACATGAGCCATGCAGGTCGCCTCAAAACCATCCATGCGATCTTGAAGCTGTTATTGATTCCTACGAAGGTAGCCTGGCGATCCAGAATGCATCTTTGATTGTGTACTATATATGCAAGAAAAATAACAAGGTTTGTGTGATCCTTATGATGTGTCTGGGCAAGCTGGTCTACTGAGTGTTGGAGGAGATGAATTTGTGCCTCAATGGAGTCGGAGGGGGCTGGCAGGTCCACTCGACCAAGCGAGTCTCTGCGTGGGGCTACCAACTCCCCATCCTCCTCGTGGATCCCTCTCCCCAGGTGGCCTCCTCCTCGTCATGGACAACCTTGCTCGTGCATCATCATGTGAATGCCGACACCCCCACTCAAATCTTCAAATAAATCTTCCCACACAGATAGATTGTGAAATATCCAACCCTTCACCCTGAAACGAAGCGTCTTTATGCCTAGCTTACTAACATGGTAAGACACGTTGGTTTTAGAAACATACATGACCCTTGTCTATTAAGAATTGTATTGTATCGATTGTGCAACCTTTTTAACACCAATAATATCTAGACTAAAAATCTCCTCTGCCCAGACCAGATTGACTAGTAGGAGAGACGTTACACCTAACCACTGACAGTACAACGAACAAGTGGGGGGAGACCAAAATTTTAGTATGGACATGGTGAAAATAAATGCAGTTCAGTGTGACCCAAAATAAATGTTGAAAAATGTAGCAATAAATTCTTAATTTGATTTTGCCTCGGTCAAATTGGGAAAATTCAAATTTCCACATCAATAGAAAAATTGGATGCAGTTAACTTGTGTGACATGGCTCTTTTCACTCAGTTATCTCAGTAAATTCAAGTTAAAGGAGTTGGAGTTTAGTTAAGCATGTGTGATTTCTAAAGCAATCAAGGTCAATTATTTCAAGTTGTTTCTAGTTAAACTAGTTCTAATTGTTGAAGGAACTAGTGGAAGGTCAGTTGTCTAGTGGAACTTCAGTCAAACTCAGTTTTTATCCAGTTAACTGATCAATTAACCCAAAATAGCTAGTGGATGCAGAGAATTCGACACTTTTTCCCAGCTATTATGGAGATTCCAAGGTAGTGTAACATCAATTGTAGAGTTGTCTTGAGTGTATAGGTGTTGCATGTAGTCAAATGATTAACCTTGGGAATTGTGCAATCTTTTTGGAGGAATTTCCTAAATAATAAAGGCCTATTTTCTTAGGAATTGTGCAAGGAAATAGGGGCTCAAGCAGAGGCATAAATCTACTAATTCTGGGTCAGAGCTTCTTAGTGAGCAAAGAGATAGGTCATTCACTTGTGGGTTGAGATTATTTGAGCAAAGCAGTTGTAATACATCTCTATTCATTAGATTAATGCAAGCAGGAAAAGGGGTTTTTAGTGGATTTCTTTCCCCTAGAAAAATACTATGTGCATGTGTGTTATTTATCATTGCATGTTTGTGATTGATGTTCTATTTTGTGAATTGAATTCCATAGAGCACTAGAGTAGGCTTGTGTCTTGTGATTTTGATTAAAGTTTCATGAGAAGATGCAAATCTACATCATAATTTCTACAATAATTATAAGTGAGGGCTACGAATAACTTGCAGAACAATGGAGATGAGAGCACACCCCTACGATCTTTTGAAGACCCGTTCTGCCTCCGCCTACCAAACCATGGAGAAAATCTCACTACCGACCGATCTTTCCGCTCCTCTCAGGTCCTCAATTGTTGCACACCAGGATCCCAAGTGATGAGTGCGCTTCGGGTTCTAATAGCTAATGGAACAAATGTTGAAATTTCCCCTCCCTAAGAAAATTTGGAAATAGATCCGAGGAGACTCTCCTTTGCATGAGCAATAGATCCTGAAGCTACAATTTTCAGTTATGTTCTCGCCACCTTAGCCTTTCTTTCAAATCCCCTATCCCTTATACTAGTCTCTACATCGAGAATGTTCTCCGAGCTTGTTCTAAGGCCCATTTACTAACCTTTGTACTCATTATTGTTACCACATGTGTGGGGAGTAATGCTCATTGTCCTGCCATCTTCCTCGACACTCACCCCCAACGGGGAGTAATTTACTATTTTTGAATGTATATGCATGTAACTTTTTATTTGTACCATAAACACTAAAATTATATAAATTTTTATATTTATAAATAAATAATTATAATACTAAATTGTAATATTTCAATAAAATATAAAAAATAAATATATGAATATTAAAAACATATTTTAATCTTTAAATTTTGTTTCCATTCATTATTTTTGAATGTGTGTGTGTCAATTTTTTTTGTTTATACCATACACACTTAAATCATATAAATTTATGTATTTATAAACAATTATAATAGAAGGGTAATATTTCAATAAAATACAAAAAATAAATATATAAAAGAAACATATGTAAATTAGAAAAATATTTTAATCTTTAAATTTTGTTGTTATTTTCCCTGATGAGGGTGATGGGACACATGCCAAAAGGGATTGGGAGGGGTATCCACCACTTCGTTGTCTCCCATTGCAATTAAGAGGGGAGTGGGGGTGTTGTGGCCTGCCCCTCTAATGTAGGTTACATGTGAGATTTACTCTCCCATAGTTTGACAATATTTTTTCTTAATATGCCTCATCTTGTGATAATCCTGAGTTGAGTTGGTAAATTATGTTCGAGTGGGAGTGCACTCTCATCGCAGGTGGGAGTAAATTTCCCTCTAGCTTTATCTAAAGAGTCTAATGGATGGAATATGGAGTGACATATGATTTTTCCCAACGAGAGGGTCACTTGCCTCTAGAGCTGCAAATGCAATGATTTTTAGCCTCTAGTCCTACAAAAACAAATTCTCTCCACTCATTTATTTAGCCTCCCAATACATATTTCCCATCATGTTGTACTTTTAGATATTTGCATAGTTTCACCTGCTTTTTGGGGCAGATTTCTCCATCCACCATGTCCATGAATTCGAATGTAGTGAGACAAAATCATATCCTCCTTGGAGGTCCAGGCCCCACAGTTGAGCCCTTCTTTCCAGCAGCAAGGAGATTTACTCGGGCTACACCTTGTATGTCCATTAGGGGAATTTTGAGGTCTAAAATGGGCCTCCTAAGAAAAATGTACAACAAAAATAAACTTTATAAGAACCAATAGGATTCAAGATGATTATGTCAACCATGGGGGATGATCCACCATTTTTTAAGTAAAAGTGTAAGAAGATTAAAAAATAATAAAATAATAAAACTACTTTTTCAACTCGTATTTTCAACTTATCTCCCATAGTTTTTACTCAAATTTCAAGTGGGATTACTCGTTGGATGCAAAATTTAATTCTTCATCTAATGAATACCCATGTTGCATACTTTCGATGGACTTTACTATATGAAAAATGAGAAATACATTAAAAAAAAAAAAAAAAAAAAAAAAAAACGTGATTACAATCACTTTTTTTATGTATTTCTCATTTTTCGTGTAGTAGGACCCATCGAAAGTATGCAACATGGGTACTCCTTGGATGAGGAATTAAAATTTTCATCCAACGAGTACTCCCGCTCGAAATTTGAGTAAAAACTTTGGGAGATAAGTTGAAAATATGAGTTGAAAAAGTAGTTTTTTCATTTTTCCCTCTAAAATTTGATGATGTCATCAAATATTATTTGATTATCTCCACTATTATTTTATAATTTCCTTAGGAGGCCCATTTTAGACTTCAAAATTCCCCTAATGTCTGGATCCTGGATCCACTACATCTATGACCATACCACCCAATTTAGTACATGCATCAGGTACCAGTGCCAACATGTCCGGTGCTTCTCAAAGTGCCTCATCAGCTGCAGTCAACTTAATGGCTATCCTTTCTGGATTTTTCAAGCTCTTTCTCTAAGCAATGGTCGTCATAATTATTATTAAAGTAGTTAGTTGTGGCTACTGAAACTCTTAAATTATTAGACACACTGTTTGGAGACATCTATTTTTTTTTATGAAATGAAATCCATGAGTTATTACATATAATGATATATTGGCATTACAATTACAATTACAATTTTTTTTTTTTCAAATTCCTTTAGGGATATAACATTATGACTAGTAGACAGATAAAATACATCATATCATTTTTTACAATTGGTTAGGATTTCTTCGAATTCATTTACTAAGGCCTTGTGAAGCCATTTTTCGACCTCCGCCATGAAAGAAGGGTTCAAGATGATCATCAGAACACATAACTCATTTTCGTTCTGTCGCCCCCAGCTCTAAATCCATTAGTGAATCCAACCCTAACAGAGCCGATTTTTTTGTCAAGCTCTCCAGGGTAATGAGACTTGATCGAGATCTGCTAGAAGACGGAACCCATTACACAACTCCCCCATGAAATCCTGCTCTCCCAACATCTCAACCATTATTGGCAAGAAATCCTTAAATCCCCCATTATTGTCAAACACTGAAGCCCTAATTGAAACCCCAATTGCGTCTTCAACACACACTGAGTGTTAAAGCTTCGTTTGGAGATATCCGTTATCGGGTATTAATTTTGTATGTATTGCTATATTTCTATATTGGGTGTTCAGCCTTACAAAATTGATGGTTATTATAACTGAAAAAACTTGCTAAATGCAACTGCAGTTAGGGTCAATCGAATGGCAACTGTGGATCACAATCCTCCTAAAACTAAAACTTAGCTGGGCTGCTTGAATATGTAGGACTTTTAAATTCACGTCTACATCTGTCATGTAGAAGCAGTATTTTTCAAGTTAATAGCCGATCTGAGTTGAATGTCAGAGAAAATTTTAGGAAATTTTTTGAGTACCGAGAAGTAAGATTAGTACTTTAAATTAGCAGTCCATTAAAGACTCCATACACATTACACATACAATAAACAAAAATCCTCAAATTATCAGTACAACCAATTCTATCTACCTATATGAGCATGATAGCTTGAATCTTCTTCAAAATTTCAGTTTCTGAGCTAAATTGTTATTTATCACACTTTACAGTCGCAAGCGATTCTCCTTTCCTTCGCCAGAGATGGGAAAAAATCAAATGGTAAGTAAATCGATCTGCCAGGAAACCTTTCTTTAGTTCTTCGAATCTGCATCCTCGGCATTGCTAAGCATTTACTGCATCTTCAGAGGATTTGTTGGTTGGAGAGGGTGCCTGCTTGCTGGCTGGCTTACCTGGGTGGATTTAGACACTTTTCATTCACAATCTTGAATTCTAATAAATTTTTATATAAATATAGTCCAAGTTCAAGCAAAGCCAATATAAATATAAATATATAAAACTTTTAAATTATATTTATTTTTTCCATTTCATAATGAGCATTTAAATTATATATTTATAAATGTATTTTTATTTTAACAATATAAATATAGTGCCTTTTAAAATAATTATAATAAAAAATGTAATGCATTAAATTGGGGTTAATAGATGCATTACATTTTTTATTATAATTATTTTATTTTTCAATATATCTATGATTAATTTTTCTAAATTTAGATATGATTGATTTATTTAATAATATCAATAATTTTTAATAATTTAATCCAGCATTATTATCTTTATACTAAGTTTTTTATCATAAACCTAGTTTAAAATTTTTATTTTTTTGTATTTTTAGATTTATTTTATACTCAATATTATTTAAAATTCCACCTGACCATTATTAGCATGATTTAAAATTAAGCAAAACTAATAATCCAAATTCAATTACAACTAATATAAATATAAATATATAAAACTTAATCTCAAATAAACCATGTCAAATAAACTATTTCTTGAATTTTTAAGTAAAAACCAAAATATACTAACCATTAAACTATATATATTTTTTATAACTAGATTTAAATAAATAAAAAACCATTAAATAATACTTTGAAATTATAAATAAATAAAAATTATATATATAGATATATATATTTATTTTTTGTATTTTAAAATTTAAATAAAATAAAATATATAAATTTTAATATATAATTTTATATATTTTTTAAAGATTATATAAAATTGATTTTCTTTTATCACTAAATAGTACATTAAAATTATAAATCTAAAAACAAATAAAATTATAAATTTGTTTTTTCAATTATATATATTTATAGTTTAAATAAAAAAAATTAATTTTTTAATCATTAAATTTATATAGTATAAGTCATAATATAAATATATAAAAACTTTAATCTCAAATAAACTATTTCTTAATTTTTTTTTTTTTAAAACCAAAATATAAATAACTAAACTGTATATTTTATCATTTAAGTATTTAATATAAAATTGAAAAACCAAAATATAAAATAATTAAACTATATATTTTATTATTTTATATTTATATATAAAATAATTTATTATAACTATAAAAAACCATTAAATAATACATTAAAATTATAAATTAAAAAAAAATATATATATATATATATAATTAAAAATTTAATTTTTTTATCATTAAATTTTTATAGTTATCTTTTGTATTTTAAAATTAAGATATAATAAAATTTATCAATTTTAATATATAATTTTATATATTTTTAAAGATTTTGTAAAATTGGTTTTCTCTTCTCTTATGAAATTTAGTATTGAAGCTATTTATTTGAACTTTTTTAGTTATGACCTTTTAAATTATTGGTTTCACAATTACATATTAAATTATTAAATGGTATTTATTTTAGTAAATTTTCTATCAATATATCTTTGTAATAATTTATTAATATATATAGATTCATATAGATTATATTTAAATATTGTAACAAATTAAATATAATTTAATTAAAATAATAAAATATAATTTAATTAAAATAATAAAACATAAGGTCTGTGGCATCTTGCTTAAATGGTGAAGAGGTAGGTTGTTATAACACTCATCACAAGACATGTTGATGAAGATGGAGTTAAAAAAAAAAAAAAAAAGGAGAAAAAAGAGAAAATGAAAAGTACTACCAAACTTACCAAAAGAAAAAACAATAGAAAATTTATGCTATAAATTTAAAAAATAAAGATAAAAATATTATAATTGAGTGATAATATTTTAAATCTATTTTAAATATAGTTTTATTGGATATTAAGAAGATTAAATTTTGACAATTGGATTTATATAGGGTTGTTGGATATATTGGTTGTTATCTTTTCCAACTAAGTTCAAAGCCTTGCTAATAACATGACTAGTTATAAAGTCTTAAATATTTTTATATTGGTTTTTGAGTATATGTGTGGATTTGACTTGGTACCAACAACCCATAAACATTGGTTTCTTTCCTCCATAAAAAAATAGAAAATGAAAAAAAGTATATATATATAGATTATTTACTTATATTAAAAATTATGTATTAACAAATTTAGCCTTTTTTATGCTTGATAAATCTAAATTTAAAATGAATTTACATATATTTATTTATCTTATATTTAATTATCACTTGTAATTATTTAATTTAATTTAAGTTTATTTAAGATAGAGATGAATTATAATAATAAAATGGAGTTGAGGATATCATTTGTGTTTTTCTTTGAAATTGCAATAGGCATCAAGTTTTCAAAATTTCCATGTTTTGTTTAAAAACAAATTGTTGTCCTTTTCAACCTATCTAGTGCTCCAAACTTCTTCTTCTAAATTTTGAAACCAGAATGTGAGCACTTAATCCACTTGTTTCCCATCTAAAATTACAACATGATAAAAATACTCACTCATTCCTGAAATTGCAGCAGAGAAAGATGATTTTTTTTCCTCCCCCATCCAAACAGCTTCTCATCATAATCTACATCTCATCATAATCTCCAGGATGTTGTTCAGAGAAGATGGTAGAATATCACAGTGATGTCTTCTTGAAGATTTTTTCTAGTTTAGTTATGAGTTCAGTGATAGAAATTTGATATATTGCAGATTCTATAATGTACTTGTAACCACTTGGAAAGCTCTACTTTACCAATACTTTAGCCCCCTGATTCCTCATGCCTTCCACGTCCACATCCTTGTTTGTTTCCTGCACTATGTCACTCTACATTCATTCACTTTTCTATCCGCATATCTTTACACTCTTTTAGTGCAAATGCTAGTTTTACCATTTTATTAACCTAATAAACTTTTAACTTGAAACGTGTTTCCAATATAGTTCTTTCAAAATCATGCAAAGTCCAACCTTCATTAAATATATATTTTTGTTTAATTTTTTTTTTCCTTTCATTCAATCAAAGAAACTATAACTCTATCATTTTTAAAATTTAAACTCTACCCATAGTGATCGAAAAGTATCCCCAGACATAGTTTAGGTTGGGTCAATCTGAACACAAATTCGAACAGAAAAGTTAAAAAAACGTGCAGCGTGAAAGAGCAACCAAAAGTATCTTGAAGTCAATTATCATGAAAAGTGTAAAATTATGAGTGTTACTCTAAGTGAAGATATTCTCACATGGGAGGAACATCGGTGGGCCTTCCAAATCCCTAAATTGGTGATGTTTTCGAAGCGAATCTCTAGTGGCCTTATTAACCTCTGCACATCCGGAGGAACAGAACGGGGGGAGCTCGTTTTGGTGAAAACGCCAAGATTTTCTGGATGCCATGGACCCCTAAGAGTATGCATCAACTTTGCTGTTTCGATCTTAAAGCAGTGGGCAAAGGAGCAAAAACTGATCCATACTCTTTTGAATTCTGCATTTATTACAGACAATGGAGATCCATTGGCAGATGCTGGTGCTGCTACTGGTGGCGACTCGAACTCTTGCCATCGTTGACTTGCGGAGGCAAAAAGAGGTCTCAACTTCATCAGGTCAAGCACCCACGGACGAGGTAAATCTGTCTCGCTCTCAAGACAATCCGATGCTATTTTTTGAGGTTACAAAACCCATTGAGCTTCCCAAGGAGAAGCCATGCTCTGTCCAACTGTTACACCACGATTTTGGGTTAACATATGGTCTGCCTCCAGTTTTAGTAGAGTATACGCCACCCCCAAATTGTCAGAAGAATTGGACGACAGTTGTGATGGAATGGAAGGCAACGTGTAAGGGGAGGCAGTTTGACCGAATTGCAGGCGTGTGGTTGAGTGGAGTGGAGATCCTCCGCACTTGTACAGCAGAACCCACTAAGAATGGGATTGAATGGATTATTTACAAGGATATTACCAAGTTTTCTTCATTGTTAGATAAGCCTCAAATCCTTGAAGTCCAGCTTAATAACGTAGTGGATAAGACTTATACTGGGGTTTATCATGTCAATATAACATTTCATTTTTATAGAGATTATGGGAAAAAAGGGTTAGATAACCCAGGGTTTGCGGATCTGATTCTGCCCATTTCGCTTCCTAGTTCTCAAATTGGGGGAGCCTGGTTTCAGATAGAAAATTCGACTGATGTGCAGTCGAAGTCGTTGCAACTACCACCTAATGCTTACAAGGCAGTTTTGGAGATTTTTGTTTCATTCCACCAAGATGATGAGTTCTGGTACTCCAATCCGCCCAATGTGTATATTGAAGCAAATAATTTGACTGGTACAGCTGGTAATGGGCCTTTTAGAGAAGTGGTGGCTTTAATCGATGGGGTCCTTGTAGGTGCTGTGTGGCCTTTTCCTGTGGTTCATACAGGAGGGATCAATCCACTGTTCTGGCGTCCTGTTACTGGTATTGGGTCATTTGATCTGCCCAGCTATGAGATTGAGGTTACACCCTTTTTGGGGAAACTGTTGGATGGAAAAGAGCACACATTCGGTTTCCGCGTGACCGATGCTCTGGATGTTTGGTTTATAGATGCGAATTTGCACCTGTGGCTTGATGAGAACTCTAGCAGTGCAATCAGAGGGCAATTGATTGGACACGAGGAGCCGAATTTGGAGTTTTCTCTTGTGTCAAACTTCGAAGGGTTGGATGGATCATTTCGCACATCTGCGAATAGGAGAATCTCTTCCTCTGGTTGGGTAGAATCCTCTCATGGAAAGCTCATTACTCATACTTCGCAAGAGTTCAAGTATGGTAATTTAATGACTTTTCAAAAAAATGGAGATGTACAGATTGTGCAGCAAACAATTGCAACCAATACGAAGGTTATTGTAGAGGCAACCACAGGAATAGTATTATCCTCTAAAGTTGATGCATTTTTCCCCTTATATTTGAATTCTGCAGATGTGAACGAAGGAAATGGCACTTCTTTGTCGATAGCAAATATTTCAAATGCATTTAATAAAGATGTATCCATTGTTGCCCCTACTGGTAGCTTCTTCAGCTCTCTGAATAATACTCAAAATGCAGACGGGTATATGATCATCAAGAACAACCTAGTCCAGAGTGGGCTAGGAAGCACCCAAGAGATCTACAATTATCTAAGCACTGAAGGTTGCTATTCCAGGGAAGTTAGTGTAAGCAACTATACATTTCTTTCAGACTCAGCAGACACTTTCTGTGGCAACACATCCTAATCTCGCGAGAGATGCTTTGTTTCTTCCAACGTCTTACCACATGCAAATTGGTTTCCTTTTCTTCTACTATTTTATTCAAGTGCAAATGGTAATTGATTGTCACAGTTTATAAGCAATAGTTTTCTTTGGCAACATTAACTTATATTTTATCCATCTTATAATATGTTAAGATCACTTTATTTCTATAAGAAATCTCGGAAGGAGAAACTTCGAATAATATTGACTCTTGACATTTACATCTTTATGCCTTTGTCTCTGAAATTGGTGGATAAAACTAAAATAGTATAAAGATTTTAAAATTGAATCACCATTTAGATCAGAATTCAAGGAGTTCATGACTCATAATAATGATAGTACAAATTCATGGTAGAGTTCAACATGCACAAAATGTTGAATTTATTAACTTGTTTTATGGAGTATTTATTCATAAAAGAAGGTTATGGTTTGTTATTGTGTTGGTCATTATAATGTAGAGTGTGTCTCCCTGCAAATAATTTTCTTGTGTGTTTTAGGAGGTTGTCGGACTTTAGTTGGATGACATATTTTCTCCAACAATATTTTTCTGATTGGTTGAAGGGTTGAGATAATTTCTCGACCTCTCTCTTTAGTTAGAAAGTGGTTTGATATGATGTTGTAAAAAATATGTAATATTGTTTGATTAATAGATCAGGTAGACAAAATTTGGTCGGAAACAATGTCTTCTGTTCGGTTGGTTAACATGGTATCAAAGCCAATATGGGCTTGAAGGCTGTGATCATGGCTTTTCATGATTGTATATTTTGGGAGGTATGGTAGGCCTAGAAACTTGAGGTTTTCTGTACATTTAAGTAGAGTTCATCAAGAAGTTGAATGAAACATGTATTGAAGGACATGCTACTAGATCTATAATTACAATGATTATGTAACCATGTATTCTGGCGGATGGTTGTTTCTTTATATAGATGCTGACAATTTGATGATATCTACATGATTATGGTATGACATGCAAGTGCTAGGTTGGACCAGATATAGAACTTGTTGAGCGGGAGGTTTTTCGATTCATGATGGAACATTTGTTGCAAAGTACTAGATGATGATCATGAGAATTTTAGGAGGTTGTTGGATCTCAGTTGGATAAGATTGTTTCTAACCTGATGATGAATGGTTGGAGTTTTGACAGAATTTCTAAACCTCTCTCTTTAGTTAAGAAATGGTTTGATATGATGTTGTATAAATTTGTAATATTATTTCTCCTATCTTATATAATCTGAAGTAGGCATATGCAACCATTACTGGATACCTGCTCAATCGACAAGTATGAGCCTTTTTTCCTTTTACTATAGAACCGATCTCTATCCTACAGCATACTTCTCTTTAACTGGAACCGTGGAAACGTCTGTGCTAAAAAAACTGCAACAAAATAACGGGGTGTTCTATGAGGTATATAGCGGTTGCTTATTGATTATTTCCCTCTAGGGTAAGAAGGCAAACATGGTCAATGTTTTAAATTTCGTACTTAAGAATTTGCCTTTCTATTATGTTCTAATTTCTTTGCTAAATGCTACTTTTTACAGCCTTAAGAACAGCAAATATCTTGCTGGCAATGCTAAAAGCCAGTTTTGGTGGGTGAGAAAATGCAAATTTTCACACTAAATAAATAGTT
This sequence comes from Pinus albicaulis, assembly GCA_034641835.2. Lineage (NCBI taxonomy): Eukaryota > Viridiplantae > Streptophyta > Pinopsida > Pinales > Pinaceae > Pinus > Pinus albicaulis. The sequence goes on along the minus strand of CM076584.1, from coordinate 1,358,568,608 downwards.
CTTTCTGCACATGTTCTTTACCAGTAAGAGTAATGCATAACCAAGCAGTCTATACAAAAGAAAGAGTGCATAAATAGCTATCTACTAGTCCTTTTTATGTTTATCCATTCAAACGCAGCAGTATGGGCTGAAGATAATACCACCAATCTGGAAGGCCTAATTGATTCACTTTGGATCGTTTTCTGCATTAGCACCCCTTCATATTGATTGGTAATTTAATCAGAAAGTACAACTTTTTTTTCATTTCGATGCTCGACTCTTTCAAGGAATTTTGTTAGCACGAACTTAATATGAATTATTTAGATTTTCAAACCAAGATAGCAAGTTATATAGTGCCCCTAGTTCATTTGTCTTATAGCTTTCATTCATTCTCCCATATTGCAGAGTTGCCATTATTTTCATTACAACTACCAGAAATAATCAGCATATACTAGACAAAGGACACTGATAAGACTTTAATGTTGGGTAAAAAACCCTCATCGATTTATGAAGTTGGAAAATAACTTTCCATCTTTGCACATCTCATTTTTTATCAATTTACTAGTGCACATCAATATGTTCAATGCTGCTGCTGATGATGAAATGAGTAATGCTTTGCTCAAAACTAATTAGTAAAATCATTGTCACATAATGTCAGCTTTGTAACAGCTCAGCTACATTATAGATGGATCTTGGAGGACAATAGATATTGGAGAATGCATAGGAACAGAAATATATTGGCACATTTAGGAGCAGAACTTATATTGGGGAGGATTAGTATACAGTTTGAGTGGGTCTAATGGTTAAGAGTATGTCTCTTCTTTTAAGAAGTCACATGTTCAAAACCAGAGGAGTAGAGTATGTATGCTTTCATAGACTTAGCAGTTTAATCGCTGCGCAGAAGTGGGTCCCTTGTCCCATAAATAAAAAGTCTCATACACCAATTTAACACCAATTTAATGTTTTTGGGAACTTTATGATCTCCCTATTTAGAGAGCTTTTGTAGGCTTATTGTGTCATAGAACACATGTTGGCGTATTGTGTCACGAGTGAAGTGTTGCAACAATGCAGATTGATGATAATTTAGAAGACATTTGTTGTCTCAGTAATTTATAACATACATTAAATTCTCATGAGGTTGTCAATGTTTGCATGCCTGAATTTAATACTCTTTAAATCCATTACAACGGTATGAATGCCCAGGTTTTGAAAGCCAAATAGTAACTATAAAATTCATTGTGCCCAAGTTGACTGGACAATCTTACGAATGTAGGCACAAGAGAGTGACATGTTTTTGTAACTGTTTGTACAAATTGTACAAGACGTTATAGAGAAAAAGAATGAAAAATGGAAAGGATGTTATCAGACGAGTATGGGATTACAAATGTGGAACTGGGAAGGATCGGGTATTGAGCTTGTAGAACCATGCCATAAAGCTCTTCTGTGAACTCTGCTATAATTTACCATAGATTAAAGTTAAGAGATTACTGAGTTTCAGCTACAACACTAATTGATACATCATATAGATTTAAATGAGAAGGGTTATTAGCAAGAATGCAATATAAGCTCTCACTAAATTTTAGTATCTTGGCTATGCTGCGTGAATCTATATTTAAATATTTGTCAAAATAGAGAAATCAAAATCTAGTAAAAGATAAACACATGCAGCCAAGAGCCAAATTAAAAGTGTGGTCAATTATATAGTGGAGATACAGAACTTTTAATGATTTGTTGTTTTGTCCAAGTACAAAGGTTTTGGATGTTGAAAGTTTCACCAGTGGAGATGATCACATAGCAAAATTGGGCCTTGAGTTCACCGAACATCTCATATTTAAATAATTGTCCTGAAAAATAGTTATATGATAAATATGCTTCTTGCGAACTATTTAACGTTATTACTGTCATCATTAACATTATTGCTGTCATCATTAACCACCCTACCTGTGGGGTTGCAGGGATGGTTGTGCTTTTATGTCCAAGGATAAAAAAACCCAACACCACGATAATTGATGGCTCTACTAGGAATCACAAAGTTTTCAAAGTAGTTCATTTAATAGTTTGGATGGAAAGAGATTTGAAAACCTTACAACTCAATTATTTCAAAGATATTGCTAGATATTTCTAAGATAAATTAAGGTACTTTAGGTGATCATTCCCCAATCTCTCTTCTTCTTTTTTTCTCTGTTAGTAAAACTTTTTTTTTTTCTGGCTTTTCAATGTGATTTTAGATTGAGGTAATCATTTTATTTGGATTTCTCGCCATAGGTTATAAAAAGTTGCTATAAGATGTTATGAAGCTAAGATTATATAATTGAACAAAAAATTCATAATTATTATATTACAATTTTATAATTATAAAATAATTTCATAATTGAGCAAAAAACTCATAATGAATTGGCCAAAGCTCATATTTGAGCATGGAACTTGAGCAAAAGAATCATTGAGTTGGAAAAAACTTGTATTTGAGGATGAAACTTTTGCATGGCTTGTAATTTCTTAGCTCACATGTGATGAAGTTTATTTTCAACCTCCTCAAGATTATATAAGAGGGAGCCAAGATAAGGGAAGAGGGAATCACAATGAAAAACATCTCTATGTTGGTGATCAGAGCATGATCACTTGGTCTTGAGTTGCTATAGATTGTTGAGCGTTGGGCATCAATATAGTGTGACTAAAGCCTAGGTGTGAGCCTTCTTGCCTTCTTATTATGATACGTGGATTGGTCATGCTTGTTCAACAGGTTGAGCTTATGGCTAAGGAGAATAGTTCGAGGCCTTAGATCTAGGAGTATGATAACAAATCTCAAGGCAACAATCATCTATTGATGTTATCTCAATTCATTTAATATACATCTACACTCTTTTCCCCAAAAAATCTCTTATGTTCTTAGATTTAGTTTGTATCTTGAATATGATTTTGTGGATCAAAATAGGTTTGAGCTATTAGATTAGAACTTGATTATGCAATATTTCATCTGTAATGTTATAAGGGCATGAGAAAGGTGTTTCTTGCCTTATTGTTGTGTAAGTGACCAAGTGGAGCATCATCATTGGAATTGGATCTAGAAGAGTTCAGTGGATAAGTTGGACACTTGTTGGATCTAGAAGAGTTCAGTCAATAAGTTAGACAATTGTTGGATCTAGAAGAGTTCAGTGGATAAGTTGGACAATTCTTGGATCTAAGGCATGTTTCCCTTTCATCTGTCATTTTCTTATGAAATCATGTGATTAGCTTGAGGAGAAAAGTAGTGATCTATATTGTTGCCTATCATTGGCTTGTATCTAGCCAGTAAGGGATTTGTTTATCCATAATATCATTGGCTTATATCCAGTCAATGAGCGACTTTGTTTATCCATATATTCATCTCTACAAAATAATTGACAAATTCATTGGGGATAACCAAAGATTCTAGTCATGAAACTCTCTATGAAGAAATTTGTTGTAGAATTGAGTTCCTCTTGAAAAAATAGCGAAGTACAAAAACATAGATTCTCTAAATCAAAGTTTGAGATGTGGATTTTATCATTGATTTAAGATTAGATGTGAAAACTTTACCTTCTATAGGACGTGTATACACTTTTCCCTTACATACAAAGTGTGTACATGTTCCTTTTCTTCACAATAACTGTGTACACACACTTCTTGGCTTCACAGAAGGAGCATGTACTTATTTTCTCCCTCTATTTTGCATTCCCACCCCCCCTTCTTTCTTGCCTTTCAGTTGGTCTTTGTTCCTACATTTGAGAGGTTAACGTCTACATTGAGTAGAGTTTCCATCCCTTTGTCCTTTATCAATTGCATTTAGGACAATTTTTAAGAAAAAAGAGTAAAAAACATCATTTTGTTTTCCTCTTTTCCTTTGCATTTTTGTTTTCTTATGAAAGTTGCATTGTTGAAATTGGTTTGAGATCTAAAATTTCACGAGGAATTTTTTGATTTGGTAGTCTTCATTTGTGAAAAAATTGTTGCATCAGTTGTTTCAATTTGTGAAAAATAAGAAAAGACCCTCTAGCTCCTTTCCATGGTTATAATTCGTTGAAAGGAAATGGAATTGCATTCTTGTGTATCTTTAGTGCCTTGCTTGATTCTTTGGATTGAAAGAGTCAAAAACTTCATGAAATCCACTTCATAGCTTTGAGTAAACACCAAACCTAAAAATAAGTGTTGATTTAAAATGAAGTATACATTTTCTTTCGAGGAAACACACATTAATTTAGGGTGAGGTAGGAAATGACTAAAGGGAGATAACTCTATTAGTAGCAAGGAACGATATTGCACATTGTAATATCCCCAACCGTTTAACCGGTTGGACCAAATCATAAAAATAGTAGAATAATAAATAAATTAATAAATAAGCGGCATTGGCCCATGGTTTTTCCTTCTGGTTTGTTTTGACTTTAGCCACAAAGTTGCTAGCCTTTGCCTAGCATGTAACGTAAATCTCCAAATCTCATCACTGTGGCCATAGATCTATTGCCACGAGTTGTTGCAGCACCACCACAACGCTCAGTCAAGGGTTATCAATTGGCGTTATGATGTAGTTGACCCATCTACGTTGGTGGTCAAACTACCTGTATTATGTGGGCTAAATTCCTTAATAAATGATATTTGGTGGATTTATTTTGGGCTTGTTTAATTATGTGATGGAGTATTATGTGTATATGTTATCAGGAGGGTTTTTATAATAAGCATATTACTTTTCTATTATCTTTTTGCCATTATTATAGTAGTGGCATTATATCTTTCTTAAAGCATATTACATTGGTATCAGAGCCACTATCTTGGCTAGCTGTGGGATGCCAAGGAAGGATAAACAAAAGGGTATTACTGTCAATTGGGAAGGAAAAAAGGCTAGGAGTCAAGGGAAAAATGAAGAGGGCCAAAGAGAAGAAAGACCAATGAGTGATCACGAAAATACCAAACTTGAAGATGTCTTACAAAAGATCACCGACACTCAGAACGCCATCATGGAACTCCTTAAAGTATGGATCGGGCAACCTAATGTGCAAAGCAATAATGGGGAAGGAGGTTACCATTCAGGTGGGGATGGTCCATCGCATGAGTATGTCAATATTCGTAGCAGCGGTCCATCACAAGAACATGTCAATGCTCGAAGCAACCCTTTCAGCTGACCAACCATGCCTCCATTTTTGGATTACTCCTCCAGGGAGAAAGACCGCCCTTCACCAATTGCAGAAACGGTTACCGCATGGATGAAAGAGTATGATACGTTTCCTCCCAACGTGAAAGCGATCCTGAGCCTTAATGACTTTTACTACATAAGGAGAAAACAACAAAGGAAGGCAACCACATATGGGGGCCATCAGTCAAACATGGATTTGCAGAAGGTTGTGGGAAAGGTAACTCTTCCTTATTTTGATGGATCGTCTAAGTGTTCTACACAGTCATGGGTACATAAACTAGATACATATTTCCATCTCAATCCCATGTGGGAGAAGGATGCCATCAAATACGCCACCCTTCATCTTGACAGAGAAGGACATGAATGGTGGCAACATGGCATGACCACTCTAGGACATACCAACATCATCTCTAATACAGAATTCAAACAGAGGTTAATAGAAAAATTTGATAGGAAGGATCTTGAGATGTACTTTCGGGAGCTAACCCAGCTCCAACAGATAAGGAGTCTTGAATCTTATGCTGCAGAATTCCAGAGGCTTGCAGTAATGGTCACCAACCTCTCCATGAACCAGTTGGTCATGTTATTTATAGAAGGGTTCGCAGAACCCCTACGTGTTTGGGTTAGGGCTTACCAACTTACCACCTTGCAAGATGAAATTAACCGTGCAAGGGATATGCAGGATGCAGTACCCAAGAATAGATTCCTACCCAAATTTTCTATTCCTCAGGAAGGGAAGGAAGTCAAGCAGCAACAATGGGAGCCATTTGGTAAGGGGAAGCTGGATGATGAGATCAAGAAAGATCTCAGAAGGAGAAGGTTTTTCTTCTCTTGTCAGGAAACTTGGGCACCAGGACATCGTTGTACTAAAGGGAAGACCCACTATATTGAAGTATTTTCCAAAAGCGAAGATGAGGAAGAGCATCTAGAGCTAGATCAAGGGGAATCGCAAGGCATGGGGGCAATACAGGAAGAAATCCAGGAAGGAGTCATTGCTTCTCTTACAGGGGTCCCAAGATATCACACCCTCCAGGTTAGGGGCACCATACAAGGACAAAAGGTTACTGTGCTAATTGATGGTGGGGCCTCCCACAACTTCATTGTTGCAGAATTCGTAGCCAGAAGGGGACTAGCTACTGAAGAATTTGAAGGCTTTACAATTTTGATTCCTGGAAAGAAAGAGCACAACTGCATGCCATGCACTAAGATAGTTCCTAACTTAAGCCTAGCAATGGGAAACTACACAGTTACAGATAACTTCTTTGTCGTAGACTGCCCAGACTCTCATGCACTATTGGGGGTACAATGGCTATATTCTATCAGAACTCATACAGTAAACTACCAAGACTTGGAGTTCACATTCACAAGACCATATGGTAAAAAGGTGATGTTGTGAGGAATGCATGCATATCCTGGCAAGGTTGTGACATCCAATCAGATGGAGGTAGATCTTCGACATGGGGATATTTTATGGGCAGTAGAGTGTCGAATCATGGAGAAGAAACCAGTAGAACAACACAAGGAATACTCCCCTGATATTATGGCACTATTGCAAAAATACCATAACATATTTAGAGATATACCCCCAGGATGACCACCTGATAAGGGATTTGAGCACATCATCGAACAAGAGGAAGGGGTCCAAGCTGTCATCACTACCCCTTACTGACACCCCAAAGCACAAAAGGATGAGATAGAAAAGGAAATACAAGAGTTGTTGGTATTAGGACACATTCAACCAAGTTCGAGCCCTTTTGCTTCATCCGTAGTCTTGGTCAAGAAAAAGGATGGGTCCTTGAGGATGTGTATAGATTATTGAGCACTAAATAAAAAGACCATCAAAAATCAATATCCTATCCCTAGGATTGACGAATTGATGGATGAGCTGAAGGGAGCCAAGTACTTCTCAAAGATTGACCTTCGCTCAATGTATCACCAGATCATGGTTCGTGATCAAGACATTCCAAAAACAACTTTTAGATGCCACTATGGACATTATGAGTTCCTAGTGATGCCTTTTGGTTTGACCAACACCCCTACGACATTCCAATCATGTATGAACCATGTATTCAATAAGAAGCTACGAAAGTTTGTGTTGTTCTTCTTCGACGACATCCTGATCTTCAGTCAAACATGGGAAGAGCATCTGCAACACATGGACGAGGTCTTGGGAATATTAGAGGCACAACAATTTTATTCCAAAATCTCCAAATGTGAGTTTGGGATGACGGAAATGTTATATTGGGGTCACATCATCGGGGGCCATGGTTTCAAGGTCCACCAAGAGAAGATCAAAGCCATTCTCAATTGGCCCACTCCGAAAAATGTAACAGAGTTAAGGATATTCTTGGGTATTTGTACTTATTACAGAATATTTGTGAAGGGATATTCATAACTAGCAGCCCCTCTTACTGACTTGACAAAAAGAGGAGCCTTTGTATGGACAGATACAACCCAAGAGACTTTTGAGTGGATGAAGGAAGTCATGAGTTCGTGTCCAGTTCTAGCTTTGCCAGACTTCTCTCAACCATTTGTGTTGGAGTGCAACGCTTATGGGGAAGGAAACGAGGTTGTCCTAACACAAAACCATCATCCCATTACTTTTGAGAGTAGAAAGCTACAGGATTATGAACGCTCTTACTCCATTTATGACAAAGAAATGTTGGCTATTACGCATGCACTGGCCAAGTTTCGGCCATATCTAGTGGGAAACCGGTTCAAAGTCAAAACTGATTACAATAGTCTCAGATACTTCTTGAATCGGAAGGGGTTAAATGAAAGGAAGCAAAAATAGGTTAGTAAGATCCAAGCCTATGATTTCGAGATTGAATATTTCAAAGGTAAAAACAATGCAATTGCAGATGCCTTGTCAAGGAGACCAGTTACCTTCTCCCTCATAGATATTGTGGATGACTGGAAGTCTCATCTTTTGGTGGAATACTCAAAGAATTAGTCAACGTGTGAGATCCTTGACGGACAGTCATTAGACATCCGGTATAGAGTTGTCAATGATATTATCTATTATAAGGATCGAATCTATCTAGTACCCGAGTCTCAACTTAAGATGAATATTCTACAAGCAGCCCATGACTCCCCTTTGGCCAGACATCCAGGTTTTTTGAAGACTTATAAGACCATCACGGAAAGATTCACATGGAAGGGACTCAAGAAGGACATTATCAAATATGTTAAGGAATGTGGTACCTGTCAGAGTAATAAGGTTGAACATACACATCCGGCAGAATTATTACAACCACTACCCATTCCAGAACAAAAATGGGAAAGTATCTTCATGGATTTCATTACAAGGATACCGTCCTCAGAAGGCAAAGATTGTATTTTTGTGGTGGTGGATCGTCTCACCAAATACGCTCACTTCTTTGCAATCTCCTCCAAAAGCCATTAGAGAACTTTTAAGGTCTAAAATGGGCCTCCTAAGAAAAAAGTACAACCAAAATAAACTTTATAAGAACCAATAGGATTCAAGATGATTATGTCAACCATGGGGGATGAATCACCATTTTTGGGGTAAAAAAGTAAAAATATTAAAAAATAATAAAATAATAAAACTATTTTTTCAACTTATCTCCCTAAGGTTTTACTCAAATTTCGAGCAGGAGTACTCGTTGGATGCAAAATTTAATTCCTCATCCAAGGAGTACCCATGTTGCATACTTTCGATGAACCCTGCTACACGAAAAATGAGAAATACTTGAAACATGTGATTACAGTCACGTTTTTCATAATTTCTCATTTTTCGTGTAGAAGGGTCCATCAAAAGTATGCAACATGGGTACTCCTTGGATGAGGAATCAAATTATGCATCCAACGAGTGTTCTAGCTTGAAATTTGAGTAAACCCGTAGAGAGATAAGTTGAAAATACTAGATGAAAACGTAGTTTTTCCTTTTTTCCCTCTAAAATTTGATGAAGTAATCTAATATTATTTTATTATTTTCACTATTATTTTATAATTTCCTTAGGAGGCCCATTTTAGACTTAAAAATTCCCCTAACGTCTGCATCTCAAATAACAGAAATATTCTTCCACGGGGTATTCTGTCTACATGGTTTGCCCAAAACCATTGTGAGTGACCATGACAACCGATGCATGGGAGCATTCAGGCAAGAGTTATTCAGGTTGGATGGAACATAACTCACCCCTAGTACCAGTTATCACCCGCAGAAAAATGGAAAGACAGAAGTAGTGAATAAATGAGTGGACGGTTACTTATGAGATTATGTCACAAGACAACGAGTATGGATCAAGTGGTTGTACTTAGGAGAATACTGCTATAACACCACTTATCACATGTCCATAGAGATGTCGCATTTTCAAGCCTTATATGGATATGAGGCACTATCTTTTACAGATACAACATTTGAAGATAGTAGAGCACCGTTGGAAAAGGATTGGATCCAGGGCTGTTAGTATATTCTGAGAGCCCTTAAAGACAATCTACAGATGGCACAGAATTGAAAAAAGTTATATGTAGGTCGTCAAAGGATAGAAAGGAGTTTCAAAGTAGGATATGTGGTTTATCTCTGGCTTCATTCGTACAGGAAATCTACCTTGAAGCAGAAGGGGGCGGAAAAATTAAAGCCATGATTTTATGAGCCCTATCGAGTTATCTGAAAAATAGGATAAGTGGCATATGAGCTAGAGCTTCCCGCAAAGAGAAGAATTCATAACATCTTTCATGTCTCCTGTTTGAAGAAAGCATTAGGAGCAAACATAAAATCATCACCAGAATTACCACCACTAGATGAGGAGGGCCATCTTCAACTGGTTCCCGAGGAGGTGTTGGAGGTTCGAGAAAGAAAGCTTCGAAGTAGAATCATCCTTGAATATTTGGTACGATGAAAAGATCTGCCCGTTGAGGATGCGACCTGGGAAGGAGAACGCATATTGTAGCATCTAACATTGAAATTTCTTGATTGCAAGCAATTTTGGGCATGGGGAACTGTAATATCCCCAAGCGTTTAACCGATTGGACCAAATCATAAAAATAGTAGACTAATAAATAAGCGGCATTGGCCCATGGTTTTTCCTTTTGGTTTGTTTTGACCCTAGGTATTTTCCCACGGTTTCTTCCAAGCAGCTCGAATATAAAAGGAGGAGGATCGAGAGAAACTCATGGAATTTGGTCTTTTCTTCATTGATATTCTGAGAGCTCAGGCGAGTTTTCAAGTGAGGATTTTTACGTTGGCAAAGGAAGGAAGAAAGCACAAATTTTTTGGAACGCCGCCAACAAAGCACGAAGAGGTCAATCTTGCAAGGGGACAAATCAACCTTAGCAAGCGTCCTGGTCTTTGAAGAGAAATGAGAATGGACATATCATTGATTGTTGCAATTTTTCTCAGCGGTTCCTATTTCGAATGGAAAGATCGAGCCACTGTTCATGTTGTCTAATAAGTCACAGATCGTGGGTCACGAGCTTCCTGAAGCACCTGGATGTGATTCTGGGCAAGTTAATAAGAATTGGGTTGGGATCATCACGCCAAGGAGGGGAAACATAATTGCTGGAGACTTTAGCCACAAGGCTGCCAGCCTTTGCCTAGCCTGTAACATAAATCTCCAAATCTCATCACTGTGGCCGCAGATATGTTGTCGCGAGCTATTGCAACACAACAAAAATGCTTCGCCTCCCTGCAACGTAGCTCTTTGTTGCCACGAGCTGATGCAACATCACCACAATGCTAAGTCAAGGGTTATCAATTAGCGTTATGATGTAGTTGACCCATCTACGTTGATGGTCAAACTGCTTGTATTACGTGGGTTAAATTCCTTAATAAATGATATTTGGTGGATTTCTTTTGGGCTTGTTTAAATATGGTGATTGGCACTTAATTATGTGTGATGGAGTATTATGCGTATATCTTATCAGGGGAATTTTTATAATAAGCATATTAATTTGATGTTATCTTTTTACCATTATTACAACATTGGCATTATATCTTTCTTAAAGCATATTACACACATGTCAAGCAATATGGTCAAGATGAGTAAGTGGAACATATTTTCCCTCTTCATTTGTTTGGTAGAACTATTGCATGTATGGGGGCTTTGGATTGAAGTTGCAAGTCCTTGCGGTGACACCAATTTTCTCTAAAGCTTCGTGTTGAAGAACAATCTTGACTAGTATTGTATCCTATGCCCATATGCATAGTCTTTGACCCACTACTATTCCCTCCAACTTTTGATTGTGAAGTGGTAAACTTAGTGGTCTTTCCTAAGGCATCACAGAAGTGATTGCATGTGGTAAGTACTTAGATAGACACATAATCTACATTTTAGCTCCCTTGGAGGTTGCTTGTCTTCACTAAGGTACTTGCACCTTAGGTGATTGTTGTGTGAAGGTTAACATAATTATCTCTCACACCTCTGCTAGTTAGACTTGGGCCCTCATCATCCTGGATTAGTTTTTTAGAAGTTCTATTTCACCACTAGTGGCTTGTCTACTGGATCTTGTAGCTTCGCTAGGGTGTGCTCTATGTTTGACTATATCTAGTTGGCCTTAGGTTGTTGTTTTCTTTTGTTAAAACACATCATTCACTATGTGTGACCAACCCCTTTGTTGTTTTCATAGACACTAATATTTGAGACTCACTCATCATATTCAAAGGAAACTAAATATGTGGAGATTGAAGTTGTTGACAAGAGTCCTCCAGCCAATTTCACCCCTCTTTTGACTGAGACTTTAGACCCTTTACTTGTTAGGTTGAGTGGACCTCATTTTGGTGATCAATTTTCATTCTTTAGTACTTCTTACACGATGTCAGGCATTAGTGAGTCATCTAGTATGGGAGGAATTATTTGTACATCCCTAATGTGATTGGAGGAGTCAATGACCACCTCCATTCCGCTAGTTAATGGGAAAATTGTTTCCACTTTTATACCTCAAACATCAAGTGCTCCCATTTGGGGAATGTTGCTAGTCATATCTCTTCCTTCCACATGATTACCAATCTTTAATATTCCCATTGTTAACATATTAATGCTTGTATTTCGATTAATTTTCGTTGGGGGACAAATCATTGGTTTTATTATTAGGAGTGGGTTCTCACCTATTTTTGGTATATCCATAAGTGGTCTAGTTGTTCTAATGTTGGTTATTTTTGGGTTGGAATTTTAATATTGGGTTTGTTCTTGTAGTTAGTTTTTCAACCAATGTTGGGTGTTGGAATATCCCTTGGGGTAGTAGTATGGGGGAGATCTATGATTCCATCAAGATCACAAGGTCTGTCTTTAATTCCCTAGGATCTGTTTTCCAAAGAAAAGTTACTTTTCTCGATGAATTTGAATTTACTAAATCTATTTAGGTTAAAAAATGACCCCATTAAGCATCAACTCATATGGTTGACAATACCTACAAAATTCCAAGTTGACATACCCAAGTTTGATGGAAAGTCTGGGGAAGATCCTTGCACACATTTCATGACCTACCATTTATGGTGTTCATCTAGCTCATTTGTAGACAATAGAATTGGGTTGTCTCTTTTGTAGATTACTTTGATAGGTAACATCGTGGAGTGGTGCTTTGAATTACTAGGTGCTTCATTCAATGATTTTTCATCTTTGGTGATGTCAATTTTGACACATTTCCAACTTCCACTATGATATGAGATTGTAATATAGCTTTTTATGTCTTTACATTAAAGTATTTCCACACATATTTTTGATGATATCCATGAATGGATACAACGACGTAGGCTCATCAAAGTTGAGATTTTGGATCAATTCCTAGTGAACTAGCTAATGAAGTCACTATTACCTCCAATTTCCAATGATGTGGCTATGTCAGGGATTGTAATTGAAGAGAAGGTGACTTTGCATGCTCAATACTTAGATTTGTTTTATTTTCAATTTGGCTTGTTATACGTTATAATCCTACATGATCCTAGGTTATCAATGAACTTTTCCAAACCTACCTCATGACCACTTACCATTAACATGGTTATCTCCACTTTCCATGGTTCCACTGGTCAATTAAAATGTCAAATGGTTCAAATGACTATATTCTCTAATGCACCTTCAACCATGTTTGAATCACAAAATGCCACAATCCCTACTTAGACCTTCGACATTCATTTTGTGCAATCCAAAAATTTGAAGAATTATTAACAACATGGAGGAAAAAATAAATCACAAAGAAGACTTCTAATCCTAGGCAAGGTACCGCCCCTAATCAAAATGTTGATGTAAGAGGCATTAAATAGAAGAATAAACTATAGTTTCCATGCAAGATTTTCAATGGAGACCATATTACTTATTAGTTTCCTCAGATGGAAGATATTAACTAATAATTATCCTAATAGGGATTCCAACATCAACCTACCATTCCAATAAATTCATTTCCTTATAGCAACAACAAACCATCCATCTCCATGAAGGGGGCACATAGGCCAATCCTTCACAAGGGGGAATTGTCACAAATGCCAATGTATACATGTATGACCAAGGAGTCAATATTCATAGTAGAACTTGTAATTAGGAGATTTCTAAGAGTGGTCCCACTAATAGGGATCTATCTTCATCTCAGTGTGGTGTTCCTCCACAAATAATTCTTAACTTCTTTGCCCACCCAAGGGTGTTTTATGAAGGTCTATGCACAACTTGAATGTTTGAGCTACTAAAAATTATATTATTATTGAGGATATAACTCAAGCACCATGTGTTATGTATGCCCTTGAGGTCTTTCAAAACCATTCGATGTAGCATAAAGCATTATTGACTACAATTGGTGCATTTGATCTTGCAGATATATGTTTAATTACATTTGGCATTGACCAAAGTTGCCCTAGGCTCCCCCACTTGAAACTATCCAGATACAAGTATCTTCATAGGGGACAAAGATCTTTAATTGTTTTGTTAATGAAGGAGCCTCCACTTGCATTATTTTTCTGTCATGTTGGAGAGCTTTAGGTTCTCTAGATATCGTCTAATAAAACTCCATGTTGAAAGTGTTTTACCACTAGATGTTTGTGTGCAATGGAATCATTTCCCCCTTTCTTGTTGAGTTAGGTGGAAGTACTATTTAAATTGAAGTAGATGACATCCCTTTGACTATAATATTTTTTTAGGGCATACTTGGTTTTATGTGAAGACCCCCATTGTGTTCTTGGGCTTTGAAGTCCTTTGGTTTCCTCATGAAGAAAAAATGGTTAGTATTGATCAATTAGCCTACAATATGCCAAAATCCAAAAGTAACGTTGGTATCGTCATTCTATTCATTAATAGTTCCATGGGTGCTTATAATAGTATGACGTGGGCATGTTTAAATACTCATCATTGATGGGTACATTCCCCCTACCTCCACCATTCACGGCTTCCAACTTTTCTCCTAGTTGTATGATGACTTTGGGTGCTATTGAATCACAAGGTTGTTCGTCAACTTCTAGTGTGGTTTCGTCTAATGTGTTAATTGTCAATTAGGACCCTTGGGAAATGCCTCATCCTTCAGAAGTAGAATCATTTGGATTGAGCATGTTGTTGAGTGTGGTAGAGATTGTTGATTGTGAAATCTAGTTGAAAACAACCAATGCTGATTAGAATATCCATCATGATATGAGATATGATTAATTCACTTTACCCATTCATGCCCTCAACCCTGCTATGTTTGCTAACTGTTGGCTTCTGTTTTGCAGGTGTAGTTTTAGGTGTGCCAATCTTATGCAAAGGCTATGTCTCCATGCTCATTGGTCCTAGTGGGGATGGTTTATTCCCTTCTTCAACTTCCTCTGCCACTGTTGGTGATGAAATACTTCTAGGTTTGGAAACTCTTTTAGGAGTGAAAACATCAACTTCAAAACCACTCATGAACAGAAAGGAGGTCCAATATCTATCTAGTCTCTTCAACTACTCTAACACCAACAACTTAATCAAACCATGGTGAAATAGAGAAGTTTCATTGCCTTCTGTTTTAACTTGAACCTTATCTGAAATTTTACCTAGACTTCTGTATAAATAAAAAGGCAAGTCAAGTGACCTCTTACCCACAAAATGTAGAAGAAACCTGAGGTGGTAGGAGTAGACCATGTGAAACCTTCCTTCACAGGTAAAATACTTCTGAATGATCATCAACAACTTTGAATAGTTGTCCTTCATAAAACTCCTAGGTATGGAATTTGTAAGATCAATTTCACTATGCTCTGGTTTGATGAACTCTTTGCAATCCTACATGGTGAACTTGATGCCTTTAAACCATTATTCCCCTCCTCTAGGGATTCCAGTTGTTGCTGAAATGTTGTCTGGTGTTACTGTGAGGTTTAGCATTCCCACCTTTGAAGTTGTTCCAGTGAAACTTTTAGCAAAATATTTGGAAACCTATAGATGACAACCCTGCAGCCTTTGACAGAATTGCAAACAACCTGTTCTTCTGAATATCTGTGGTAATGACCACCTTTGTTAGTTTTCTTCCTTGCAACCATGGTGGCTTTATATCTTCTCAGCCTCGCTTGCTTGGTGACACATGTAACCTTTGAATCTGCGAGCAAACTGTTTGGCTCGATGAAGCAGCTCTCCATAAATCCAATAGCACGCAAAGATAAAGCGGAGAATGACAAAAAGACTAATTGGGTAAGGTTTTATGGTTTGAATGACAACTCATGCCTTAATCATGACACATGCATGCTAAAAATGGTAATGATGACCTCAGACATGATCTTGTACTTTTGCATTAACCCTAACTGACTTGAATGACCTCCACCCTAACTCCTCCAATCATGAACAGACACTTTGCATCGAGTTTGAAAAGACAGACAGGAAAACAATTTTTCGTAGCGTAGCTAGTTCATTCTCTGACAGTTTCGCTACGAAGCTATTATGTAGTTTTCGTAGCAAAAACTACTGTTTTGCAGTATAAAACGCTACGAAAAATTGTAAAACTGGCTTAGGTGTCCTTTTCAAATTTAAACGCTTGGGAAATGAAAACTGACCGCAAATTATGACTGATGGGACATGACATGACCTGAATGGAGGTAGTCTTGAACCTTAGGATAGGTTAAATAAAAAAATGAAATTTCCCTATACCAACATCAAAAATTTAAGGAGACCTTTGATAAATGAACTGTATGACCATGTCAAGTAATGTTTCACATTTTATGGGTGGTAACAAGTTGGAAGAATTAGGAGTTGAGGATAGGACTGAGACAATTTTGGAGGTAAAGAAGGTTCTTACAAAGAGAAACCTTATTGTATAGCTGGAGGAAAAATGTGAAAGCTTAGAGATAACTGTAAAGAGATTTTTCAGTAGGATAGAACCTTTAAATTGGAAAGGTCTTCCTTCCCTGTTTGTAATAAATGAAAAATTGATTACCAGAGAGGATTATGTAAAGAATTTGAATGAAATTGCCAGGGATACAACTAAATTTTCAAATATCAGAGGCACTATGACAGGGAAAGTGTTTTTGGAGGCATTGGCTCATGAATTTTTCATACAACACGAGATAAACCACATTTTTGTGGTAAAACCAACCTTTTCCAAGTATACTGAAGTGGATGAAATCTATAGGAAGGTCATCAAACTAAATATCCCAGATGAAGATCGATGGGATAAGTTAACTGAATTCCAAGAGTAAAAGTAACAAATAACAATCATTTGCAGCGAGCTCATAGGACAACACATCAACCAGCATTACAACCAGTGTAGCCTACAAATAGGCCTACTCAGCAACTAATTCCTTGAAAGTAGTGCCAAAAAGCCAGATCACCCACATCGAGCCTATTTTTTGTCACAGTTAGAGTTTATTGTTAGATTTAGGCTAACAATACACTGTTTGTTGAGACAACATTTATTGTAATCAATTTTGTAATATTTTAGTATAAATACTTCAATGTTTGAAGTATTAGATCTTGATTTCTGAACATATTTTTCCCACTGCGCAATTGTATATTCCAAGTTTTTGTTGGAGCATCAAGAATACAAAGACTTCTGTCAAGATTCGTGTGGTGTAATTACTGGTGAAGTGTTCCTACTGTTTCTGTGTTTTCCATTGTTATTTCATTTCTTTGTTTATCAGAATTCCTAATTGTAAAACATAAAGTGTGATGAATAAGACATGTTATTTGAAACACCTTATTCTGGATGCTTTTACAATTTAAATGTTTTCTACTTGAAGTCAGATTGAAAAATACTTAAATGCTTTTCAGTCTCAACTGAAAAATTCACCTTTCTGCCATATCCATTATCCATTTAAAAATCTAAAAGAATCCAGTAAATGCAACCTAGCTTGCCCTGTTATAACTCTTTTAAAAATTGATGCAAAATCAAGTTTTATGTTTTGACTGCATTTCCCAATGGGAAAATAAAGATTTAATCAACCAAATCAATCAAAATCAAACAATTAGCAAGCACAGTCATAACTAGCCTAATACCTATTCAAAACAAAGTTAAATCTTAAAGAGAGATCCCTCTCTAAAGCTGGCAGGGCTAGATCCCAGCTTCCAAAGTGGTTTTGATGTTTTCCTCTATGTTTATTCTACAAATCTTAAAAATTATAGAACGATAACATGTTCCATGACCGATCCAAGCATATTGATATTAGTTACCACTTTGTCCGAGACATGGTAGAACGAGGTGCCGTAACACTCCATCACATTGGGACTGATGTGCAGGTTGCAGATATTCTCACGAAGCCCCTAGGGAAGGTCAAATTCTTAACCTTTCGTGAGAAGCTTGGTATCGTGGAGAGACCCTATTTTGAGGGTCCCGCCTAAGTTGGACTATGAGCTCTAGGAGCTCTAGGGGGCTTGGGGATAACTTCTTGGAGCTATAAGCAACCACAGGGCTAGGTTCGCTGAACCTTGTTGGTGTGCTTCATCCCCACCATTATGATATTGAGTTGGTTCACCTTCTCTTTGATCTATGCCCCACATGCATCCTACCCATGGAGTTTCAGACTCATGGGAAGTACCTCTCATTTGGCCAATGAGGTGGGAAATGTGGATAGAGACCGATAGCATGACCGATGGACGCATTAGGGATTGTCATACTCTCTATGTCTAGGATGGGATGTGTCCAACACCTTGATCTGAGATCAAGTATGATGAGGTTCTTACCTCTAAACTCACTTCAGGTCAGTATGTGACTCTCTTGAGTCTGATTGGGGTTTTAACCTCTAAGCTGACTTCAGGTAAGCAGAGTGTGATGTCTTTGTGACTTACTCTCATTGTGTAAAGAAGAGCCAACAAAGCATGTTACAACAGGATGCCACAGGATTGCAAGATGATATATGATAGTAGACTATGGTATTGGATGAGAGGATGACACAGGTGGATAGATGGAGTTCTCCCTAGTTGAGAGGGAGCGTTAATTTTGGGCAACTAGGTCCAAACTCCATGTTGCATTTCTCATATGATGGTAATGATATTTTTGTTGGATTCCTCTTTCGGATAGGTGCACAATTGATCTAAAGGTCATCTTGTTTGGATGAGCATAACTTATATTTTGATTTTATTTTCCACACATGTGCGATTTTTCAAGGTCAGCTAAATTTTTAATGTAGGCCCATAAGCTCCAAAATATGTGTCACACACCCTCATTGATGGATATAAATTGGAGAGACTTGATGCTCATTTGATCATCATCTCATCACACACATTCTTCCTCTTCTGATTGGTTCATACAACCTTTGGAGGCTTCTCTTTGATCTGAAATGATTGTATTAGTTTTGTTGTGCTAAGATGTCTTTTAGTTTTAAAAACATGTGCATAATTGGTTCATTAGTTTGCATAAGGATTAAGGAGTTTGTCCATGATTTATAGATGATATTTAGTGAATTAGAAGCATAAAACATGCATAAATAACACTGAAAAATAGTGTAAAACAGAGAAATAAGTCAACACATGAAATTTACACGACAGACATGATGAAGCAGTTCACCTCTCCTGGGCTACATCTGCTGGTCCCGCTCCCAATGGCTTGTCCATCTTTCATTATGCTCAAATTTTTTCTATTACATGTAGTTATAGTGCTGTAATGGTTGTTTGCTTTGCACCAATGGCTTCATAATGCTCCAATTAGTCAAAAATTACTCCTCATTCACTCCTAATGATCGAAAATTGAGCCTCCTACACTTTTTCCCAATATCTCCTAGGAAAATCCACTAAAAGTGGAGAACTCCAGTTAACCGGAGCTAAATCTAGGCAGACCGCCAAATATGGTGCGCCCCTAACTTCTCCACCGAAATAGACTGCATATTAAATGTGACGGTTGGGCGGTGGCCACATGCGCACCCCCAAACCGTCAGTTAACTTGGTGGTTAGCAGAACCCCCGCCAGAACTTCGGTTAACTGTTTGAACCGTGGTGTCTATGCCATCGATTAGCGCTGACTATGCTGTTGGGCTGGCGTTTAACTATTTCCATGTGTCATACATTGCGGGGACTGCTAGCGGGTTGGGACCTTCGGCGGTTCCCAACCCCCAAACGTGATTGTAATGCACGATAAATGTAACTTGAATCCGTAAATGGTTAAGTGACAATGTGTAGAGTGGACGGTAAATGGTATGCATGCATGGAGAGAGGTCAGGGGGTCGAGCCCTACTGCCTCTCATAAAATTTTGATATGTAGTTTCAGGGCCACGTGGCGGCCTCAGGGCTAGCCATGTGACACCCTCTAATTGGCTCTTCAATCCCATACCACAAATAGAATAGTGACACTTGTCAACCAATGATTGGTCTAGTGGAAGGAATATTCCATTTTTTTTTAATTGTGCATCCAGTTTGTTAACTGTGCATCCTAGTCGAACCTGGTCAAAATGTCGTAATTTTACCTGTTTTCCATTTCGATCAGAATGCAATATATTCCTCATACGACATCGTTTTTTCGAACCGTTCATGACGCAAGAATCAGGAAGACGAGATATACGTAACCATATTAGTTTCAACACAATATTATAACTTTTAATTTTAAGCAAAATTTATGAACTCCTAATCATTCGTCCCCATTGGGAAGCCTTTGGACCCCAAAAGACTTGATTACTTGTTCAATAGATGAGGGTATAGTTCCCTCACCTTTCCAATCTCTATCCATTTTTCCTTGCTTGGTTTAGTGCCTTTGAGCCCAACTCGAAGGTAGTCAACACTTCCCCTCTTTGATGCTCTTGTCCTCCTCTCAAGATTTGTATCTTCTTTGAGCTCATCCAGAAATTCTGGCAAGAAATATTCAATAGAAGGTAGGTGAACATCAATTCCTTGATCATCGATCAAAGAAGGCTCATACAAGTGTAAGTTTTCAACATTATCAATTAAATACATTTGCATGTAAGAAGGCAAATCAAGTTGGAATGCATTATTACCAACTTTTTTTTATGATCTTGAAAGGACCATAGCGTATGGGTTTGAGCTTTTTACCTTCCCCTTGCATCCTTTCTTTGCTAATGTGAAACCATACCTCATCTCCTTCTTGAAACTTGTGATCAACTCGGTGTTTGTCATGCCTCTCTTTGTATTTTCTTTGACTTTTCTCAATTTGTTCTTAAACTTGTTGATGTATTATCTAAATTTTCTCAAAGAACTTTCAAGCCTTATCAATATCACTATGGCCATCAATTGCAACATCCTTCCCAAAGATGAAGTCTAATGGCGATTTTGGAAAATACCCAAAGCATGCTTCAAATGGTGAGGTTTGTGTTGAAGAGTGCTTTGCCCGGTTGTAAGCGTGCTAAATGTAATGCAGTTGTTCATCCCACAACTAAGGATGTTTGTTGCAATATCCTCTCAATAGATGCACAACTGTTCTATTCCCCACTTCGGTTTGTCCATTTGTTTGTGGATGGAAAGTGATACTCTTTTTCAATTTTGTGTCCATCATCCTCCATAGATTTGACCAAAAATTTCCAATGAACCTGGAATCCCTGTCACTAACAATAGAAGTGGGCAATCCAAAATGAACCCAAACATTTTGAAAATAAAGTTCAGCAGTTTGTTCAACAATAATGGTTTTCTTACATGGAATAAGTATACACATTTTACTGAATCTATCCACAACTACAAAAAGATAATCACGTTTCTTTCTTGACATAGGTAGACCTCCAACAAAGTCCATGGAGATGCTCTCCCATGGCCTTGATGGTACCAGTAGAGGTGTGTACAATCCAAGCTTCCTATTACTAGGCTTGTTTCACACATAGAACAACCTCTTATAAAATGTGACACACTATCTATCGTGCGAGGCTAATAACAATACCATTGTAGATGTGCCACTGTTTTGCTCACCCCAAAGTGTTTAGTAATAAGAGAAGAATGAGCTTCTCTCATGACACTTAGCCTCTCTCCTTGTGGAATACATAGCTTTCCCAAATGAAACAACAAATTGTTATGCATGTGATAATCTTTTTCTTCAACTTGATTCCCTTCACTCAAACTAGCATACACATCTTGGAAATCAATGTCACATGCATATTGTTCTATGTAACTCTCATGTACAATAGAATCATTTTTGAGTAAAGTAAAAGCACTAATGATTGGTCTCGAAAGCATATCTGCAACTTTATTGAATATGCCTTTTTTTTACCTTATAACCAAGTGAAATTTTTGAAGAAATCCCATCCACCTGAAATGTCTTGATTGCTGCAATTTTGTTTGCGACTGCAAGATGTAATGGTTAGTGATCGGCGTGTAAAATAGTCTCTTTACCCATCAAGTAGTGTTTCCACTTCTTGACACTTTATACCAACACATATAGTTCTTTGTCATATGTAGGATAATTAGTCACAACACCATTAAAAGTTTATGAATGAAAGGTGATAGGATTACCATGCTGCAAAAGGACTGCGCCCATGGCATAATCACCAGCATTGGTTTGTATCTCAAATGGTTGTCTCAAATTTGGTAATGCAAGGACTGGAGCTGAACTTATCTTGTCTTTTAAAGTTTCGAAATCTTGCTGCTGTTTACCTCCCCATTGGAAGCCTTTCTTCACACTTGTTATTGCATGCATAGGAGCTGCGATGGAAGAAAAGTTAGCAATAAACTTCCTCCAATATTGAGATGCACCTAAGAAAATTATTACCTCCATAACTGTTTTGGGTGTGGGCCAATTCAAAATGGACTCCACTTTAGAAGGATTAATCCTCAATTCTCCTCCTCCTACAATATCTCCAAAAAAGACCAAATAAGTCTTTCCAAACTCACATTTTGACATCTTAAGAAACAATTTCTCTTTCTTCAAAATATCAAGCACTCTATTTACATGCAAGACATGATCTTCTCTTGTTTTGTTGAAAATTAAAATGTCATCTAAGTACACAATAACAAAGTCATGAAGGAATGGTCACAAAACATTATCCATAACTCGCATAAAAGTTGTCGGTGCATTACATAAACCAAAAGACATAACTAGCCACTCAAAGAGTCCTTGCTTGGTTTTGAATGTCGTTTTCCATATATCACTTTCTGCATTCTTACTTGATGATATCCAGTTCATAAATCTAACTTAGTGAAAAAAAATTGCTTCTTTCAGCTGATCAAGAAAATCATCTATTCTTGGGAGTGGGTAATGATTTTTTACCATAATTTTGTTCAAAGCTCGAAAATCTACACACATGTGCCAAGTCCCATCTTTCTTTAGTATCAAGACTATGGGTGAACCACATGGCGAGGTGCTTGGCCTTATGATTCCTTTATCCAAAATCTCTTTGATTTGCCTCTTTATTTCAACATTCTCCATTATCGACATGCGATACATACCGATGTTTGGAAGAGTACAATCTTGCTACAACTGAATCTCATGTTGAATTTCCCTTTTTGGAGGCAATCCTGTTGGCTCCTGAAACATCTCATGATGCCCATTAACCACATCATATAATTCCGATTTCAAATTAGGATCACATCCCTCAAAAGATTCATGATTAATATCAGCTTTGGGCTTAATCATAAGAAGAACAAAATTCTTACTTGAATTTACCAGCCTCTTTACCTGTCCAACATTTACCAAAGAAATGTTTGTCTTCTTGTGGTGTGCTCTAACAATGAACTCCTTTCCATCTTTGAATAAATGATACTTGTTCTCATGGCGATAGAAGATCGCTTTCCTGTCATATAAGTAAGGAATCCCTAATACCATACCAGTTATGTCAAGTGGAACCACATCTAATTCAACTGTGTCAACAAAACTTGCAGTGATTGCAAACCTCAATATACATTTCTTTGAAACCTGTAGATTTTCATCCTTACAAATCCAACCTAATGGATATGGTTTTGGATGTGGTATGGTCTTAAGGTTAATTTTTTTGACCAAATCTTCAGAGATTAAGTTTTCTTGTGACCCACTGTCAAACAGTATGTCAATCTTGGTATGCTTGGATATGACCCTCAAGTGAAACAATTATATTCTTTCTTTTTCATTTGGAGTGTTTATGTGACAGTTTGATGTACTAGTACTGGGTTTAGTTTCAATTTCTTTTCCCTTCATGTTCTTCAATCCCATGGCTGTGATTTTAGTTTCATCACATGAATCAAATCCTAAATCATGTTGAGTTGTAGCAGTAGTTTTCTGTTTCCTTTTGTTATTGTGTTTCTTTGGCATCAATTCTGGATGTAATTTCCAACAATGAGTTTCATCCTGGCCTTCTTTTGAACAATGTTTACAAGTCAATTTTTCTCCCTCTTTCTTAATAGATACGTTCTTTTTGTTTTTACCTTTTGAGGTCTTTTCCTTGGCTTTACCTTAAAAGATTTCTTCCTACCCTCTTCAGAAATGTTCTTCCCTCTAGCTTCTAGATGTGTGGCCTGAACACAAACTTCATCTAAACTGGTGGGGTTAAACATGAGAATAGTATGTTTTAGGTAGCTATGTAAGCCTCCTATGTACTTTAGTAAAGTTTCTTGGCTCTGCAAATCCACCCCTAATAAAAGAGCTCTTCTCCTAAATTCCTAGGTGTATTCTTGCACATTTTCCCCTTTAACTGCCGAAAGTTCTGCCAGTTCATGATGGCTTTCTGCATATGAGCTAATGGATAAAACTGTTGTTTAATAACAGCAATAAAATCTGACCATGATAGAATAATCTTACCATGTTTCTTGATTTCCTCCTTTGTCTTGGCTTCCCATCAAACAAGTGTTGCATCTTCCATTCTCAAAGAAGC
The DNA here is from genome assembly GCA_034641835.2 of Pinus albicaulis. NCBI lineage: Eukaryota > Viridiplantae > Streptophyta > Pinopsida > Pinales > Pinaceae > Pinus > Pinus albicaulis. The sequence continues at coordinate 1,358,544,400 of CM076584.1, read as the reverse complement.
TAATTGAATTTTTGTATCATCATCTCTAAGGTTTTGTATTCTTAAATATGCCTCCAATTTCCGAATCCAATTATCTAGCTTGTCTGAAGAAGAAGTAGAAGATGACGATGATGATGATGAGGGTGAAGATGATGGCTCTCCATTGCCTCCATTTCCTTGATTTCCCTTCTTTGACTTGTCTTCATCACGTTGACCTCCTGAAGATCCTTGTCCTTCCTTTTGGAGTTTTGATCCTCCTCCTTCCAGTCTCTCATTCCTTTCTTGATAAATAATTCTAACCATCTCAGTGATGTCAAGAAATGATTTCCTAAACACTCTTTCTTCTTCCTTAGGGTCAACTTCTTCATGAATTTCTCCTTCCTCATGAGGCATGCTTAATGGAGCTTCTGCTTCTTTAGGAGGTGAACTAGGTGGTGGAGATTGTGGCAATCTTGCTCTCCTTTGCTTTGGCTCCTTTTGAGACCCTCCTACTTCCACCAGTTTTCCTTCTCCTCTTTTGAGCTTGAGATTTGTAAGCCTCTAAACTTGCAAACAGTTAAACAATTATTTGCACTAAATAACACCAGAGAAAAAACTCAAGCTCTAATACCATCTGATCTGAAATGACTGTATTAGTTTTGCTGTGCTAAGATTTCTTTCAGTTTTAAAAACATGTGCATAATTGGTTCATTAGTTTGCATAAGGATTAAAGAGTTTGTCCATGATTTATAGATGTTATTTAGTGAATTAGAAGCATAAAACAAGCATAAATAACACTGAACAACATTGTAAAATAGAGAAATAATTCACCACATGAAATTTACATAGCAGGCATGATGAAGCAGTTCACCCCTCCTAGGCTACATCTGTTGGTCCAACTCCCAATGGCTTGTCCATATTTCATTATGCTCAAAAAATTTCTATTACATGTAGTTACAGTTCTCTAATGGCTCTTTTCTCTACACCAATGGATTCAGAATGCTCTAATTAGTAAAAAATGACTCCTCATTCGCTCAGAATGGTCAAAAATTGAGCTTCCTACACTTTTGCCCAATATCTCCTACGAAAACTCCACTAAAAGTGGAGAACTCTAGTTAACTAGAGCTAAATCTAGGCAAACTGCCAAATATGGCGCGCCCATAACTTCTCCGCTGAAATAGACTACATATTAAATGTGACGGTTGGGCGGTGGCCACATGCGCACGCCCAAACCGTCAGTTAACATGGTGGTTAGCGGAACCCCCGCCGGAACTTCGGTTAATTGTTTGAACCATGGTGTATGTGCGGTCGGTTAGCGCTGACTGCGCAGTTGGGCTGGCGTTTAACTGTTGCCATGTGTCATACATTGCGGGGACCGCTGGCGGGTTGGGACCTCCAGTGGTTACCAACCCCCAAACGTGATTGAAATACACAGTAAATGTAGCCCGACTTTGTATATGGTTAAGTGACAATGCGTAGAGCGGACGGTAAATAGTATGCGTGCCCAGAGGGAGGTCAGGGGGTCGAGCCCTGCTGCCTCTCATAAAATTTTGATATGTAGTTTCAGGGCCACATGGCGGCCTCAGAGTTAGCCATGTGGCACCCTCTAATTGGCTCTTCAATACCGTACCACAAATAGAATAGTGACACTTGTCAACCAATGATTGGTCTAATGGAAGGAATATTCTAAGGAATATTCCCTTTTTTGCTGACTGTGCATCCCAGTCAAACCTGGTCAAACTGTCGTAATTTTACTTATTTTCCATTTCGATCAGAACATAATATCTTCCTCGTACGACATCAGTTTTTCGAGCCGTTCATGGTGTCGGAATTAGGAAGACGAGATCTACGTAACCATCTTGGTTTCAACCCAATCCTATAACTTTGAATTTTGAGCAAAATTTATGAACTCCTGATCACTCTCTCTCTCCTACGTGTGAAACAGGCTGCTGAAGTTTTCAGACTGTTTTAGGGCTTTCTGGGCAATGTTTACCAACATTGACTTTGGGTCAACCCTCATGCTTTGACTGCGTTTTCTGCTCAGAAATTCTGATTTTGGAAGGCCGCATTGGAGGGCACAGAAATCGATGAAATTCGTTGACTTTAACCATAACAATTTGACCGCAGCGTTAACCACAACATTGGTTGTCTTTAACCTCATGAAATTGACTTGCACTGACTGGTTTTGAGGGCTGTGTGTGACATTGTAGAAAGGTCGAGTTTGACCGAGTTTGACTGAACCTCTTGGAGGTTGGAAGAGCTGGTTTGACCAACAAAAGTCTTTGCTGGCTAGGGCATTCTGTTGAATGCTGTAACAAACATTTCTTTCTAAATTTGCTGGACAAGAAGAATTACAAATTTTGATTTATTATATTGCCTTGTCTTCTGTCGATCTATTATTATGTTCTATCAACATTTACTTTCATGTTTATGTGATTGCTAATTTGAATTCAGGCCTATAAGAAAGATTGAAGTAAACTGCATTAAGCATAGAACATACCATGGTTATCCAAAATTAACAAATCAAAGGTTTGAATAGGAGTAGGTGGATATTACTTCTATTGTCACTACTTTAGATATTATAATTAACATGTTTCATAAACAGTTTTTAGGAAGCATATTTGGAGCTGATACAATGCACACGTCATGGTTTTTGAAGAAAGTACAAAAATGGACTATTGAGTTTTCAGATTGTGTAGCTATGCTACATGTACATCCATTGATGTTCTTGAGTTGTCCCAATACACATAGATCAAGAACACTAGATGATTGCATTCTTTTAGGCAAGAGCTTTGTAATGAAGGTGATTGATTCTCTATTAAAGAGGTTCACAAATTTGCCAATATTTAATGCTACTAAGTTTTTATGTCCTCGCTATTATTATGAGAAAATAGATATAGAGATGTTCAAAAAATAAGTTGGTTAACATGCTTATGTGTTAAAAATCCAGTGTTGTAGATTCACCTATTGTGGATGTTGCTAGATGTTTGGGAGAGATGGATGAATTTGTTTGCACTATTTATAAATCATACTGAAAAAACATATGCATGGAGGATGGGATCTGTGTTGAAATGAACATGAATGGTTTGGAAGTTTTTCATGTCTAATAAGACTATGACAAGCTATTATTGTTATTCCCACTAGTACACCAATATATGAAAGAGGCTTCTCAAAATTAAATATGATAAAAAGTGATGATAGATCAAGACTTTCTTTGGACACATTAGATGTGTTAATGTTTCTCTCTCTCATTGCACCTCATGCTCTAAATGAGGTAGAGTGGAATGCCATTCATGATGTATGGAAACTAATGAAAGCTCGAAAGCCACTTAACCTACAAAAATAGCTTATCTCATCTATGATGTAAATTTTAATGATTTTGAAAAATGTGATTGAATGGAAGCAAGGTGGTTCAATGTTATTTTTTGAATTGTATTAATTTATATAAAATGGTAATTTTATGGATAATTGTATATGAAATAAATATGTGTTATTTTTATTAGGTTTTGTTGAAATTACAAAATGTTCAATAAGTGGTTGATTATTTGAAAAGACAATATTTTATTAAATATAAATTTTTAATGAAATGTACAATTAATTTATTCTTTTCAATTAAAATACAATTATATATACAATATTGAAAAGCTTGGTAAACATATACCATTAAAAAAAATTAAGAAAGACCTTCTAATTTGATTACTGCTGTTATTTTATTTATATATATTTATATGACCAAGTCAAAACATTTACATTAGACATAACAACCTCTCTTTTATATGAAGTATAATATTTATATGTTTTTTTATTATAATTAATATTATTTTTCATTTAACTAATAGCTTATTTTTATTTTAAAATATTATGTAAAAGAATTACAGACCACTTTATAAAATTTGCATTCTACCACAATAAAAACAAGTTAATGTGTATCAAAGTGTAAAGAAAATTCAGTAAATATGATAAGTTTACAAATATATTATAACTATTATATTCTTATTTAACAAAAAAAAATAATTGATAAAAGGAAATAGATGTATAACGAAATTTATCACATATATTTACGTTGAGAGTGTGACTATGTATTTTGTAATATTGTAGGAGAGGTAAGTTATACTAATATATTTTAAATTTAAATTTATTAAATATTTAAAAAAATATTTTTTAAAAATATATGTGTTTTAAAATTTTTATAAGACACAACAAAGTAGTTTATTTGTTGGATTCAAAAAATCAAGTAAATAAAGGGTTTGAATTGCATTTTTTTTTTATGGTGGAAATGAATTCAATATCATCAAAAAAAAAAAAAGCTTAAGGTACTCAAGATATCGAAATTTAAATTATAACCCAAATTTTCAAAAAAATTTGCCAAAATTTTTCATTATCTTACCAAAATTTCTAAGTTGTTCATTGTTGATACTCAATTTTATAAAAATATAAAAAATTCCAAAAATCTTTACCTATCAAATCTCAACCACTAGGTTACATCTCAACCAAACACTGAAAACTTTGTCTACCAAGATCTCAACTACTACAGGTGATCGACAATTCACTTTTTCTTCAAACTTAGAAATGAATTTCGAAGATTTATTCCAGATTCAGAAATTCTTTGTCAAAGTATAAACTACAGCTATGCCGACATTTTCTTCTGTATATGGATTCATTGGTAGACTCTGTTTAGTCTGCATTTGTTACAGATATTGGACTCTGTTGATGATACTTGTGGCGACTCGAACTCTTGCCATAGTCGACCTTCGCAAACATCAGGAGGTCTCCACTTCATCAGCAGTTCAAGCAGGCACATACAATGCAAGTGAGTCTGGAACTCATGACCATCCAATGCTATTTTTGGAGGTTACAAAACCCATTAAGCTTCCGAAGGAGAAGCCCTGCTCTGTCCAAGTCCTACAGCACGATTTTGCGTACACATATGGTGAGCCTCCACTGTTAATAGAGTTTAGCTCACCCCCAAAATGTCAGAAGAATTGGAGGAAAGTGGTGATGGAGTGGAAGGCAACGTGTAAGGGGAGGCAGCTTGATCGAATTGCAGGGGTGTGGTTGAGTGGAGTGGAGATCCTTCGAACGTGCACAGCAGAGCCGACTGCCAGAGGAATTGAATGGATTGTTCTCAAGGATATTACCAGGTATTCTTCATTGTTATATAAGCCTCAAACCCTTGAAATTCAACTTAATAACCTAGTTGGTCCGATTTATACTGGGGTTTATCATGTTAATATAACATTTCATTTTTATGGCGGTAATGACAAGGAAGGGTTTGATAACCCAGGGTTTGCAGATGTCATTCTGCCTATTTCGTTGCCTAGTTCTCAGATTGGGGGAGCCTGGTTTCAGATAAATTCGTCTGATGTGCATTCAAAGTCGTTGCAAATACCACCTAATGTTTACAAGGCAGTTTTGGAGATTTTTGTTTCTTTCCATTCTAGTGATGAGGCCTGGTACTCCAATCCCCCCAATGAGTATATTGAGGGAAACAATTTGAGTGGCACACCTGGTAATGGGCCTTTTAGAGAGGTAGTGGTTTTCATCGATGGGATCCTTGTAGGTGCTGTGTGGCCTTTTCCTGTGGTTTACACAGGAGGGATCAATCCGCTGTTCTGGCGCCCTGTTACTGGTATTGGGTCATTTGATCTGCCCAGCTATGAAATTGAGGTTACACCCTTTTTGGGTAAATTGTTGGATGGAAAAGAGCACACATTCAGTTTCGGTGTGACCAATGCTCTGGATGATTGGTTTGTAGATGGCAATTTGCACCTGTGGCTTGATGAGAAATCTAGCAGTCCAATAATAGGGCAATTGATTGAGCATAAGGAACCCATTTTGGGGTTGTCTGTTTTGTCAAACTTCAAAGGGATGGAGGGATCATTTCACACATCTGCAAATAGGAAGATCTCTTCCTCTGGCTGGGTAGAATCCTCTCATGGAATGCTCATTACTCATACTTTGCAAGAATTCAAGTTTGATAATTTAATCACTTTTAAAAGAAATGCAGATGTACAGATTGTGCATCAAGCAATAACAACCAACAGGAAGGTTATTGTGGAGACTGCCAAAGGAATAATATTATCTTCTAAGACTGATAGCTTTTTTCCCTTGTATATGGATGTTGCTAATGTGGAGAAAGGAAACGGTACATATATGGAGATGGCAAATTTCACAAATGCATTTAATAAATATGTATCCATTGATGTCCCTACGGGTAGCTTTTTCAGCTCTCTGAATAATACTCAAAATGCAGAGGGCTATATGATTGTCAAAAACAATTTAGTTCAGAGTGGGCTGGGAAGCACCCAAGAGATGTATAATTATCATAGTACTGAAGGTTGCTATTCCAGGACAGTGAGTGTAAGTAACTATACATTTCTTTCAGACTCTGAAGACAACCTTTGTGGCAACAGAGACTAATCTGTAAGAGATGGTTGCTTACTTCCAATGTCAGGCCAACCCATGCTAATCAGGATATTTTTCTTCTATCTTTTATTATTTCACTCGTATGCAAATTGTAATTTATCACATTTTATGAACCAATCATAGTTTCTTTTGCAACATTAAGTTACATTTCATCCCTCATAATATATATTAACATCATTTCATTTATGTGATAACTCTGCAAAGGATAAACGTTATGCAACATTGACTCTTTACGTTTAGATTTTGGTGCTTTTGCCTCTGAAATTGGTTAGATAATACTAAAATAGTACAGAAATTTTAGATTACAATTACCTTTACCAGCAGGATGAAGAAGGTACATAAATACAAACCCATGGTAGAATTCAACGTGTACATAAGACAGGTTTGCCATTCTTATATCAAAACATAAGAATGTACTTAACATTTAGCAATTTAGAGTTTCTGGGATTTGGAAGTCCCATTAATTTTGATTTGCTTGTGCTGAGGCATTGATGATTATCCAGTATTAAGAGAGATTGAATTTTTGGAAATGCAATTGTTTTAAAATTTGATTTTTTTTTTTTTTTTGGTATTTAAGAGATTTAATTTCTAAGTTTGTATTTAAGAGAAAAATTTTGTATTTAAGAGATTTAACCTCTTAAGTTGCATTTAAGAGATTTAAGCCTTCTTAAACTTAATAGATTTAGATTAAGATGGATCTATGCTTAGTCTTTTTTATATATCTGTATATATGTGTAAGTATTGAAATATTTTATAGATCTACATTGCTCACATTGAAATGTTTGTGTTATTACTATATTTTTAAATACATGTCTTTCAAATATTGGAAAGTATATCTCCCTTTATATATATTTAATATTTCTTTGTCTATATATATACATATTCCATCTTGAATTTATTTTTAAACATTTACTTTGCATCTTTTATTAAAAATTTAATGAAGCTTAATAATAAGTGATTAATTTTTTTTTATATTTAAATTGACATAAAATTATTTTATATAAAATGGGTATTGAATTTTTTTATTTATTCTTAACATTATTTATATAAAATTGATATTAAAATATATTTTTGTATATTTAAACATTTTATTAAAAGCTTGTATTAAAATATTAAAAAAATTAGAAAACTTACATGGCTCAATGAAATATACCACAATAGTAACAAAAACTGCAAATTATATAAATGATCCATCTTGAATTTATTTTTAAACATTTACTTTGCAATTTTTATTAAAAATTTAATGAAGTTTAATAATAAGTGATTAATTTTTTTAATTCAAATTGACATGAAATTATTTTATATAAATGAGTATTGAATTTTTTAATTTATTGTTAACATTATTTATAAGAAATTGACACTGAAATATATTTTTGTATATTTAAATATTTTATTAAAAACTTGTATTAAAATATTAAAAAAAATAGAAAACTTACATGGCTCATTGAAATATACCAGTCTCATGAGTTCGAAATGCTCTTTTCGGAATATCTTCAATCTTCATTCTAATTTGATGATATCCTGAACGAAGATCCAAATTGGTAAAATGGTTTTAGGTTTCACAAACTCTAATCTACTTGCTAGATGACAGTGTGAGCACGAGAGTTTAGTGCAGGAGAGGGTTCTGTGCTGTCGGAGGGTTTGTTTAAGTGCTAAAGCACAGGGTAAAGATGGGTTTTGAACAGGATTCTGTGGACTTAGAACCAACACCGGAAGATTTGCTAATAGTCTGGGGACACGAAGTGTTGGCGAGAAATTTGGACCATTATTTTCCGATGATTGGAGATACAGGCCAGAAGAACAAAACTCCTGAAGGCATCTAGGGTTTTTCGAACGAGGCTTCTCTTCTATAAGAAAGTCTTTAGAGCACATTCAACTGCGCGTGGAAGGAAGGGTACGAACAAGGGTCACTCCAACCTTCGTCATTCCCGGAGAAGCTTGGAGGCGAACAACTTTAGACAAACCTGCAAAACCTTACTCCGCCAGGTATTTCATCAATCCATTTTCTTTTAGGGGGGTTGGAAGATATAGTTGCTAGCTGTGGATTTCAGAGCTCTGTTGGTCTTAAAGCTTTTTTGGGAGAAAGCCACAGAGTTTCGGAGTGGGGCAAGGGAGCTCCTCGGGAAGCTCCAAGCACTCAAAGGAACCCTCATAAGTGGTAGGGTATTAGCTTCCTCGAAAACTTCCTTCTCTCGCAGGGCAGTGAAGCGGCGAATTCGGGGCTGGAGGTAGCTAAGTGTTTGGTTAGAAACCCTAGTGGGTTGAGACAGGCGGTCCTGGGTAAGGCAGGGGCCTTTCACTCTGTGCCTTCAGTGGAGGAACAAGGAAGGTATTCAGGGTCTTTTCGAGGAGAAAGTCGAAAGGAGGATCTAGGGGCTACCAGACAACAAGAAGGACCTCTAGGGGTAGGAGGCTCTTCTTGGGAGGGTATGCATCACACTGGGGAAGGGCGACCTGGGTCGTCTGTTCTTGAAGTATCAGATGCAATCGAAAGGCCGCTGGAAGGTGAGGAAGGTGGAAGAAGTGGGGTTGCAGGAACAAAAAGAAAAAATACCAAGTTAATCAGGAGAAAATAAGAGAACCCATGTTGTGTCTTTGGAGTAAACATACTCATTGACGAAGTAATGGAAGCAACGCAAACCATCCTAGTTGGCAGAGTCAGAGGTTGGAAATTCTTTGTCAACTATATCACAGAGTGGACAACCTCGGAATGGATGGATGCCCCGAGAAGCCCCACTGATATTCAAAACCTAGCCCGGGGGTGGTTTATGATTAATTTTGAGAAGAAGGAGCACTTGGAATGGGTTTTAGAAAGGAACTGGAATTTCGAGAAGAGGCCTGTCTTCTTCAGGAAATGGACGCTGCTCTTTGACACCCAAAGGGAAAAAATCTAAGAATCTCCGGTTTGGGTAAAGTTCCCAGGATTCCAAATACCCTTCTGGATGGACTCAACTTTTCGTTCAATTGGGAACACGCTGGGTCAATTCCTTGAAGCAGATCTATCATTCTAGTAGACCAAGGATTCGAGTGCGGCTAGAATTTTGGTTAACCTAAATCCTAAAGAAGGATTAGCAGAGGAAATGTGCCTTAAGTACAAGGAATATGAATATACACAGACACTGGACTATGAACACATGCCCTTACGATGCCATCGTTGCCATAAGTATGGTCATTTGGCAAAGGATTTCCCGCTTGGGCACCAAAGAAGAAGGAAGCAGAAAAGATTAAACTGAGGGCCCTTGAGATCCTCGGCTGCAGAAGAGATCAGGGCATCAGAGGGGGAGATGATGTCATAGAGTCCCTTGATAGTATCATTACATCAATCCCAATCCCCTAGTTGGATCCCTTCCCTGTAGCTGATATAGGATCACCCCCTCCTCCACCCTGTATCCCTGAAAAGCCTCCTTATAACTTAAGATCCTTGATGAAGAAACCTTGGAAAGAGGAGGCTATAGGAGGATTGGAGTCTAACCCTATTTCGGTTGGTCCTAGAAAGGTGTGGGGTAGGAAATCAAACCTTTCCAAGGCACAAGTCAAGGAAAAAATCGACATTGCAGATGGGAAGCAACGTTCCCTTTATAGAGTGTTTAGAGTAGCGTAGACCCCCACCCTGGGTTATCGATGATCATTCTCTCTTACAACTACAGGGGTTTTGCTAATCAAACCAAAAAATTAGCATTGAGGGAACTGATGAAGTCCTACGATCCAGATGTCCTTATGCTTCAAGAAACCTTGGGTTTTGGGGGATGAAGTGATTGGTACTCTGTCCAGGATGTTCCCAGGATGATTTTTACAGGCACTAGATGCCCACAGAAGATTTGGGGGCTTGGCGTTGGGCATTAAAACTGGGAGGTTGAAGGACATATCTTCATGGGGCTTTGAAAATGCCCTAGCCATGGAAGTATACTCAAACGATCTCTGTCACCCTATCCTTATGTTAAATGTTTATGGACCATGTGTGGATAGGGTGCAGTATTGGAACACATTTTTTTCCAAATCATGCTTGAATAACTCAAATCTTATTCTGGGAGGAGACCTAAATTTCTCCCTGGGGATATCTGAATCATGGTGTCCCTAAGCTCGTGCAGATCCTCTTACGAATTTTTTTATCAATAAGGTAGCCTCCTCACATCTGGTGGATGCAAACCTGATCAAGCTTAGACCCACTTGGAGGAACAAAAGAATGGGTGAGGATAGGGTGGCAAAGAAGTTAGATCGTTTTCTCCTTAACGAAGAGCTGATGGCCAGATCCTCTGCATTTAGGCAATGGGTTGGGGAAACGGGATTATCCGACCACCTGCCCATTCTTCTAGAGATAAAAGGCCCATATAAGAAGCCAGGGGCTCCCTACAAGTTTAACTCTTCATGGCTTAAATATGAATCCTTCACCTCTTTGTTCCATGCAACTTGGAGGAAAGAAAGGTCGAGGGAACCTGGCAATATGAGCTGGCATTTTATGGAGAATCTAAAGAAAATGAAAAAAGTTACCTTGGAATGGGCAAAGGGAAAAAAGCTAAAGGAGGAGGAATAACTACGGAAGATAAATGAAGAAATAGACTTTCTTGAAAGCCCGGAGGGGGCTGGATATGTCTCCATTGATTCAAGGGACAGAATAAGGAGACTTGAAGCATCAAGGAAGAAAATTTTAATGGAAAGAGAGGAAAGTTGGCGCCTCAAAAGTAGGGCTATTTAGCTGTTAGCTGGAGATGAGAATACAATTTTTTTCCAGAACTACGCCAAAGGAAGGAAAAATATTAATACAATTTGGGGAATGCAGACAGAGGAAGGAGTAACGACACGATCTTTTGAAGATTTATCCTCCCTTGGAGTGAAACATTTCAAATCCTTGTTCAGAGCCCCTATGGAGGCATCCATTGCTGAAGGTATTAGGGTAGCTCAGTTCTTCCCCAGATATATTGACGATGAAGGAAATGACAATATAATGGAGCTTGTCTCAAAGGAGGAAGTGGAGGGTATTCTCAAGTCAATGCAGAAAGACAAGAGTCTAGGGCCGGATGGTTGGATGGTGGAATTCTTCCAACACTTTTTTGAATTCTTGGGTGATGACCTGCTTGCGGTGGTGGAAGAGTCGAGAAGATTGGGAACCATATATCAACCCTTCAACTCTACTTTCCTTGCCCTCATTCCCAAAAAGGAGCAACCAAAGTCCTTCGATGATTTTAGGCCAATCTCTCTTTGTTCATGCATATATAAAATCATTGCAAAAGTGATAGCTACCCGCATCAAGCCCTTTCTCTCTCGAAGTATCTCTTTTGAATAGTTTGGCTTTCTGGATGGAAGACAAATCCATGAGACTCTGGGGGTGGCCCAAGAAACTCTTCACAGTTTAAAAAGAAGTGAAAAAAGGAGCTATTGTTCAAATAGACCTCTACAAGGCATATGACAAAATCAGTTGGATGTATCTCTGGCTTCTCTTGACCCATCTCGGTTTCAGGAATGATTTCATAATTTGGGTGATGGGGTGCATCTCTTCTACAAGTATTGCTATTCTAATCAATGGGGCTGCTTCCAATTTTTTCAATGTACAAAGAGGACTTCGTCAGGGATGCCCTCTCTCTCCCCTTCTATTTCTTTTGGCTGCAGAAGGACTTAGTCTGATGATTCATGATGCAAAAATAAAGGGGGAACTAAAAGGCATTGAGGTGGCTGTCAACCTTTTCGTCACTCATCTGCTTTTTGTAGATGATATTCTCCTGTTCAGCAATGGTAATTTGGAATACTATTTTCGATTAAAGGAGGTGTTGGATCTTTTCCTTAAGGCTACATGCTTAAGTATAAATAGTCAGAAATCCACAATTATAACGATAGGCCTTTCCAGAGCTGCAGTGGGCTGAATTTCGGAAGTGTCACAATTTGAAGTAAAGGCACTGCAGGACTCGTTCAAATACTCGGGTTTCCATCTAAATCCAGACTCTTATCGTATCCAGGATTGGCACTGGCTAATTGCAAAGATTAAGTCAAGGATGAAACACTGGAGTTTCAAATGGCTATCTCGAGCAGGGAGACTAGTGATGATTAAATCTGTAGCCATGGCCATTCCGGTGTATTTGGCTACCCTCTCTTGGGTACCAAAAAATATTCTCTCTTCAATAAATAAATTATGCAATAGGTTCTTATGGGCATGTTCAAAGGTGGAACATGTGATGCCTTGGGTGGCATGGGAGAAAATAGTGTGTCCGAAAGCTTGGGGAGAATGGGGAATCAAGCAGCTCCCCTCCTTCACGGCTTCTCTCGCTGCAAAATTGGACTGGAGACTCATCACCCTGGAAAATCTCTGGACGACTGCCATAAGAAGGAAATGCATTGACCCAATTCCAATACATGAATGGTTGCACATACCAAATAAGAAATTAAAAAACGCATCAATTGTATGGGAAGCTTCATTAGCTTCGGTCAAGATAATTGAACAGGGTCTAGCCTGGCATGTTGGGGATGGTGCGCAGGTAAGACTGGGTCGTGGCCCATGGGTGGGTTGCTCTGGGAGATACACCCCATCTAGAGAACTAATAGAACAACTGGAACAAAGGGGCTTCAGAAGCCTGAGCCATATCTCCCTACAAGGTCAGTCAACCATGTGGAGGCAAGCATGGATGACAGGGGAATCCCTCCATCTCGAGGACAGGTGGATGGAGGGGTGGCAGGGGTTCATAAATGGCCTTCAAAGTTCAAATATCAGAATTTAGGAGAGGCCGGATGAGCTCAGATGGGTACATGCTCCACTAGGTCTGTACTCCCCAAAATTTGGGTACAAATGGCTAATGGCTCAGAAAGGCTGGGGGGAGTTGGAGTGGTGGTTTAAATTGTTGTGGGAGTTAAAGGGACGCGAAAAAACTAAAATGTTCTTCTGGTGCATTCTTCAGAACAAATTTCCCTCTTGGGAATTTCTTCAACGTAGGGGCAATATTGGACCCGGTTGGCGCTCTCTATGCAAGGCTAGCCTTGAGTCAGTTCACCATCTCTTCCTTACATGCCCTTTTAATATTAGGCTCTGGACTGAAACCCTAAGGCTACTTAAATTTATGCAAAAATGGGAAGGCAGTGATGTGCCAGAGGCATGGCAGAGATGGTGGCAGACTTCTCCAAATGACAGGGTACAGAACCTCCCACTGATAGTTGCTTGGGGAACTTGGATAGCCAGAAACCATGTCATCTTCCAAGAAATTCTCTTTCCTGTTAACCTTTTAGTGGCGGAAGGAGTATCCATCTTTGAGTATATTCCAATTCCGTCACAAACCCAACAAGACAAAGTCATTCAACAGGAGAACATTAGGGGTGATATTCCGTGGGCATATTTCGATGGGGCATCTGACCCTCAAAAGAGATGTGGCGCTGGTCTTTCCATTCACGATCCATCAGGGAAAATCCTCAAAGTGTCAGTTGGTCTTGGATAGGGGACAAATAACTTCGCAGAATTCAAAGCTCTTCACCTACTGCTATGTTGGTTCTCGTCCCTTGATATGAGAGACGTCCATATTTTTGGGGACTCTATGAACATCATAAAGTGGTTTAATGGTTCACAGAGATTTCTAAATTACATTTTGTTTCCTTTACTAGATGAGGTGATACATATAAAATCCTTTTTTAACCAGATTACTGCTTGTTACATTTACAGGAAACGAAACAGTGAAGCAAACCTCCTATCTAAGGAGGGTGTTCATCAAGATATGGGGCACTAGGAGCTTTTGAGGTTGATGGAGGACTAGTCTGATCTATCGAACAACCTCCCTTCGCTCAATAGTTTCCGGTTGCTCTTATTTTTCATTTTTCAGTTATCTCAGATCAACATGGAACTACTCAAAACTGTTGGTAAATTTAGACTTTTTGTTTATATTTCCTTTAGCACTAAACATATACAAAACTTCCATGTCTCTGTTTTGGATTGTTTTCCTCTATGAGGAGATCCGGGAGACAATTTTTTCTTTTTTTTAGATAATGTGCGACTAAAGTCTGAAAAAACTGGATCAGTGTTTACCACCCAACTTTAGTATTTTGATGTGAACAAACAGACTCAGTTTGTTTTTCATCCCTGTTTCGGGCGTACACTTTCCTATCACTAGGGAAGCCCGGGGCTGAAAGGAGACGTCATATTTTATCATTTTGATAGGGCTGGGAGGATAGATTCTTCTTTCTCCTCATCAGCTGCAACTCCATTTTTTTCCTTCACTGCAAAAAAGGAAAAATGTAGTTCTTTAAATGCTACATGCATATACTATGTGACTTTATATGTACTTAATAGATGGTTCAGTTTTTTCTTTGGAAAAAAATGAAATATACCATGATAGTAACAAAAAAATACAAATCCATCTTGAATTTATTTTTAAACATTTACTTTGCATTTTTTTTTTAAATTTAATAAAGTTTAATAATAAGTGATTAAATTTTTTTATATTCAAATTGACATAAAATTATTTTATATAAAATGGGTATTGAATTTTTTTATTTATTGTTAACATTATTTATATGAAATTGATATTGAAATATATTTTTGTATATTGAAATATTTTATTAAAAACTTGTATTAAAATAGTAAAAAAATAGAAAAATTACATGACTCAATGAAATATACCATGATAGTAACACAAAATTTAAATTATTCAACTCAAAGTTTTCTTTTTTATTTTCAATTGCTTTATCCTTTTATCGAAAAAATTATATAAAGTTATGTTAGTTAATATGGACATAGAAATTATTTTTGCTTTATCATTTTATTAAAAAAATTATATAAAGTTATGTTAGTTAATATGGACATAGAATTACCAATGTTTATTCTCCTCATTTAGTTACCGACAGACTTGCTTGGTTAAACATCTTAAAAAATAATCTCAACTCCTTCAACCATCCCCTCGGCATCCTAGGTGGAGATTTCAACATGATAATCAATCTTGGGGAGAAGAGAGGTGGCCTCAAAAAACTAGAAAAAGGCTTAGCAACCTTCCAGGCCCTTATTGATGCTCTCAAACTCATAGACACCCCCACCAAAAATGGCTCTTTTACTTGGAATAACAGAAGAGTGCGGGGCGCGGGGGGGGGGGGGGGGAAGCCAGATAGCCTCCAGGCTGGATAGATTCCTCCTCTATGAGGACCTGTACCTCAGCTCCTTGGAAACCGACACAATCATCGCACCCTAGGTGGGCTCAGATCACTGGCCCATTGTCCTAAAATCTAGTTACCAGAAGGACCCAAAAATAAACCCTTCAGGTTTGAAGCCTTTTGGATCAATCCTCCTGACTTCATGGAAAAAATGAAAGAATGGTAGCACACCCCCCAGCCCACCCAAGGCAACCAAATGTACAACTTTCAACAGAAATTGAAATTCATCAAATCTGAACTCAGATTCTGGAATAAGAACACCTTTGGAGACATCATTGCGGAAAAGAAATTTCTAGAACTCAAAATGGAAGCCTTACAACAGAACATCATAAAAAATGGGATGACTGAAAAACAAAGCAAGAGGAATTAAAGCTCCAAAAAAGTTGGGAAGAAAGCTATGCGTAAGAGGAAACATTATCGCACCAAAAATCTAGGGTTAGCTGGCTAAAAGAGGGGGAGAAGAACACAACATTCTTCCACCACTCCATGATCCAACATAGGAAACACAATCGAATCTTAAGCCTCAAAAACTAGCAAGGAAATATCCTCAGCACTCATAGAGAAATATAAGAGGAGATCAACCAATATTTTGGAGATCTCTTCACTGAACCCAACAATGCCAACGGGAAAGCAATAGAAAAAATCACCAAAAACATTCCTACTATCTTAACGAAGGAGCACAACCAAATGTTCATAAGGAAAGTTTCTCTGCACGAGGTTGAAGAAGTGGTCAAGGCCATGCCCAATGGAAAAGTGTTGGGACTGGACAACTTCACCATTGACTTCTTTAAAGCTTGCTGGCCATTGATAAAGACGGAGGTTTACGACCTTGTGGAAGAATCCTGCATCCAAAATTCTGTCTTAAAAGCCCTCAATGCCACCTTCCTCACCCTCATCCCCAAATTAGAAAATGCTGACTCCCCTGATCAATTCTGGCCCATTGCACCATGTAATGTTATTTACAAAATCATCTCCAAGGTTTTGGCAAATCGCATAAAAAATATTCCGCCCCTCTTATCTCCATTCAAAAAGTTGGCTATGTGGAAGGAAGGCAAATTTTGGACAACATTATCCTCTCACAAAAAGTCATTCATTCTCTCAAGGAGCAGAAGAAACCAGGAATGCTCATTCAGCTGGATATGTCCAAGGCTTTCAAAAAAATCAATTGGAATTATATCATAAAAGTGCTAGAAGCTTTCGGTTTTAATAAAGAATGCATAAAATGGATAATGGCCATGGTTCCAGGAGCCTTCTTCTCCATTCTTCTTAATGGTTCCCCCTCCTCCATCATCAGTCCATCCCGAGGAATTACGCAAGGATACCCCCTCTCTCCTTTCCTTTTTTCATAATGGCAGAAGGTCTCAGTCGTTCTATCATAGCCGCTTCCTCTAATGGCATAATCTCCGAATTAATACTCTACACCTCCACTTCCCCCTCCACTCACCAACAATTCATTGATGACACTCTGCTCATGGGATCTCCCACTGTCAAAGAAGCCCTGGCCTTTTAGGACATCCTCTCTGATTTTGCCCATGCATTTGGCACTTCCATCAATGTAGACAAAACCAAACTCTTTTTCTTGAATACCTCTCTGCCCATACAGCACAACATTGTAAACATTCTGGGATTCAAGCTTAGCTCCTTCCCTTCCAAATACCTTGGAGTTCCCCTTATTGGAAGACCTCTTGCAAAGGAAAATTGGGAATCTCTAGTAACCAAACTGAAGAAGAAGATTTCCAATTGGAATTTCAGATCCTTGAATCTTTCTGGTCGATTATTCTTGGTTAAATTAGTACTCCAAGCCATCCCACAATACCAATACTCTGCCATTGCCACACCCAAATCTATCTCCAATCAACTCAAGACCATACAAAGAGATTTATTATGGAAAGACAAAATAAAGGAAAATGGGCCCTTGTGGTTTGGGAAAACATTTGTAGACCCAAAAATGAAGGAGGACTAGACATGCTGGGAAAAGTGTTGGGTGCCAAAACTTGGTGGCGTTGGATCAACAACCTCAAACCTCTTGGGCCATGATCTGGAATGCAAAGTATGCCCTGTCTCATCACCAGAAGACTCTCATCAAGCTTAGTGGCAACATCAAAGGCTCAATGGTATGGAACCAAGCATGGGGGAAAAAATCAATAGTCCAAAATCATTACTTCTGGGAAATAGGAAATGGAGGAACAACCCTGTTCTAGGAAGATGAATGGCAGAAAAGCACCAGACTCAACCAAGACCAATTCAAACAAAATAAAATTTACATGGACAACCAAAATAAAAGGCTAGTTAAAGATTTTTGGAAAAATAATGAAAACATAGGATGGAGAGAATGACAAGAGGCCTTAGAATGGGTTCAACAAAATCACCCTTAGGAATGGAAGACTCTAGTTGAAGAGCTAGAAAAAAGACATATACAAATGGAAGAGGAGAAAGACAAGTTAATATGGGGCACCAATGCTGTGGGACATTTCAACATAAAAGAAACCTATGGTTATATCCTCCCCTCGAACCCCACCCCCACTGAAAGCAAATGACACACTCTTTGGAATCGCAAACACTGGCCCAAAATCTCACTCTTTCTTTGGCTAGTGATGCACAAAAAAATTATGATCCGGGAGAATCTAATCAAGAGAGGTTTCATCGGCCCTTCCATCTGTCTTCTCTGCAAAAAGGAGGGTGAATCTACAAATCATTTGTTAAATGAATGCCACTTCGCTTCCAACATATGGAATTGGACCTTTCTGGTCTTTAATTCCTTGGACAGGGACCCATCCTCCACTCTCATATCCTTGGATCACTGGTGCACCTCCTTCTCTAATCATCCTATAATCAATTTGGCTTGGAACCTTCTGTCTTGAATTATCTGTTGGGCCATTTGGAAAGAAGGAAATGAAAGAATCTTCAAAGATCAGGAAAAAAAGGAGGAACATATAATTCATTCCATAAATCAGGCTCTCCATGAATCTGCTGCCACAACCATTTTGCCCTATCCTACCACCCCCCTGCCCCCCAACCTGAGAGGATCTTCGCATCTTATCTCTGTTAGAATTATCCCTCCATAACACTACCTTGAATCATAATATTCCCTTGGCTCCTTCATCTGACCCCAAGTGGACGCCTCCTAAACCCAATTATATCAAATTAAACTATGACAGGGCATCAAAAGATAACCCAAGCAAGGAGGGATTCAGATGTGTCGTTAGAGATCTCTTAGGCCAAATTCTCTAGATATACTATGGAAATCTGGGACACTCCACCAACAATGAGGCAGAGCTTCAAGCCCTGGCTCATGGCATGGCCTTTTCCAGGGAACAAAACTTCTGGCCTTTATTCGTTGAAGGGGACTCCATGGTCGCTACCCAAGACTGTAAAAAGCTCCAGTAAGGCAGAAGTGTTAGCTAGGTCTCAGACAACTGGAGACCTAATAAAATCCTTCAGAGAATTAAACTCCACATCAATATTACCAAAGGTGTCACCTTCCAGGTTGTTAGACGCAAGGCCAACCAACTAGCCGACTTGCTGGCAAACGTTGGAGTTAACGGTAAAACCTGCATCCTTTCCAAATCGTGGGATGCCTTCGATCTGCTAGATGTCAGAAAGGCCTGCTCTAGCATCAGGGATAATGAAATTCTGACCGAAGCATAGCCTATCCCCACCAAATCATTGCCACTACCCCAAGCGAATCATGATCCAAACCTCACAAAACCTCGTTTCTTTCCATCCGTATGAGCGTGCCTATGGCTTAGCCTCTGTCAAATGCCCGAATGACCTCTCCAAATGTCGCATTTATTTCCCACAGCCGAAAACCAGCCTAGACATCTTATCTCTCCATCGTACCTCCCGTCTTGTAGCTCTCCTTCTCGCCTATATTAGCCATACCCTCCCAGTGTTTGGCTCATTCCATCTTGAGCTCTTGTATCCCTGTATCCATATTCCTTGGTTGCCCTCTTATCTCCTCTCCCCCGCGCCCGACCACCCTGGCCAACCTTTGCAGCCTGCGTCTTTGGCCTTGCACCCTCAAATCGGCTACACTCTTATTTCTCCACGCAAATTCACTGCCCCTCTCCAAGCCCGAGGTGGAAGATGACGTGGTGCCCACTAGGTCACCCCCACTCGCCCCCCAGTTATACAGGCGGAAGCTACCCCTAGGAAAGCGGAAATGGATTATGCTACAGAAACCAACCAAGAAATAAAAAAATAAGATCGAGAAGATTGAGGACAAGGTCAGTTCAGTCCGCAGAAGAACACCAACATAGACAATAGATGAGGCTTTCAGGTGGATTCCCGACACTACCCTCACAAGAGGCAGGGAAAATTTATTCAGCTGGGCCATTAAGCTCCATTGGCAAACCAAGACCATGCTTTCTATGGCATTTCAAGAGAAACATGATTGCAACAACACCCTAGAGAGGAGAATTGAACCCCTTACTGAGAAATTCGTTATGTATGTTGGCGAGGTGCACCACCGCCGGTTTATCAACAAGAGTTCCCCCCAGTATGCTCTCCTTAAGCGTTGGATTTCCACATGCCATCTCAACCTTGTAACCAAGGCTGAGGGAGCTGGTCCATCTTCTCCTTGAGCTTTATCTGTGCAGGTTAGCCCTGGTGGCACTGGCCCTTCTTCCAGCAGGAAGCATCAGTATGGTTCTGACGATGACAACACTCTGGAGTGTCCCGTCAGCGTCAATGACTTCTTAATGGAGGACGTGGCCTAACCCTGCATCCCAGGTTCAATGCTCTCTAGGTTTTGTGCCTGCAATATAAACTATGTTCAGTTTAACTTCAACTACGAGGCCAAAAGGCCTTTTTTTCTTTGATAATTACCCTTGTTTTGGTTACTGATCCACCCCCCTCTGTATCTTTCCCTATAATTCCATTATGAGAGGGAAAAAATACTGTTCATAGTGACGAATGTAACAAGGCAATAGCCTGGAAATATGTCAGGTACTGATACTGATGTAAATCTTTGTTTTTAATGTGAATAAATATATCTTATTTACAAAAAAAAAAATATGGACATAGAATTTTTTTTATTAAAATATTAACATGAACTCATGATTCTTTTAACTAGAGTAGCATATTAACATAAACTCATGATTCTTTTAACAAGATTAGTTAATCACATATTTGATATTGTAAACATCACATCATATAAGGAATCATCATCATCAAACTGACTTAATAAGTAATCACATCATTGAACATCGATATACCCTGGAAAACTAACAAACATTTAATTTTATTATTAAACGCTAGTGAGGGTGTTCACCTCCCACTCAATGGCTCATAAGGGAGTCCATCACTTAACAATTGTCATAAAATTTTACAAGAAAATATCATTTAAATACAACATATCTACCTAAAATCTATTACAATCATCATGATATCATTAACCCACAGATCTTCAATATTTATATCTTTGTGGCTTGGTGGTTCCATTAGTAGACCATCCTGCAACTCGCACTCATCTGCATGGACCATTAGTTCTTTACCTGCCATAATGTTAACCATAATATATCCTTGCACAAGTCACCATCCTTTCCTACCATTGTTGTTGTCAATAAACTTGATATCATGATTACATAGAGTATTTATCAACCAATAATCAATCTTTAATAGTGATTCTTCAATATCTGTTCATGTGTATACATGAAAAGTAAGTGAAATATCACAACATTCTTCTTCTAACAACACTACTCATGCATTAATTATAAGCACAAACATGTCAAAATGAATACTACATTACTATTATCCATCTCACACAAACACATGTTTTTCTCCAAAGGAAAACCATTGTAACCATCCATTTCATTTAACAGATACTAGCAACTTAGCTTTGTTTTCCATGCATGTAATTAGATGAAAAAATTATTCAAAGAAAGTTTTCCTCTCAATTTCTTCTTTGTGCATGTAACTAAGTAATATTTTCAATACAATGGATATTATTATTACTATTATGCATGCAAATTCATGTTCCCTTCTAAGAGAAAGCTAACATAATAGATACCATTATCATATATGCATATAAGCTTATTTATTCTCAAAGAAATAGTTCTATTTGTGCATAATATTTATCAAGAAAATCTAATAAAATAAGCTCAAACAAGCTTCACATACATTCTTTACGAAAAATAACATGACTTCTTAAATATTTTTGTGTGTAGGATTCATGTGCATTCTCTTTTCAAGAGAACAACATCCCTAATTTATCTTTTCATGTGCATAAAATTAAGAAAACCTTATCAAGAGCACATACATCCCTACAATATTTATTCTTTGTGCATGCAATAATTTATCACCATATCCCTCCCTTAATCATGCAACACATATCCCTCCTATAATACGGTCTAGCAATTTATGTTATATATGGAAATACTTTCCCTTAAAAAAATGATGAAATTACCTATTGTTTCTATGCTTATGCAAATGTGTTTTTTTTCAAATAATATGATTGCTTCTTTGTGCAAATAACATGTACTTATTTTCAAGAACCCAACATAGTTTCTCTATCTTTTATGCACAAAGTTGTCATGCATTTTTTCAAGAAAGTATCATAATTGACCCTTTTTTTGTGCATAAGAACTAGGAAAGCCTTTTTAGAAATAATAACAAAGTTAATCTTTTATGCTCTAAACCATGCAATTAAATCAAAATATTCAATATACAATGCATAAATAACTTATCTTTTTACCCACCACAACATGTAACTTTTGCAAACTCATGCAAAGGAATTAACACAATTGACTTAACTTTCATGCACAAGAAAAACACATTCTTTCCAAAGAAGATTCAATGACTTATGTTATCTCTGTGCATGAAATCTATATATAAATATTTAGATGGTAATTCCATAAGCCATTATCTTTAACCACAACTACTTATTTCACCTCGAAAAGGAAATCCCAACTTATATTCATATGGAAACAAAACTTGTTTATAATGAGGTTGGAATAGAAAATGCTTATAATGAGGTTGGAAAATAAGTCAGGTAAGTAATCAATAGTGAATGTTTTCATTCCCATCACAATAAACTGATGCAATACCTTTTTTTGTGGATGAAAACGCATCCCAAGAAAGATGAGAAAAATAAATATTATTTATTACTCTTTTCCCATAAAATTTTCACACACACACACACACACACATATAATTTATTTATGTGCACTCCTTTCGAGGAAAACTAATTCATTAATAACCATGCAAATCCCTACAATTTTCTCAAGAAATGACCTTGATTTCTTATCATTTGTTGCACGAGAATTAATATGTGATTTATCAAGAAAATAACCTTGACAACATTTATTAATCTAACATACTATTTGTTTATTATCATTTTCCGTATTTAATCAATAATTAACAATGAGTTAGATTACCAATACAATTTACAAGATGGATTAATATTCCAAAAAGAAAAGAAGCCCCTTGAGAACTAAGCTAGATGAAACATAATGGACATGTGTACCTCTAGCCAACATTGTTAATAAGCACTTCTATTATGCCATAAAATTTCCAAGCAATTCCCACGATTGTATCAACAACCACGTTGCTCTGGCTAATATCAAGCTACATCGACATGGCTTGAAGGATGGTCTGTTGTTGACATTCCCCTATGTTGAGGCATGAGGTGAAGCATTGAGGTTTTTTAATCTCCTCGTACAACGAAAATTGGGTTCTTTGAGTAGTGGCCGTGATGTGGGATCCACGCTTGGTGAAGCTCAATGCAAACTCTTGTCCTTTCCTTGGCAACACACTGGTCCCCCTTCCAACCTGTGTTTCAAAGAATCGAGATTGTCCCCATCTTGGGTTTCATATGAATACAATTAAATTTTTTATTTTCCATAGAGTGAATGCAAAAATGATAGTATGAATGTGAAAAGAAAATACGTGCCCCCCCCAAAATAAATTATTACATACTTCCTCCACATTTTTCTTGGAACAGATCATAGGGTAGTTTCTAACTAATTCAAAACTTTTTGATTTTTTAAACATGGTAAGTAATAGTGATCTTTTCAAAAATAATTGTAAATGCCAACATAATATGTCGGCTAGAGGGATATTACATACTCCCCCCTTGAAGTAAACACCATCCTTGGTGTTTATCATTAAATTTTACTCGGGATACCAAGAGGGGATCCTTCCAGTTTGAGATGAAGGATCTTGTTTCTAGGAAATATCAATAAACAAAAATAATAATGTTTTATCAATAGTCATAAGCATTTATACTGAAAAATTAAGTAATTTCTACTTTCCATTACTCAACAATTATTCAATTTTACAGAAACAAAACAAAATATCTATACTGTTACTTACCAATTACTCTTAGAAGTCATGGTTTTCTTTACACAAGCACTTCAATGGTTTAACAAACCTGTAATATATTATCAACAAATCCAACAGAATCACATTAGTCACAACATTTTCAATCAAATAAAATTCTCATAACTATTAATCATTTATACAATGTCAAGTGATATTTTAACCACAATACTCTTCCTAGTCTTCAGATAGCATGAACCCTCTAGCGATCAAAATGATAAATCACTGCACCACACACACACTGTCTTAGCTTCCGCTAAATACATACACACAATACTTATAAAAGTACTAAGAGAGGACATAACTCTTTAATCATTGAAATGATCAATAAATGCACCAAGTGCACACTGTACTCTTAGCCCCTACTAAGATATTCAAAATATTGTAATACAATAAAGGAACTTACATTTCTAGTAATTCCTTTCTTAGCACTAGGCTCTTTTCCCGTCAAGATGTACATGATTTTTTTTACACAAACATACAAAAAAATCATAACGCATAAATGAATAGTTAATTTTTCTACTATGAGAACTTCAGAGGAAGAAGAAAGCTCGTCTCAACCTAGTTTCCACAACCAAATTGAGACAGTTATTTGACAAAGACCATACAAGGTCCATTATGGAATTCCACTTTCCATACAACTTGAGAATTCCAATGACCACACAAGGTCCAATACATGATTCCTCTTGGCAGAATCCCGCCTATTCCTTTGATAGCATCCTGTCTATGAGGAATTTTTGGGCCTCCTCCAACACGCTCCAAAATCAACATAGTTTCCTCAAGATTTCCCCCCTCTTCATCATCTTGGCCAAATCTTTTTTCCCTTACTGAGATCATCTATCTCTAGGGAGAGGAAATCTAGGAAGGAAAGCGTCATCAACCCCTCTGGGCAGACAACCGCCATCAACCCAAGGCCTCTTGGACTTTCACAACTTTCCACAATTGTCTCGCATGTAAAATTCTCTTTTATCACTCTTTCCCACATTAATTTACATAACGAACCATATGCACATTATCATTAAAAAAAAAGAAACATTTATGTACACCATGCATTCATACTTGACCCTCAACATGGATCCACAATATCTAGATTGACAAGATACATAACTGGCATACAGGTGGTAAACATTACAATTTTCCAAATAACACAATCATGCATATCATAACATTATACTTTCTCATTTACGGTTGCAATTCAGATTGCAATGTTTTACCTTTACAGGTTTTCTTGTTTCGATTAAGCTACACTTGTTTAATCCCATCAACAACAATAAATAAGTCATAAATAATTCATAAATAAATAAGTCACTTGTTTTCTTGTTTTATTAGTCATAAATAAGTATTCAGTTTCTCAATCATTTTAGTTTCATGCATACAAGAATGTCATGTGTAAAAATATACACAATATTAGTTAATGTGTAAATGGAAATAACAGCTAGGGTAACAATCTAAACATTTCTAATTCCCATAGTGTACTATTACCAACAGACTGGTATATGAAGTAACTACCATAATCACTTGTCTACAACTTGAAATAAGCTCAAACATGCTTATTCCCACAACACAAACTAATCAACCATGGCAAGAATCAATCAACAACTAACAATTGCAGTCAAGTCTTTGTACTCTACTCATGGTTTAATTTTTTTAACATCGAGAGGAGTTCTTTCAATGGAATTTTAAAACACTTTATCGTCCTCTTCAAGTATATTCCCCATTTTTTCTTTCATGCATTTATTCTTTATCAATAGTGCATTGTAACTCTAGTCTTTTTCATTAAATATATCATTAATATTTCCATATTTTCATAGTTTGGCAGTTGATTCTCACTTTCACTAGTGAGTAGTACTGAAGTTGTTCATAAGTGCAACAAAAGTTTTATTGTCTTTTATCCTCAACATGATTCAAATGCGATGAACATAGTTTTCTAGCAGAATTTACTACTTATTACTCTTCAATGCGATTAGAAACATGCATCATGCATTTCAAGTCAAAAGTAGTCTACTACATATATCAATATGTATAATGTTAAACTCATACCTAAGATAATTCCCACTAGTAGCATACCTCCCTTTTTTTTCTTCTTAACAATTCCCAAAGGCACTAGTGTTGAAACCTTCAACTCTGATACCACTTGTAACATCCCCCGGTAACCTCGCATGAAAATGCATGGAGTTAGAATTTTTTTACACAATTTAAGCATGAGTAACTATCTAAGTTACTATTCCAGATTCCTCATTAACCATTAGATAAAATGTTCATCATTAGATAGAGTAACTCTAGTAAGGAATAATGAGTTACATAGCCATTAAAAACCATTTTTGTAGCATATTAACATAAATTATTTGAAATAATCTTGCATTATTTTCATGATTCCTTCAACTAGATTAATTAATCACATATTTGATATTATAAACATCACATCATGCAAGGAATCATCATCATCAAACTGACATAATAAGTAATCACATCATTGAACACCAATATACCTTGGAAACCCCGTAGGGTGAAAACCAAAAAACACTTAAATTTATTATTAAATGCTTGTGAGGGTTTTCACCCCTCACTCAATGGCTCATAAGGGAGTCCATCCCTTAACCATTGTCATAAATATTACAATGAAATATCATTTAGATACAACATATCTAGCTAAAAGCTATTACAATCATCATGATATCATTAACCTATAAATATTCAATCTTTATATCTTTGTGGTCTAATGGTTCCATCACTGGACCATCCTGCAACTCACACTCATCTGCATGGACTATTAGTTATTTACCTGCCATAATGTTAACCATAATCTATCCTTGCACAAGTCACCATCCTTTCGTGCCTTTGTTGTCATCAACAAACTTGATATCATGATTACATAAATTATTTATCAGCCAATAATCAATCTTTAATAGTGATTATTTAGCATATATTCATGTGTATACATGAAAAGTAAGTGAAATATCACAACGTGTTTCTTATAACAACACTTCACATGCATTAATTATAAGCAAAAGCATGTCAAAATAAATAGCACATTACTATGATCCTTCTTGCACAAACACATGTTTTCCTCCAAGGGAAAACCATTGTAACCATCCATTTTTATTTAAAGAATATTAGCAACTTGGCTTTGTTTTCCATGCATGTAATTAGATAAATAATTATTCAAAAAAATTTAGCCCCTCAACTTCTTATTTGTGCATGTAACTAAGTAATATTTCCAATACAATATATTGTTATTATTACTGTTATGAATGCAAATGCATGTTCCCTTTTAAGGGAAAGCTAACATAATAGATACCATTATCATGCACGCATATAAGCTTATTTCCTCTCAAAGAAATAATTCTATTTGTGCATATTTCTTATCAATAAAATCTAATAAAATAAGCTCAAACAAAGTCCACATGCATTCTTTATGAAAAATAACATGACTTCTTAAATATTTTCGTGTGCAGGATTCATGTGCATTCTCTTTTCAAGAGAACAACAAAGTTATCTTGTCATGTTCATAAAATTAAACAAAAATTATCAAGAACACATACATCCCTATAATAAGTATACTTTGTGCAAACAAAAATTTATCATAATAACCCTTCCTTAATGCATGCAATAAGTATACTTTGTGCAAACAAAAAATTATCATAATACCCTTCCTTAATGCATGCAACACATATCCCTCCTTTATGAGGGTCTAGCTATTTATGTTATATATGGGAACACTTTCCCTTAAAAAAAAAACTGATGTAATTAACAATTGTTTCTATGCTTCTGCATATGTGTTCTTTTCAAATAAAATGATTGTTTCTTTGTGTAAATAACATGTACTTATTTTCAAGAACCCAACGAAGTTTCTTTATCTTTTATGTACAAAGTTCTCATGCCTTATGTCAAGAAAGTATTATAATTAACTCTTCTTTTGTGCATAAGATCAAGAAAAACATATTCTTTCCAAAGAAGATCCTATGAATTATGTTATCTCTATGCATGAAAACTATATTTTTTAGAGGGTAAATCCATAAGCTATTATATTTAACCACAACTACTTATTTCACCTCAAAAAGGAAATCCCAACTTATATTCATAAAATCATTTTTGCGACACACTTTTTAAATGTCTTAAGCACTGATTCCTTTCACAACCAAGGGATTGTCTCTTAAGATACAACAAAACCCAAGAAGAAGCGTGATTACATTCTCAATATTACCTATGCCCCATTCCCAACCTCCAATTCCTGTTGCATTCCAATAATTGGAAAATTCAGTTCCTTCCTATGATTTGACACATTCTTATTCCCTTTCTAGGGTTTTTAAATGGATATATGCTTGTTAATTTTTTAGTTTTATCATCTAGATGGGCGTTCTCTGAGTACACACTTACATGTTGCGGATGCATACTCTGTAAGTTTGTTACCAGTGGATATTTTTAACTTTGTAGGGACATTGAGTGAGGTAAAATTAAAAATATTAGAATAGGAAGAATTTTGAATATTTGAAGGGAATTTGGAGTAGGCCCCTTGCACTTTTTGGAGTGGCTCAAAAAATATCAGTGATGTATGGAATTCTTGTGAGGTATTATGCATTGGAAGCACACTCTTTGTCTTTTGGAAGTATGTGAAAATAAAAAAACATTGGAGAGTAGTGTGACAAATAGTATTGATATAATGCCTAATTTGTGATGTTGTAATGCTCGAATTTCTAGTGTTATTCACTACAAGAGAAAATTTAACATTGTATTCGGTATTTTGGATGCATTTACTATTTTCAATTTGAAATGTGAGGTAATTTATATAGTTGAAAATACTTTTAAAAACTTAATGACTTGTATTTCAATTTAAGCGTAACTTAATTCCTAGTATTTGGTTGTGTGAGAGGAATAGAAAATGGATCAAGCCATAAGCTATCTCAGTTGTAATGAGGATGGAAATTTTTAGCTCAGTCGGATGTTGGAGTCTAGATTTGAGTGGGCTAGAATGGTTATGGAAAATCTAGTTTCTAGTTTCTCGACTAGGGAAGTACTTGCTAACTTAGAGTGGACGCTGCTCATATTTTCATATTTTATTAACATGAATAGTTTTCGCCATTATGCTGTTATATTACAAGTTGGGATTTTTTTCTTCTTGGTTAAAATATATTCCTTTTTCCACCCTTAATCATTTTTTGCAACAATATTTATATGTAGAAAATATAACTCTACAGATAACTTCCATTTATACAAAGAAATTGATAGTGTGTCTATTTTACTCGTTTTCTTTTGTAGCTTTGTGTACTAATTTTTTGGGTACCAAAATCTTTCAGGTTAGGCGAATGTAAATGGTTCCAAGATTGTCTGGGTCCTTGAAGATTTTTGTGCCACTAGGTATTCACCTACTTCATATATTTCACTTCCAATTATATTTTTATGAAATTAGACTGTTTTATAGAAATGTATTGCAAGATAATTACAAAATGATAAAGGAATTTATGTAGTGCTTTTATGGTAGTTTTGTTTCATGATTGTTCATAACACTCATTGTATGATGTATTATAGACTTATGTTTTACCAATGAGGTAACCTAATCGTATGAAATAATATGGTTTCATTGGGTGCACCTCTATTCTTTCTTATACATATTTGAAATAAATTTAAGAATTTTTGAGAAAATAATAAAAAATCAGAAAGGTACAATGGGAAATGTATAACATTCTTGTTCGTTGCCGAAGTTAGTAAAATATGGACTGCTAATGTTAAACACATTTTCTGGCAATCGATATTCTTTGAATGAGAAAATTTATAGTGAGACCACATACCTGACCCCATTTAAATTTTTTGAAGTTGTGTATGTTATCCTAACTGAAGTTTTGAATGTATGCGGGGATGCATCTTGGGGAGGTGCAGACAGACCCCCAAATTTATGGTGAAATCTCTTAGAACATTGGGGTCCTATGACAGGGGACCATACAATAAATATTATATATATAAACTTACAAAATACCTAACATATGAGAAAAAATGACTTTCAATGCTAAATTAATCACATTTAATAAAACTAGGAAGACAAAATACTCTAAAATACTACATAAAATAGGAACCATCAATGTTAAATCACCTACATTTAATATATTTGGAAGCTACATAGTTTGGAAATTGGAAAAATAGGCGAGTCATTGAGTTTGTTATTGTAAAATCATCAAAGTCCAAATCAAAATGAAATATAATGATACTTCATATAATTACATCCACAATCATTTAAATAGTAAAGAGAATGTGATCATAATAAAAATAGCCAAAATAGAAATGAAACAAGGCTAAAGCCACTGTACATGTTCAATCAACCAATGCTATGGTGCGCTACATCTATTTTCCATTGGAAACTTATAACATGATGGGAATGTGTAGACAATTGGATTCTAGTTCAAGTATAGTTGTTGTCCTAAAATTGAAAGCGAAATAAATCAAAGAAGATTGATGTTCTCCAAATGTTAGTGAAATAACTTTTGTTGTATGTGAACTGCACTAGTAACATCATAATATCATCGAAATCCTCTATTGTCCACACTTATGCTTTTGGAAGGTTACGAGGCACTATAATTTAACTTCTAGCTTTCTTTTTCATACTGGAATGATGGATGGTCTAGGCACCATTTTAGGTGTTGCCCCAGGCTCCAATTTCTTTCCATGGTGTCGTGCCATTTATTTGTGCGATATATCTTGGTACCTAGGGTGTACACTCTGAAGGCCCCTGCACCATTCCAGGGACCGTGGGGAGTGCGACATATGTAACAATAATTCCATATAAGATGATATTATTTAGTTAACATATAATAAATGAGATATAAGATTTAAAATCAAAATTTTATCATTTAGTAGTGAGATATAAAGCTAGGACCCTCAAAGAAGAGAATATCAGCTTGGAAAATTATCTTGTCTGGAGACACCTGACAGATGGTGTTGAAGGCTTTCCAGGTGCCATAACCTACTAAGTGGTTGTAGTAAGTAGATATCTCATGCCATTTAAGTTGAGGTAAATAAAATACTGATGGAAGACTAAGTGAATTAGATGTTCCTCTGTATGTTTCTCCCTCCTATACTGCTAGAATAGGAAAAACTTGTCTGCTTGAGGGATATGATGATTGGATTTCGTGTGAACTGTGAAACCACTCGGAATTGGTCGAAAGGTATCCTCACTACATGAATTTAATGGTGAAGTGTGTAGGTTGGTGTGATAATGAGGCTTTTAGATAACTCTATAAAAAGCTTTTGCATAGAAGGCTATCTTAGTGTTGAGCACTTACAATGCTTGTCCTTAAATTTCTAAAAGTGTGCAACAATGTACGTATAATGATGTATATATTTAGAGAGAATGAAAGTAATGCCTCAGTATGTTATGTATTTACATATTTAATAGAGAGTTGATACATGCTGAAAATCTTTGAAAATGAATGGAATAACATGTTGATGAGTTTTTTAACCGAACGTTTCAGAGTGCAAAAATGAGTCCATCTTCAGGGGAACACCAACTTTATTGAGAAGGTTGAAGAGTATTTAAAGAGCCCAGATCATATTTAAATATAAGAGAAGGAACATAATAAGAAAAAAAAATTAGGCCGACTAATTCTATCAATTATTTTTATTTATTTATTTACTTTCTTTATATATATATATATATATATATATATATATATATATATATATAAAATTGTTAGATTTAATTATGTGAGCCATAAGTATATAATTTAATTAGAAGTTTAAGTTAACAAACTAAATGTAATTTATTACATAATAATTAATAATTATAGTAAATTAATATTTCTAGAGTTATAAATTAAATTTAAATAATTGAATGTAAAAAAATTTAATTAATTAATTATGGTTCTCAAACTTTTGTGGTTGTCGTTATTTGTAGAATCCGGTTGATCCACAGTATCATAAGATAATGGTCGACGTTTCAAATCCCAATGAGGATACATCTTCAGGATGAGAAATGAAGGAAGAATGAAAGAAGGTCGCAAGAGGTCAAGGTATAAATAGTAAAGGCTAATCATGATGAGAGGAGCCGACAACAAATTATGTTAATCTATTTAAAATAAATTTTATTTTATTATTGTAAAATTTTTAAGTTGTTTATTTTAATTTAATTCAAATAATAAATATTTAAAAACTTTATAATACATTTTTTTATTTAAATTATCTATATTATTTGAATTAATTTTAATTCTAAAATAATAACCCTAATTTAAAATTCTTATTTATTATAATAATCTCATAATTGGTTAATTTTTTTTTTAAATTTTTAATTAATGTCTAACTTTTTTATTTTAATGTCTAATTTTTTTATAAATAAACCTTGAGAATAACTAAAATTGTTAAATTATTACCTAAAATGTTTTACCTAAAACAATGTAATTAAATTATTAATCTAAGGGAATATATTAAATAACAATAATATGATATGTTTATTTAATTCTAAATAATAATATAACTATTTAAATATATTTTAATAAATGAATGTTAATAATTTTGTATTAATTAAACCCTAATAAATTTTTAATTTTTAATTAATTATTAATTAAATCCTAATAATTTTTTAATTCTAAAACTTTTTATTATAAAAATAAGTTTGATTTGAATTTTTATTATAATTAGCTTCCATTTACTGATAATAATAATTAATTAATTAATTTTATTAATAGAATACAAATTAATTAATAAAAATAATTATTATGAGTGAGTGGAATAATAAGACTTTTGAACTAATAAGGAAGAGAAGAAAACCTGCAAAATTATACCTAGGATGAGGATGAACCTAAGGAGCAAATTTGTCTAATAAGAGGTCGCCAACTGTCACTAATCTCGTATCCTCCATCCCTGTTGATGTTATGCGAGTGTTTTATAATCTCCAACGCTTCTCTAATCTTACGTTTCTGATAGTGTTCCTCCCTCGCAATGATTTTAGCATCCTCAAGATATAAGTGATGTTTTGTTTTCAAGGAGTGATCAGCAAGAGTCAAGGTTCGAGATCGCTCATGTTTAATATCAACACCATGCTCTTTCAGATGCTTTTGAAGAGAGCGCATAGTTTCACCAATATAACACTTCCCACATGATCAGTCAATCTTGTAAACACCTTTAAGCTGCCCCTCACTAATGCTATCTTTAACTGAGCACATATTTTGTCTAATGGTTCCTGCTGCTGAGAATTGTGCAAAAATGTTACTCCTTCCCAAAACCCTGCAATCTTATCTGTCACACCTTTAATGTATGGCAGAAAACCCTTCCACTGCTCCCTTGAGGCTCTTGGCGTTTCTTGGATACGACAATGCTTTTTGCTCTGTTTATGGCTTTTCTGATTTCCCTTTCCTTATACCCTATACCCAAGAAAATAGATGTCAGGTGAGATATTTCTTCTATTAAGTTAATTAAAAAAAATTGGTCTTGTATTAAGTTAATAATTTAATTATAATATATTAAAATAATCATAACTTTGTTGTTAAATTATATTTAAGTTTATTTACTTTAATTATTACTAGATTTTAAAAATTAAGTATTAATTGTTTTGAACTACCATCCTATTTGCTATTAGTCGAAATAATAAATTGTTGTATCAAAGCGAATGGATTTGCCTTTTTATTGGATCATTTGACTCGTAATTCACATGCTTAATTTTTTAAATATTTCTTGTACTATTTAAAATACTCTTAAGACATCTTCTATTTGCTTGTTTGGTGGTATTTCTTATTCATAACTATTGTTTCAATATTTCAAAGTTGATCATGGTTATTTAATTAACTGGTAGGATTGTCCTATCTAGATTTTGTACACTTATGCAAATATGATTTTGATATTAGGTAGCATTGAAAAGAATGTAGGTTGCATCGTTACTGAAGTATTGAAAATTTATCACTTCTATGATATTTGAGTTTTTTTACGATGGCCAATTGTACAAATATAGTTAAGTGATTAGTTTTTCTACAATCTAGATTTTCAAAAAAATGTAACTATGAAGTGTCACTTTATTCTCTCTTAGAGCTATGTCTGGAGTATTTCAAAAAAGTGACATCTGATTCAACAAGGTGTTGGAGAAAATAAATTCAATGGTCCCAACGTACCATATAATAGACACATTGTATAGTAGGAGAGATCTTTCAAAGATATTGAATGTCTTAATGCTATTTTCTTGCGCTATATTTTTTTATTTTCCTATCGTGGCTTATATGTTTTAATCCTACACTCTTTTCAATAGATATTTATTAATTTGGTTGGTATTTATCGTTAAATGTATTTTGATGTGTATGAACCGACTCCTATTTGGTGACTTTTGGAATCAACATAATTTCGAGTTTATTTTTTTGCACTATTATGTGGGAGAAGATAAATTTTCACGTGACTATTAGCTTAGTGGCTTGGAATAACTAAACAAACTATGGATGTGAATCTGTATTTCAGCCAGCTGGAAATCCAACTCCAATTGTTTCCTAACTAAACTTGATGTAACTTATGATAATGAGTTTAACATGAAAGTTTTGACTTGAGCATGCGACAAAAAATTAGTGTGAAATTCATTTAAAGATGAAATGAGGAGGGATTGGTCTACATGCAAGGGGATTCTAAGATTGGCCCTAAGCTCCCCTCGTTTCGTATATTGAAGATCGCAAGGTTCAAGTTTTTTATATCCAATTTGGCCCTTTGGATATTAATAAAGTATTATTTTGGACATCAATAAGTTTTCAGTAATGTTTAGCTGACACACAGTTATGTTTTTAGTGACTATATATTATCAATTATATGGGCAATGTCCACTTTATTTTAATGTAAAGAAAAATAAAATATATCAAATTACTCTTATTTTTTAATGAATAGTAAATAAAGGATATCATCATACTACTATTATTATTATTTTTTAATGAATATGGGCCAGGGTGAGCACTTAGAATATTTGAACTCTTGGTGTTTTGAATTTCCATGGGTTAAAAACCATAACCATAATGTAATTTTGGGTACTTTGAACACCATTTTGTATACCAATTAAAACATAATATCATTCTCAATATGGGATGCATGTATCATGTGGCAGTGTGCTTAAAAATCATGCATTTACGATAACATCTTGATTCTTATGAGGCATTACCTCATTATGGAAAATATTTATTTCCTCCGAAGGTAGATTCATAATAACATTTTGTCATAGTTACAGTTAACAGAAAGTAATAATCTAAAAGGTTAATATTTGTAATTTTTCTTTTTAATCCATCACATGATTTTGGAAATTTTATTTGCTCTGAAGATTATTCATCTTGAACGTTTTGTTTTTGTTGGGGCTGATACAAAGTAATAATGTATAAGTGATAAAGTGTTAAACTTTGTATTTGTATTTTTATTTTTCCATTACAAATCTTAACAAAAAGATACGCCTTGCCTTATATAAATAAAAATTTGGGAATTGAGATTCATGCTCACCCAAATTGATCCTATATTCCTTGTTTTACATTAATAAAAATTGGGATTTAGACACACCTAAAATGATCCTGTATTCCTTGCCTTGAATAATTTTTTTGAAAAATCAAGACTGATGTGCAATAAAATCGATCTAGCATTACTTAATGAGCATCCAACTTGAGTATTGTTTTGGTTACTGTGCTTGATTAGAGATATGGAATTTTGAAACTAGTATTCTTCTTCTTATTTTCAAAAGTGGCTAAATTATTTTCACCGAATATAGCATTTGAAAACTAGTATCATTTATGTTATTTTTAAGAAGTGGCTAAATTATTTTCACCAGTTATGCTATGCACTTGCTGATGTGTGAATTAAATATGAATGCTTGGAAACACACTACTATTGTTTCGTCATTTTTCCTTCAATGAAACTGATCATCTGTTAGTTGGTCCTTATAAATATAAAATACATGTTTTGTTATTCAATATGATATATGAAACCTAGATTACTGAATGTGATAATGTGGTTGGGTACATGAGGTAGCCAAAGATTTAGGTCATAAGTATATTATCTTTTCCAGATTTTTGAATGACTATGCTTCCCCTCTCATTGCCACATCTTCGTATTTGGAATTTTGGTGCTAAGAGGATATTATCGAGGATTTGTTGGCATGATTCTATGTGGACCTCCTAATCTTCATTTCCTATCATTGTTTCAAACGTTATTCCCTATTATAAACCCTGTACATGAAACTGAGCCCCTTGTCTCTTAATGTGCCTTAAAGGTGTACGTGTCTCAAGAGAAAAGTAAGGGTTGTATGAAGAAATTTGTTCTGAATAAATAGGTGAGTTCTCACCAAATGTGGTGAGCATAATCGATGCTAAGCATCTGTCTAAATCTTCTCTATTTTCACTACAAGCATCTGAGCCATCATTATTTCTCATTCAATACTTGAAGTAGGCATGATATATCTTATAAAGCTATATAGTCACAAATCCAAATGTACAAAGAGATATAATACTGTGTAGAATTCCTCCTCTATGTTAGTTTTAGTGCTGGTATTGAATCACTTCAGAAAGGGATAACACTGTGTGCATTCATCATTCTTCTAATTTGTGTTGGTACGACGATATTGATTCACATGTACCCATCCATTTAGAAGAATTCATTATC
Organism: Pinus albicaulis; assembly: GCA_034641835.2. Lineage (NCBI taxonomy): Eukaryota > Viridiplantae > Streptophyta > Pinopsida > Pinales > Pinaceae > Pinus > Pinus albicaulis. Next base: position 1,358,508,001 of record CM076584.1, on the reverse strand, counting down.
TCATGTAGCGCGAGACACATTCCCTTCCCTTCATATGGTTGATCCAGTAGCATATATGTGATATAGCTCATTCCCTTCATATGGGTGATCCGGTAGCATCTTTTGATTCCATAAATTACGTAGTTCATCACTTAATTAACACTAGAAAACCTTATGGTCGCTGATGTGAATAAAAGTGGCATTGTCTCTATTTTATTTGTTCCTATAGTTGCAATGATGCGCTCAGCATGACACCTTCATTGAATCTATATGGACGCCCAAAAACTACACACTGGTGACCAAGAAAAGAAATTTGTGACATCTAATTTCCGTTGGGTGCCATCGATTTTTGGTTAATAGAATTCATCATCGCAATAGATTTGGACACTACCAAAGGTCTAGCTCGATTTTAGAACTAATCCTAGCCCTATTACCATGAAAGTGCATTTTTTCAATGTAAAATAATTAGTATACGATATTTATATATACAAATATCAAAAATATGAAAAATATGAAAATTAGAGCTCACCCTAGAGATACATTTTCTTTCTCTTTACGAACAAGTTCCAATATAATCAATGCGAATTGTTATTTCCATGGGCGTTTATATTGTCTAGTTTTATCCCTATAGAGGTCTCTAAGGTGAAACCTAATCACAACAAATCGAAAATTGTGAATTTAACTCTGTGGTGAATTTTATAACTTCTGCGGAGTCTTCAGTGAACTCGCTAAGAATTCACAATGTTTTATAACTTAGTAAAATATTCAATAAGAATTTATAAAGTTTTATTATTCAGTGAAAAATTCGCCAAGGTATTACAATATTTTTTTAATTTAGTGAAATATTCACCATGATTTTATGAGATAATATAATTTGGTGAGAGATTCGCCAAAAAAATTATATATACATATAAATTTTAGGGGGGTTATTAAAATTTTCCTTGCATAGTTATTATTTAAAACAAACATTACACTTATCAATCTTCAATATGGTTCTTAACACCATCACACATCTCATATCAAATGCATTTTGATGCATACATTGGCATACAATTTTCATAATTTAGTCTCACATGAACTTATACCAATAGAACCATACCTTTACTCCTTGTTCTTATAGAACCCAAAAGGTGCTAGTGCTGCAACCATTGCTCTGATACCACTTGTAACATTGCCCAGTAAACGTCGTGTAAAAATATATAGGATATAATTTTTATGGAATTAATAGCATGAAATATTCCCAATAAGTTATTCCATATTCCTTAACTGACCATTAGATAAAATCACCGTCATTACATAAAGTAACTTAAGGAATGGAATATAAAGTCATATAATGTAGAAATCATTATTGCAACATATTAACATAAAGCTCCCTATTGTAACCTTATATCATTATCATTTTCCATTTAATTAGTCTAGTTAATTACATATTTAATGTTGTAAGTATCAATGTCATTCAAGGAGGAAACATTATTAGAATGACATAAGAGGATAACACATCATTGGAAACTGATATACCCTGAAAACCCGATATGGAAAAACCAACAAATGTTTATTTTATTAAATGTTTCATGAGGGTGTTCACCCCTCACACAATGGCAGTAAGTGAATCCATCCCTTGACCATTATAAAAAATCTTACAAAAAAATATCATCGTAAATTCAACATAACTAACTAGAAGATATTATAATAACCATGTTATTATTTACCCCATAATTCCTTGAACATTGTGTCTTTGTGGCCGGGTTGTTTCCTGTGATAGATTATCTTGCAATTGAAATTCCCTCAATCTGCATGGACCATTAGTTCATTTCCATCCATAATGTTAAATATAATACATCCTTCACGTAAGTCAAAATCCTTTCCTACAATTATTACCGTCAACAAACTCTGACTTCATGATTATATAAATTTTTTTATCATACCAATGATAAATATTTATTAGTTATGCTTCAAACATATTTTCATGTGTATAAATAAAATGTATATAACATATTGAGACATGCCTTTTTTATTGACACTGCACATGCATTAATTAAAAGAACATAACTACAAAAACATGTTTATTTATCTTTACATTTTTATGGTTATGACACATGTATAACCATCCAAATCTCACATGCATAAGGTAAAATACATAAATATTACAAAGGCATGCTAATTTACCCCTACTTCACATGTATCATGAGAAAGGGAAATATTTACATTCTACTTCTATCCAAAAGAACACGGTAATATTTAAAAGAATCTCCATGGTTATAACCATATCTTTGCACAAGAAGAGATAAATATTTCCAAAGATAAGCACCACACTAAATATTATTTTATTAACACAAGACACATTCTTTTCTAAAAGAACAACCACCACAACTATCTGTCTTTTAAATGAAACTAGCACATTAGCTATGATATTTGTGCATATAAATTAATATTATTTTTCCAAAGGAAGCTAATAAATTAACTATTATTATTTTTCATATGAATACATATTCTTACTGAAGAAATATAATACAATAGCCATTACTTATGTGTATACCAACACATAATATTTTCATGAAAACTAGCATGAGTTTTTATCCTTATATGCACAAGATCATATGAGACTTGAAAAAATAACAACCTTGATTCTTACCACTTCATGCACAAAATTCATATGAAAGATTTTATGAAATAACTTTGACTCATATAAATTCATGCACAAGAATTCATCAGTAATCTTTCAAGAAATCTAATCACCATAACTATTTCCTTTTTTTGCATGCAAATGCATATTTATTTTTCAAAAAAGTCTATCACAATTAGCTACTCTTTTGTGCATTCAAATACATGTTTCCTTTTTAAGAATATATAACTTAATAGATATTTTGTTTTGTATATATAAACACGTTCTTTTTCCAAGAAAATTATTGCAATCACTATTTTTTCTATGCATATGAATATGTGTTCTTTTACAAGTGAAATAGCTATTTTATATGTGAAAAATAAAAACATATTCATTTCAAGAACTAGAAAATAAACACATATTTTTTTTGCAACTACTCCGGGTTTAAAATCCATGTAATAAAGTTAATAAAGGAAAGATAAGATCAAGGTCATGGGACACATATTGTAAGTTGAATGGTGGGAAAAAAATCCTAGTGGGTATTCATTTTGATTTATTATGGCTAAGGGAAATTGGAAAAGGTATTGGAATGAATTAAAAAGGCAAGAGTCATTATTTTGCATTTATTTATGAAAATAATGGAAAATAGGAGAAAAGGAAGGTGAAAGGTCATAGGTTTCATGTGAGGAGGAAAATGAAGGAAAATAATGAAAAATTAAGAAGATAGAGGCCTCATTGATAAAAAGGATTCTGAGGATCAGTTCACAACTTTTGAAAGTAAAAAAAATTGTCAGTTCAGTTTTGGAGCTCTTTCTCTATTCTCTCTACTCTCTCATACTCTTGCACACTTAGAGTATTATTGGAGCACTATAGAATTGAAAAAATACAAGGAAAAGGAAGGATAAGCAGGCAAAGGGAAGCAAATATCAAGCGCAGAAGAGTTGGATCAAGTGGATACAATAGGATTACTTATAGGTTTCGAGTTGCATGTATGATTTCCTTGCTAGTTTTGGCATGCATGGTACATGCTTATGTGTATTTGGTTCCCTTGATGTCATTGACATGGGTTTTTCTAGGTGTGATAGTGGTATTCAACATTTCCTTGCCATTTTTGGATAAGCAAGGTGTGATGGGGTTTTCTCTTACTTGGCTGAGCTATATTACTAGATGGTTTTGAAACTCAGTGGGGTGGTCTCAGGAAGAATCACAAGGCCTAGGAATCACTATACCAATAAAGGTGGGATTGTGGTAAAGCTTGGTTGTGTATACCCTAATTGGGCTTAGGAACCCTTGAACGATAAATGGCAGGATATATGGTAAATCCTATAGGGTGGAGACAGAAAAATGCCTCACGATTTAGGTGGAGATATACAGAGGAATCCATGCTTTTATAGGCCTACTGAAACTTGGGCCAGTGTATGGTGGGATTGCGATAAAAATTGATAGTGTATGTTTCTTGTTTGGGCCTAGGAATTCCTTGGTGGGAAATATAGTAAAGCCTTGTTTTATTAGTTCTTGCTTCGAGCCTCGAAATCCCTGACCAGATTGGTGGGATATGTGGTAAAGCCTGAGAACTATGATAGGTTTTGTTGTGAGTCCCACATTCATACTTGGAATATGGCATGGGGGTGATTGGCTGAAAGAAATATTTGGTTCAACCCAATGTATGACCTAGTGGTACATGGATGTCGCTGACCTGGTTGGATTTTGCATATGTTATTAAAATTTATTTCCTCTTGTATTTGATGAGAAAATGTACCTGTTATTATGTGGATTTAATGGATGTTCTATCATTGTTACTATTCTGGTTATATGTTGGTTATAAGCATGGATTTATGACTGACTTGAGTGATGAATCTTATCATGTTTTGTTTAGTAAATGAAATGTTAATTAATGTATGGCCTAATAGAAGATAATGCAACTATTATGAGAGGGAATTAGAACTTCTTGACGAATCTTGTTGGAAAATAGGTGGCTGTGTTAGTGTTGGCATTGATGTCAACAAGAGTTGATGTTGATCCATTGATATTTTCAGGATTTTGGTAGAGAATCATCATAGTAGCACGCTTACTCAGAAGCCATAAAATGATGATTATGGTGGTTAGGTGCCCAACATTCCAAGCACAAGAAGAAGAGTCAAGAAGCAAAGTTTGGCAGAGAGTTTTAAGTCACCTCAGAGGCAACAAATGTGCTTCAAGCCTACATTGGACCCTACCCAGTGGAAATTTCTCAGGAAGAGCTTTCCAACGGTATGAAGAAGTTCAAAAATGGGCTTCTGGATCAAAATATATGGTATGTTGAAGTTCAGGGATTTGGAGCCTTGAGAAGGATGAATACCAACATATCAGAACAGGGAGCATATCGGATATCAGAACATCAGAGGTATGTGATATCGGAACATCAGAGAAACATGAATACCAACATTTTAGAACACTAGATCAACATGCATACCATCATATTGGAACATTAGAGTAGTAGGAATACTGGCAAATCAAAACATCAGAGCAGGAGGTATAGTGACATATCAAAACATCAAAGCAGGAGGCATATAAAATATCGGAACATCAAAGAAAAAGGCTTATCGGGTATTGGAATATCAGAGGCTCGGGACATCAAAATATCAAACATTATTAAAAAAATTATTTTAAGAAGTTACGATATCCAGTTAGAACAATAGTGTTAAAGAGCATCGAGAAATTTCAAAAATAAATTAACAAAGGTTTTTGCTACGAAACCAAGGTTTTACATGTTAGGTTCCTAGGTTTTTGAGGTCAAATGTGTTTTCCTTGTCAATTGATTTTCAGTTTTGGGTAGTTGAGCCTATGACTATTATTGTTGTCATGGCCTCAAAGTCTCTGTTCAAAATCGATGAATTTATTCCATAAAGGGTTCATCCAAAGTGTTAAAGAGTCTCAATATGGGATTCATGAGGCTAGACATGTTTATACACGAAGTCAGAGTTGAAAGGGGTTATGTGTCAGTCTTCATCGATATGAACATCCAAAATGAGTTTGTTTCAGTCAAGGTTCTGTTGGTCATGAGTTCTTGTCATTAAAAATTTCCATCGACTATGATCTATACTTTTATCCCTATTTTTATACACCCCATGCTTCCCTATTTCATACCCTATTTCCCCATTTCCCTTTATACATACCCCTTCATATATCATATCCCCATAACATGAATACCACTTTCCTACGCTCATACCATGATACACGATTATGACTAATATACATTTTTGTGGCTCATTTCCATTTACCTTTGAAATGTTTTTCAAAAAACCCAAAAAGTATATATGATAGAAAATGTAAAATTTTGTGCGTCATATAAGAATTTTGTTTTATATATTGGTACATTAACATTACATGATGATATGTGAAGCTGGGTTGAGTCGAGATCATTCATGTGCATAAAAATTCAAGAGTCGGACCGATGGGTGCGTTCAAAGCATTGCACGTCGAACAGGGTCGATTCGGGCTCATTTCCAAACTTAGGAGGGACCAACGCGATAGGACACCGGATAAGCTCACCAGGGTTACACCATGGAGAAATAAAACTAATTTCCCAAAGGCAGAGAAAGGGCACATTTCCCTTAAACACTTAAGAGTTTTGGAGGAGGCGCAAAGGGAAAAACAGACAGTTGGGATCAAAGCGTGGAAATGGAGTAGAGAGATAGATGATGGAGATTAAATTGCAAACCACCAATCGCAAGTTTCAAAGGATATGTATGGGAGGTAAATTTTAAAATCACCGAAGTGCGATATGCGATGCGGTGGGGCTCGATCCCAAATTGCAAATCACAAGTTTTAAAGAATAAGTGTGGAGGTAAATGTTAAATTCACCAAAGTGCAATATGCGATGGCATAGCAAGCTGGTGTGGCAAACTGATGTGGCTATGATCGCATACCGCACATCGCAAGTCTTAGAATATAAGTGCTAAGGAAAAGTTGAAAATAATGGCATGCGAAGTGCAATGTCGGGCGGATGCAATGTGGTTTCAAAAACGAACTCCAAAGGTCTTCAAATCCGAAGGTAAGGCATTCCTATGTTAAATCACATTAGAGGAAAGAAGGAGGATTACAAAATAAAGACGGTGAAATGTCTTGATAACAGAGGAAAGCAGAACACAACATAAGAAATTGGGTAAGTGACCCCACAAAGATCAAAGGAGAAGAGGCAGATTCGAGTAGCAGGAGATATGATTGACCATGTTTGAAGCACAAGGGCATTGGTAGAGTTGGGTAGAAGAACGTATAGTGGTCCTATTGGAAGTACGATAGATGGGTCAAGTCAGGAAATGAGGCATCGTTACAGAGCTATGTAGCCACTACATCATAACCAGAAAGGACACCTCGACACTTCGAGAGGACGCTTCAACAACATCAGATTCAGAAAAACGAACATATTTCCAGTTTTAATTTGTTTTCTCAAGTATGAATGCATAAGTATTCTTGACAGTTTAGGTAGTCGAATAGTTTCAATAATTTTAGGAGTTACGAACCACTATGATGTATTTAAGTAGATATAAATAAAGAAAAGGGGTTCTGAGTTTTGGACCTTTGGATTACTGTTAATTTGGTACTGAATTTTATGAGAAATTAATGAAAGAAGATCAAGTTTCCTACACCTGTTGATGTTGATATTTCTTTCCAGTTTCACTCTATGTTCATTCCTATTTGAATGAAGTGAAGTACTGTAGCAACCGGTATCTTAATTACGTCTGTGAGTAAGAGTTAAATCGCCTTAATTTTCACTCCTTCACTTCATCTCTTCTCTTTTCACAAACTCCTGATGGAACTTTAAAGTAATAGATTCTGTGTTTACAACATATTATTTCAAGTTTCCTCTCTCTCTGTGATTTCCTCTGAATCTTAAAAGTGGTAGATTATGTGTATTCAACATATCATTTTGAGCTTCTCTTACAATTATTCTTTTCATTTTATTCAAGTATCAATAGTTTATGGCATTGCGAAGGCTTTCATTATATCATATTATTGAGGGTATAAAGTAATTAGATGCCAAAGGTGTTAAATAGAGGCCCTTTGATATTGTAATTGTGACATACATTTATAAAATGTCTTAAGCTCTGATTCCTTACCACAGCCAACGAATTGTTTCTTGAGATACAACACTTTCTGGTGCCGTTGCCAGGGATGAAGAAACAAAATTTATTTTCCCTGGGTTTTTCACATTATTTCCTCTAGTTGTTCAGTGAGGAGGAAATATTTGGATGTGTTTGTTATTTTCAAAATTTTTGTTTCCAAAAGGCCTCACACAAGGTCAGATACCTCACAGCAGATAGTCCCTACTTTTCCATATCCAAAAATATTGGTTTCTAAAAAGGCTCAGAAACCCAAAAATCCTTTAATACTTGATCCTACATTGCCTGCTCCTGGCAGAAATTCTCATAACCCTTTTTTTGAAGGTATTTCTAAGGAATTCCCTTTCTTGGAACAAGATACCCCTTCCACACCCATTTACTTTCAAGAGCCTTAGTTAGAAGAACATTCCTTCGAGTCTGTTTCTCTTACCTCCACTCAAGCTCAACCAAATATAGTTGCTGGTCCCTATGCTATTTTCCATCATCCTACCCCCATATTAGTTTTACCTCCACCTTCATTCACTTTCACAATAGGTTCATCAACCTCAACCACCCAAGGAGCAGTTAACCAAGTTGTTAATTTGGAAGCACTAGCTTTCTTAACGGATAGATATGCACCACTAAATCTTCCACAACTAATGAATGCCATGCCTAAATAATACCTCAAATTACTTCCTCGTTTCACTGGAGAAGATGAAGTAATTGTAGAAAAAAATTTCCCTTGTTTTTCACTTTTGCTGAGAATTTAAATGTAGAACATCTTAATGTTGTGATGAGACTATTTGTACAATCTCTAACTGGAGAGGCTAGGAAATGGTTCAAAATTTTACCAAATGATTCCATAAATGACTGGGAAGAGTTAGAAAATCAATTCAATCAGAGATGGGGAGAGAAGAGAGATCATGATTACTCATTGAAAGAGTTTAATGCGATTAAAAGAAAGCCTAATGAAAACATTTCTGAGTTTTCAAAAAGATTCAAAAAATTGTATAATAGTTTACCTGCAGAGATGAAGCCCCCCCTGTAGGAGCAAAGTTAGTTTTTTCTAGGGATTTTGAAGCTGATTTTACCTTTACACTGAGAGAGAGAAGAACCCCTACTCTTGAGCAGATACAGATAGATGCTTTAGAAATTGAAGCTAATATGAATGCAGCTGGAAAGGCGAGATGGAAACAACCAGTCCAAGAGAAGGGGAAGACAAAAGAAGAATCATCACAAGATCTAAGGATTGAAGATATGGTAAAGGTGATGAAAAATTAGACAAATAAGATAGCTAAGATGGAACTGGAAAATAAAAACTCCCAAAGACAAGTACAAAAAAATCGAGGGGGGTTTAACCCTCAATTCAGAATACATCCCTTGCAAATTTTGTAGTGGGAAAGAAGAGATCAAGAATAGGTTCAAGCACTGTTGTATATAGAAGAAGAAGCTATAGAGCCAAGAGACGATGACCAAAGGGAGGCCGAGGATGAGTTATCTGCTATGTATGCAATAGAAGAGGATGAAGAGGAAGATTGTGAGGGAGAATATGTTGAAGCTGAAGTTTCTTTTGATCAAGATGAAATGGATGAATACTGTAGGAAATTCACAGATTTCATGCAAGTTGAGTTACATAAAAAGTATGATTTGAGGTCTATAAATAGATCTAGAGTGCAGGATAATGAAGGTGAACAACAAGGTTCCATTCCTCCTCGAATGGCGATTCCAATACAAAAGAACCCTATGAAACAGGTAAATAATAAGAAACAATCTGTAAATTCACTTATTAGAACAAATGTGTAGTAGGGTGAATCTTCCCAGAACAAATCATTTGACACTAATATCTTCGAGAGAGTTGTTCCTATACCTGAACAAGTAGAAAATTCTAGAAAGAGTGAAGAAGAACCTGAAAAGAACGTTAAGAAAAATCATGCTTTCAATTTGACAAAAGAGTTGGAGAAGCTCAAAATTCAGGTGCCTCTTCTAGAATTAGCCAAAATACTAGCTTACAAGAAAGAAATTTCAGAATTTATTAATATCACACAGGTGGAGGACATAAGTGACACAGTGAACTTATAAGAAGAAAATCCAGTGGCCACCTTTGGTCCTCATGTAGAAGAAATAGATCCCTCTGTTTCACCCTTCTATATTTCTCTATTGCTTCATGATTATACTCTACATAATTGCATGCAGGACTCAGAAGCGTCCCATAATCTCATGCCATTGTCTGTTATGAAGGAACTTCACTTGTAGATTACCAAACCTTATAGGGATCTGTATTCATTCGATTCCAAAAGGGTGAAATGTTTTGGGTTAATTAAATATGTAGCAGTTTTGTTGGCACAAATCCCAACAAAGAGCATAGTCATGGATGTAGTGGTCGCTGACATCCCCGCCAAGTTTGGAATGATCTTGTCAAGATGTTGGGGAGAAAAGTTGGGAGGTGTACTAAAATTATATTTCACTTATGCTATCATTTTAGTTTTTAATGGGGAATAAAGGAGGTTTTACAGGGAAACAAGGTTTGTGAAGACTACCTATAAGAAAGATGCAGCAAATTCCCCCATTTATAGTCAAGAAACAAAATAACTTTCTTGTTTCATGCTGCATGAAGATGCAGAATTTGCTGAAGACAAAGGGAAGCAACTCTCTTCAGTAGTTGTAAATAATTAGCTGCGCTCAAGGAAGATTTGGAAGTACTACTTTGATGGTGCCTACTCCAAGGAGGGTGTGGGTGCTGGATTCTTGCTGATATCCCCAGAAGGTAACCTCATGCCTTTCTCTTTTAAACTAGAATTTGATTCAACAAACAATGTGGCTGAGTATGAGGCCTTAATCTCAAGCCTTCAAGTTACTAATTAGATGGAAGTTCAATGTATTTCAATTTTTGGTAACTCTGAATTGATAATAAGGCAAATTAAAATCATTTTCAAAACAAGCATCTGAGATTGAGATCATATAGGAATGAAGTGTGGGATATGGTAGAAAACTATTTTGAAGCATTCAATCTTCAGTGTATTCTGAGGGATGAATAGATTAGCCGATTCTTTAGCAGTTGCAGCCAACACCTTCAAGCCTCCAATAAATCCAAGGTTAAGGTATACGATTGAAATTAGGCATAGATCTTCTATCCTTGATAATGTGAAACATTGGCAGGTGTTTGACGATGATGAACAGATAAGTCAGTTCCTGACCATGATTGGAAACTTTGAAGACACTGAGATAGACCAATAGGAAGAACAAACAGAGCAGAAAGTGGAAGTGAGAAACCTTAAATAGTCAATAGGTGAACAAAAGGTTATCCAATTGAAAAATAATGTGCTCCCTAAAGGGTTGGTTCCCCTTGAAAGATTATTCGATGCTAATGATGTTGCTGTTGATTTAAAGAAAAAAAATTAAGAAGAAGAGATGGAAGATTGTAATTTGGGAACTCAACACGAAACCAAATTAGTGAAATTATTCAAAGGTGTTTCCAAAAAATACAAAAAAAAATACATTGATCTTTTTAAGAAATATATGGATGTGTTTTCCTGGTTGTATGAAGACCTAAAAACATATAAAAAAAGAATTATTCAGCATAATATTCCATTGAAGGAAGGACTCAAACCACATAGACATAAGATTAGATAGATCAACCCATTGTTGTTAGCTCCAATTGAAAAATAAGTGAGGAAACTATTGCAGGCAAAAAATATTGTCCCTCTTAGATATTCAAACTGGGTTTCTAATATGGTCCCTGTAAGAAAGAAGAACGAAGAGATAAGGGTGTGTGTAGACTTTATGAACTTGAACCGAGCATCTCTAAAAGATAATTATCCTTTGCCGAAAATGGATTATGTCTTAAAGAAGGTCACAAGAGCTCACAGGTTGTCTATGGTTAATGAATTTTCTGGGTATAATTAGGCAGCAGTAGAAAAAGAAGATTAGAAGAAGACTTCTTTCACTACACCCTGGGGCACCTTCATGTACGCAAGGATTCCATTTGGCATTATGAACACAGGTGCAACATTTCAGAGGGCCATGGACATATCCTTCGTTGGTGACAGGTTTGTAGTTATATATCTAGATGATGTAACTGTTTTCTCAGGGTCAGATGATGAACACTTGGAGCATTTGCAAAAAACTTTTCAAAAGTGCAGAAAGTTTGGTCTGTCATTAAATCCCAAGAAATATTTGTTTTCCTTAGAAGAAGGTAAATTATTGGGTCATATAGTTTCTAAACAAGGAGTAAAGAATGACCCAGCAAGGGTGGAAGCCATTCAGACTATTCCTTTACCCAGAAGCAAGAAGGATATCTAGAGATTCTTGGGGAAAATAAATTTTCTCAGGAGGTTTGTGCCCAATTATGTTGAGATCGTGAGAAATATAACATATATGTTGAAGAAAAATGCAGAAGTGAAATGGGATAAGGAAGCAAGAGATTCATTTGTTAGAATATGAAGGAATCCCCAGTTTTGATTAGCCTAGACTATCAAAATGCCTTTAAGGTATTCTCATTTGCATCCCCCACTACTATTGCTATCATGTTGTTGCAGAAAAATGAAGACAATAAGGAGTAGCCAGTTGTATTTTTCAGCAAAGTTCTCAGATATGCTGAGCTCAAATACAATATTATGGAGAAACAAGTATATGCTTTGGTCAAAGCACTGAAAGCCTTCATGACTTATGTGTTGCAGTCCCAAATAACTGCTTATGTTCCTAATTCTATTGTGAAAGATGTGCTAGTCCAAAGTGATGTTGAAAGAAAAAGGGGGAAGTGGATAGAAAAAAATCCAAGAGTATAATTTGGACATCAAACCCACCAAGCTGGTCAAGGGACAGGGTTTAGAGAATTTGCTGACAAAGAAAAATTTTCAAGCCTTGGGAATTAATCTGTTGGCACTAGTGGATGGAGCTGTTAATGAAGATGGTCAAAGAAAGTCCAAAACAGGTATTCAATACAAATTTTTGTGCTATGATTGGTATAAGGATATTGTGCACTACCTATGTTTCTTTTCCTGTCCAACTTCACTAAATAGAATAAAATACAGAGTTCTCAAGCTCATGTCTCAACCATATGTTATCATAGAAGAAAAGCTATACCGGAAAGATCTTGCTGGTATTTTGATGTTATGTTTGGCCGAAGGAGAATCTATTGAATTGACCAAACAATATCATGAAAGTCTGTGTGGAGAGGACATTATAGTTGGAAGGTCACTACTCATAATATTCTTAAGTCAGGCTTCTATTGGCCAACCCTGTTTGTAGATGTTTATAGACTAGTCAGAAGTGTCAGTTGTTTGCTGAAAAGAAAAAAATTGCTCCATTGCCTCTCATCCCAGTATTTACTGAAGAACCTTTCAGGCAATGGGGATTGGATTTTATTGGAGATTTCAATCCACCATCAAGTGGAAAGTTCAAGTGGATTCTGACTGTCACTGATTATTTTACAAAATGGGTTGAAGCAATACCGACGAAGAAGGAAAATGACCAAGTAGTGATGAAGTTTCTGGAGGAAAACATCTTTAGCAAATTCAGATGTCCAGTCAAAATTGTGACTGATAATTCTTAGGTATTCAACTCTTCTCATTTCATTAATTTCTGTCAAACATATAATGTAATTTTATCACATTCCACAACATATCATCCCCAAGGGAATGGATTGGCAGAGTCCTCAAATAAGACACTGGTTAGAATCTTAAATAATACAATCATCGAGAATCAGAAGGATTGGGATATGAAGTTGAAGTTTTCCCTATGGGCAGTTCGAGTCACTACCAAGAGATGTACTGGGAAGTCTCCCTATGAACTGGTTTATGAAACTCAAGCACTATTTCCTACTCAGCTGGCCAAACCAGTGATTTCTTTCCTTCAAGAAGCTCAGGAAGAAATGAATGCTATGGTAAGAAGATTGAACAAAATAATTGAATCAAGTGAAAACATAAATAAAGTCAAGGACAACTTGATTACTTATCAGGAAAAGATGAAATCTATATTTGACAGAAAATAAAAAGAAGTTCTCTTTCAAGAAGAAGATTTGGTACTAAGATGGGACACCAGACAAGAAGAAAAGGGGAAGCATGGTAAATTTGACCCTCTCTAGTATGGTAAATACAAGATCTCTGAGGCAAGGTGAAATAGCACATTTATTTTGGAAGATCTAGATGGAGAGACAGTACAACTGCCTGTTAACAAGCTGTATCTAAAGCATTATTTCCAGCATTAAAAGTTAACATTCCACCATTTTAAATACCAGATTTCTCATTGTTCATATGTCACCATGCAATATTTGACTCCATGCCTAATGGATAAGGCACTAATCTGCAGTTCTTAGCACTTATGTGGAAAAAAGCACTATCCCCAGGTGGAGCCAGTTGTTGTGGTAAATTTGCATTTACCTTTGAAATATTTTTCGAAACACTAAAAAAGCATATATGATAGAAAATGTAAAATTTTGTGTGCCATAGAATAATTTTGATTTATATATTGGTACATTAACATTAAATGATGAGATGTGAAGGTGGGTCAAGTCAGGTTCATTCACGTGCAGAAAAGTTCAAGAGCTGGATCGATGGGCACGTTCAGAGCATTACACGCTGAACAGGGTTGGGTTGGGCTCATTTGCAAGCTCAGGAGGGACCAATGCGATAGGACACTTGATAAGATTAGGAGGGTTACACCGTGGATAAAACACATTAATTTCCCAAAGGCAGAGAAAGGGCGCATTTCCCTTAAACACTTAAGAGTTTTGGAGGAGACACAAAGGGAAAAACAGACGATCAGGATCAGAGCGCAGAACTGAAGCGGAGAATTAGAAGGTGGAGATTAAATCGCAAACTGCCAATCACAAGTTTCAAAGGATATGCACGGGAGTTAAATGTTAAAAGCGCCGAAGTGTGATATGCGATGCGGTGGGGCCCGATTGCAAATCGCAAATAATAAGTTTTAAAGAATAATTGCATAGGTAAATGTTAAATTCGTCAAAGTACCATATGCGATGGCATAGCAAGATGACGTGGCAAGCTTATGTGGCAATGACATGGCCCTATCCTGCATACCACACGTCGCAAGTTTTAAAATTCAAGTGCAAAGGGTTTAAGTTAAGTTTGCCGAAGTGTGATATGTGGTGATGGTGGGACCTGATCGCATTTGAAAATTGCAAGTTTTAAAATATAGCACAAAGGGTTCATGTTAAAGTCGCCGAAGTGTGATGTGCGATTCCAGGTGGGACCCGATCACATAGCACACATCGCAAGTCTTAGAAGATAAGTGCTAAGGAAAAGTTGAAAACAATGGCATGCGAAGTGAGATGTCGGGCGGATGTGATGTGGTTTCAAAAGCGAACTCCAAAAGTCTTCAAATCCAGAGGTAAGGCATTCATGTGTTAAATTGCATCAGAGGAAAGAAGGAGGATTACAATGTAAAGCCGTTGAAACACCTTGATAATGGAGGAAAGCAGAACGCGGTAGAAGAACTCGAGTAAGTGACCCAACACAAATCAAAGGAGAAGAGGCAGAGTCGGGTAGCAGGTGATATGGTTGACCGCATTTGACGCATAGGGGCATAGGTAGAGTTGGGAAGAAGAGCATATAGCGGCCCTATTGGGAGTACAAAAGATGGGTCAATTTGGGCACTAAGGCGTCGTTATAGAGTTGTGAAGCCACTGCATCATAACTAGAAAGGACACCTCGACACTTCGGGAGGATGCTTCAACAACATCAAATTCAACAAAATGAACATATTTCCAGTTTTAATTTTTTTTTTGAAGTATGATTTCATAATTAATCTTGACAGTTTAGGTAGTCGAATAGTTTCAAGAAGTTCAGGAGTTACGAACCACTGTGATGTACTTAAGTAGATACAAATTAAGAAAAGGGGTTTTGAGTTTTGGACCTCTAGATTACTCTTAATTTGGTAATAAATTTTCTTAGAAATTAATGAAAGAAGATCAAGTTTCTTGCACCTGTTGATGTTGATATGTCTTTCCAGTTTTTCTCTGTGTTCATTCCTCTTTGAACAAAGTGAAGTAATGTAGCAGTCGGTCTCTTAATTACATCTGTGAGTAAGAGTTAAATCACCTTAATTTGCACTCCTTCAATTCATCTCTTCTCTTTTCGCAAAACCCTAATGGAACTTTAAAGTAATAGATTCTGTGTTTACAACATATTATTTCGAGTTTCCTCACTCTCCTTGATTTCCTATGAAGCTTAAAAGTGGTAGATTTTGTGTATTCAACATATCATTTTGAGTTTCTCTTACAATTCTTCTTTTCAATTAATTCAAGTATCAATAGTTTATGGCATTATGAAGGCT
Source organism: Pinus albicaulis (assembly GCA_034641835.2). Classification (NCBI taxonomy): domain Eukaryota; kingdom Viridiplantae; phylum Streptophyta; class Pinopsida; order Pinales; family Pinaceae; genus Pinus; species Pinus albicaulis. The sequence goes on along the minus strand of CM076584.1, from coordinate 1,358,492,047 downwards.
TTCATTATATCATATTATTGAGGGTATTAAGTAATTAGATTCCAAAGGTGTTAAACAGAGGCCCTTTGATATCATAATTGTGACACACATTTATAAAATGTCTTAAGCACCGATTCCTTACCACAACCAATGAATTGTTTCTTGAGATACAACATACATCATACCCCTAAAATTCAATGATTTCCAATACCTCTATATTCATACCAAGTCTAAGAGCACTAAAGGCTAATAAGGTCAAATGACAAGTTGGCTACGCTACAAGACAAAAGATAAGGTGTAATTCAAATTTTATGCCATCTTATCCTCATTCCACTGTACACTCATGCTAAGATTTCACTAATAATACTACACAACATCACTATAGGAGATCACAGATCGATTCCCAATAGCCAATTGATGAAGAACTGAGTTCATCCTCGCTGTGGAAGTTTTCTGCGAACATGCTACCCAACATTGTCACTGCACAATGTCGCACAACTTTTGAACAACGTTTCTCTCTGGCACCCTGCAAATCATCAAGACGGTAAAAAATTCACTTTCATTTAAGTCTGAGGTAGGAGTCTTCATACCTAATCAAAATTTGAGTTTTCAAGCATAATTGACAGTCAATTAAAGTGTGTTAAGCCACTGCTACCCAAACACTGCGTAAGCCCTGTTTTAGGTCGACTTGAGAATAGGGATCAAAACATAGATGTAGATTTAAATGTAAGATTTGTCAAGTTTTGAATGGGGTTGGGTAAAAATCCTGCGAAGCCTTTTATTGCAAAAAATCCTTTTATATACCTCAATACACCCTCTCCATCTCATTGCGCAGTGTGTTGAAAGCCAGACTGTTGGGTTTTTGTTTTTGTTTAGTGTGTTGTACACATAGGTTTGTTGCTGTTTTTATACCATCAAACTAGCATGTCACGAGTACAACTTGGGACCATGTCCTATATTTTTAAGGACAAATGGCTACCATTTCCAATAGGAACAAAATAAAGAGGGGAGATAGTGTGTATTCAACCTTGAAAATTGGGCGTAATAAACTCCGATCTGACAATAAGAGTACCTTTTTAACACACTAGTCGCATTTCCTTCTGTGAAAATATATAGTCTATTGGTCACCATGTAAAGGTAGACAATATGTTTTCTTTGAATTTCAAGTAAGGGAAGGTTAATTTAGGTAATCTAGAGTTTGTTATCACAAAGAAGTTTGTTTTTGATGCCACAACTATCCCTTTGAAAGGATAAAACTGGTTTAAGGGGGAAGAGTTCGATGTATCCTATTTCAAGGAGTTTGTGAAGCCTTAGTTTAAAGACAAATTTGATGCAACATTTCCCAACACTTACCTTCTAAATCATTAAAATCAGCGACTGAAAGTCATCCAAAGGTATTTTACTTACGAGGGCAGGTTTAGCAAGCTCTATCAATATCACATTAGAATCCTTATACACTTTACTGCCAAGAATACTCTGAATATGCCCTATTATTTATTCAAAAGCCTAGGTAATATGGCTAAGAGAGTGCAAGAAAATAAAGAAAATCATGTTCCCAATTTATTTCATTTTTACTTCATTAAATTGTTAGTGTTGCATGAGATTTAAAGGAGAAAAATGTCATGGGAAAGATTATTTTCAGGTGTGGGTTTTCTACCTTAGGCAGACATCTCCCCTATGGATATTTGTGAAGAGAAAAAAGAGCCTAAAAATGAGGCAATGATTAAGACAAAAGCAAAGGAAGAGTTTCATGTAAGAAGGTAAGAAAAAAGGGAAAATAGATGGTGAAAACATAGGTTCGAACAATAAATACATTTCAAACAACAGTGGAAGAAACAAAGTGTGTATTTAGGCCAAGAACAAGGTTGAGGACCAAACAAACCATTGAGGAACCAAATCCTCATCCAAATGCTACTATCCCATAAGATAAGTTAGAGAAGGACAAAGGTGAATCGCATAATTTTTAAATGGAAAAGGACAAAGACAATGAGGTTGCACAATTAGAAGATGATCTTGCCAAAGGCCACCTTGAGATTTCCTACCCACAAAGAGAAAACAAAGAGTTCAGGAATTCCGTAGTGAAGGCAAATAAACAAGAAGAAGGTGAAATATCTCAAATACTTCCTAAACCTATAACACAAGAGAAACGAAAAAGAGATATAAATGTCGAACATATGGATGAGCCCAGAATAAAGCCAAGGAAACAGGTGACTAGAATAGAAAAATCTACAGTTGGGTGAAAGGAACAGATGAATGAGGTATTCCAATCAACAAAAAAACCTGAGTTTGATCAATGGGAAGAATACCAGAGATTGCTTTAAGAAATTGAAGGTTTCTAGTTACAAGTTATGAAGCTCTCAGGAGATCATGAATATTTTAAGAAAGTTGTACAAGATACTCTTGTAGAGGAAAACGTTCAGGTAGCAGAGGCAACTAAAAAACTTACAAAAAATCAAATGGTTTTGAAATGGGTTATTCCTGTACGTAGATAGGTGAGGAATCTCTATACTAGAAATCTAGTTCTGAAGAGGATATTAAGGTTTATGAAGCACAAACTGTCAGGAGCGGAGAAATTACAAAAAAAATACAAGTAAGCAGCTGGAGTATTTGAATCTAGATATGTGCCAAAGCCACAAACCCAATCACCATTGATCAAAGAAGCTGAAACATTCTACAAGGATACTAAGGCATCATGTAGTATGCCCTCAATGAGTAAGAGAAGGAGGTGATGTATTATACTGTTAACTTCTGGAGTTTTCATCATTGCGCAACAAGGTTCTTTTTGTAGTTTTTGGGAGGTAGTATGAATAATTTTTTTCAGTTTTGGATGTTGCTAGCATATCACAGAGCCTCAGATTATTTTCTATCATTATTTTGTTTGATTTGGGTGAGAAGATATAGTGCAACCACAGTTTTAAATTTTTGTTGGACATGTGCTGCAAAAAGGTGGAATGGAGCGTTTTAAAGATGCCAAGTGTCAAGGAATGTGTGGAATGGGTCCCTTTCCATATAAACTATCTAGTCATCATCCTATCATCAACCATGTATCCTCCAATGTACAGGTGTGTGTGCCAAGTTGGAGTTGTTGTGCGACCACTGCGCAACACTGGTCCTTTGTTGTTCCCATTTTTATTTTGAATCCATAAATTTGATTTTAGGAGCAAGAAGGATAAGGTCATTATCTAGATAGGGTTAGGTATATAGAATAAACTAGTTTTTATGTTTTTTCCCCCCTAAAAGACAAAGGTTGGAGTTTTATGGTTGCTTTTACCTAGTTTTTTAAATTCAAAAACAATATGTTGCTAGACATGTTTGATTTGATCCATTGGATGGATGAAGAAATGAAATGTATTGGATCAAGTGATATTTTTATTGAAAAAATGTATTTAAGACCATCAGAAACTAGGAGAAAAGGTTAATCAACAAATACAAGAGACACATCTTAGTCTATGCAACAATTTTCATTCAGTGATTAATAAAGAAGACTTGAGCCATTTTTCCAAGGATTCTTGTGTCAATTATTTCGGTGATGTGTTTTATTGTGTTATCATGTGTCCTTTAGATTCATTTATTCATATTATCTTTCCAGTTATTCACAAATACATTGTATTTATCATTTGAAAGAGGTCAATGAATGCAGAATTCATCTAATATCAATGCTATGTTTTCCTTTTAAATAATGTTTATGTCTTTCATCTGAAGTTGAGTATAAAATTCATCCCTAGATGATTTATGCTTAGTGGAATGTATTATTTTTTTTCTTCACCATATACTACAACTACTTTTAAAGATTCAAAATTTTGGCTATCTTTCCCTTGATAAAGAATTGCTCACTATCTCGCTTTAATCACTGAATATGGTATGGACAAGGATACCCAACGCATGTTAATTCATATCTCTATCACTCTGCCCTCAAAAAATTTAAAATTTAAAACAAATCCATTTCTCATGTCCCTAAGAGCTAGCCTAAAATATTAAATATTCAGTTGTTTAATCGAATGAACAACCCTATAGAGAGAGCCCTCTTTAGGCCAGAAGGGCTAGATTATGGTCTGAAATAGGTTTGTGGTTACCTTTGGTATTTATCTTTCTAGCCTGGAGAAACGTATAGAGTGCTAACATAGTGGAACCGTTGATGGGGAACGAGAGTCAAATATTCCACGGGAAGAAAGTATTATTTGAGAGCTGCATCCTTGCACTGCAGGTGACATGTTGCTAGGTATTGATAGGCTAAAAGTCACCTTGACCTGTGTTGTGATCGGTTGCATGAAAAATTGTGTGAGAAAATCTTGCTTCCATGATGCATATGAGATAAAATCCTAATCCAAATCCACCCAAGGTCATGAGAAATCCTGAAAAATTTCATAGAAAGAAGAGAATAACTAAAGAAAATAATGTTATCAGTATTCCTATCGGAAGATATTACTCTCTACTAGAGGGTTTGCTCACTATTGTAGATCATGAGTTTGAGTTTATTTTTGAAAATTCTCTGTTTAGGACCAAATCCGAAACCTTTGCCTCTAATATTTTTGTAGATGAATCCATGCTAATACCCTATTTATTATCTTCAAAATATGATAAGAGTGGATTTGATAGAGGTATATTAGTTCAATTTCAAGAATTTGAAATTTCGGTGGATAATTTGAAGGCAATTGCTGAAAAGTTAGACTTGTTCCAGCCTATTATCCCTTTTCCCACTGCTTTTCCTATTTCTGTTGTTGTCCCAACATCTGCTGTGTTAACTTCCACAATTCCTACCAACTCAATTTTCAATGCCTCTCCTTTATTATCTATTGTTCATACATCACCTACCATAGTAACTACACAACATACTGTTTTACCGCCTTTTGTTTCATCTATACCAACTGGTACCACAAAAAGTTCTTTTTTCATTCAAATAGTACACATGGAAGCTAGGTATGCCCATTTTCTTCTAACTGCTCAGTTGCACGATATACCTCAGAATTATGGCCAAATACTCTCTTAGTATGATGGCACAGGTGAGACTAATCCCAAACAACATGTGGATAAAGTAAATGATTTAGTGGACCTTGAAGAAGTAGATCACAAGGATGTAAAATTGAGGTTGTTTGCACATAGTTTCTCTAGAGAGGTCAAAAAGTGGTTCAAAAGTGTTAGACCAATAACCTTTTATACCTATCAAGAACTAGAGGATGCCTTCATTGCAAGATGGGGCAAGACAAATAATCCTTTAAAAATCCTTGTTGAATATGACAACTTGAAAAGGAAGCCTAGTGAAACAGTCCAAGACTTTTCAACATAGTTCAACAGAGTGTACAAATCCATCCCAACAAATATAAAGCTTCCTCCTGGATTAGATTTACTTCGTTACCCCGATGATTTTGATCCCGAGATAACATGCCAACTCAGGGAAAGAAATCCAACAACACTTGAAGATATGGAGAATAATGCAGTCAGTGGGGAGGAAATTTTGTTGGTGAAGAAATAAAAAATGAAATCAAAACGAAGATTAACCATAAAGGAAGAATCTGCCACTTCCTCTGATGCAAAGTTAGATACCCTGGTCAAGACAATGGAGAAGATGATGGAGAAAATGACATCATCAGGTTGCTATTAGGGAATCTCAAGCAGGTCTACAGATCCGATACCCAAATTTTAGAATGCAACCACAGATCCAAATTAAAGAAAGAGAGTAGAAAGGTCTAGAATAGTCACAACAACAAGTGAGACCACATTTCCAGAAAAATTATGAACAAGACCAAGATGAGGAAGAAGAGCAGGAACCTAAGGGTCAAATTCACCTTTTCGATGATAGGAAACAAACTATATATTTGAATAAAGAAGACCAAGAGCAAGAATAGTTCGAAATTTTTGTGACAAAAGAAAAAGAATTGCTATTTTATCAGTCCCAAAATTATATGATGATGGTTGAATCCGAAGAGTACAAGAAGGGTTATCAAAAATTCCATCATGCAGGTCCAAAGGCAATATAATTTGAGGAAATAGTGTAAAGAAATATGTGCTAATTAGTAGCGATCAAAAGAAATATCCACCAATCACAATTTTGTAAAGGAAAGGTGTTTTTTCTAAGGATAATGTAGATAAGAAATTTTAAGTCCCTAAGGAGGCAGAAAGGATACAAAATCCTTTTAATTTTGAGACTAAAATTACCATGCTCAAAATTTCCATTCCTCTAGGTGAGCTGCTAAAGAATGATCAGTATAGGAATCAAATTTTGAAGGCTTTGAGGATTGAAAAGACTTCTGATACTGTCAACATAATTGATGACCATCCTTTTATCATTTTCACTCCAAAATTGATGAAAAATTCTAGGATGGTGAAGTGCCTCCTTTTTATGTTAGTTTGAAAGTGCATGATTAAATTATTCAAAATGCTATGCTGGATTCCAGACCTTCCCATAACTTGATACCAAAGGTGACAATGGAGAGGCTTGGGATTGCTATCACCAGACCATACAAGGATTTATACTATTTTGATTCCATCAAAGTGAAGTGTTTGGGACTGATAAATGATCTAGAAGTTTATCTCACTCAAATTCCCTCCAAGAGCATGGTGATGGGCATTGTTATAGAAAACATACCTCCTAATTTTGGCATGCTCCTATCCAAGTCATGGATAACAAAATTTCAATGTGAAATCTTGACCGACATGTCTAAGATCACTTTTTTAGTCTTTGGTGGTCAAACTAGGAGGTTTTACCACGAACCATTAATGTAATACATGATCAACAGTAAGGAAAAGCCCACAAATCATCTTGTATATGATGTCCACTCTGATTTAGACACTTTGTTCTATTTAATGCTGGATGTATAGAAGAATAAGAAAAAACAAGTTTAACAATTATAACAGAATAACAAGAGGAAAAAAATATAAAATAGACCAGCAAGGAAAGTGAAGAACAGGAAAACAAAATAGTCAATAAGAAATCAAAAAATTTGAAGGTTTAGTAGAGTGAAGAAGAAAGGGAAAAACAACACCTTTGGAGCATGCATTTTGACAATGCAACAAGTAAAGAAGGTGTTGGTGCAGGTGTGTGGGTAATCAACCTCGAAGTTGTAAAGACCAAAATTTGCTCATACAAGCTAGATTTTGATTGCACTAACAATCTGGCAGAGTATGAGGCACTCCTCTTGGGTTTTCAAGTATTGAAAAAGTAAGGAAATAGAAGGATAATTGTCTATGGGCGCTCATAATTAGTCATCAAGTAGGTTAAATGTGAGTACCAAACAAAACATCCTTGGATGTGTGCTTACTGAAATGTTGTCCTAAATTGGTTGCAACATTTTTTTGAGTATAATTTTTTAGTTGTTCCTAGAAGAAAAAATGATGTTACAGATGCCTTAGCTAATTCATCCCGTGATTTCGAAATTCCTAGAAGCATCAGAGGAAAGTAAAAAGTTAAAGTCAAATATAGGTCTGCTGTCCTAGATAACATGAAGTACTGACAAGTTTTTGAGAATGAAAAATAGATGGAAATTTTTATGTTAATGAAAGAAGAATTTTACAAGATGCGGTTTGAGAATGAATGTGGGTGGGAAGAAGATGATAAGGAGAATTTTATAAATTAGATCAAAGAAGAGTTGGACTAGAATGGGACAAAATTGAAGGTGCTGCAATTAAAAGATAATTCCATTCCAAGAGGGATAGAACCATTGGAAGAAATTTTTGATCAAAATGATGTAGCTAAAAGGCCAAATTTGATGCCTATTGGGGCCAGAGTAGAGGAATGTAACATAGTACAATAGGCAAGCATAATATGGTCAAAATGTCCATGACTCTATGTCTGGAAATGAAGCAGAAGTATTTAGATTTCTTGAAAGAATTTGTTAATTTTTTTTCCTGGGGATATGAGGAGATGAAGGTATATGACAAGAGCATCATCCAACACACAATACCGATCAAAAGCCATTGAAACAAAAGTTGTGGAAGAAAAATCCTGTTATGATTCCTTTGATAAAAAAAGAGGTAAGGAAATTATCTAATGTTAGTATTATAATACCTCTTAGATTTTCTAAATGGTTGTATAACTTAGTGCCAATTAGGAAAAATACTTGAGAAATCAGATTATGTGTGGATTTTAGGAATTTGAACAGGGTGTCTCTCAAGGACAACTACCCATTGCCCAAAATGGATCATATCCTTTAAAAAGTGGTGGGCTCAAGGATAATTTCATTGCTGGATGGGTTTTTGGGATACAACCAGATTCTGGTTCAATCGGAATATTAGGACAAGACTACATTTACTACACCATGGGATACCTTCAAGTATGATAAAATTCCTTTTATTTTGATCAACATGGGAGAAAAATCTCAGCAAGCTACGGATGTAGCTTTTCCAGATGAGAAGGAAATTTTTTTAGTGATATATCTTGATGACATCATTGTCAATTCACAGTCGGATGAGGATAATTTGCAGCACTTGAGGGTAGTTTTAAAAAGTGAAAAAAATATGGCCTCTCACTAAATCCCAAGAAGTCCTTATTTGGGTTGGAATAAGGAAAAATGTTAGGACATATAATTTATAATTATGGAATTATAATAGATCTTAGCAAAATAGAGGCTATTAAGAAAAAGGACATCCCCAGAAGCGAGAAGGAGATTCAATCCTTTATTGGCAGGGTAAAATTATTAAGGAGATTCATTCCAAACTTCAAAATTTTCTTAAGGACAATTACAAACATGTTGAAAAAGGACAACGAGTTTCAATGGAATGAAGAAACTAGAAAAATCCTTCAATGAGGTAAAATATGCACTATCCCGTGTCCCTGTACTTGTCAGTCCAGATTACACCCGAGATTTTATCATCTTTTCTTTTGCCTCAAAGCATAGTATAATTTTTTTTTTAATGGAGAAAAATTACCAAGGTGTGGAGCAACCGATAACATTTTTCAACAGAACTCTTAGAGATGCTACCCTTAAATGAAACATCATGGAAAAACAGGCATTTTCCCTAGTAAAATATTTGAAGGATTTCCGAATGTATATTTTTCATTGACATGTTATTTCTTATGTACCAAGTGTTTTTGTCAAGGATATTATTACTCAAAATTATCTGAAAGGTAGGAGAGGTAAGTGGATTGCCTCCATAATTGAGTATGAAATAGAAATTAAGCTGAAAAAGAAGATCAAAGGGAAATGACCGATGAGGATGATGGTATAGTCAAATATACATTCACTTCAAATCAATTTCTTGGCTTCCCTATTAGAGGAGGATGACTCAAGTTTAGTTCAAAAAATTTCAGAAAAAATGTTGCTTCTCGATGGTATGCATACATTCTGTATGTATTGCAACACTTACAAGCACCTCCAGGTTTGAAAAAAATGAAAGCTTGTTTCCTTAAGTTGAAAGCAGCCATATTTTGTATTATAGATCCGTTTTTTTACTGGAAGGATCCCAGTGGAATGTTTTTAAACTGTCTGTTGGAATATGAAGCTCAGAAGACAATGGAGGAGTTTCATAAAGGAGAATGTGGTCTGAATTTGTTTTGGAAAACCACTGCAAACAAAATTATAAGAGCTAGGTTTTATTGGCTGACTTTGTTTGCTGATGTGTATAATAAAGTTGCTAGTTGTTGTGAATGTTAGATATTCGAAGGAAGAAAGAATGTTCTCTCGTTTCCATAAAACCCACAATGGTTGAGTCACTATTCGACAGTGGGGACTTGATTTTATTGGTGAAATTAATCTTGCTTCATATGGACAACACAAATGGATATTGACAACAACTGATTATTTGACGAAGTGGATTGAGGCCGTTCCAACCAGACATGGTACATACAAAGTTATAATTTAGTTTTTGATAGGAAATATTTTTTCCAGATTTGGCTGCCCACATAAAATCATCACAGATAACATTGTTGCATTTAGATCGAAGAAAATGGTGTATTTCTGTCATAAATATAATATTATTTTGGAACTCCCAACAACCTATTACCCTCTCAAGGATGAAACTCTCAATAGTGAAATAATTTTTGGATATTGGTTTGTTTTGTAAATACAATGGGTTTTGGATGTTGTTCATTGATCTACATAGGAGGATTTTCAAACATGGAAACCCCTTCTGCCTCAAGATTTGGATATTTCCCCATGGCTTGGGTTTTTTTTTTGTTCTCTTTGTCAATCACAAGGATAAGAAGATCATTTGGGATTCTGGGTCTTGGTTCTGGGGTAGCACTAGCCTCGTTATGAAGCCTTGGTCCCCTTCTTTTGACCTAGTTACAACAATAATATCCTCGGCTCTAGTATGAGTAAGGATTTTGAACCTCCCCCTGCATCTTTGGAATTTCTCTACATTTTTTACTATTGGGAATGCACTAGGAAAATATTAAACTTGTAGCCTAAACTCTAAGAATTTCCTTAAATCCACTTATGCTTGAATATGTATGGAGATGGATTTCAATAAGGGTTTTCCTATCGAGATAAATTTAATGACACAATATTATGTATGTGTTCAAAATATCCATCATAAAAATGTTTCATTTTGATGTAAAGAATGTTATGAAACATGACATGTAATCAAGAATTGTCCAAAGAGGATGTGGAATAATAGAGTTTAGAAAAGTAGTTGGAGGGAAAAATGGTGGGAAGGTGTGAAAACAACATTATTTTGTATATAAGGAGGAAAAAACTCAAGAAATGGAAGAATTAAAATAAAGTTAGGAAGAAGATAAATAAGATTCACCAGAGGAAGAAAAATAAAACCACGAAGAAAAAAATTCAAGGAGGATCCATCGAACTCATAAATAGAGCAGGACCGAGTCCAACAAACCTTAGTGAATTGAGGATCCCATTTGAGTTCTCAACAAATAAACCTCAAAAGGAGTTTTCTTGGGCTGATTGGGCATATGTAAAATGTAACAATGATAACAAAGACCACTCTCAGAAGAGAAACACTACGTATCCATTAGAAAACATGGATTGGATCAGAATTGGAAAAAGGGCAAAAACATCTCACCAAAGAAGTTAATCAAAATCCAAATGATAAGTAATGAAATATTAGTACATTGAGATTTTGGATGTTTTTTGGAAAATTTTCAGTTGGAATGAGAATAAAATTATTTTATCACGAAGATATTGAGAGTTTGAATTAAGTCACCATGCTCAATTTCAAACCCATAAGAGGTACTTGCAATTTTGAATAAATTTAAATCCCAAATTTCTTTTTCTTAACAAAATATTCCTATCCATTCCTTTGAACGAAAAAAAACTATATCAAAAACTCAATAAATTATGCTCATTGCAAAAAACTATTTTCATTCACAAAATTACATGATTATTCCATCTCATGATGAAACCTCCATTAAATTTATAAAAAACATCTTCCTCTACATCCTTTAATAAATACCACAAAACCCTACATGAAGATGCAAAAATGTTAATTACCTCCAAAATGGTCTCGAGAGGACTTCACATTATTGTCATCTCTATTTATATATATTTATTTATAATTCAATTAGGGGGAGGCGATACGATAAACATTGTAATAATTCTCATATATATCTATAAATATATAAAACTAGAATTTGTTCCAAAAGATGCAAAGAGAGGCCGATAGGATTGTTAAATTGGAATTGTTGAATTGGAAAAGTTGTACTTTGATTTGAAATAATAATTGTTGTATTAGATTTAGGTTGTTTAGCTTGTTTGTGTGAAGTTGGTAATACAAAATTAAAATAATAATTGAAATATTGAGATGATGAAAGTTGACTGGGATATAATTTACAACTGATTTTAAGGATGGAAGATTTAAAACCATTGTGAAGAAATATTGATTTTCTAGAATGGGAAAATTTCTACTAAGAGAAAACAACAGGTACATATTACTTTAGGCGTTCTATGTCATTTTATGAAGGGAATTTAATTAAAAAATTGTCTATGTTTGAGATAGCAACATTCAAAATGTATTTTGTATTCTTATTCTCATTTGTATTCCCTCTTATTGATGATTATCTCATTTAGGAAATTATATATAATTTTGTAAAATAAGACAATATATTATTACTATGCATCAAGTTGAATTGGACCCAAATGATGACAACTTAGAGAGATCCTGATATTGTTGTATATTAGTTGCTTCAATAGTAGGTTTTATATGATATTGTAATGAACCAAAACTAGTTGTCATAGGTTCTTTCAGAGTGTATAACATTCTACATATGAATTTGTGGAGTAACTCAGAAACAATACATTTCCCCATCTCCATGTAGTCCCATAGTTTGTCTATACATATCAAATAAGCTTGGTGCCATAGGCACAATTTTCTTAGTAATGAGAAATAAGATCTTCTTGTTACGTACAATATAAGATGTGACAGTTATTCAAAGGATGGTTCTTATATTTTGAATGGAAACTTTTATAATTATACATTATCTAATGGACCCGCGATCGAATGCATGGAGCATTTGTATGAGCTCTCTAGTATGGTATTCACCTAATGTTTTACACTACCAACAAAATAATTTTCCTCTTCAAAGGTACATGGAACACATTTTCACTCATAAGTAAAGACACCCTTATTGTTTACAATTATGCATAGGCAACACTCATGGACATTATTTAGAAATCATTTATCTAGGTTTTATCTTTTCATCGTTACTAAATAGTAAAAAAAAACATAGGCATATAAATATTTTTAGTATTCAACAAAAAAAAAACACATATTTTTTATCCAAATTAAATAATTTTGAAAGAGCCTTACCACAAATTAAAGAGTATTTAATAATTTTTACAATTTAATTAAAATCAAATGTAAAAATAGAGTATCTCATTACAAACATTTTTCCATAAAAACATGTGAGTAAACCCATGTTGTTCAATCTTAATTGCAAGGTTTCACTAATGTTAGTGCTCTCCCCATTAAACGAACAACACGACTACCTTGATGGCTTGTACTTCACCTTAGCTTCCCCACTCTGACATCGTAAGCCATGGCTAAATTGGTCCTCTTGTGGCTTGTCCTTCACATTCGCTTCCCCATCCTAACATCCCTTTATAGATTTCGTAGGTCTGTTACTGTGTCGAATATCCATGGACATTGAACTTCTAATTTTTTCTCTTTTATGATGATGATGCTTGTGCTCATGATTCACATTTCCTCCACAGGTCTCAGGATATAAACACTAACAACATATTTTTATTTACCTTTCATTCTGGCATTTTTTCCCTTATGTGAAGACTTAAATTATGATGGGAAGTCACTTAAATTATTAATAATGGCAATGTGTGAGTTTTTTATTTTGTTGGTACATACAAAAAAAACCATTGAACTTTCTAAATGTGATACTTATTCATGTTTCGTGTAGCCCTCAAGAAATTTTGATCATTTTCAGCTTGTGGAAAAATGAAAAAAAAGTTGTTGAGGATCCCACAATAGACTAAAAATATTAAAAGAAAAAAAATATTTATATTTTTCAAATTTTAATTTATGGTGTAGTCATGGTGGTTATCTAGAGTTTTGATATCAATTTGATGGCTAGACAATAAAATACAATCAGGAGGTCATTTGGTCCATCCGGCCCACAGGGACCTACAACCTTTGAAACCCTCTTCCCTCGACATTAATTTCATTATTATGGTACATGTGCACATATTTTAATAATTCTAAAGATCTGCGTGTACTCGAGTATAGAATACCCTCAATCAAGGTTTCTATTGATGACTTAAATGCCCCTTGGTCCAACTATGTTAATAAATGGTGTGGCCCAAGACTGGTGCTGATGTGGCTCAAGCTGGGTGCAATTACCAGGTGATTTTGACAACTTAGATGCTCCTGAGTCCAACTATGTTAAGGACTAGTGTGGTCGAGAACTGGTGCTGTCTCGGTGATTTATTAAATGTATAATCATTTCAAGACTCATAAAACTTAACATATATATATATATATATATATATATTTGTGTGTGTGTGTGTTCTTCATTATAAAAGAGGAAATTGAAATATTATAGATGATTCTATGTTATCATAATAGATGATGAATATAATAATAAAGTCAACAAAAGTCATAACCATATTAAGAGAAAGTGAATTGGGTTAACAATTGGCTTTGATGAATCTTTGCATGCATATTCACTGTAAAAAAACTTTGCATCTTCATGCTTGAAATGGAAATTAATATAACAACAATACAAGAGAGGACCAATATCGATTCATAATAATATATTTCGTTAAGAGATGTTGGGATGGGGGCGATGAATTAACTCATGTATGTGTGTATGTAAATTGTGAATTGTATGTATTGAATGGTGTCATAGATTCATCTATGGGTCTGATATGTGGCATGAGGTTGTGAAACTCAAGGATGCCTATCTTACGTTCACACAAATAGTTGGTGTATCAAATACTCCAGATATATAACCTTCAACTTTTCAAACATGAGACACATAATAGTGCTCATTCTAGTTCTATAATTCTAAGCAAAATGTGCTCTTAATAATATTATAAACTCAAACTTCACATATAAGTTTATAACCATATAAAATGTTCTCTTAATAATATTATAAACTCGAAATTCATATATAACCATATAAAATGTGCTCTTAATAATATTATAAACTCAAACTTCACATATAACCATATATGTTTCAAAGGGTCTTTCAATTTGAAAGAGATAAATATTCTATATCTTTATTTTAATAGATTTTGGCACTTATATCAGACAAATTAAGAAGTTTATTTCACCAATTTAAATTGAAAGCTAATAATAAATATACTAATTTTTTTTTCAAAATATTGGTACATAAAAATGATCTCTCTCATGCATGGTAGAATACAAAAGGGTTTATCTCCCTAGATGTTTAGAGAGCGCATAGAATGCTTCCACAATATGAATAATAAACCATAAACAAATTTTGAAAACATTACAAATTATTTTATCAAAATCAACTGTCATAATATGAATAATAGACTTGCACAACATTTATATATCACCAAAAAAGGCTTTCATAATTTGAATTGTAAATCCCAAGAAACACATAACCGAAACATTGGATTTATTGCTTACATCTAATATTGCTCATGTCAACATTTTGGAAGAAAATAATCTTGATTTAAGTGTGGGTTGTTTTACCATTAAGATGAGTTGCAATTAAACAAAAGAAAAAATAGGATTTCTAGGTTTATCATTAGAAAAATCAAACCACTCTTAACAAGTACTTTTACCCCTTTGGAAAACAATAGCCAAAATAACCCAAAAATGATCTATTACCCAATACAAGGACAACACCTTTTATTGTTTATGAATGTGTCACCACCACTGTTGCACAAGGGTGCCATTATTCCCTAGGGAATTAAACAAATATAGGCACTCTCCATAAGTCTTCTGATATTTGTGGTCCTCTCTCAACAACATCTCTGCCATCGGTTGTAATGGAATTCAAGAAGCAACTAGTCAACTAAGCAAATATCGCATGTCTCGAACATCATCGGGAACAAATCAAACTGTGCACCCTCCATGTCCATATTTATTTAATCCATCATCTATGTTTTCTCTCTCAGTGGAGGGGTTTGAATAAATAATAGTTTGCTCGACGAACGAACATAAAGATTAGGAAGGCAATAAATTAAAAGTTGCACAAATGAAGTTATCCTATTTTTTTTTTAACACACAGAAGCTCACATCAATGTTGGAAAGAAATATTATAAAATTTCATTTTGAATTTAATCTGTTGGGAGTTAGGGCTCAAACCTTCTTCTCATCCCATTATAGTTCTCAGCATTAGCGTTGCACTGCTCATTTGATGAATGGATCTACAAAGAATTTACTAGCAAATTCCAAAATTCACATATTGCCAACGTCGCTTTATTTTATTGGTGCGACTGATGATATGCTGAGGTTCCTACTGGTGTTCCATTCATGATGTGGCCTGACAAACCTGAATAGCATGTCAAAAAGGGACAAGGAAAGTCCAAGTTCCATGTATATTGGTGGAATATATACATTCAGACCTGGGATGTATGTTAACGAAGCCTATGTTATGTGAGGTAGTTAAAACACATCGGCATGCTCTATATTGCTGCATAGAAATTTTCTTTTGGTGTTTATATTTATTAAACTTGCACATATAATTAAGTCGAAAATCACGTTAAACTTAAAAATCAATATAATTTCATCCTTGCATGCTGAATTACATGAAAGTTGAATGAATTTGACAAATTGTTCTATGGTGTAGGGGCATAACGTTGGAGAACTGGGGACGACGAGGCTCTCGAGACTTGCCTCGCGAGCATTTGGGTTGAAGAATGGTCAGGTGGTGCAGCAAGTGTAGAGATTGGGGTGAGCGATGAGCACTCCGTTGATGGCCATGACCCCATTTGCGTTGCTAGTTACCACTAAGTTCTTGCCGTGGAGTAGCGTGGGTATGCAAGGGCCCTGGAGTAGCGTGGATAGGAAAAATCAAGAAGATATTGAAAAAGCTCAAAGTGGTTGTGGGTTGTTGGAGAAATGCTAGGGAGGACGTGTGTTCAACTGCCCAACACACTTTGTGGATTTCGTACAAGAGGAGGACATTGTTGTGCACATATGTCAAGCATAAATATGGTCATAAATGTGGCTAGTGCACACATGTCACTTGTAGATGAAAAAGGTAGATTAAATTTTAAGGTGAACCGATTCAAAAGAGAAGCCTATCGACCTAATTATAAATATTTCTATTTATAATATTATTTAATTATTTTGAATAATTAAATTGATAAAATTTAAAAAATTAAAATTAATAAATTTAATTGTGTAAAAATGAAAAAAAAAATTGTATTAAACAAATTTATAATAAATTTATATAAAATAATGTTAAATCAAAATTATATAATAATTTTTTTATTATTTTTATATTTAGTTAGTATTTTGATTAAATAATTAAAAAATTACATAAAATAAAAGAATTAATTTTATTAATTATTTATTATTAAAAATTTATGTATAAATAAATTGCTATTTTAAATAAATTAATAAAATATTATTAAAATTCTAAACAATTATTTTTTTAACATTTTAATATATAATCTCCGAATTAAATTAAATATGTAAAATATAAAATATTTAAACACAATACATCAAAGTCAACATTATTATGGGAAATGAAAGCAGGTGAAAATATAAAAGCAATCCGTGACGAATATTATGATAAACGGATATCATTGAGATCTTTATCATAAGTATGGTTTTTTATATATATATAAAAGTCAACGTTGTTATGGAATATGAAAGCATGTGAAAATATAGAAGCAATCCGTGAAGAATATTATGATAAAAGGATGTCATTGAGATCTTTATCATAAGTATGGTTTATATATATATATATAATTTGAAAATAAAATTTAGTGTGATTTTTTATTTATATATTATAAATTATACAATTAAAATTTGATATATGAATATAATATATTTATAATTTATTTTGTCATAATTTTAAGTTTTGGAAGTTTCGTGGAGATATCAATCATATGGTTTTTTTACTATGAAAGAAACTACTAATTACATTAACAATCTGAAATAATATGCATGATCTAAAATTTAGGATTAAAAGATTTGGGTTAAGGTAACTTATTTTTTCTAGTTTTTTCTACATAGACAAACATTATTCTGGGATAAGCTTATCTTTAGGGGTTTTGTTTGTCTTTTACGCTATTTATTATGCCAAGACAACAAAGAAAATTATAAATATATTTTCCATTATTGTCCACTCACTTAGGATCTTTGGAATTGGATCTCTAATTTCTTTAGACAATCTTCCCAATGGGAGAATTTCTTTTTGGGTTTGATCAATAATTGGTCTTTTTCACCATTTTATAATCACATTCTAAATAGAGCTTGGAATATTGCACTTGGATTTGTCCTCCATATTCTCTTGAAAGCATGTAATCAACATATCTTCCATAACTCTCATAACACTAGCCCTCTCTTGGAAAACCTTTCTTCATTATCTCAAAAAAAACATCCTTATCTCCAATTGGTTGAATAGACTAGAAAGTCCAATAATCTAAGGCCTTTATTGCAACTTTTATTAATATTCCATATTTTGTTTCCCAACTCTCATCTCCCCCTCCCACAGATACTCCCTCCTCCCCCTCACACGGGTCTTCCCCTCCTCTCTGACCCTCCCACATAAACTCCCTTCTCCCCCTCACACTCATCTTCCCCTCCTCTTAATTTTATCAAACTAAACTTTGATGGTGCCTTTAAAGGAAACCTTGGTCATGTAGGCTATGAAAGAGTCTTTCACTCAATATATTATTTATTTGAATTTTGGTTACATTGGCCACAATAATAATAATGAAATATAACTCAAATCACTTGAAATGGGGAGAAGAATGGCCTCCACCCTCAATTCTCTTGCCGAATCCTCGAAGGTGAATCTCATCTTTTTATTTCCTTGATGATTAAGCTCCTCTATGGATCCTCGTCTCTCATAATCACCAAAATATGGAAACTAGAAAACCACCTAAATCTCTTTGAATAACTCCTTCCTTGAATCTCTACTGCAATTCCCTCACATATCCACAGATTAGCTAATAAAGATGCAAATCGATTAGCCTATGAATGTCGTGCTAAACTCTCTATGTTCAACCTCTTTTCTTGCTCTTCCTTCCCCCTTCACCATTAAAACATGAATGACAAGATATAATAGCTCAGGATACTTCTATACCATCATGACACTATAGTTCCATGCAATGTTGTCTTAGCTTTAGTTTCTTGAGTGATCCCTTAGGGATATAGTTATGTTTTCTTTCATTTCCATGCTGAGTTTAATTTTATTGTTAGAAAAGATTCTATAGTTGAAAAGGTCACTATTTTTGTATCTTCCATCTGGTTTCCCTTTGTGTGCGGTAACAACTGGTTCTAATATCTATTTTCATGGACTCTCCTCTAATTTTACAAGTTCTTGAATCTCTATTATACTACCTCTGGTTTGGTTTCCAAGGTAGTAGGCCATAGATAGTAATAATGTTAATCTAATGTAAATCTCTTCTATTGCAATATAAAGACAACTTACAAAAAAGAAAAAAGAAAAACACACTTATAATTTCTTATAGAATTACCATTAAATTTTGAATTTTAATATATATGTGTAGTCTAACTTATCAACAAAATAACTTTTTTCACCGGAATTCACCAAAATTAGGCAATACAATTTCAAGATTTTTTGTTGTTTAAAATATGTTTTTGAATGCACAAATGGATTCAACACCCTTAAAAACCTCCAATAACTCAAATTATGCAGATTAAACAATTTAAAATCTAAGTTTTTAAAATTATCTGACGGATTTTGATTAAAATTAACCGGAAAAAATGTCGTGAAAAAGGCCATTTCGTATATATATATTCAAGTGGTTTGAGTTCATCAAAGATTACATCAGGTTTGACCTGTGGCTTGAGAAACCGCGACCTAGGGGCGTCTAAGTCGTCAAAATCACCCGATAAACGCACTCGACATGGGCCACAACAACTCTTAACATGTATGTATTTTTTACCATGGAGTTTCGAATTGGTGAACTTCACATCAAGGAGTGACTTAAAAATACACCCCGTGACTCTCTATTTTATGCTCTGAAAAATAATTATTAATAATTTAATATTAATTTAGTTTAATTTTTTTTATATTTTATTTTATTTATTATATATATATATATTTCAATTATAAAAATGAATTTAAGTTGATTATTATATTATAAATTCAAATTCAATTTTCTTTTTATTACAGAATATATATATATATATATATACTAATTTTCTTAATATATAAATAATAATCATATATTGTTTCTCCCAATATATTTTAAAAACAAAAATGAGATTTTAACTAATCTTTATATTTTTACAAATCTAATTATAGTTATGAATTAAGTTACCCAATTGAATATGACAAATTTAAAGTTGGAAAAAAAAATGGTACTTAAAATTTTGAAAATAAAATTGAGTATTAAGTTTAACATATAAAAACAATATGAAAATTATGATAATATACCATGTTAAAAGAATAATATAAATGCTAAAAATTCTTATAATTGTTTTATATATAATCCTAGGAATTATGGTATGATATATATAATATAAATAATAATAAAATTAATTAAAATAATTTTTAATATACATATATTTTTTTTTATATATTTAATCTTTATATATTATTAAAAAAATACATTTCTATTATCATAACTATAAATATATTAATGTCAGTGATAAATGCATCAATAATTCAGTCGAATATTACTAATGCAATCAAATTATAGAAAGAACTTACAACTTTTGGCCTTTGACATGTGAAACTAAATAATATGAAATTCCAAATAAAGTTTTACTGTGGGCATGGAGTAAACATTACAGGCTGGTGGCTCCCACGCATATGAAATTTTGATTATATATATATATATATTTATTTTCAGATGAAAAAAATTATTGGTGTATATAATGTATTAGCAAAATCTTAACTTCATAAAATCAGAAAAATTACAAATCTTATCATTATAGCTTTCATTAGCCTATTCAACATATTATCAAAATTCATAGACGTAATTTTTTTTGTGTTGTATACAATAAAAAAAAATCCCGAAACAATCCTTATAGTCTTGTTATGTGTGTCACAGCTTACGTCATTTTCTAAATATGCATAAGTATAAAACAAAATACAGTCTATTTGTGAGCAAAATAAACATTCCATATACTTGTTTTATGGAAGTCTATAATATCCTTCTCAGCTGATAATTTCCATGTGAAGAAAGTGCATGTGCTCCATCGTCTCCTCCAACCCTTTCTTTAATAAAGCATCCACAACTTGTGTTTGATTCTCTGTATATATGCTGGAATGTGATCTTATTGAAAGTCAATATGAGGAAGTGAATGTGTGCAATCCAACCTTCAAGTAGTGGAGGAGAAAAAGTAGTATTTTTGTTGAGCCCATCCATAACGGTTTTTGAGTTTCCATATATGTGTATACAATCCATAACTCTTTTCTTGGAAAACCATAGTAGCCCCCATAGTGCCAGAACATCCACCAGTATTGTAGTCGATCCTCAACCATGACCCACATCCACATCGTCTAACTTTTGCAGCCCCATCAAAATATCCAGCTGGGTAAGAAATCTGTGGATGCATGTGCCTAATGGACAAATCTTTTGTACCTCTATTGGCCATACTCTGTCAATCAAGCCATTTATAGACTTTCAAACAAATACAATTTTGATTTTTATCAATATTATAAAAAATAATCATATTCTTGGCCTTCCATACTTCCCGGAAAAAGTATATTGGCACCATATGTAAGCTTGATCCTCTATGTGTCCACCATTTAAGACAGTCTTCAATAGAACATAAACTCTTGTAAGGTATCTTGCATTTTCCCATAATGTTTGTACATAACTTTACAACTGCGGGGAATTCTAGGAATAAATGAGCATTTGTTTCCATGGCATTTAAACACAATACACATCATACCAGACCACATTCCCCCCTTCTCACCAGGTTCTCTCACAACGGATTTCTATATTTCCAAACTAGGTAGGTGAATAGAATGCATTTGATGGGGGATTTATAATTCGAAACTTTAGTGAACCATACCTCGATATTATTGTGGATAGAATGCATAAAATATCTGTAAATTTCAGCGACCTGTACCGAAATTAGGGGAACTTTGAGGTCTAAAATGGTCCTCCTAAGGAAATTATAAAATAATAGTGGAAATAATAAAACAAGATTAGATTACATCATTAAATTTTAGAGGGAAAAAGAAAAAAACTATTTTTTCAACTTGTATTTTCAACTTATCTCCCTAGGAATGTACTCAAATTTTGAGTGGAAACACTCGTTGGATGTAGAATTTGATTCTCATCCAAGGAGTACCCATGTTGCATACTTTCGAAGGACTCTGCTACATGAAAAATGAGAAATACATGAAAAAGTATGATTGCAATAACATTTTTTCATGTATTTCTTATTTTTCGTGTAGCAGGGTCCATCGAAAGCATGCAACATGGGCACTCCTTGGATGAGGAATTAATTTCTGCATCCAATGAGTGTTCCCACTCAAAATTTTAGTAAAACCTTGGGAGACAAGTTGAAAATACGAGTTGAAAGAATAGTTTTATTATTTTATTATTTTTTAATTTTTTTACTTTCTTACTCCAAAAATGCTGAAACATTCCTCATGGTTGATATCATCATATTGAATCCTATTGGTTCTTATAAAGTTTATTTTGGTTGTACAATTTCTTAGAAGGCCCATTTTAGACCTCAAAATTCCCCTAATGATTATCCCTTATGTTGTCGTCCTATGTAAGCTAGTTGCCTACCATCCTCCTGCATAGTCCAACTCTTTTCAAGTGATCTACATATGAATTCCATTCATCTGCACTTCCTTCTATCAGTCCTAAATGTGCAGCGTTACTCCATTCATGGAACATTCCATTCCAACCCTGAATCACCTGAGCTAATAATAAATAGCCCCTCGCATGCAGAGATCGTAAGGTATTTTCAGTTAGTCTATTGTTAGTCTCTCTCATAAAACAATAATAAATCCAAAAATAAAATAAATATTAAAAGTTAGGAATTTATGCCTAACTCTTTAGTTTGGGTTTTTTCTATAAGATATGAGTTAGTTTAGGTAGCTCCTATATTGGTGTGTGTTTGGTTGAGAAATTATCTCAACCAAGGTGTCCAAGATAGCACATACTATCTTGAGACAAAGTCTCCTCATCTATTTAATTGTAATATTATATTATTTTAATAATGAGAAAATATGTAAGGAAGCCGTGAGGCTGAAGCCTTTTCTGCCAATATTTTGTCTCTGGTTTGTTATGTGTGTTTTTTCTGAGTGATTTAATTTTCAATATGTGGTATCAGAGCTAAAGGCTTGTTCGGGGTTTGTAATAGTAGTATGGCACTATGTGGTATCAGAGCTAAAGGCTTGTTCGGGGTTTGTAATAGTAGTATGGGTGTTTTCTGTTCAGTGTGGAGTTGTCCACAATTTGATCTGCCTGTGCGTGCAGCTGGTGAAGAGAGCCCAACGTTGGTAAATATGAGAGAACTTTATAGTATGGCGTTATTTGAAGAGTTGTAGGCGAGAGCTTGGTGAGTTTCTGAATAGGTTGAGAACGCTGAGTGAGGAGGAGGGCCAAGTTGGCATCAGTGGATCTGTGTGAGGAGGGCTGCCATTCGAGCACAGTAATTTCTGCATGAGTAATCTCTACATGAGTAATCCTGAGCTTGATTTCCTCATGCCTTGGGAACAACATCAGCTCATTGAGATTAAGACTGCAGTGGCGTGAAGTTGGATTTTTTTTGATTTGTGATTAAGAGTGAGATCGAGATCCAGCGAATTGCTCAGATCGTAAGAGGCAGTCATGGGGGAATTGATCGGGATATGAAGGAGTCGACATGAGTTTGCATGTCGAGGTCTAGACTACGCTCAATATCCAGATTTGAGATGCAGAAATCTGAGTGAGAAGCAAATTATGGTTTGGTACAGTTTCTTTGAAATACGATGAGAATTGGTGTAGTTCAAGCATTATTTTTCTCTTTTCTGTGGCCACAAGCGGTGAATTTGGCGGGAATTAGGGTCAAAACCAGTGAAAATGGGCTAGTTTTTCCTTTCAAGGATGCAAGAACGTTTAGTAGACCGCAACAGCCTTTTTGCTCCTTGTTCTTCTGTATTCGGAGGTGTTGTGTGGTGAATATATCTATCTTTTGAGCTCTATGCATTCAGAGTTAAAGAAAGACATAATCTATTCAACATTATTCTTGAACGGGAATTATTTTGAAATTTCTGAGTTGACACTGCGAAAATGGGACTTTGAAAGGTGAGAGCTATTCAGTTAACGAAAACTTGTAGCAGAGAATTTGTTGTCAACAAAGATCCGTCTCATCTTCCTGCGATGCCGTTTGTGGAAGCTTGTTGATTTGCATTTTGCAAGTTGCGTGATTGTATACCGTGCTGGCGAGTGTCTGAATTTTCCACTGCTCACTATTAAAAGCCGTCGAAGTATGTTGGAGTGCGTGAATGTCAATAGCGTTGACCATTCAATATATACGGTGGTAAATATCTTGTTTGATATCTCAAAGGAACAAATATCTTGTTTGATATCTCAAAGGAACAATATGGTGCCTATACTTTTTAAGTTTAAAAGGAAATATTTAATCACTTTTTATACACTTTTTATAAAGTGATTTCATTAAGTTTATTATATTATTTTTAATGGGAAGTATGGAAAAGCATGATCGTAAAGGAATTTTTAAAGAGTGATCGTAATGGAGGGATAAGAGAGTTCATAAAACTTTTAAAGGTTTTTGTAATAAGGAGCATTCTTTATGTAATTAAGTGATAAGGTTATAAAGTGTGATTTTTGAGAAATATAAGAGTGAAGTAATTTTTGGAGTGTTTTTTTTGTAATTTGAGAGTGGTAAGTTGAAATTCATTTTTATTTTTTGGAGCGATAAGTGTTTTGTAATATGGAGTGATAAGTTGAATGTTGAGAATTTTTTGAGGTGACTTTTTGGAGTTATAAGGTGTGGGATTTGAAAAATCATTTTGGTAGTTGATTTTTTGAAGTCATCCAAAGTCAAAAGACTTGTAAGTCATAGAGGGTAGATTTTCCTTTGAAAAAATTCTTGTAAAGAGTTAAAGTCAATCGAGTCCATTTCAAAGTCCAGTCAGAATTAAAGTTGTAATTGAGAAGTCACCATCACAAGTGAGCAAGTTCAAAGTGAGGGTTGAGGTGAAAGATAATTAAAGCAGATATTGAAGTTAACTTTGAAGATAGAGCTTGGCATTATCATTGCTTTAGATGCTGAAAGATGACGTACTCCAGTAATTAATAAAGACATTTTTTGGTACTTGTGTCCTAGATTCGCCCGAAATTGAATAAGGGGATCTTAGGTACACCATTTGTATGTTTGTGATGGCGCATTTTTTTTTATGGCTTCATGATGTTGCTTATGATTTGTGTCTAGTTTTGACACATAAATGATCTCATTTAACACACACATAAAGTTCAATGCCAACAAGCACAACACCTGTAACGAAGTAGCTGCAAGGAAGAATATTTAAACTCAACACATGCATTTGCACCACTACAAAAAATACTCAACATCAGTGTTCTACTTCAACAAATCAAATTAACTCAATGCAATAAATTTAATGAACCTGCAAACTCTAGTGTTTCAAAGCAAAGTCTACATCAACATTCTTGCAAATACATTTAAGAACTCGAATTGAGTTGGATTGTAAGGGTGCACTCTCAGTTGAAACCACCACCTAAATGTTTTTTTTAAGAGGACAAGTGAATTCATTGTTTTAAGTGAATCATTAAAATCATTGTAAGCATTTTTGGGTGCATTTTCGACAGTGTTCGACACCCTTCCTTTAAGCAGAATAAAATGAGTCCACGAGTTTTAACTTTAAATCAAACAAGAAACAAGTTCACATCTCTTGCAAGTGAGCGTGAGCATTCATTCAAGTGAGCGTAAAGTAATCAAGCACGTTCAAGCGAGCATTCAAGAAAAGTGATCAACAACAAGCGAGCATGATTTCCAGTGAACTTGAAACAAGAGAAACAAGTTTCACCAAGCAAGAGATCAAGCAAATTTTGAAGCAAGCGAGTGTGATAGACTCAATCAAGTGAACCAGTACAAGCCAGTGTGTCATTTAAGCAACAAATCAAGCGAGCATGCCATTCAAGCAACACAACAAGCGAGCCTGTCATTCAAGTAACAAACTCAAGTGAGACAGTTCAAAGCACGACATCTACGAAAAGCAAGCCTGAATTCAAGAGAGCGAGTTCAGATGGTGAAACACATCTAGTTTTTACAATTTCTTCACAATTTAATCATCTCAAGTGCTGAAGACATGGTGAAAATCAGCAAAGACGTTCTTGCTGATCTTTCACGACATTTACAACATACAAATGAAATGATTGAGTTTCTTCAACTAGATTCGCAACTACAAAGAAATGAGTTGCAAGAGAAGAGTGATGCTTCCAAGTCTTTGAACCTTCCATATGATAAGTCATTCATCCAAATAGCTTCAAGTGTCGAAGTTGTTCCAGTTCAACTTTCTTCCAAGCCCATAATCAAGCCATGGGAAGAAATTCAAAGTAACAAGAATCGACGAGGCTTAGGATATGTCAACGATGATGAAAACTTGCATATCCCCAATTATTCCAAGCCAATTAAGTTCGTCAGTGCAGGATTTCTTGAAAAAATCACCTCAACAAGTTCTGAGAAAGTTGCAGACAAACAGAAATGCACGCAACCCGTAGTTGCAGTCAAACTGAAATGTCCTCATTGTAAAAAAACCGGTCATATGGAAGATCAATGTTTTGATCTCCATCCTTGTCACCATTGTGGTAAGAAAAATCATTCATCAGAAAAATGCTACAACCAACAACAATCAGCCAGATTGAAGATAAATTATGAATGGATTGATCCTTGGGAATGGTCATCCACGGTCAAGAGATTGTCTCAGTTCTACAACCGAATACAATCACACATAGTGCAGCCGACAGTGAAAAGAAGATGGTGCTCTCATGCAGTTGAATGGGGGAGTACACCAGTGTAACACTCCTACACCTGAAGGGGGGAGTTTAGGAATACTTTCCAGAGAATTGTCTCTCCTTTCAGGTGGCAAAGGAGGGAAAATGTCAATGAAATTGACGGTGATTGTCAGACTGAAAGTCTTGACAAAACAACAAAAGTAGTGAGTGGGCAGCTTCCATAGCCAGTGGGCATCAACAAATTTTCCAGTGAGTAGTCGACAGAAAAGCAGTAGTGAGTAGTTTTCAACACAACAAAAGCAACAGTGAGTTGTTTTTGACATCATCAGCCAATGGGCGTTCAACAAATTTTGTCAGTGGACCAAGGATGTTGATTTCGTGCAAAGGAAATATGGATCCTTTTGCAACTTGGCATGTGATGGAGTTGTCAAGAGAAACTCAGAGATGAATCAGACATGTAGCTAACTCATGGTCTCTTCAGATTGCAGTTTTTTAGCATCCAACTTTGGTGGTTTTTCAAGCAATGTTTTTGAGGATCAACATGAGAAATTGGAAGATGGTTCCTCGTTCTCATTTTGGATTTATCACTGAAGGGGGGAATGTTAGCCTCTCTCATAAAACAATAATAAATCCAAAAATAAAATAAATAAATTAAATA
Organism: Pinus albicaulis; assembly: GCA_034641835.2. NCBI lineage: Eukaryota > Viridiplantae > Streptophyta > Pinopsida > Pinales > Pinaceae > Pinus > Pinus albicaulis. The sequence continues at coordinate 1,358,464,933 of CM076584.1, read as the reverse complement.
TTAAAAGTTAGGAATTAATCCCTAACTCTTTAGTTTGGGTTGTTCCTCTAAGATAAGAGTTAGTTTAGGTAGCTCCTATATTGGTGTGTGTTTGGTTGAGAAATTATCTCAACCAAGGTGTCCAAGATAGCACACACTATCTTGAGACACAGTCTCCTCATCTATTTAATTGTAATATTACATTATTTTAATAATGAGAAAATATGTGAGGAAGCCGTGAGGCTGAAGCCTTTTCCACCAATATTTTGTCTTTGGTTTTTTGTGTGTTTTTTCTGAGTGATTTAATTTTCAATATTTATCTCTGCCCAAAATACCTTTGATTTATTCACCAATCATAATAAGGTTTCCCTTTCCGAATCTCCAAGTTATCCTCTATAAAAAGAATTTATTTATCTTATTGAAACTGTTCCATATGCATGAACCTCCTATCATACCAATATGTTCATTCCTAATCCATTCTGTAGCCCCTCCCCACTTTAGATTTTTTCTAGTTATGATATCTTGCCATATTCCTTCACAGAAAAGAGCCCGCCATAAAAATTTAATGATTAGAGACCACCCAAAATTTTTAACATTTAGTAAGCCCCATCCTCCTAGATCCTTTGGGACCGTGATCTTGTGTCAGCTAATAAGATGGTATTTGTGAAGATCACTGGTCCCCTCCCATATAATTTTTTCCATAATACAGTTAATATTGTCTACAATAAAAGAAGGAAAAATATATTTGTGCCCAAAAATAATAGTTTGTTGCAATACCACGTGAGTCAGAATGTACTAGTCACCTAGTGAGAGATATTTATTAGTCCATGTATGTAATATTTTATGGAATTTCTCGATTATCCATCTCTATCTGTGATTCGATAACCATTCAGTTTCAAGTGTGAACCTAGGTCAACACATAACATAAATGAATAAACTAACCTAACCAAATCATTACCACATTAATAGGATCCATTCTATGCATATATTAATACAAATCATAAACATATAAAAGACCAAGTATCATTGTTCCGTCCGACTCACGGTTGCAAAATAAACAAAAAATTATATGAACAAAGTAATACTTAATTTTACTATAATAATTACATACTTTGCAATATACTTCAGTTTAAGTTGAATGGAGCTAATTTTTCACTTTGTTTGTTTTATACACATGAGTACAAATTTTAGGATACTTTTGAATTTTTATTTTGACCTTTTCCCTATATTATCATTTATTCTTGTTTCTATTTTTATGCATCAAATTTCCAAAATATTAAATCAAATAATTGACTTAGTTTTTGAAATTTTTAATTTAAATATTTAAGTTAGTTCTTGCACATCAAATTTGAATATCTTATATGTGGCCCATAGAGATTAAACCACTAGAGTCTGCAACATAGTTACTAAATCCCTCGGAATTGGGAAAAAAGGAATGGAAATTGGCCAATTCGGTTTAAGCACCGAACAATTCACCGAAATTCGATCCGATTAATAGCGTAAGGGGTTAATCCCGAGGTTAATGTAGTTGGTTGATTCTATGGTACATGATGCCTTTTGAAAACACACAATTATTCTATTAAATTATATTAATTGAAAATCTATGGCATATATCCAAAAGGATTATTCCTGGGTTCATATATATATATATATCATTTTTTAATTAAATCCAAATCTTAATAAAATAAAACATGTGTTTGACTGAAAATCTATGGCATATATCTAAAAGGATTATTCATTGGTTGTTATATATATATATATATATATCATTTTTTAATTAAATTCTAAATTCAAATCTTAATAAAATAAAACATGTGTTTGTGCATTTTATAAAGTAAATAATAAATTATTATTATTATTATTTTTAAATATAAATTCAAATTTTAAAAATAGAATTTTTGTATTTTTATAAAATAATAATTATATTAAAATAATTTTTATTGAATATTTTAGTTTTAATTTTAAGAAATAAAATATATAATTGTTGATTTCTACATACAAATTTGATTTGATGTAATTCAAATGTAAATGTAAGTACAATATATTGTAGTTTTTTAAAGCTACGTTTGCATAGACATTGAAATTAATCCTTGCTCTTTAATTGCACAGATCAAATCTTTACCAATAAGTGAAATTAAAAACCACGGTTTATGATGTATTGTGCAATAAGATATTCAAATTCTCAATCAATAATAGCAGAAATAAATACTATATATATATAATTAAACGTTGTTAAATAAAAACATATGAAATATGTTTGACCTAACTAATTGGGGTTAGCACAATTACATAATGCGTTATACTAACGGATGGAAGGATAAAAAACTAGCATTTGCACTGGAAGGGCCCAAAAACACGCCGATAGAAGTGTAGAGGAATGTATAGTGTTGTTGAGGGAGTTCTACGGGAAACGAGGGTGCGGATGTGGAATTTATGGGGAAATAGTTGGTGAGGGAAAAAGTGATTAATTAGGTTAAGTAGATAAATTTTCATCCAAGATATTGGCAACCCCAGTAGCCAACATATACCTGGTCCTAGCAATCCAGTCACCACAACTACAAGAGGACTTCCGAACTCTTCAGGATCTGATCCTGTAGTGACTGCACATGAACCCATGATTTCTGCTCCCGCTAGCGGGGCTAATTCGTTTCCTTTTAGCAACCCTTTCGGTTGGAATCCATTGTTGAGTTCAAACTCCTTGTCTATTATTCTAGTGGGTAGTGTCACCAAGACCTCTATACCAGGGGGAACTTCGGTACCCCTACATTGATTAGGAAAAGCAGGACCGCCAATTGTTAATGCCATTCCTCTAAGTGGTCAAACTTCAGGTGTAGGGTCTATGGCAATGGTCAACTATGCGAATAGCAGTATGCCACAAGATAACTCTATCGTCTATATGGGTGACCCTTCCCCAAAACCAATTGGGGCAAGGGGGAAACTATTACACTAGGGTTAACCAAAAAATTTTCCCCTAGTACAACATCCGCTACGGATAACAACTATACATCCCCGCACCTCCACTCACTAGAAAATTTTATCAAGAAAGTCCTACTTATCCCATTGGTAACACATTGATGGGGAGACCCTACGGTCCAAATGGTTAGCCAACACCTCCTTGCCTACACTTGGGGGAAACCACACAATTGCCATTTTTGGCAGCATTAGAAATCCCCGACCTCTTCAAATTGACTAATGATCCTATCAACCACAACCCACTCTGGCCTTCAGTACCGCACAAGATTTCGGCTGACATCCCTAAGTTCGAAAGGAAACAAGGGGAGGATCCGACTACGCACATCACAACTTTTCATCTATGGTTTGTTTCTAACTCCATGGTGGATGATAGTATCCGGCTAAGAATTTTCTCCTGCACTCCCATAGGAAAAGATTCCAAATGGTACATCGAGTTACCACGTGCTGCAGTCAATACTTTTGGTGCCTTAGCAAGGAAATTTCTTAACAACTTTCAATTACCTATCCGATACGAAACCGGAATTGAACTCTTAACCTTGATGTGTCAAGACACCCTCAGCCATATCTTCGATCACATTCATGAATGGAGACATAGGGGGAGCTTAGTCAAAGCACCAATCCCAGATCATCTATTATCGAACTGGTTTTGTAAGTCACTCTTGCCACCCCTTGCTAAAGACGTTTGCTTCTCTAGTGCAGTCACGGAATACCAATCCGTCCATCATGCACAACATCTAGATCTCATCTATTCGCAATCTGGCACGCTGTGTGAGTTACTCCTCCATGCCCCTAGCAACCTGAATCCTCCCACTACTCAGTTACCCAGAGTGCACACTAACGGCCTCGTTGGTGCAACTTCTAGTGTAGCTGTAAAACAACTCAACGGGAAAGCTTCCCAGCCATCTTCAGTTGCCACCGCCCCTACCCAATAGGCTTCTCTTCCCATCACTGAGGTACACTATGTGCAGTCTACAAAAAAATCTAGTGGCAAGAACAAGAAGAATAAGAAAAAGACCACTCCTTCTGAAGAGCAACCTAATACTCAGAATAATCCCAATCAGAGAAATGCTTCTAAAAGCAACAAAGGAAAGGAGAAACCGATGAGATTCCCTTGAAAAATTTGTGCGGAGGACCACTTGACATATACATGTCCTCGGCTACAATAATGCACAAATTTTATTATGCAAAAGGACTCTAGAAGAACACTTGCTGTCCTTCACAATTCCTTCCCTAATCCACAACAACAACAACAACACATGGTTGCAAACCCGCCACAACCCCCCAAAGGGGCAATGGTGGCGCTCATCCTTCCAGTGAAGGCATGTCTTCCATTTATGGCATCGAGATTGTTGAAATCCAAACCAAATATAAAATCTATGGAAATCTAGTGATTGAGGCTCAAGAATATGGTTCAAGTTCGAATCCACCGTCGCCCAATGATTTGCATATCGAAAGGCCAACTACTGACCCTGTCATTCGTCCTCCTAAAGGGACCCTTCAATGCACGACTCGTAACACCTCTACACATGCTACCTAGAACTACAACATTGTAGAAGACTTGGCGCAAGCATCGTGAGATATGTTTGCACTCAAAATGTTGCAAATCTGCCCAGCAAAAAAGAAATCCCTTCTTCTGGCCATTGGTGGAATTGACCCCGAAGATTCTATGCCAGCCTTCTTTGACATGGAAAAATGAAAACCTCGCCTTTCACACCAACTTTCTTTCCAATCCATTGCACTGTCATAGATGAAGGTGCTTCGACCTGTGTAATGTCAACTGCATGCTGGCTCGCTTTGGGTTATCCCACTTTGTCTCCACCATCGAATTCCCTCAAAGCTTTCGATTGCCACACTTTCTTCCCAAAAGGCTACCTTGCTAGCTACCGCATTACACTTAGTGGGAAAATGATAACTATGGAAATAGAAGTCGTAGATCGTCATCTCGACTAAAATATTTTGTTGGGTTGCAGTTGGTCTTATGCGATGACTACCATTGTCTCTTCGGTTTTTCGACTCAACCTTTTTTCATTGGATGGGAAGATATTTACAGTGGACCAAATATCCTTTTACACCCTTGATTATTCTACATTACCTAGTGGCACTATACCCCTAGTAGGAGGCATTCCCGACTCTTACATCAATATCGGTAACGGTCTTCTGAAGGCATCTTCCCTGATGGGTTGTTTTCCTCTCCCACCACCTGAGGTTCCACACATGATTTGAATGATATCCACCATCTTGAATGGCTCTATCGATCCCAAGATCCTACCGACACCTTCAGAAATTGATTCCTACAGAGATCAGATGCCACTATCACGGGTTGAGTTGGCTTATCAAGTCATCCTATCAGCATCTGAATCCTCCACTGCTCTGATTTCGACCAATGGTACCACCCTCTTGCCCACCACAATTCCTTCTAAGGATCTCCTTGATGAAGTCCTCCCTACAGACGAAGATATTCGAGAGATCATGTCTCTAGAGGAACGAACTTGGGGAGAGTTTCATCATTGCGCTTTGATGCCTGATTCAGACGCGATCACTATCCAAATCCCATATTTCGACCCACCTAAGATCATTCCCTTTGCTTATACGAATATTCAAACTATCAATGCAGAAGGGAACATGGGAAATCTTTCTAATACTATGCTCATAGATATCACAGTCAAAATGGGTATCGTGGAAAATATACAGATTGGAGTAGATTGCAGCCTCGAGGAAATTGCACGCTTCACATCCCTTTTTAAGGAGTTTCGTGTGTTATCACTTAGAAAAAATGAAACATCAAATTTTGACAAAGTATTAGAGGTTCATGTGTCAAAGGTAGGGTCATAGGATTCATTTTTCATTACTTAGTTAAGGAAAATTTTAAAATTTTCTTATTATCTTATCCTAAAGTCCAAAACTCACCCTCATTCAAATCCTTTCATGTCACATTAGTCATTATTTTCTAACATTTTTAATTTCCCAAGTTTATAGCACAGAAAGAGTCATTTTAGCCAAGAATCCCTACTTCCGTAGCGAAATGCACAGAGAAAACACACTTTTTGCTACAAAATTGCTAATACTTTCATAGTGAAATTGCCCAGAAATACACTAGGTACGCTACAAAAGAAAGGATTCCTGTCTGTCTTGTCAAAACAGTTGCTAGGTGTCAGTAAATGATTGAAAGGGATAGGGTAGATGCCATTCGAGTTAGTTAGGGTTAAGATCAATGTACAATGTTCATGGCTGAAGTCATTATCACCATTTTAAGCATGTATGAGTCATCATTAAGCCACGAGTTGTCATCGAACTTCAAAATCTTTCCAAATTGAGTCATTTGTCATTCTCCATTCCCTCTTTGCGTGTTATTGAGCTCTGGAGAATTATTTCATTGAGCCCCAAGCTGTGGCGAGTATTTTCAAAGGTTTGCAGGTATCATTGATCAAGCGAGGTAGAGAAGACATTAAAGCACCATGGATGCAAAGAGGAAGACCAACAAAGGTGGCCACTATCTTAGATATGAGCCATCAGACATGAATATGATAAATGAAGACCCAACAGTTGTAGAAATTTTTAGAAGAATAGGGTGTTTGCAGTTTTTTCAAAGACTGCAAGGATGCCATGTACATGTTTCTAAATAAATTTCCCTAAATTTCAATGGAACAACTACAAAAGTAGGAATACTGAACCTCACTATAACACCAGAGACCATTGCAGTAGCAACAAGGATTCCAAGAGGATAAGAAAAATGGTTCAAAGGTTTCAAATTCAACATGCAGGAATGTAAAGAATTTATCAAGCCAGAAAATGGTGAGGTTGACCTTACAAATGCCATTCCAAGGAGCTGCATGAAAGATAATTTCTCAAAGCTACTGCTTATCATTCAAAAATATTTCACTTGTGAAGGGAGATATCATAAATTTTATTCTTACCACTTCAAGCTTCTTCTACATTTTGTTGGTAATATATCTCTTGACCTACATTTTTATTTACACAGAAGCTTAGAAAAAATGGCAGATAAAGTTCAAGCTAAATCTGAAGGAAGTGAAACCTCACTTTTTCATCATGGTTTAATAAAATTTCTGGTTTTAGATGAGTTACAAAGACTAGGCAAAGATTGGTCTTCTTTTATATTTGTCAATGGTTTTGAAGTGGATACCATTACCCCTAAAAGAACTCATAAACCTAGAGGTATATCATCACCTTTAGTGGCAGAACAAAGTGAACCAGTAGGGGCAGAGAAAAGTGAACTAGTAATCATGGAAAAAAAGAAGTTGCAGAAACTTGATACACCTACTGTTTCACCTTCAAAACAAAAGTCAACAATGAGAAAACCTGCAAAACAAGAGTCAAATGTGAGTAAAAATGGCAACAAAAGGATTACAAGGAGCCAAAAAGTGGCTAAGGCCAACTTAGAAGACATACTACATGCTATTGATATTGAAGAGACTCCTTTAGTTCAGGCTGAGGATATAGATGAGGGAGGAAAGAAGCTAAAGAAAGCTAAATCAACAAAGAAGTTAGAGTTTGAAGGTGAGGATACAGGTTTTATGTTTCAGGCTAGGAAACCTATGAAAAGACATGCTAGAAAACTTTTGGAAAGCAGTAAAGAAGTTCATCCAGTCACTGACATTGTCCAGCCACCACAAAGCATTATTGACCTTTCATCTCCTGCAGAAGAAGATCCAGCCATCAAGAAAAAGAAAGAAAAGGAGAAAATTATTGAAAAAACAAAGTTTGAGGTCCTTGAGGAACAATTGAATTTAGCAAATCATGAAATAGCAGTCTTGAAGAAGGAGGCAAGGAAACATAAAATTCAGAAGGTGTATTTTGAGAAAATTAAAGAAGTTTGGGAAGAGCAGGTTGATAGTGTATCAAAGACCTTAGATAACACACAACATTTAATCAAATGGACTATGCCATTGAGGAAAGAGGTGAAGCATGTTAGAAGAATGAACCTGCACTTGAAATATACTAGTAGAAAGTTGAAGGACCAAGCTAAAGATCTCCAAGAGAATTTAGAATTGATCCATGAGGAGCTGGAGAAGAAGGGTTTAAATATCACTGTAGTTGAGGAACCCATAGCTCGATTCATCATTAGGAAGGGGAAGGAGAAAATAGTGGTGTAATTCAAATAGAAGCTCCAGAGCCTAAATCCCCTGAAAGAGTGGTCGAGACAGGGGTAATCAGGATCCCAGATCAGGGAAGCGCTGTAAAGTATCCATCACATTCGTCTCACAAACCCACCAGGTTTAATCCTCTAGAACAAGAAATCCCCAAATATTTCTGGCACCTCTTTGATCAAATGGAAAATAATCAAAATCAGAATTAGAGGCAGACATCAACATTGGAATACCCCATTGTTGATCATGCTGCAAACACCCCTATGAAAGCCATTCCCTTGCACAACATTCCCACCTTCCATGTTTTGACCACGGAAGATCTTGATGCATTCCTATTTGAATTTGATGTCTTATGTAGGGGGTATGACTACACCATTGATCCTAAAAAATTGAAACTATTTCCCTCTACCTTAAAGGGAACAACACTACGCTGGTTCATGGGACTAGGTGGGGGAACCATCAATAACTGGGACCAAATGAAGAACATTTTCCTTAACAAATATCAAGACTAATGCCAAACCGAGATCTAAAAGATGAAATCTTCAATATGTCTGTAAAAGAAAATGAAACATTATAAGAGTACGTAGAAATATTTCAATACAATTTACAAAGGTATCCATATACCACGCTATCCAAAGACATATTAAAAGCCATGATGATTAAAGGAATGAAGGAAGAATGGGTTGAAACGCTTAACATAATGGGAAAAGGAGACATTTACCATGAAGAAAATGAGATTATTTCCCTGTGTATTAGATGTTCTCGAGGTAGTGCGCGCAATCGGCCAAATGGGCGTGATTCTTTGAAAAAAGATCTTAAGCAGTCTAATGGCAATGTAACTAGAGCAGTGTTTGGCAATCTTTTGGAAGATTTCAAAACTAAAATTTTGGGTACTTTGACAACACAGCTCAACATTTTACAAGCCAAGTAGAAACAAACTATAGAAGAATAGAACTTGGTCATCTTTTTCCCAAGATTTCGGAAGAAGCACATCCAAAGGGAATGCCCTTTAGACATGGTTCAGACTTGTTCCATCTGCACTAAGGATCATACCACAGACCAAGGTCCTTCACTCCCCAGGCTGAAAGCAGTTTACAAGGAAGCAGAGGAAGAGACAGAACCAATCTACCTAATGAATCAGCATCGACAATGGCAGGCACGACCAGGTATGCCACAAGACATGCCTCAATTATTTTCTTCTCCATATTTTAACCAGCAAAACCTTGCAGCAGCTTGGCATAATCAAAATCCTTTTTCTACTTGGCCAAACCAGTAATTTCCTATACCGCCCTAGCCTACACAACCTTCATTAGGGAAAAATTGGCCAAGTTTTCCTTGTTCTCCCCCTTATTGGTAAAATGTTCCGTATCAAGCCCAGTGGCCAAACGCTCCTCCTCAAAAAAATAATTGGAATTGGCAGCAACCCCTAGGAATGACCAACCTACCAATAGGGGCGGGAAATCAGAATCAACCCATGCTGCCAGCTCCATACCTAGTCCAACATAACCCACATCCTGTCATACGCCCCCAATTACCAGCCCAACCCAATCCTAATCCCAACAACAGACCGGTTCAACTAATTCAAATCATAGAAAATCCAAATCTCGGCACTGAGAAGAAGCAGTGCAATGAACTAAGGCTGAGATTAGGACATATTATCTTACAAGTAGAAGCCACGACTCCACCTCAGTTCCAAGACGGGACTTCAACAGAACCTAGCCAAGAAAATATAACGGGGAAGGAGGTAGGAAAAGATAAAGAAACGATTGACCAACAGGGGCCTGAAGAACTTAGGATGTCTCCACCTCCATTTCTTGAAAGGTTAACTCTGCCCAGACTGATAATCTCTCCAGAATTTGACATCCTGGGGGAGTTGAGAAACCTCTGCATCAAAATTCCTCTTCTCCAAGCCATCCAAGACATTCCCATCTATGCAAATACAATTAAAGATCTATGTGGGAAAAAGAAAGTAAAAAAAATAAAGGATGCGCCCACCGTTCATGTGGTAGGGGAGCTATCTGATTTGTTACTGGGAAGGGAACCACCCGTGAAATATGAAGACCCAGGAAATCCCATTGTGACTGCACAAATATCTAGCCACTCATTTCCAAACACATTGGTTGACTTAGGGGCAGCCATTAACATTCTAACTACAGGGGCCTGCGAAAAACTAGGTATATCAGCTCTAGAACCTATGGTTACACTGCTGGAACTTGCTGACAGGTCTGTTATCAGACCGGAAGAAATAGTGCAGGACATCCTAGTATTTGTAGACTCATGGGAATATCCAGCTGATTTTTTAGTTATTAATCCAAAGAACAGGATGGATGGGCACCCATTGATTCTTGGGCGACCTTCGTTGGCCATAGCCGATGCTTACATAGGCTGCCGAACAGGCAACATGACTATCACTAGAGGAGATTCTATAAAAAAAATAATTATTTATCTGCCTGGAAAACCAAGCTTACCCATGGTGAAAATTCACAAGCACCCATGTACATACTGGGAGCAAAACATTCGTTCACCTCCGACACTAGTGGAAGCTCTTGAATTTAAGGATAAAACTAAAGACGATGTAATAAATAATTTTATGAGTCAGCCACCCACATCTAGAAATTTAAAATGCCAAATGTTGAAAATAGTCCTTGAAGACGAAGCTCAATAGGATCCTGTGACAGACTTTAAGGATCAACATATTCCCACAACCAATGTACGTAAGAGCATACCTATTGAGATTGAGCCAGGAAAGGTTCTGAATATTAATGGCAATTTGGATGATGACCAAAAGCAAAAGCTCATAAAAGTCCTTCGGAAGTATCAAGGGTCATTTTCTTGGGATTACCCAGAAATGAAGGGTTTATACCCTTAGCTATGCTCCCATCACATTTATACCGATAAGGAAATACGTCCCATTAGGCAACCTCAGCAAAGGCTAAACCCACACTTAAAAGATATTGTAAGAAAGGAGCTGAAAAAGCTATTAGATGTAAATTTCATTTATCCTATTTCAGACAACAAATGGGTCTCCCCTCTGGTAGCCGTCCCTAAAAAGAATGGAAAATGGAGAATCTACGTGGATTAAAAAGAATTGAATAAAGCAACACAGAAATACCACTTCCCCCTCCCCTTCATTGACCAAGTCCTGGACACATTGGCATGGAAACCGTTCTTTTCCTTCCTCGATGGGTTCAGTGGTTACAATCAAATCCATATAGCCCTTGAGGACTAGGATAAGACAACCTTTACCTGCCCATGGGGTAATTTTTCTTATAGAGTTTTACCATTTTGGTTATGTAATTCCCCAGCGACATTTCAGAGAGCCATAATCAACATTTTTTCTAACTTAATAAATGAGGGGCTTGAAATCTATATGGATGAATTCACACCATATGGGGACGATTTTGACCAAGCTTTAGAAACGTTAGAAAAGGTGTTGGAACGATTTATTTCTACTAGGTTATGTCTAAGAAATAAAAAATGTCACATGATGATGACTGAGGGAGTGATCCTAGGTCACTACATTTTTGCAGTTGGAATACAAGTAGATTTGGCTAAGATAGAGGTAATCCTTCTATTAGCTACACCCTGTACACGGACAGAGGTATGTAGTTTTTTGGGATATGTACGATATTATCGCAGATTTATAAATAATTTCTCACAAATAGCCACACCTTTGTATGCATTAACTGGAAATGTTGAATTCCATTGGACTGATAAATGTGACACCACTTTTACATATTTGAAGAAACTGGTCTCGACAGCACCAATTCTACGAGGGCCTAACTGGAAACTGCCTTTTCACATCTCTTCAGATGCATCTAACACAACAATAGGGGTAGTCCTTGGCCAAGAAGAAGACTGAAAACCTTATTCCATTTATTATCATCCAACAACAGTGAGCTAAGTGGCATACTGGGAGCAAAACATTCGTTCACCTCCGACACTAGTGGAAGCTCTTGAATTTAAGGATAAAACTAAAGACGATGTAATAAATAATTTTATGAGTCAGCCACCCACATCTAGAAATTTAAAATGCCAAATGTTGAAAATAGTCCTTGAAGACAAAGCTCAAGAGGATCCTGTGACAGAATTTAAGGATCAACATATTCCCACAACCAATGTACGTAAGAGCATACCTATTGAGATTGAGCCAGGAAAGGTTCTGAATATTAATGGCAATTTGGATGATGACCAAAAACAAAAGCTCATAAAAGTCCTTCGGAAGTATCAAGGGTCATTTTCTTGGGATTACCCAGACATGAAGGGTTTATACCCTTAGCTATGCTCCCATCACATTTATACCGATAAGGAAATACGTCCCATTAGACAACCTCAGCAAAGGCTAAACCCGCACTTAAAAGAGATTGTAAGAAAGGAGCTGAAAAAGCTATTAGATGTAAATTTCATTTATCCTATTTCAGACAACAAATGGGTCTCCCCTCTGGTAGCCGTCCCTAAAAAGAATAGGAAATGGAGAATCTACGTGGATTACAAAGAATTGAATAAAGCAACACAGAAATACCACTTCCCCCTCCCCTTCATTGACCAAGTCCTGGACACATTGGCATGGAAACCGTTCTTTTCCTTCCTCGATGGGTTCAGTGGTTACAATCAAATCCATATAGCCCTTGAGGACTAGGATAAGACAACCTTTACCTGCCCATGGGGTACTTTTTCTTATAGAGTTTTACCATTTTGGTTATGTAATTCCCCAGCGACATTTCAAAGAGCCATAATCAACATTTTTTCTAACTTAATAAATGAGGGGCTTGAAATCTATATGGATGAATTCACACCATATGGGGACGATTTTGACCAAGCTTTAGAAACGCTAGAAAAGGTGTTGGAACGATGTATTTCTACTAGGTTATGTCTAAGAAATGAAAAATGTCACATGATGATGACCGAGGGTGTGATCTTAGGTCACTACATTTTTGCAGTTGGAATACAAGTAGATTTGGCTAAGATAGAGGTAATCCTTCTATTAGCTACACCCTGTACACAGACAGAGGTATGTAGTTTTTTGGGATATGTACGATATTATCGCAGATTTATAAATAATTTCTCACAAATAGCCACACCTTTGTATGCATTAACTGGAAATGTTGAATTCCATTGGACTGATAAATGTGACACCACTTTTACAGATTTGAAGAAACTGGTCTCGACAACACCAATTCTACGAGGGCCTAACTGGAAACTGCCTTTTCACATCTCTTCAGATGCATCTAACACAACAATAGGGGTAGTCCTTGGCCAAGAAGAAGACTGAAAACCTTATTCCTTTATTATCATCCAACAACAGCGAGCTAAGTGGCATGAAAACCTTATCAAGAAGAAGGTATTTCAAAAAGGATATTGGGCACTCCTCTATGACTCCAGATTCCAAGATTTTCCAGGAAAACTACAAACAAGGTGGCTCGGTCCATACGAGATCTAGGAAGTACACAAAAATGGCACACTCACCTTGACCACCATAGATGGGTCTAGTTCAAAATTTAGAGTCAACGGGCATAGAGTACGCCTCTATCACAAACCTCTCACGAAAGAATTTTTTTCCAACAGGTACGAAACGACCCCACCATCCAAGTTGTGGCACAAGGGGGTGATAACCCCACAAACTCAAGTACATGAGAAGTTTTCTACCATCATTTATAAATAATGTATATAAGTTCCTTACCTTGTTGTACATTATTCATACTCAAAATTTTTCTCCTCTCATCCTCTTGTGAGTTGCATTTTTATTTTTCTCGATGTTGAATCCTCGAACGACTGTTGTTCAATTGTTGAATGGCTGCTGTTCAACCGGATTGAACAATCGTGTTTTTTCATTTTTATTTTTCTCGCTGTTCAATACCTGAATGGCTACTATTAAATCCAATTGAACAACTGCTGTTCAATTGGATTGAACAGCCGTGAGTTGCATTTTTTTCTCTCGCTGTTCAATCCTTGAACAGTTGTTGTTCAATCGTCGAACGACTGCTATTCAATCGGATTGAACAACTATGTTTTTGCATTTTTATTTTTCTCACTATTCAATCCTTGAATGGATGCTGTTAAATTGTCGAACGACTGCTGTTAAATCGATTAAACATCTGTGTTTTTAATTTTCTCACTGTTCAATCCCTGAACGATTGCTGTTCAATCCAATTGAACAATTGCTATTCAATCTGGTCAAACAACCGTGAGTTTCATTTTTTTTCTCGCTGTTCAATACTTGAACGACTAGTTTTCAATCCTCGAACGACTGTTGTTCGACCAGATTGAAAAGCCATATTTTGCGTTTTTATTTCTCCTTTCTGTTCAAACTCTCCGAACGGCTGCTGGTCAATCCTATTGAATAGCTACTGTTCAAATTGAACAACCTTGTTTTTACATCCTATTATTCCCCTTTTCCAAAACCCTTTCCCTAATCTACACCCGAGCTATAAAAGGCATCTCTGAGTAGGGAATGGTAGTTTAAGAAGAGAGGGAAATAGTAAAATTACCAATATGGTGATTCCTTGGCACTATATTCCTTAAACAGGAAGCTGACATTGTACATACATGAAATGAAAGGCTAAGTCCTCCCTAGTTCAAATATATTATCATAAAATACATGACCTTATGATGGTATATCTTTCTACACTATTGGAGTAGTATTTTCCTCCAATATGAAGAAATGGGAATAAGGGGTATTAATTGTATTGGAATTATTTTACTTCTATCACCATCCCTAACTCTTAAGTAGTTAATGAGCCTCCCTTCATGTATAGAGAGCAAGTATTATGCATTCATGCAAATTTTCAAGAGAGGATAGGGGGTCTCATCACGAGCCAACCTACCATGATCATAGGGATTTAACAAGTGACATGCCCACAATGGCCACCACACCAGGGTAATGACCTTCTCATCTGCTTGAAGGAAAGGAGGTCTCATCATGAGCCAGCCTGATCACTCTATTACAATCCTAGTGAATGGCACTGTGACTATCTGGCTACCACACCAGCACAGTGACCTCCTTATAAATCAAAATGTTATGATTCAAAAATAAGTACTGTGCTTACATGAAAATTTTCAAGAGAGGATAGGGGGTCTCATCACGAGCCAGCCTACCATGTTCATAAGAGCTTAGCAAGTGACATGCCCACAATGACCACCACACTAGGGTAATGACCTTCTCATCTGTTTGAAGGACAGGAGGTCTCATCACAAGCCAGCCTGATCAGTTTGCTAGAACTCTGGTGAGTGGCACTATGGTTAGCTGGCTATCATACCAGCATGGTGATCTCTCCACAAAATTGGCAGAATAACTATTTTTACATAAGGATCCCGGCTCATTATTTTGGGTTAAAATAACAACCCTGTTGAGGCTATGAATGCCTGCTGGTAGAAGTGGCTCTGCTTATGGTATGAAAGTAAGTTTCATCAATAACCAATTACTCTTATATATAATTTATCTTCCATTCTTCTTCCATAAGATATTACTAGAATTAGTGATAATTATAATCTACCACATGAATAAATAATAGAGATATGCTTACATATTTGAACCCTGGGATGACAACACCAATCATTACTTGTCTCAGTCTTGCTTCTGTCATAGCTTTTCATTGAAGAAGGGCATCATATCATAATAATAGTTATACTGTTCCCTCTCCCTTTCCGGTCACTTTTTCACAAGATGCAATTATGGCAAAAATTCCAAATCCAACCTTTACACTGCGTATGCTCATAATTACTCAACCCCCTAAAACTTGAAAGCCATGACCTTCTCCTTCATGTACAGGTCATTATTATCAAATCCTGAATTTCCCCTGTTTGCATTCATGATTGGCCAAATCCCTCTTGTACTTGAGGACATGGGCGCCCTTACTTCGATGGAGGGGGTGTAATTAGTCTTAAATTGGAAAGCATGCAAAATTTATGCACAAATCTCGTTAGATACATCGATAAGACCAGAGGAACATTGCAATTAAGGGATGAAGTTACCTGCGCAGAACTGTAATCTCTCTTTCGCCTGCATACAACATTCATTCGAAGCAACAAAGATGAGAGAGAATATAATCAAAGGAAGAGGCCCAGGAAAACATACCAGCTATGGGAGGAAATTCCCTTCAGAACAAGCCTGCAAACTTTCTAATTTCAGATGCAGCTAGTGCCATCCTCAAGCAAGCTGGTTGAATGACATATGTACATCGATTACAAGGATTTGATACAGAAATTGTAATTGAGTTTCTGCAAAATCTACTAGAAGGTCAAACCAGAAACAAGGGTCGAATTATACCAGTCACAGAGGAAATTGTTGCTGGAGTCTCAGGAATACCAGTAGAAGGAGAAAGATGGACAGAGAGACATCTCTTCCTACGAGAGGCAGTAGCAACATATCAGGATTCAGAGGAGCCATTGGAGCAAAAAGGGAGAGGCATTAACCCTACCTCTCTACACCAACCATGACAGGAACTAATGGCATTCATCCAAAGGTTCATTACATGTGATGGACGTCAAGACGTGGTAAAAACTCGTCAACTTAAAATTTTAGCTGTACTTAAGCAAAAGATTTCATTTAACTTGCTTGCTTTCTTAAATTCTATATTGCATGACAATGTTGTTCGATTAAGAAGAGCCAAAAATCCCCAAGTAGTAGTTAGTCATCACGGGCTAATTAAATTAGTCATCATACATGATTTGGATAAGCAGTAGATATCCTGGGACAATTTTGTTAATCCTGCTGCACAGGTACTTGAAACAAACCCTGGCGAAATTGAAATTTAGCTTCCCAGTGTAAACATACCTAGAAGAAAAAGGAACCAAACTATAACCTCAAAACCAAGCAAGAGAAAATGGTCCAAAACACTTCAAGGAACCTCAGACCCCATAGAGGAGGCAGGACCATCCCTTCCTCTACCCTCAAGCCCTCAAAACGCACCCTTGCAAGACTTCGAGGAAGAAATGTCTCGAGTCCTAGAGAAAATGAGGACAGACTACGAATCTAGAAACCTATCAGAAGCAAAAGAGCAAGAGGAACCCATAGATAAGTCTGCCACTGCCAGCAGTTTTGGCCACATTGAAGTCCTACCCTACTAAGAGGAATCACAGGATGGTGGGGCTCTATCCCCTCTTGAGAATTATGAGGTGAATAATGAAGGGCAGTCAGAGGGGAGAACAGAATCATAAAACCAGTCAGGTGACACTATCCCTGTGGAGCAAAACATAAACATAGAAACAGTCCCTTTGACACTGGGAGGTAGCACTGCCCCACCCTGTCGGAACCCTCATACAGAAGTAAAATCTGAAGATCAAATAAGAAACACCATCACAGACAAACCTGAGGTTGGAAACACCATTCCTGAAAATGGGAATACTGCTACTCCACCACCTGCTGAAATCAGGTCAGGTGAGAATTCAGCTGAAAATAATATTAAGAAACTGAGCAGGGCCTGCAGAAGATTAAATAAAATGGTGAAATGTCTAAGAAAACAACTGAAGGAGGAAAGAAGGGTTTGAAAGCCATAGAAGGAAACCACCACCGCAGGAACTTAAACAGAATTAGTCACCAACTTGATAAACACTGTTGAAGCCGAGATGCAGACTGACTTAGCTGTCATCGTTGAAGCTGAGATACAAACCGACTTGGTAGCTACTACAAAGGCTGAGGTGCAGACCAACTTAACCAATACTGCTGAGATTGGGATACATATTAACCAAGCAGGTACTACTAAGGCCGAAATTGAGACAAAACTAGCAAACACCATTGAAGCTTCTACACAAACTTAGCAGAAAACTACAGAAGAGAAGGAGACCCAAACAAAGGAAGCCCCTCCCTATGCCCACTTGGTAGAGAAAGCTATTAATCAAAAATTACACAATGAATTGGTGCAAACACAACATGAGCTAGCACAATGTAGGAAGGAGGTGGTGCCAGCACTAAAGAAATTCATAGACCTCTATTCCACAGAAGACGAGACATTTTCCCAGCTTAGAGGGAAACATGCAAAGGTAAAAAGGGCACAAGACTAGGTGGAGCAAGCCAAGAAACAAATCACTACAATTTTTTCTTTGTATAATGATGCACTATCATGCAGGGCACCGGCCACCAACTATGCCATGTTCTTAACAGAACGATATTTATTGATGAAAGTCAAGGCCGTCAAGGCCGGAAATTCCACAACTTTCAGAACCATAGAAGAGTTTTTCCACTGCTGTAATGATCAAGATGAATAGGTACAATACCTTCTATGTGAACTTTACATGCACAATTTATTTCTAGAAGAGGACACGGACAACAATCATAGCCCCTTTATAGGAGATGTTAAGCTCCAAGCCTTCCTCTCATTCACCAAGAACTAGATTAAGTGGGACAAGGCCTATAACATCTTCCAAAAGAGAGAACATGGCCTAGACTTGTGGGTTAGAGGAGAACCTACAAAACCCCTACAACTGTTTATCTAGCACAAGAAATTCATGCGAAGGCAAGGCGTAAGGACTAGGCTGGGGCCCATCCATAAAGACATTATAGAAAATGGACATGAATACTTTGAAGACATTCGGGAAGCAACCTTGGTAGCAACTAAACAAAGATGGATGGCCTCCAAGAACAATGTGAAGAATAGGGAGCCATTTGGATATAGGAATTTCAAGGCTGCTACCTCCAGATTCCTCTCATACAGTATCCTGGTCTTTAGCATGGGTCCTGCATGGTTAGGATGTAGATATAGAAGCCCTCTTCTTTTTTATTCTCCTGAGGACTATAATCATAATTATGAGTTACCAAAAGGGCATGCAAGTGCTGCCTTTGCAATAATAAGACAAAAACAGGGTTTCAAAGCATACAAGGAAAAGGTCTACCCTGCCTACTCCTTAACGCAGTTGCATCTCAACCATCTGTTTGCATGATGACATGAAATTAGGTAAGCAGGGGAGTATATGTTGGGCTGGGTATGTTTTCACCCTATAATTACTTCAAATTATGACACAGTATTAGGAATTCTTCCTCATTTTGACAATAAAGAAAGAAAATATGTATGAAAATCAGAGCAATTGGGCTAACGACAAAAATGAACGTTTCTATAACAGAAATTTGACTTATTGTATCTCCGTATGCAGGAAGGCAGAGGAGCTGGGCGAATGACAAATGGAAGACAACCGACAGACACGAATGTATGGAATCCCAGTAACTCCTAGGAGCCAGCAGAAGGCAGAAAGACGGATTCAAGCTCGAAGACTTAAATGACAGCCACATGCAGCAGATTGTCGTTCGGAGAATACTATCTCATTGCATGAAAATGCCTTTAAAAGGGTCAGGGACGAACTAGATAGGGAGTCGAATAAGAATTTTCCTTCTTTAATCAATGCATCAGGACAAAGTTGTCAAATTGGATTCCTGCATTATCCTTTGAGTTAATAAAGAGTTTTGATGTTTTGAATAATTATCTTTTGAGGTTTTCATCGCGTTAAAGCTTTTAGTGGTCTGGGCCCAACCCATGGGAGTTTCCTTGCCAATTTCTGTGCTATGCGTTAGTTACAGAATCAATGTCCAGTTATTTGATGCGGTTGTAAAATACTTTTCTACTCAACAAAGTTACAGTTTTTCTTCCTTTGGAATAGTTTAGCATTTGTGCTTCTTGATTTAGAGTAATTGCATTCACATCTTCTGGTTTATAATTGTGCTTCACCGATGTTAGATGTTTCCATTTTCTTCCAATGCCCTTGTAATCGATTTAAAAATCGTAGAATAATTACTATTTGATGTTACTTGTCTTTGCGGATTAAATTGTTCTTTCAGCACAGTAAGGCGTCCAATTGTTGATTAATTTCAATTAGTTAGTTTACAAAGAGAATTCCATTGCAATTATATAAGTAATTGCTGTTCCATTCATTTAGATTGTTGTTCAACTCATTAAGAATGCTGTTCAATTCATTTAGATTTCTATTCAGTTCATTAGATTGTTGTTCAAACCATCATTCTGCTATCCAATCATAGGTTTCTCTTTTCTAAACTAGACAAAATAATTAGCTACAATCTACTGAGCCATTTCTCTTTGAGTTGATTGAATTCAGAATATTAGATAATCCATTTTCATAAGCAACATAGAGTAAATATCAGTTGATCTCACTTGCATATATTGTGCTTACACTCTTGAAATAAGAAGAATTACCTTGGGTTGACAATTAAATGAGAAGCACTAAGGTTGCCTATAATAAGCCACCTTTGTGAGACCAACAAACACCTCAATGCTCTTAAGATGAGTTTGTTTATGTTTTAAGAGGTCAAGGGCATGTTGAAAACCAAATTTGTACAACTGGAAGGCACCTTTTTGAAACAAGGGAAAAATATGCAAATTGCATAGTTTTCCACATTTTCGTAGCGTTTCTAAGGCTTGAAGCCAGGAAAACACTACGAAAATTTCTGTAGCTTTCTTTTGGCTTCTAAAACCACTTTTGGCAGCTTTCAAGGAGAGGAAATGGTAGTGATGATGTGTTAGGTTATGATGAACACCATGCAAGAGAAAAGAAGCATAAATTTTAATTGCAAAGGTCATTTTTTGGATGCTACAAAAGTACACTACGAAACTGCCATGCTTTCGTAGCGAGCTGTTTTGAAGATTTATGAGCAGGTTTAAGAGAATTTTTGGACAGGTGGACATATTTAGTAGGTCAAGGGACCTTGCTAGCAATCATCCATGACTTGAAGACCATGAAAGGGAGACAAATTATCAGTTGAAGATTTCGTTGAAGATAGGCCTCTGTTTTCCTAAAAAATAGGGTTTCTTTCCATATGTTGAGGAGGGTATTTAAGATGTCAAGTAGTGATGAGTTCTATCAAAGCCTATTCGAACATGTGAAGCATTGGTTTTCAGATATGTAATTGTTTTAAGAGATAAGGTAGTTGATGTAATAAGTAGCAGTTTGAGTCCTATTAGGAAAAGGATTGTTTTATAGTGTAGCTTTCATTTTCTCATTAAAGCACATGTTTTCCTATTATGCAAGGTGTCATAGGAAGAGTTCGATGAATCTAGCCAAGGGGAAAATCATCTCTGATGTAACAAGGTCTATTAAAGGTCAGATATTCAAAATTATAAAGGGTTAGAGATTTTTTGCACTACTGTAACTTTATGTAATTTGACTGATATCAGTAATACAAAGGAATTTTTCTTGACAGACATGAGATTATCATGGAGTTTTTAGTGCTTTTCTGATCTATATTTTTATGTGTACCACTTGCAGTGGATTTCATCCTTATTACTCAGAATTTATATGTGTATGCTCTGACTTAATTTATTGATGAAATGGCTGTGTTGTTTTATGTTCCATGCGTGATTTACCTTTGCTAAAAACTCTTACCTTCCTCAGCTTCCATGTCAAGAGACCTTACCACTGAAACTACTGATTTGTTGACTCCATAAGCCCAATGGTTGCAGAATTGTACTATTTTCAACCTACAAACATCACAATCAAGTTACTTTCCAAATAGAGTTAGCCATATAATTTCATCATTATCAAATATCATTAACCCCTTTGGGAGAGCCCTCTCAGACTGAAGAGGCTAAGCTTCAGTCACAAGCTGGTTTGAAATAGTTACATAGAGTTGTCTAATTAGCATCCAATTAAGTGCAATTTTGTGATAACACTATGATTTTTTTCTCGGTATTACGATGAAATGGACGACACAGATACTTCTATATTCAAGCATGAAATCAAGATTTATGACAATGCCAAGCCTGTCTGGAAAATAATCTGACCTGTCCACCCTGCCAAAGTAGCAACTATCAAGAAAAAAGTTGAAAAAACCTTACATGTTGGTTTCATCTATCCCGTTCCTTTACTAAATGGGTATCCAATTCGGTTTCCGTAGATAAAAAACAAGGCACCATCTGAGTATGTGTTGATTATCATGATTTGAACGCCGATTTTCCAAAAGACAATTATCCTACTATGTTCATAGATCAAATTCTCGACGATTGCACCAGATGCGAAACTTTCTCCTTTATGGATGGATTTTTGGGATATAACCTGATAGCGATTAAAAATGATGACCAACATAAAATCTCCTTCGATTGTCCTTGGGGCACATTTGAATATCATAAACTCCCATTCATTCTGAAGAATGCGGGAGAAACTTTTCAAAGGACGATGGACTATACATTTCATGATATCAAACACATTGTGAAAGATTACTTGGATGACCTTCCGGCTCACTCCAAGAAATGAGTCCATCACCTTACGCATATTAAAGAAATATTTTCTCGGTGTAGGTTCTACAACATACATATGAATCCACAGAAGTTTGTATTTTTTTTTTGAGTCTGGATGTCTTCTTGGTTTCATTATCTCCAAGTAGGGGATTAGGGTTGATCCCAATAAGGTTAAGCTAATTTTTGAATTACCTGCGCCACAATCCATTCTGCAAATCCAACATTTGCAACGATAGACAAACTTCTTATGTCGTTTCATTGTAAACTATGCCGAGATGATGAAAGGCTTCATGCGTTTACTCAAGAAAGGGGTACCATATCTGTGGGATGATCAAGCTCAACTGTCGTTTGACGCCCTAAAATGGGCACTTGTTTCCACCCCACTTCTTAGTGCCCCCAACTATTCACGTGACTTTATCCTCTACCTTACAGCCTCACCATCCTTGCTAGGCAAGGTTTTGGTTCAAGTTCACGATGAAGATAATGAGCATGTGATTTATTATTTGTCCAAAGGTATCATTGGACCTTAATTATGATATTCAAATGTGGAGAAACTATATCTCGCATTGGTCTTTGCTGTCCCCTGCCTCCGACACTATATATTGCTATGGAAGACTACCATAATTGCTTTGGAGAATCCCATGCGACACATCTTGTCTCATAAGATCATTGGAGGAAATTATTCCCAATGGATTGTAATCCTCCAACAGTTTGATTTGGTTTTCACTGCTGCCAAAGCAAAGAAATATCTAGTCTTCACTGAATTATTGTTAGACCTTCCCAGAATTGACCTAGAAGAAGTAGCTCATGATCCATTTCTTGATGAATCTGTCTATCTGGTCGATTATTTAGATCCTTGATAAGGGGAAATTATGGTCTACCTCCAAACTCAATGGTTCTGCAAAAATATCACGTTAGATGAATGTCATCGCATTCGTCACCAAGCGAAACACTATCTCGTGCTGAACGATACTCTATATCGTCATGGTGTCGATGCAGTTCTTTGACGTTGTCTCACTCTTAACAAGGTTGAAAACATTTTAAATGAATGCCACGCTGGGGCGTGCGGTGGTCATCTTTCTGGCATAGCTACTGCCCAAAAAATCTTGCGTGCAGGATACTATTGGCCCACTTTGTTTAAGGACTATGTCACAACAGTCCAAAAGTGCCATCCGTGCCAGATTTTTTCGACGAAAATGCGTGCCTATATTTCCCCTCTTCATCTAGTTAACTCTGTTGGTCCTTTCGCTAAATGGGGAATAGATTTCGTCACATAAAATCCCACTTATGCTAATGGAAACAACTACATCATAGTTGCAGTCGACTACTTCACAAAATGGGCCGAAGCCATTCCCATTTTTCAGGTTGATGGAGAAACCACCGCTCTCTTCCTATTCAATCAAGTCATCTGCCGTTTCGGTGTACCTCTTTTGATTGTCATATATTATGGTTCACAATTTCATAACCAAATGATGACGGAATTAACTTCCATGTTAGGTTTTCGACAAGATCAATCTTCGTCCTACTATCCGCAAGCTAATGGTCAAGTCAAAGCAGTAAATGGCGTCCTCAAGACCAAGATTCGTCAGTTAGTTGGCAATCATAAAACCACATGGCATTGGAAACTACACTCCGCGTTATGGGCATATAGAACGTAAGTGAAGACTGCTACAGGCTTCATGCCATTCTAACTAGCATATGGCCTGGAAGCAGTTCTTCCAATTGAGTGTGAGATTCCATCACTTAAGCTAGCCGTTTAACTCCTACCCGATACCACCACTGAAGAAGAGCGCTTTCTCTTTCTCGATCAATTGGACAAAACTCATCGAGATGCCACATTGGCACTCAAAGCTCACAAGCGCCGAGTAAAATCTCAATACGACAAATCTATCAAGCCTCGTTCTTTCCAAGAAGGTGATCTCATTCTACTTTACGATCAAAGACATGACCTCTTGGGGGCAGGAACACTTCAACCATTATGGCTTGGTCCATATGTTGTCATGAAAGTCATTTCGAAAGGAGCTTACAAAATTCAAGACTGTAATGGGATTTCACTCATTGAACCTTGCAATGGGCTCTATCTGAAGAAGTATTTCACTTAGTATCCCACTGGGCATATGTTTTATGTATATAAGTTTTGTTGTTTTTTGGTGTGTTTCGATATTTTTGGTTTTTGAGTGTTTTTTCTCATATAGGCTCTCTTATTTTACACAAATGTATTCATCATCCTTGCCACACGTTGGAGCGGATGGTTCGAGTCATCATACATGGCACATTGCATCAGCTGCTTGGGTCCTCTATACACCTAAGTATAAAATAATTGGTTCTAGGGGAATATTTCTTGGCGATTCCACCAACAATATTGTTGAGTACATGTTGGTGATACAACTCCTCATGGAAGCTGCATCTCGCGACATCTCCAGTCTGGTTTTCAGGTTATATTACCAGCTATTCGTTATGCATTTGAACAACTTTTATCTTATCCATCATCTAGTCTTATTACGTTATTAATTAAGGGTATGAATTCTGGAACGTCAATTTCAATTCATTAATTTTGAGCACATTTCTAGAGAGTATAATACATTAGCTGATTCATTGGAAAATTATGTGTTATATTGGCATTTGTCGCATTTATTATAGAAAGAGTCATACATGAGTGTATATTTTCCATCATAAAAAATACAAGATCAAAATTGCCAAAATATGTATATGTATATATATATGTTGTGTCCAGTCAAGTTACATCAAAAAAATCTTCAAAACTTGGGTGTTTTACAAAAATTGGCTCTGCTAGGCCTCGATCTGACATCTATACATTTATCATCTAATCCTCCTAATCCTGCTGCTCATGGTAGCAGATAACTGCTCTAGATAACCTCCTCAGAGGCACCAAGAACCTATCCAAAACACCCATAGTGTGTCGCTGCAGGTGAATGGGGATCTCCCTCATGGGAAGAGGCGACACACCCATGTTCAATCCTTCAAGGTTCCTGGCAACCTCATGCAAATTGCATGCATCATCAACCTCTTCGGAGGCTGCTGTGGCCTCTGCTGCTACTATAGCCCAAGGTAGCTGCATTCCTCATCGTGCATAGCGAGGGGCTCTGACTGGAAGGATGTGTGCCACATCTGTATCAATAAATAAGCTTCATGTCAAAATATTTTTCACCCATTAAAAAAAATGCATAAAAATTCAAAAGACAAAACTGCTTAGAGAAACTAATTATTTTCCTTCTTACCATGTGGGCCCCATTGAGTGCCTGGTGGCAATATCATCTCTGGATCTCCTGTGTAGTTCATCCTTGCATAGGGATAATATTTGATCATCAGGATCTGGCTATTCAGCCACTTGAAGAATGCATCATCAAAGAAATGGTGGACTGGGCCCTCTCCAGTCTATGGCATCAAAGTGGACCAACGACCCTGTCTGGGCTCTCGTGGTCCCATAACATCCATGGTCATCCTCGACCTTATGATGGGCACTCGCTCTAGTATAAAGGAAACTATTAGTGTACCAAACCCAAACTCTCGTTGGGACCGGGTCTTACACACTTTCAGCTCTTCTCGAACCCAACAGACAACACCTTCACACTAGTCAAAAATCAACGACTGTATACAATCCAACGCCAGTAATACCTGGACCTTGGCGGCCACGTGCTGACTCTTGGCCCTCGCCAAGTGAACGATCATCCATAAAAGCGACCTCATTGGTCTTGAGGCCATCCATGCTATAGGAATCTGGTTGCTTATCGGCGCAATATTGTTCATGCAGTGAGCTTGGATGAATCCCATAGTAGTGTGCGGATAAGCTCTCAAAACTATCAGATTGGGCTTGGGTCCTCTACATGAAAATATGGTCATAAAGTATATGTCGTCCTTCTCAATTGAGAGTTCATGACGCTCGATGTGAAATACATGCTACTGATCATCCCACTGCTGTATTATCTAGCTCAGAAGGTCTTCCTACCCCCTCATCATCTCTAATCTGGCATACTTCAGTAACCCACATCTTCAGAGAACAAGAAAAGTAGCCGGATTGGTGGCCATTTCGCATTATTCTTGTTCGTGCTCTCTCTCAAGCCAAATAATCATGGTAACAACTTCACACCTACACAAATTAAGTTTCCAGTGGATCAGTTTCAGGTAGAAACACTTCAAGATTGAGAAAACCATGTTTGATTTTTATTTGGGACAACTAACACGGGCCCTAGTGCAGAACAAGGCATGCTAACGCACTATCCCTTAACGGGCAGTGTGTGTAACGTGACCCGAGCACTAGGCACCCACGCTACCCGCCTAAATTATTTAGGGCTTTCTCAAAATCCATTCTTTAGCCATTAAAAACAGTAAAAATGCCAATGGAAAGCAATATTAAAGCTCAAGATTTGAAAATCATTTCTCGGATCGCCCATAATCGACAGTAGAAGTTTCACCTCTTTTTTCGCTCCAAAGCTCTTTCATAGCACTCAAACATTGAAAATGAAGGCCTGTTGCCTTCTTATAGACATTCTGGAGGTATGACTCACTCAGCTAGTTTGTTAAAATTGGTAAATTTTTGCTAGTTTTTTGTAGCAACTATTGGTTTTTCAAAGTCACTGATGCTCTAATGAGTTGTTAGTATTCATGTGCAGATTTGACCGTGTTCGACTTGGATCGAGCCTTCTTTTTAGATACCTTTTCTAGCTCGTAAAACTGAAAAAACCCCGAGTTTCCTTCATCAAGATCATTAAACTACCACGATGAAGAACTATGAGCCATTCTTTTCCATATTTTTCTAGCTCGTTAAAAAACCGAAAAAGTCACCGAGTTTTTCTCTGTCGAACTCGTTAAAATTTCATGGAGAGGATTGATTTTTTCTTCATCTGAATCATTAAAAATTCATGAACAATATTGAGTTTACTTCATCTCCTTGTACTCATAACAAAATGAGGCAGATTTCCATTGAACATAGGTTTATCACTTTATCCGGATTCAATGGACTAACTTACGGAAAAGGAACTATGTCGGGCATACTATTCTCCCTTTGTCGTGCTCGGTTATCAAACATGACAAAGGTACCCCCATGGAGTTGTCTTTTATGATTTTTTTGAGACTCCCTAAATATGAAAAGATCACCAATTTTTCCCATCTGTATTCGTTAAAATTAATTAGATGGGGAAAAATTTGGACAAAGTGCATACTTATTCTATTATGATTTGAAATTCAATTTGGCAGCAAAAACCTTGAACATGGAACTTCCTAGAAAATTCACTTGAAATTAGCCAAAAACTACCATTCTATGAGTTTAGCCTTCGTAAGTTGATGCCCTTACATTTGTGAATCCTGACACTCTTTGGTGTTCATAAGCCTAAGCTGCTTGGTACCCTATTACTGTGCCTTCTATTGTTCAAGAAGATCTCGCTACTATATCAACCAAGCCATCATATGGCAGAAACCATTTTTCGTCCTCAGTTACTACCATTTTCTCTTGACTATTTTCAAAACAAAGTCATCTTTTCCTGTTTTGTGTTGACTGATGTAGGATGCCTCATTGCCTACCTTTTGAAAGATCTCTTCCTATCGACTTCAACATCTTATCTAGGAAGTTGATCCAGAAACATATTAGCACCCTAGAACTTGGAGACCTCAGTGGAAGGTTACCTTGTGTTTCATGGGGGTTCTCATCATTGGCTCCCAATCGAAAGATTCTACAAATGTTCTACATCAACACCACTTATTCACACTAGCTATATTGTATTGTGCATCTTGGGGATCATCATCCTTATCGGTGGCCACCCTCGTGTCTGTTAACAGTTTTCATCATCGACTGTTAATCAGACGATTTCCCGCATGTTCGACTACAAATAATTCATTCACATGCATGGAAATATGTAGTTTAGTGAAGCGGCGACTAAGACCTTGGGCTGAGGCTTACATCATTTCAACTATGTTTCGTCTCCCAAGCTGTGATATTGTTTTCAAAGATAGATTATCAGATTGAACCTATCATAATACAAGCTTCCACATTATGCTTATCAGTGGACACACTGTTCATATCTCTTTCTAGAGAAATCATTTTGCTACAACTAATGAGCATGGGAATGCCCGACTCAAGACAGATACTTATATTTCTCACATATGTTGTTGTTTCAGGTTTTCCTCAGTCCTCAAACTCCTCTCGCTCTACTACATATATTATAAAGTATTTCGACCATCATCTTCGACTCTGACCTCAGACTTTAGGGGGAATTTGTTATAGGACAATGACCTCCTCATCAGCTCAGAGGAGAAGGAAACATGGAAGGAAGAAAATGACCCAGGCATAGACCCATTTTTCCAAGGTAACACACCCTAGATACAACCAAGTTGAGTTATAACGCATCCCAGACTTTCAAAGGGAGCGTTAGTACCTAGTTTAACGCACCGTATTGCCTAAGGGGTAGTGTTACTAGTTTTTTCATGAAGAAAAGGGACAAATCCCACGGAAACTTACTGATATTTCCTGATTTTTCTCAAAAGGAGTGAGTCCAAAAGAAATAACCTATGGTGCAGGCCTCTTATTAGACATTGCTAAACATAACTGAGCATTTGTAGAGGGAAAAAGAAAGGAAAGGTAAGGGAACATCACGATTTTTCCCCATTTAAACTGATTGAGAAGATTGGTAAGGTTTATCCTCCCCAATTCCTATAAATTTGAGGCTTGGGATCTTGGTCAGGGGTTAAATGTTGGATCGTGTGTAGAGTAGAGATTTATTTTTGAGTGCGAGGCTTAAGGATTGAAAAGGTTCATTGAGAACTCTTAGCCCAAGTATCATTACACTTGGAGATAGAGGGGAGAGCGATAGGAGTCAGAAGACTGAGGGAAGCTTGGTTCAACCAACGGTTGTAATATTCCTTCTTATATATTAATAGAACTATATCTATTTTGTCCATTTAATGTTTTAGTGTCACATTTATTGTTTATTTGTCTATGAAGCATGATATAAATGGCTTAGATTTTTATAGTTTAATGTTGATTATATGCTTGTTTAATTTCTAGTAAGTGATACAACTGTGAAGATTACATGTGTGCTTTGTTTGTTTGCAAGATCTAGACTTGGAGCTGGTGAGGAAGGAATTCAGTGACACATCTTAGCGCTTTCCAACGGATGTTCTGTCTACAAAGAGGTAATCCTTCAATATCTCACTTTGTCGATTATGCATTAGTATAAACATGTGCGAAATGTATTTGTCACTGTATAGCTAATTTGACTGTCTGCCTCGGGCACCGGGAAGCCTTGAGAGGGATTTACATCAGCTACCACCCATGCATTTTACCCCTAAGAAACTGACAAATTTACTATTTTTGGCGATAATATCTTGTCCAGTTGGCTTGACACGCGTACTACCTCAGGAGCACATGATACACAGCTAAATAATGTCATCATAATTTTCCTAATAAATATCTCCTTTTCCCATTAAATTTAATGTTTCTATCCATTCATCCTTCATCCATTTTATCATATTTACTTCTGAAAAACCTTTAGATAATGAAACACAAAGAGACCATTGTAAATTATATAGAAATCGTTCAACATATTCTTCTAGAGTCTCATTATCTTTTGCAGTCATATTAAAGATTTCATCTCTCAAGTCTCTAGTCCTACAGTAATCATGATATTTAGTGAGAAAGGATGTTTTCATTTGATCCCAAGAGTTAATATTTCCTCCACCGGTCCCCATAAACCATCGCAAAGCAGGTCCCTTTAATGTAGAGGGAATATTTCTTAGCTGTTGGGGATCGATGGTATAATCATATCCCTTACAAAGAACATCAAATTCGAATAGGAAAGCATCAAGATCTTCTAAGGTTAAACCATGGAAAGTAGTGATGCTCTACAAAGGAATATCTTTCATGGGGGCATTAGCAACTGGGTCACCGATAGGATACACCAACGTTGATGTTTGTCCCTGAGGCTGATTATGCGCCATCTGATCAAAGATGTGCCAATAACCTTCAGGAATCTCTTGGTTTGGAAAGTTGATTTGGGCAGGATTGGTAGATAGATTTGGAAGTGGTCTTACAACACTACCTTGATATGGTATGTCAGGTATCCTTTCTTCAACCAAGATCTTAGGAGATCTAGGTTCTGGTGACTGTAGATTTTCTCCTACAATACCACTAGTTTCTCCCTCTCCGTCTTGCAGATTGCACGAATTTCCCTCTCGTGAAGGGTCATAATGCAAATTTTCTGTAGCCTGAAAGCTCTGTTCATACCCTTTGGTTTTGCTATGGACCTCGGTGCGAGATGCAGATGGTTAACTTGCTGCTTAAGGGATTACAATAGAGATTTTTCTAGATGTGATATGAGGTCCTACTAATGCCTAATATTCTTCTTTTATTATGATTTCATCTATAAAGGTCGATCTTCCAAGGGTCATTGACCCCTTGGGTTTTGTGGATTTAGGAGGCAGATTTGGATCTATTTCTACTTTTTCTTCCTAGTCATTTATAAAAACATCTATTCTTCTATATGCATCTACTGGAAAGCAGGCTCTTGAGAAAGCATTTTACTGGCTGGTACATAAGTTCTTACCTCTCGTTTTCAATACCCATGTCCCCCGTAGCAATAAAATTCAATTCAAAAAAATAAATCAATCTTTAACACTCTCCCCGACAACGACACCAAAATTTTGGTGCAATAAGATGACTATGAAAATCAACCCTAATTCCTACATTAATTTTCAACCAAAGATTTGTCTGTTTGTTTCAAGAGTATTGGCACTGTCCGTGCATAGTGAAATCAAAGGCTATTTAGGAATAAATGGTTCTAAATCGTTGTAATAACTACTTTCTAATTCTCAAAGTTCAATCTGGAATAATTCAAAATCAAACCTTAAAGAAATTATAAACCATAAATCTTGATCTACTCTCAACTGATTTGTAAAGAAACTGAATCCAATTTATGAATTTCAAGAATCACACTTAAAGAATTAGTGCTTAACAATTATCTACTGAAAACGAGAGATTACAGGAAATGAACAACAATCTATTATTCAAACCTCTAATCAATAATAACAGTAAACAATCACTGGATATCTATGATAACATCATTTGAAAGGAACAACAATCAATTGTAGCGCTAGTCTGAGCAATTTATTAAAGAAAAATATGTAATCGTAAAAGCACCAACATCTTAATATTTATCTCAAACAACAAGGATAAACTACACAAACAAATTCTAACACTATACAACAATTGAAATGACAAGATACAACAATTAGCAATCACAGAGATAAAAGAAATGATTATGGTATAGTGAAGCAGCAAGTCTCCGAGCGACTGAGCCCAAATCCTCCAGAGGCTATAGCTGGGAATACTTAGACCAAGATTATAAATAAAACACTTTTTTTTTCATTAATCGCAGTAGCAAAAATATAACATCACCATAGTGAAAATACACTGTCTTAACACAAATAATGATGTCCAAATGAAAGTTACAATGCAGAAAATTAACCACTCTTCTATTTCACCTATCATCCTTATATAACCAAATGGTAAACTAATAGATGAGAGAGAATCCTTAGGATCAGGAGATCCTAAGGATTTCGCAACTAATAATCGAATTTTCACTATAAGATTAGCTGGATTCTCCTTATCTTCCGCTAGCCCATGCGATCAAGAAATGATCTTTTTCTTTCTTTGGGCGCTGTTGTTCCATCGTTTGAACAACAATTGTCCAATTCATATTTCTGTGCATAAGGCAAGAAAAAGTTAGTTTCTATTCTAAAATCATACAATTTGTTGGCAATTGATTTTATTCATCTTTCAGAACCTTTTCTTCTAGATTATTCCAAAGAACTAAGATAAATGAGTAAAATTAAATGATTAATTAAGCTAAAATGAGGATAAAAACATACAATTTCCATGAACCAATACCAATTTAAATAAATTTTCCCTCCAAAAAATATAATAAAATATTCCAAGCGGTTAGATCTAAATCTTAGTTATTAATATTTTATTATTCGTCATTATCGAGGATAACTCAATATTTTGTTATAAATAGAAGGGTTTTTCCATTCATTCTTTACTTTGATCCTTTCCATTATCTCACTTTGATCATTCTCATTGTTGTTACCATTTTATTTTTCTTCTTGAGCTCCCACTTGTGTTCAACGTACAATTTGGGTTTTCTGCACCATTGAGAGAGAAACTTTTGGAACTGAAGCATTGAGGACAACCAAGAACCCATCCCATTGAGGGGAATGGTAACATATATTTTTTCCCTTCATCAAGTGTAATAATATATGAAAAAATTATTTAAACCTTGTCTCGTATGTTGGATTCATGGAGAAATTACTATTTCCTTCCACTTTTTAATTGCTTTTATTGCATAGATATGTTTTTTTGCAACATTTTTTCTAACTATTCCTTTCATATCTAAACGGTTAAACAACCATTTCTATTGTTAGGATTTTTTGTCACACAAAACTAAAGTAGGCTCTTTTCGTACACTAGATTTAAGAATTTACGCTAATAAATGGAGACTCCACTCGGTTTTTAATTATAGATTTTCGTTAGCAAATGGAGACTCCAATATTGTAATTCAGATTCCCGCATGACAATTAACTTCAGCTACAAGGGTTTTTCTTGAGTTGTTTTTAAAATTTTATGCCCTAATTCAGTCAAAATTCTAACTTACGGATGTTTTTTGGTGTTTTCCATAGGTAATAGGTATCAGTCGTGCCAGAGAGAACAAATTTTCCGCAACTTGCTGTCCGAGAACCTAGGAAAAAAAACTTGCACTTTTCGGCACAAATAGTGCGATTTCCCCCTGAAATCACACTTTTCTATCCATAATCTACGATTTCACCTATCTATAGGCCAAAAATTGCGATTTGGAATATTTTTCTAAATTTTTTCTGCAACTTTTAGGGTTTTCCAAGGGCATTGTTTTGGGTTTTATGACCCCTGTTTCATCCCATATTAGGCCTGGATATGCTTAGTTTGTCTCCTTGAAGTAGAACCAAGCCCCCTAGGGTTTCAATACACTTCCACCTGTTTAGGAGGGGTTAAGCTAAGTAGGTAGTCTGAGATTTGCAATGTTTTCAGCCATTGTTTTAGCGTCTGATCCATGCTTTTTACAGAACCTTTCTGATAGGTTATTGTTACATCCAAAACTCTCTTGAGTTTTGTTTGGTATTTTCCTTAGGGTCTCTTACTTTGCCCTAGGTTTTTCACCTTTAACGTTATATATTGTAACAATTCCCCCCCTAGTTTATTGTTGTTTTCTACGTCATTTCCAGCAGTACAAAGTCCTTTGATCCCTATCCCTTCGAAATTAGATCTCTTGGCCATTTTAGTGTGTTTTTAGTCAATTTCGCCCACCTTTTAGTTCGGTTGTTTGGGAGCCCCCATTTGGGTTGAATTTATGCATGATTAGATGTTTATTTTACTGTAATTTCAGTTTTATTTACAATACTTCCACATTTTTTATTATTATTTAAATAACCATCTAGGTATAATTAAAATAAACACATGGCTTGCACACACTCACACCTAAAACGAAGAGCGCTTGGTTTACACTACCAAACCAAGACATAAACATTATAATTAATCAATTTGCCTCACATATCCTTTTTTTATCACTCTTTAACCTTTTGGTGTCATCTGTTACTTACCATCATTAAGCCTCTAAGGAATTTATTGCAGAGACTCCAAGGCCTTCACCCTTAGTTTCCATTAGGAGTCCTACTCCACCTCGTAGGGTCCAAGTTAGTCCTCCTCCAAGTCCCCATATCGACTCTGATTCTGGTTCACCGGGTCCTTCCTCTGATTATGACTTTGGTTCTCGTCACCCTCATACCGTCACCATGTCAGGTGCAAATGTAGGTGCAAGTCCTCAAGTCGGGGGTGGATCTCGCCCTAATGTTGGAGCCACTACTAGTGGAACTGCTACTGGAACTATCCTGAATACTCCTTTAATACCTTTTATGGTAGGTTTAAGCCTTCTCGAGTCTAGCCAGTTAATCAATGACTCCATACTCCACGATGTAGGTTGGCTAGGTATGCCAACTAAGATTCCTTTCGACATTCCTAAGTTTTAAGGAAACAATAGACGGTACCTGACCAATGATGTCAACTCCTTTCATATGTGGTGTATGTCTAATTTCATTACCGATGACTCCATTCACCTTCGGTTGTTCCAACAAATGCTCACTGGATAATATGAAAAGTGGTATGTCGATTAGCCTGCTGCATCTCATACCACTTTTGCGACTCTTGCTAAAGTGTTATTGCCTTATTTCTAGATACCCCCCCCATTATGATACCAGTTGTAAGTTTTTGATTGCATTTCGTCAATATTCTGCCACCCGTCTTTCTGACCACGTCTAAAAATGGTGTAGAAGAAGGACCTTGTGTAGAGCCCCTACATTCAACAACCGTGTCTATATGGATTGGTTTCTTCGAACAATCTTAGCCCCCATTGGTAAATATGTTGCATCTCATTTTCCTCAATCTGAGGAAGAATATCTCCAGGTCTCATTAAAATATGACTTAATCTATGCTTAGTCTAGTTATTTTTATACCGTTTTACCATATCTTCCTAGACCTGGTGGTGCCAATGCACCAGGGGAATCTCATACCGTCAAAAATATCATTGGATCTCTGTCACATCCAAATGCTCCTCCTCACATAAGTTATTGTTACCCCTAGGGGGGACCAGTTCCTCCAAAAGCTACCCCCCCTAGGCAGCTCATATCCCAGTCAAAGCCCGCCTTATGCATTTTCCCAACCACATCAGTTGATGCTTGGGCTAGTTGTTGCTCAACTAACCCAAATTTTTCCCCGCCTCCTTTCTATCCTTATGCACAACCCGTCGCTCTACCCCCTCTAGCATCAGTGCCCCCACCTTCGATGCCTTCTCAACCTCTGCCACAATAGCCACCGCCTCCTATAGGACAAGTGAATGCTCAACATAGCGTGAATAATCCTCCTTATTAGAAGAAAAATAATAAGGGGAAAGGCAACCTCAACCAAGAAGCGCAGGGTAACCAAGGTCACTAAGATAATCAAGTGAACGCACCCCAAGGGAACCAACCTAACACCGCAAACGAGCAACAGGGTGATCACCCAAGTATAACAAGACCCTTCGTATGAATAAAAATTGTTCATGTTATGGTGTCCATGGCCATTATACTCATGATTGTTCCATTTTACCCCAAATGTGCCAGTTGTGGGAAGCCCAAGCAGTTTCCATAGGACATCAACCCACTATGTTGCTTCATCCAAACACTATGCCAGCTCAACCGGTTGTGTTCAATAATCCTTTGCCTTAGAAAGGATATGTTGTTGACCAACCACCTCAAAGTCAGACCTCTCCTAAACCTCAACAGTCTGGTACCCCTAATTATTAGATTCTCATGATGAATTCTGACAAGGTCAATACCGCTAATGTCAACCTTCAGACTCGGTTGCACCATTATGACTAGAAACCCACTACGTCTGCAATCGAGTCCCAAACTAAAGTATCCACAGAGTTCATTTCAACACCAAATGTTCCCTTACAGATCTGTCAGCCTAAGGAAGAGGTCATTCGCAAGATCCCCAAACGGCCATTATGCTGAAATGCTACTTCTACCTAAGTCTCCCACACCTAAAACATAGTAGATGACTTGGTGCAATCCCCTACTACCATGTCAACCCTGAAATTCCTCCATATATTCCCATAACAACGAAAATATATACCATATTCTTTGGGAGACGTGGATCCTTCAGATTATTTTTTGATCATATTTGATGTTGACAAGTCAAAACATACCCCTTTACCTTCATTTTTTTCCTTCCAAATACCAGTCAAGATCCGTAATGCCCATGTTAAAAGATGTATCATTGACGAGGGAACATCTGCCTGTGTGATGTCTGCATATGTTTGGAACAAACTTGGATCCCCCGATCTATCCCAATCCACCATCACTTTAAGTTCTTGGGATGGTATCCCTTCTCAACCCATTGGCATGTTCCACAATTGTCCTGTCACACTTGCAAGAAAGACTGTTTGTATTGACATAGAAGTCATTGACGCCCCCTTGGATTATAACATCCTCTTGGGTTGTAGCTACACCTATGCGATGTCAGATGTCGCATATGCGGTTCACCGTAAGATGTGCTTCCCCCATAACAGAAAGATTGTCACCATCGATCAGTTGGCATAATACGAACCGAAGTATCATACCTCCCCTGAGTCCATTATATCTTCGATGGTCGATACCCAATCAGTCGCATCTCTCACTAGTGTTTCACCAGGAGGCTATAAATATTCAACCTTACTTGGTTAATTCCTTGCCTCCCCCCCCCCTCCACTTTTATCACTGAGCCTAGCTCATTGATTGTTTTCATGTTACAAGCATCTCAGGCTAGCCAAAAGCGGCCTGGTACAACTAGTCAACAGCCAGCACCTTCGCAACCTGCCGTTGTTCACTCAACACAACCATAAGGACCATATCCTCAAGGAAATTCTCTTTTAGTTGGTGTCTCTCCCAATAATTTTCAACCATGAATGGGCCCCCCAAGCCTTAACCATTTGGGAGCCATTCCGACAGGCCATTACCCTTTCGGTCAGATACTGTTTTTAGCTCCCCCCTCCGGAGCCTTTTCGGTGCCTGTTATGGCTATGTTGATTCTACCCAATTTAACCCTGGGGATCCCAGTCTAGTACATTAATCCCCCAAAAAACACTCCACCTATTAAACTCAAACCATATACTGATTTCCATGACCCCTCCCTTTGCTTCAGTGCCACAACCACCTCAATAAGAACCTACTCCTGTTGCGAAAGCATCTGGTGAGGGAGGCAAAGCCAAAAATAAAGAACATAAGGACAAGGCTCCCAAAACAAATCCAGCTCCACCTAAGCCTCCAAATTTGACACCTCCCTGTGCTTTGTATGATGTTTTTGGGCATGCCACCCATAACTGTCCTGAAATTCCTCGTCTCAAACCCGTGGTCAACGAAAATTTTCCTGAATCTAACATCCCAAAGGTTCATGTTACCTTACTTGATGCAGCTAAGAAACTCAAATATTTGCGCACAAACCATTACTGTGCTTTGTGCAACCTTTATGGCCACTATTCTCATCATTGTCCCTGTCTCGACAACTTTTACGATACCCTCGAGGCAATTTGTGGAATAAAGGCCACTCGTAGTGGATCATGTAATCCTCTAATTGTGAGTTTTGCTTCAACATAACCAGAGGAAATTTCTACACCAATTGTGATACCTCCCCCTATGTGGAGCTGATGTAATATTCGGTCTCTATTCTCTATCTGTTGTCATCCATGTGATCCTAGGAGGAAGGCCCCTATAACACTTCCCATTTTGTTTTAGTCAAACCTCCCTTGTCAAACACCTTGGTGTCGATCGGTAGATGTTTCATCTACTAGCTCTTCATATACCTTTCGCAGTGATGCGTATGTGAACCATATTTCCCATGAATATGTGGTAGGTATCCCTACCACATCAAGTGGTCTCCCTTCCACCAGTCTTCCCATCTTCCATTCAGATGAAGACATCATGGAAGAGATGACCACCCATGATTTTCCTTTGGAAAATATGCACCATCGTGCATATTTACTTCAATAACACACCCATGGTCAGTATGTTGTGGAGTCCAACGACTTCATCCATAGTGCGGTGTTGTGCTATGCAACAACCCACCCCCCCGCCCCCCCCCCCCCCATTTTTATTTTTAAAATAATTTAGACCTTCGAAAAATAGAAATGGGGACCAGTTTTATGAAAATATTTTTGTCTTTTGATAAAAATAAAATTCCAAAAAACATCAAAGCTTTTTAAATAAAAACATCTCTATCGCAAATCACAATTTCACACAAATCTTTTCTTAAGTTAAAACAATAAATTAGCGAAATCCTGATTTTGCGATTGCCAATGTGAAATTTCGCAAGTGACATAATAAATCGCATATTGTAGATTTATAATACCAAAATTTAAGCAATCCTTAACGGAACTCTGATATTGTGATACTGCGATATTGCGATACTGCGATTTTGCGATATCGCGATATTGCGATACTGCGATTTTGCGATAATGCGATTTTTCGATTTCGTGAAATTGCACATCGCATAAAAAAATGAAATACACATCATTAAGACAAGTTCAAAGGGTGTGATGCGATTGATTTGACAGGTTTGAATAAAAGTTTTACACAAAATAAATCATGTCAGAAAGTATTAATTATGTTTTATGTTCCCAATGTAAACAGTTATGGATGCGTCATGATTAATGAATGATATAGCTATTTTCTGGATTTTTCCTTTCAAAAAAGACCATTTCAATAGATCTTCCATAATTTGATCATTTACTTTGTCTTTAATAGGGATTTCCTTTCAAAGATATGTCCATCTGCAAAGTTATTCAGAAGCACGACAAACAGATTGTTGCAGAATTCGAACAAACAAGAATGGAACCTATAGTCTCTGATATTGTCTGAAATGTTGATGGGGGAGCTAATGAATGGAAAGTTATTTACACTATATTTGAAGACGAAGAGCCAGAAGTAGTGGAAGTCACAACAACGACCGATGACGCAACACCTTCAGACTTGCAATTCAAATATATTGCATGTTCTTTCCTCCATAGAATAGCAGCGATAACTACTCTTCTTCCACATACCGACATTATTCGATGGGTGCTTGATAAATCAGTGATCAAATATAGACAGTTAAGAACTTGCAAGGATGAGATTCTAGGTTCTTTCAGACCTGAAGATCTGAAGATCATGTATAAGCTGCCCAACCCGCAAGATACCTACAACAGTCAGTTTGTTTCAAAGTTTGCTGAGAAGAACCAAGACCCGTTCAAGGAAATTCAAGGTTGGAGGAAATTAGACAACAAGTTCAAATATGAGAAAACTGGTATGTATCCTATCACATCATTAGCAAACCCTTATAACTTTTCAGCTGCAATGTTATCCAGACTCTATGGTTTACCTTGTAATACCAAGTTCTCCATTAATTGGCTTCCCCTAATTGACTCCTCTGTTAGTTCCCTCATAATGAATTGGGTGACTATCCTTTCAGATAATATAGTTAAGGTAATTAATGAATATCACCAAACTAGAACTTCTTCCTCCAAATATGTTCCCCAGTTTTATATGAGTGCATATGTTTTTGATGCCATTTGTTTTTCTATTAACTTTCCAGTTATGGGATGGAAATGGATCCCTGAAGACCCTACCTCGATACATTTGAGTCATAAAGAGATATGGGAACATAATTATTCACCACATTTTCATAGGTTGTGCTATGGAGTTGTATTACCGCTACACCAATTTATGTATGACATAGTGAGCCCTAGATTCACTAAGGAAGCCCTTGCAGAACTTCAAATGATAGGCAGGAGTTCTGTTGAAGAATCGTTTTCCTATATTAGAGTTTTTGGAAGCTCCGCTCCCCCGCATATTCTTCCATTATATGTTTCAGACAAGTTGATGGAAAGAGAAGTTGCTTACCAAATAGTTGGTAATGGACTCACTAAAGCTTTGAAAGACAGTAAAAAGTCTTTGTGGCCAAGTTTTCCAATTTCATGTTGTTCATTTGCACTCAGCAATTTTAATCACGCATTGAAAGAATGTCAGAAGATTGAGTTGTTAAAGCTCCCTGTTTTACCCTCTAGATAGTTCAACCCAGAAAAGGTTGCTAACAAATTCACTTTTTCAGTCAAACTCAAGCCTATTGTACACACTGATGACAGATTTGAAGATATTTTGCAATCTGCCTAGAATTTTGAAGGAATCCTAAATTTTTTCAAATTGAACCTGAATCCAGAAGAAATACAGATATTCAATGAATTCAGAGAATAGAGACTCAGACAGATTCCATAGGATGTTTTGATTACTAGTTATATGATTAAAGCAATTCAAGAAATCAGAGTAGAACAATTAAATTCAAAAAATAAAAGTGAATTAGATAAAATCTATACTTCATTTAGCAATACATTCACAAATACTCCAGAGGCATCATCATCACAAAAGAATATAGAATTCTAGTCTCCACAACAACAAATATTTCAACAAAGGAAATCATTGAAACTCCTGAGATAATCTCCCAAGAAATAGAAACCATTCCTAGAGATATGACTGATGAGATTATCCTCAAGGTGACTGATATTCCCCCACTAGATGTGTTCTATAGCCCTCTTCATAAGGATGTAGTGAGAAAACAGAGGAAAATAAGAAGAATTGAAACACCCCCGGGGAATGAAGTTATGGAAGTATTATGGAAAGATACTCCATCAAATCTGATTGAAAATTTAACTCAGCTATCTCAATTTGCTGGTGCATACACCACTGCGACAATTGATAAGGAAACAAAAGTATGTATTTTGATCCAAGAAAAGGATGTAAAAATCATGGAACTACAATAGAAGCTAGATGAAGAAAGAAAGAGTTTAAATCAGAAAGTGGAACAACAACTTCTAAGAGTACAACAAGAGATGGAAATTCTTAAGATAAGTCATGAAAATGACTTATCTAGAAAAAATTCATTGATTGAAAAGTTGAG
The DNA here is from genome assembly GCA_034641835.2 of Pinus albicaulis. Lineage (NCBI taxonomy): Eukaryota > Viridiplantae > Streptophyta > Pinopsida > Pinales > Pinaceae > Pinus > Pinus albicaulis. The sequence goes on along the minus strand of CM076584.1, from coordinate 1,358,424,164 downwards.
AGAAGATCTTACCAAATATGAAGGAATTCCTCCAGCAGAGGAATTCATAAAGAAGCATTGGCATTAAGTGCCTTACTCTCAAAAAAAAAAAATCTGTTTGTTTTACAAATGTCAAACATAATTTCATATCTAGAAATCAGTGAAAAATTAACAAACACAGTCATTGATCAAAGGATTGAGTTCAATGAAATTAATGTAAAAATATCTAATTCTATTGAATGGCAAGATACAAAAGAAGGGAAGAAGTCAAATCTCCCAAAAAACAAGGAAAATTTCAAAGATATTCTTTTTACAGACTAGGATGCATGAGTGAAACAAGCAGAATTAGCCATAGCTAGAGTAGTAGGTATATCAAAGAATATGGTCAAAATGATTAACCATATATTACACACTTCCGGGCTCATCAGAGAAGGAAATTTCAAATCTCTTCCTGATATAAAAAATTTAGAACAAAGTTGGAAAGAAGCTGGTCAACTCAGGGAAGAAACACTTCTACAGCTAAAGAAAACTCATTGGGAAGCATACTAGCAGCTATTGGTCAAACCACATAGTCAGATCATGATAATGAACTGTTTTCTGAACTCCATACAGAGAATACAACCACTTTTACTGGACGCTATATTTGCTGCACAAATGAAGATAGAATCCGGCAAACCTCCACAAGTTCAACCAATGTCCAACATTTGTGAGCGAAAAGCACAACTGGCAGTAACTTATCATCCAACATGATTATTAGTTAGTTTGTTTTCAATTTTTAGCAAATAGATACTAAAGATGAGGAAGGTTGTTTGAAACCACCTCATAAGATATTTTGTATAATATTTTTGTAGGTAATTAGCATAGTATTTAAACCCTTCTCATGCATTTAGAGAAGGGTCTAGAATTTTATTGAGAACATTCGCAAAGAATGCTTAATTGTAAGTAAGTTTGTGGATGTCTTGATGAAATAATGGAACACAACCATTTCAGTTACATATCATTTTGTTGATCACTGTTGATGCACTTCTGTATTCTTTGAAAGACTTACTGATGTATGAGTTGAATGTGGCCTACTATCATTGATCAGATGAACATGACGGTACACATTTGGTACTATTATCATGTATGCTAGTTCTATTTTGAATATTAGTGATGAATTCAGCTTTCATGAATGATATATGAAATCAATTGTTTTTATCTGAAATATCAGTTGCACTACTGTACGATATAAAGATAGGAATTAATTTGTTTTGTATATGATCATCAAATATATGCCATATGTTTCTCATTTTCTTTTGATTAATTGTTTTTTTAAGAGAATAATCTTACAAAATAATAATTCTAATAAATTTGTGATGATCTTAATCATCATATATTGAATAGATATCATTTTAGATCGCATCAAAATAGTATTATCTCGGGTTAGATTAAATTAGTTTTAATTTTAAGTTTTTGCATGTTAGAATAAATTTGTTTTAGTTTTTAGGAATTCTTCACGTAAATCCCTTGAGAGAAACCAAATAATCAAACAAAAACCCAACTCTGGGAAACTGGTCCCATTATATCCAGTCGGAGCCACTATCCCAAACGGAAAAGGAACTGTCTCAAGGGCCGGACTGGGTGGTTATCCCCTTTTTTGTTGCCATAGATTTTTGAGGCCTCAAAATTTTTGGCGCTAGAAGGAGGGCCAACTATGAATGGAACATAAATTTAAACCTCAAAATAGAAGCCCTGAAAAGAGTCGATCTCCCCAAAAGCATCCTACAACTTCTCGATTAGATTCTAAATCACCAACTCAGAAATCAGAAATTGTAGAAACCTCCCCCTCATCTCCTCAAATATTTCTTCAATCATCTGCTTCAGAATCCACTCCTGAGTCTCCCAAAGTTCAGTCTTTAATTAAAACATTAGAAGGAATATCTATTTCTGCTGAAAATCCTGTTAACCCAGAAGCTTATGAGGAAATCGTTACTTCTTTATTTAGAGAAACTGGTATATTAACTAGATCTAGAAGTGAGAAACTTGGAATTCCACCTTTTGAATTTCCAATTGAATCATTTCGCAAAAACGTTCCTATAACCAGATCTAAGTCAGACAAAAATGAAGTTACATCAAATTTCCCTTCAGTTACTTCTTCACATCCTCTGATTCAATCTCCATCTTCACAGCCTTCCATTTCCTCTACTCAAACAATTAGTGCTGTTACAAGTAGTACTGTTCCAGTTGTAAGTTCTTCGTTCATTCCCCCTACTTCTGGATCTACTTCGATATATTCAAAAACTTATAATCCAATTATGGCCACTCAACCTTGGACGAATCCTGGTGTTGTATTGATAGCAAACCCAAATCCTCTTTCATATCATCCAGAAAAAATGGTTACCCAAATATAATCCTGATGATGGTCTTCCTGGTGAAGAACACATCAATAATTTTATGTTGTCCATGAATCTTAATGGAGTTGCTCATGAAGATATTTTAGTAATATTGTTTCCCTATACTTTACAAGGATTTGCAGGATCCTAGTATTTTTCACTTCTAGCAAGATCTATCACCAATTGGGCAACTTTCAAGCAAGTTTTCCTTGCAAAATTTGGAGATGATAGAACTATTGCATCCTTGATTAACGCTCTTTCCAATCTTAAAACAAATTCATGGGAAAGGATCAAAGATTTCAACTCCATATTTAACAAGTTATTAAATAAAATTCCAACTACTTCCAAACCTGTTGTTGATGTACAAATAGAGTGGTATATTTCTTCTTTACCTTATAATATAGCTATTTTTGTAGATAGAGCTGGTAAAGCTACCCTTTTAGATAACATGAAAGAAGCTTTCGCTGTAGAGAAAAGAATTTTAGCATTATAAAAACGTTCAGAGATAGAAGACATGAAATCCAAGAAAGTGACATTTAGTCAAGATTCTAAAAAGAAAGTCTTGAAAGATCCATTTGATCTTGAAGGTCTTCAAAAAGTATTAAAGACTATGTCAAATGATATGATTGAAATAAAGAAACAGGTTGCTGAAACTTCAGTTCCTAAGAAATCATTTCGTCCATTTAAGAAAAACCCTTCTTCAACATCTCAGCCTCCAAATGTGATTTCAAATGCTGAATATGATCAAGATACTAAAGATCCCTCACCATCTGGACGAGAATCAGAGTCTGAGGAAGAAGTTGAACTGAATGGGTTATGGGATTTCATTCTTCCTTCAGAAGAAGAAAGAGAAGCTATGCCTGTATCTAAAATAAGTAAAACTTCTTCTAATTCAACTATATCAAATCAAAAACAGAAAACTCTCCCCACCAAGGAGAAAACAAATGTCAAAAAATCTAAAACTGTTTAGACATATTTTATTCCACCAGATCCTAATACAAACTCTAAAACTTTGATAGTTTCAGATACATTGGAATATAGTATAGTCGAAGATATGAAAAATATCAAAGCAAATATTTCATTACATGAAATGACCAAACTCAAGCAACAACAGAAAATTTTTCTTAGAGAACTCAATGCAATCCCTGTAGAACCTATACAATCACTAGTTATAGCACAAGCTTCTAAAGATACAGGGAAACCTCCATCATCTGCAAACAAGGTAAATCCCAATGATACGGTTTTAATTGGTGATAGATCTATTTCACACACTCCTCCTTTACTTTTGACTTATGATATTTTTAACAAAAATGTTCATAATTGTCTCATTGATTCAGGAGCTTCTTCAAACATTATGCCAAGAACAATATGTACAAAGTTGAACATCACTCCTCAAAAATATGTTGTACATATAGTTCAATTGGATAGAACATGGTAGTAGTCATTAGAGAAATGCTGTCAGTATCCATTAGATTATAATCCAATCCAAAGGTACTACAAGTAATTGATATTTTGGTTGCAGACATCCCTGAATTTTATGGTCTTATTCCAAGCAGAGATTGGTCTAAAAAGTTACATAGATATTTTGCTACTGATTGGTCACACATGTGGCTACCATATAATGGAAAACCAAATCAAATCATAATTGAACCTGAAAAAATTATGAAACATATAGTTATAGAACTAGAAGGAACAAACGAGCCTATAGCTTTCACTAATAACATTATAGGCAGTTATTCAGCCGAATCATTTCTTGGATCATTCAATGCTTAGGTTTCACCTTTTCCAATAAACACTGCTATTTGTCAAATTGAAATTTTTTCTCAAACAGATGCTTCTAGATGTGTTAATCTTAGCAATCAGATTCCAAAACAGTATTTATTTTGGACTCTATACTTTGATGGTTCAAAATCAGAAGATGGTGAAGGACCAGGTTGCATTTTAATAAATCCACAAGGAGAGAAAACAATGCTAGCTTGTAGACTTGAATTTCAATGCACTAATAATATTGCCAAATATGAAGCATTGATACAAGGCCTATATAAAGCTATTGGATTAAATGTTAAATATCTGCAATTATATGGAGATTCTGAAATAATTGTTAGACGAGTCAGAAATACAATTCATTGTATTTTTGGACATTTAAAACATTATCAAACTTTAGCTCAGAATCTTACTTCTCATTTTACTGCATTTAATATCTCCACAATTCCTAGATTACAAAATGCAAGTGCTGATTTACATGCTAATGTAGCATCTAGACTTATACCATCTGAAGAATTTAGCCCAGATAGATTTTCAATTGAGTTAATTTTTAGGCCTTCCATTCCCAACAATATAACAAATTGGAGAGTATTTAACAATGATGTAGATATACTAGACTTTCTTACATTAGGCAGAGCTTATGAAGGTCAAATTATAACTGAACATGAACATGATTCACAGATTGAAGATAAACAAAATTCAAATCAAATTCCTAAATCTGTAGTCAAAATGAAAGATCTCTATGATTTGAAATATAGGTTTAAAAAACTACCAATTCAAAAACAAAAGGTTCTACTCTAAAGTTTGAATTGATTAATCATGGTACATTAGAAAAACATCAGAATATTAACTTAGGTCTTGCTTTATAACCTGAAGAAAGGATGTCATTCATTAAGTTATTGAAAACATATAAAGATATCTTTGCATGGGATTATTCAGATCTTAAAACACATGATACTTTCATAATTCAACACACCATACCTATGACCTTAGATGATAAGACTATGCAACAAAAACTTAGAAAAATTCACCCAAATTTAGAAAGTCAAATTAAATCTGAGTTAAATAAAATGCTCAAAGCCAAAGTCATTTTTCCTGTTAGGCATTCGAAATGGGTATCAAACATGGTTCCGGTTAGATAAATGAATGGAGACATTAGGATTGGCATAGACTTTAGAAATTTGAATAAAGCTTGCCAAAAGGATAATTTTCCCTTGCCTACCATGGAACAGATATTGCAGGCAGTTGCATGATCTGAATTGATGTTTTTCCTCAATGGATTTTCAGGATATAATCAGATTATGGTACATCCAGGTGATAGATTAAAGACAACATTCAGGACAAAGTGGGGAACATACGCATACCAAAAAATTCCCTTTGGGTTGATTAATGATGGTGCTACATTTCAACGTGCTATGAATATAGCTTTCAAAGGATTAATCAATAGCTCAGTTGTTATATAATTAGATGACATCATGGTTTACTCTAAGCATAGAAGCAATCATGTTAATCACCTAAAACACATTTTTGAAAGATGTAGAAAATTTGGTATTTCCTTGAATCCAAAGAAATGTTATTTCGCCTTATCAGAAGGTAAATTATTAGGGTTCATTGTTTCCAAAAATGGAATCCACATTGACCCTGATAGAATTCAGGAAATTGAAAAAATCCCCTTACCACATAATAAAAAAAAATGTAATCATTTTTAGGACAAATTAACTTTGTAAAAAGATTTGTTCTCGATTTTTCCCAAATCATTTTACCCCTGCAATCAATGTTCAAGAAAAATTCAATTTTTAAATGGGGAAAAGAAGAGAGAAATTCTTTTGAGTTGATTAAGAAAGCCATCATAGAAGCCCCCTCTTTAACAACTCCTGATTTTCTTAAATAATTTATATTATACACATTTTCTTGCGACACATCATACACAACAGTTCTAACACAGTTAAATGATCAAAACATTGAAGCACCAATTGCATTTTTTAGTTCTAACCTACAAGGTGCTGAGTTGAATTATTCAGCTGTGGAAAAACAAGCTTATGCTGTATTTAAAGCTTTGAAACATTTTAGACCCTTTCTCTTAAAGACAAATACTAAAATAATAGTATGTTACTCAGCAGTAAGGCAATTATTAATCCAACGAGAAGTAGGAGAGAAGAGAGAAAATTGGGTTACCACACTTCAAGAATATGATGTAGAGATACACCCTGCTAAAATTGTTAAAGGACAAGGTCTTTTCAGGATGTTAACTGGAGCTTCTCATATATCAACAGAAGAAGATCAATCAAATGAAATGCAACTGTTCAAGGTAAGCCTAAATTATTCTTAGTCACGATATGTTGATCTAAATTTTTTCTTGAAAAATGGATATGCTCCATTATATCTCAATTACGCAGCAAAGCATGCTCTAAGACTTAAAGAAAATCAATATCAAATCATAGGTGATGTGTTATTTAGAAATAATTATGATTCTGTATTATTAAGATGTTTAGAAAAAACTGAAGCTGAAAAAGTAATGCAGGAATTACATGATGGACCAGCTGGAGGTCATTTCGGAGGAGACACCACAGCTCATAAAATATTGCATGCTGGCTATTATTGGCCAAATCTATTTAAATATGCACATGAATATGCAAGAAAATGCAAAGTGTGTCAAACTGCAGTAGGAAGAGAAAAAAAAGCAACATTTCCATTACAGTCAGTAAATATCCAATAACCATTTGAACAATGGGGGTTAGATATTATAGGTGAAATAACTCCTAACTCTTCAAAACAACACAGGTATATTCTAATTGCGATAGATTATTTCACAAAATGGGTAGAATCTATCCCATTAAAGGTGGTTAATATGCAAAGTATTACAAATTTTATTGATCAGTTCATAATCACCAGGTTCGGTCTCCCATCAGCTTTGATATTTGATAATGCATCTTACTTTTCTGGAAATGCCATGATAGAATTAGCTTTGAAAAGAGGTTTTAAATTAAAATACTCAACTAATTATTATCCACAATGTAATGGATTAGCTGAATCTACAAATAAAAACCTCATCAGGATCATCAAATGAACTGTAGAACAAAATCATAAAAATTGGCACAAAGCACTATTATTTGCTCTTTCGGCAGATAGAATCACCCAGAAAGCATCAATAGGTACTTATCCATTTATGTTAGTTTATGGGAAAGAAGCAGTTCTACCCACAAACGTAACAATACCATCATTGACTTTAGTGCAGTTTATTGATGAAAATCCTTCATCTTCCCTTCAACTTAGACAAGATCAAATTATTAAAATGGAAGAACAAAGAGAAAAAGCTAAGGCTATACATGCTCATCATCAACAAATACTGAAAACCTCATTTGACACATCATCTACCAGTTCAATTTTTTTTGAAATAGGAGATCTTGTTTTAAAATGGGATAAAGCACATGAGGAAAAAGGTAAGCATACCAAATTCCAAAGATTATGGCTTGGTCCATTTAAAATCATCGAAAAAATAGGCTTATCTACCTTTTTGCTACAAGACTTATCAGGTAGAAAAGATTCCTTGCCTGTAAATGGTCAAATTCTCAAAAAATATTTCTCTTAGAAAATCAAGCTTTTAAATTTTATTTTTTCTTTAGGAAAATACAAGTTGTAAATAGCATCATCATTAGTTCATTCAAATTTTCAATATTTCTGATAAATTATTTTGATCTTTCGCTTCTATAAATAAGTAAAGAGAAAGATGACTGTAATTATGAGAAATGAATTAACTTTATTTTTAAGATAAATGGAAATTACTGAAGGCATTTTATTTCCGAAAAAGACTCTAGATATCATAAAATATAGTTATTATGTATTGGTCAGAAAAGGAAATTTTTAACTTAGCAAGGATTCTATACAAAAAGGTATCTACCAACTCTACAATTATCATCCATAACTCTTAAACGAGCTAATGATTCATCACATATGATAAAATTTCTTCTTTAGAAATAAAAAAAATAAAAAAGAAATATATACAATGAACAAATTCAAAAGAAAATAAGTCTCATCACGAGCTTGTTTATCATGATCATAGAGAAATAATGTAGACTGATATTACCAAAACTGCATACTATAACAGGGTAATAGATATATGATTATAAAAAATCAATAGACAAGGGGTCTCATCACGAGACAACTTGTTCAGTTTAAATTACTATCAATGAATGACATTGTCATTATCAGGCTACCAATCTTGGACAATGATTTTGGAAATGTATCAAGAAAAAGAAAGTTAATGATATGTCATAATTATATTTTTAAAATAAGAAATCAAATTTGGATGGGACTATGAATCATTATTGGTTAAAAGATAACCCTGTCAAGGCTATAAACGCTTGTTGGCAACAGTGGCTCTATCTGTGATAAATGAGTAAAAATTTATGAAACCAATTTTAGAGAAAACCTACTTTATCTTTTTAAATCTAAGTACCGACTGATATACATACCTATATATTATCATTGAAGGAGTTAATTTAGAAGAAATGAAATAAGTAAAAAGATTATATTCTGAAAAAATACTATCTAATTCATGAATCATATTATTTTTATTCTTATATCTTTTCCTTGTTTTGAAAGTTTAGAAATGTCAAAATAAACCAATAAAATATATCTGGTTCTCCCAAGTGAATCACCAATTTTTGTGCTATGCAACAACACCACGCCCCCCCCCCCCCCCTCCCCCCCCCAACCCCATTTTTATTTTTAAAATAATTTAGACCCTTGATAAATATAAATAGGGACCCTTTTTATGAAAATATTTTTTTCTTTTAATAAAAATCAGATTCCAAAAAACATCAAAGCTTTTTAAATAAAAAAATCTCTATCACAAATCGCAATTTTTCCCAAATATTTTCTTAAGTTAAAACAATAAATCAGCAAAATCCCGATTTTGCGATTGCCGATGTGAAATTTTGCAATCGACATAATAAAACGCATATCGCAGATTTACACTGCCAAAATTTAAGCAATCCTTAATGAAACTTTGATATTGCGATACCGCATCATTAAGACAAAAGGAAATATGCATCATTAAGACAAGTTCAAAGGGCATGATGCAATTGATCTGACAGGTTTGAATAAAGGTTTTACGCAAAATAAATCATGTTAGAAAGTATTAATTATATTTTATGATCCCAATGCAAACAATTATGGATGCGACATGATTAATTAATGATATAGCTGTTTTCCATATTTTTCCTTTCAAAACAGATTATTTCAATAGATCTTCCACCATTTGATCATTTACTCTGTCTTTAATAGGGATTTCCTTTCAAAGATATGTCCATCCGCAAATTTATTCAGAAGCATGACAAACAGATTGTTGCAGAATTCGAAAAAACAGGAATGGAACCTATAGTCTCTGATACTGTCTGCACTGCTGATGGGGGAGCTACTAAATGGCAAGTTATTTACACTATACTTGAAGACGAAGAGCCAGAAGTAGTGGAAGTCGCAGCAACGGACAATGATGCAACACCTTTAGACTTGCAAGTCAAAGATATTGCATGTTCTTTCCTCCATATAATAGCAGTGAGAGATACTATTCTTCCATATACCGACATGATTCAATGGGTGCTTGATAAATCAGTGATCAAAGATAGATAGTTAAGAACCTGCAAGGATGAGATTCTAGGTTCTTTCAGACCTGAAGATCTGAAGATCATGTATAAGCTTCCCAACTTGAAAGATACCTACAACAGTCAGTTTGTTGCAAATTTTTCTGAGAAGAACCAAGACCCATTCAAGGCAATTCAAGGTTGGAGGAAATTAGACAACAAGTTCAGATATGAGAAAACTGACATGTATCCTATCATGTCATTAGAAAACCCTTATAACTTTGCAGCAACAACGTTATCTAGATTATATGGTTTACCTGATAATACCAAGTTCTCCATAAATTGGCTTCCCCTAATTGAATCCTCTGTTAATTCCCTCATAATGAATTGGGCGACTATCCTTTCAGATAATCTAGTTAAGGCAATTAATGAATATCGCCAAATCAGAACTTCTTCCTCCAAAGCAGTTCCCCAGTTTTATATGAGCGCATATATTTTTGATTCCATCTATTTTTCTACCAACTTTCCAATTATGGGATGGAAATGGACCCCTGAAGCCCCTACCCCGATACAATTGAGTCATAAAGAGATATGGGAACATAATTATGTACCACATTTTCATAGGCTGTGCTATGGAGTTGTATTACCACTACACCAATTTATGTATGACACAGTGAGCCCTATATTCACTAAGGAAGCCCTTGCAGACCTTCAAATGATAGGCAGGAGTTTTGTTGAAGAATCATTTTCCTATATTAGAGTTTTTGGAAGCTCCACTCCCCCGCATATTATTCCATTATATGTTTCAGACAAGTCGATGGCAAGAGAAGTCGCTTACCAAACAGTTGGTAATGGACTCACTAAAGCTTTGAAAGACAATAAAAAGTCTTTGTGGCCAAGTTTTCCAATTTCAGGTGGTTCATTTGCACTCAAAATTTTTAATCACGCATTAAAAGAATGTCAGAATATTGAGCTGTTAAAGCTCCTCGTTTTACCCTCCAGACAGTTCAACCCAAAAAAGGTTGCTAACAAATTCACTTTGTCAGTCAAACTCAAGCCTATTGTACACACTGATGACGGATTTGAAGATATTTTGCAATCTGCCGAGACTTTTGAAGAAATCCTAATTTTTTTCAAATTGAACCTGAATCCAGAAGAAATACAGAGATTCAATGAATTCAGAGAACAGAGACTTAGAAGGATTCCACATGATGTTTTGATTACTAGTTATACGATAAAAGAAATTCAAGAAATCAGAGAAAAACAATTAAATTCATAAAATCAAAGTGAATTAGATAAAATCTGTACTTCATTCAGCAATACATTCACAAATACTCTAGAGGCATCACCATCACAGAAGAATAAAGAATTCCAAACTCCACAACAACAAATAGTTTCAACAAAGGAAATCATTGAAACTCCTGAGATAATCTCCCAAGAAACATAAATCATTGCTACAGATCCGACTGATGAGATTATCCTCAAGGTGACTGATATTCCCCCACTAGATGTGTTCTATAGCCCTCTTCATAAGGATGTAGTGAGAAAATAGAGGAAAAGAAGAAGAATTTAAACACCCCTAGGGAATGAAGTTATGGAATTAGTATGGAAAGATACTCCATCAAATCCGATTGAAAATTTAACTCGGCTATCTCAATTCTTTGGTGCATACACCACTGCGACAATTGATAAGGTAGCAGAAGTATGTATTTTGATCAGAGAAAAGGATGTCAAAATCATGTAACTACAACAACAGCTAGATGAATAAAGAAAGAGTTTAAATCAGAAAGTGGAACAACAACTTCTCAGAGTACAGCAAGAGACGAAAATGCTTAAGATAAGTCATGAAAATGACTTATCTAGCAAAAATTCACTGATTGAACAGTTGAGAGAAGATCTTACCAAATATTAAGGAATTCCTACTACAGAGGAATTCATAAAAGAAGCATCGGCATTAAGTGCCTTACTCTCAAAACAACAAAATATGTTTGCTGTACAAATGTCAAACATAATTCCACATCTATAAATCAGTGAAAAATTAACAAACACAGTGATTGATCAAAGGATTGAGTTCAATGAAGTTAATATCAAAATCTCTAATTATATTGAATGGCAAGATACAGAAGAAGGGAAGAAGTCCGATCTCCCAAAGATCAAGGAAAATTTCAAAGATATTATTTTTATACACTGGGATGCACGAGTGAAACAAGCAGAATTAGCCATAGCCAGAGCAGCAGGTATATCAAAGTATATGGTCAAAATGATTAACCATATATTACACACTTCCGGGCTCATCAGAGAAGGAAATTTCAAATCTCTTCCTGATATCAAAAATTTAGAACAAAGTTGGAAAGAAGCTAGTCAACTTAGGGAAGAAACACTTCTACAGCTAAAGAAAAATGACTGGGAATCATACTGGAAGCTATTGGTCAAACCACACAGTGAGATCATGACATTGAATTGTTTTCTGAACTCCATACAGAGAATACAATCGCTTTTACTGGATGCTATATTTGCTACACAAATGAAGATAGAATCCGGAAAACCTCCACAATTTCAACCGATGTCTGACATTTGTGAGAAAAAATCACAATTGGAAGTAACTTATCATCCAACATGATTATTAGTTAGTTTGTTTTCAATTTTTAGCAAATAAATACTAAAGATGAGGAAGGTTGTTTGAAACCATCTCATAATATATTTTGTATAATCTTTTTGTAGGTAATTAGCATAGTATTTAAACCCTTCTCATGCATTTAGAGAAGGGTCTAAAATTTTATTGAGAACATTCGCAAAGAATGCTTAATTGTAAGTAAGTTTGTGGATGTCTTGATGAAATAATTGAACACGGCCATTTCAGTTACATATCATTTTTTTGATCACTATTGATGGACTTCTTTATTCTTTGAAAGACTTACTGATGTATGAGTTGAATGTGGCCTACTATATTGATCTGATGAATAGGACGATACACATTTGGTACTATTATCATGTATGCTAGTTCTGTTTTGAATATTAGTGATGAATTCAACTTTCATGAATGATATATGAAATTAATTGTTTTTATCTGAAATATCAGTTCCACTACTGTATAATATAAAGATAGGAATTAATTTGTTTTTTTATATGATCATCAAATATATGCGACATGTTTATCATTTTCTTTTGATTAATTGTTTTTTTCAAGAGAATCATCTTACAAAGTAATAATTCTATTAAATCTATGATGATCTTAATCATCACAGATTGAATAGATATCATTTTAGATCGCATCGAAATAGTATTGTCCCGGGTTAGATTAAATTAGTTTTAATTTCAAGTTTTTGAATGTTAGAATAAATTTGTTTTAGTTTTTAGGAATTCTTCATGTAAATCCCTTGAGAGAAACCCAACAATAAAAAAAAAACCCAACTTTGGGAAACTGGTCACATTATATCCTATCGAAGCCACTATCCTAATCGGAAAGGGAACTATCTTAAGGGTCAGACCAAGTGGTTATCCCCTTTTTTGTTGCCACAGATTTCTGAGGCCTCAACATGCGGTCAGTTGGTTATATAACCCCTTAATTTGAACGCATGAATTCAAACCACATACACGTTGTGGCCATTACATTGACACCCAATGTTTTGGTAAGGGGGGACCCATATTTGAGAGTCTAAGAGAAGCAATTCTACCCAACCCTCCTAGTTCATCTGACAGTGTCGACTCTAGTACCATTATTCTCCCACATTTAGAAGAACCTCTACAGTCTCATATCAATTCATATCACTCTAGGGAAGATCCACTGCATCATTCCTTGTAATATTCCTAAATTATCTTGCAGCTAATAGGAATATTGATTTTTCTTTTGAACTCTAGATGCATGAATAATTGAGCAAGGAGGCTCATAATTTGCTCAAGTATGAATAAAAATCCCTCCTAGTGTGAAAAGGGATCATGAAATAACTATATCAAGCATCCACATGTGTGAAAAAGGTCTAAAATATGTGGATAAGGTCAATTTTGACCAAGTCAAGATGATTTATTCTCAAAGAAGTGGATCCTAAATGAAGCCAACTCAATGTGAATAGAGATCAATCTAGCTAGTCAAAATGAAGGCACCTTGAGTGTGAAAAGGGACAAGGCATGAAGATTCAGTCAAGGTTGACTAAGTAACAAAGATGTCTAGATACATTGAACCACCTTGATGGACAACACAGTTTTTGTGGAGGAGCCTTTGCATGGAAGCAACCTCATAGTGGGTGGGACCCTTGGTGAGGAAGCTCATCAATTATATAAAGGAGGAGATGGAAAGAATATGGAAATATTGGAGATTATATTTTTATGTGGTCTCCTTAGAATTCCTACATAAATTTCTGTTTAGCTAAGTTGCTGCACTGCTTAGTGCAAGGGTTTTCCCTAGTGGGGATTCCCTACTCTTTCTTGGAGATCTTGTTTGAGAAATTTAAGAAGATATTTATGATCTAAATTTTCCATTACCTGGTGTTGGGCCAAGCACTTACCTTCAGAAAAAATGTAGTCCCTTCAGAAAAATACGTTATTTCTTAGGGTGTGCAATGGGAGGGGTTAAAACCCCATTTTGAGGAGCTAGTTTCCCAAGAGGAGGATCAACCTTTATTTGGGAGAGCTAGAAAAAGAGTCTACAACCATTTATTTGTATTCTCAGCCATTTTTATATAGATCTTCAGCCATACAGCGTGATTCAGCCACAGATTTGCAGCAACTATCTCTTGTATATCTTTCCTGTCAAGAAACCTTTGCTGGGTCTCCTTGGATCGTTATAAAAGAGATTACATCTCTGTTTTTATGCCTCATTGAGTAATATAATAATAATATTAGAAATATTTCTATATTTTCTTAGTTTAACCTCTATTAGACTGCGTAGTCTCTTATGTAGCAACTCTGGTATTTTGTAGTGTTGGGGTTTTGTCAATTTTAAGCTGTTTTGAGCATGGGAGGCCTGTTTAACTATGCTAAAGGCATTTGTTTCTGAAAATATTTTGCATGCATGTCCTATATTGTCTATTATAATGGGCACAACCATTATTTTACATTTTTATAGCTTAATATTCAGAAAATAACGTTTTTGGGCCCAAATATGCTATTTTCCCCCACTTGGTGACATTGTAAAAATGCATAGTTTGTTGTTGTGATTGTTCTGTGAAAGCCATGTGTTTAAATAAATTATATGAGATGATCACTTGCTTCTCTCAAACTTTGGAATACCTTAAGGTATTCTTATTGTTGTAGAAAATCCTGGTTTTGGGATATTACAGTGGTATCAGACCAACAATCTTGGCTCAACCTGTGAGCTTCAAGCATCATGGAGTCTTCTCACGAGGAGGAGGAGATTTTTAGAATAAATCAGAGAAAACCCTTGTTGTCTAGAGAAAGGAGGTTCTCAAATCTTCTTTTTCCAAATCTGTAGGGTAGAAGCAAGGGCATCAAAGAAATGAGGAGGGAGAAATATGAAAATCCCTCAGCAAGATCTATACAAGAGGAAGATTCTAAATCCTCATCTTATGGATATGAGCACTCAGCCATATCATCAGATCTACCATGTTCTATCAGAAATTTCTTTATGAAGAGGAAGAAAGGAGATGTGCCAAAGAGAGATACTCTTGGTGATTATTTGCAGGAATATGAAGATCAATCTGAGGAGTTCAAAGATTACTTGAATTTCCAAGGGTTTTTCCAAATGAAGGAGGAAAGGAGCACAAGGAGAAATAAGAATGGTGAGGGTAGATTCTTTCTATCTACTTTTGATGGATCACCTCTATGTCCAGCTAGGGCTTGGGTGAAGGAGCTAGACACCTTTGTGCAACAACACCAAGTTTCAGAAATTGAAGCCATCAAAGTAGCAGCGCTGCATTTTTAGGGTAAGGCCTATGCTTGGTGGTTGTTTGAATCATTTTCCTTAAAGAATGCAAATACATCTACTTATGCAAGGTTCAATAAAATATTAGTAGAGAGGTTTGATGATATTTCATGTGAAACATCTTCTATCAAACCACATCAAACAAAACTTTTGCATGAGTTGTGTTAGGAATTACTGCAGAAATAAAATATTTACCGAGAGAATAATACACATACAAAACCCATAAAAAAATCACATAAACATAAACACAATGTTTAACCAGGAAACCTCCAAATCTGGGGAAAAACCCATCCTAATGAAATTTCATTAACCATTGGCCAAAACCCTGACCAATCTGGCCAAGTGAGCCTTCACCGCTCACCTCCAGGCCCACCTTACAATGAAGTATTCCCAGCCTCTTATAGGCTCCATTACATGTAATACCATGGGCCAAAACCATGGGTGCACAAAACCATGTGCCCCAAAACCACTACTATCTACCCTAGTCAACATTGACTCTACCCTGATTCATGTTTACCTAACAATTCCCCCCTTAAACTTGACTTGGGGATTATTGACTAAATCCAACCAAACCTACTAAATGAGACAACACCGCTCACTCTAGCTCTTCCCCCCTCAAATTTTTATCCAGGGTAATTGTAAACTTGACATCCCCCCTATCACCTAGGTCTAACCAAGAATTTACCAGAGATTACCCAGGGGTACGCATGCCATACCAGGTCTTACAGCAGTATGCCCATTTACATGTAAAAAATTAACTCCATTATAATAATTTTTTTTTTTTTTTTTTGGTTTCATTGTTGCTCTTTGTACATATGAAATCAATGTCCATATAAAAAGAACCCATCTACCAGATTACATGGGTCACCAGCCTCTGTAACCGCCAATCCTCTAGGATTTCTCTTCATATACATGGTTCATCAATTAATTAATCCACGTGCAAACATCCTCTCATCTGTGAATTTCTCGAACCAACTTCTTATCACTGCTAATCGCCAGATCTGAGCTGTGGTAGCACCATTGTTCTCTTTATCCATTGAGAAACCCTCCATGGAATTCCCCATGGAATCAATCAATTGGATATTTCCTATTTCCTAGAAACACCATGCTCCGTATGGCC
This sequence comes from Pinus albicaulis, assembly GCA_034641835.2. NCBI lineage: Eukaryota > Viridiplantae > Streptophyta > Pinopsida > Pinales > Pinaceae > Pinus > Pinus albicaulis. Next base: position 1,358,407,469 of record CM076584.1, on the reverse strand, counting down.
AGATCTGCAAAAGGCTGCATTGATTTCTCTATTCACAGGCCAATAAAACCCTTGGCTGCAAAAGCGTCCCTTTGAAGCCAAATATGGCTCTGATACCATTTGTTAGGAATTACTGCAGAAATAAAATATTTACCGAGAGAATAATACACATACAAAACCCAGCAACAAATCACATAAACATAAACACAATGTTTAACCAGGAAAACCCCAAATCTGGGGAAAAACCCATCCTAATGAAATTTCATTAACCATTGGCCAAAACCCTGACCAATCTGGCCAAGTGAACCTTCATCGCTCACCTCCAGGCCCACCTTACAATGAAGTATTCCCAGCCTCTTATAGGCTCCATTACATGTAATACCATGGGCCAAAACCATGGGTGCACAAAACCATGTGTCCCAAAACCACTACTATCTACCCTAATCAACATTGACTCTACCCTGAGTCATGTTTACCTAACAAGTTGGGAGGATCTATAAATCCAAATCCGTTTATGAGAACCACTGAAGAGGAGGTGAGATTTTTTGACACTTTTCCAAGGGAAAGATCTCCTTTGGATGAAGGTATTTCTTCTCAAAATAAAGACATGAAGATTCTTTCTTCAAGAGAAGACCTAGATCTAAGGTCTCTTGATGGAGGTAAGGCAACTTCAACTATTGAAGAGGAGAAAGGGAAGACAGGAGAAGATAATTCAGTCATGACAATGGCCCCTCAAGCACCTCATGAAGAATGGGAGGGAGCACTTGCTCCAAGAAAAGAAACTCTTGCACTCTTGCAAGGAGTTCCAAAAGGTCTTACACATAGAGCTCTTGGCATAACACATGAGCAGCATGTACCATCATTGTCAAATGATGAGATCTTGAGAGTAGAAGGAGGAAAAGAGGAGGAATGGCATCAAAAGACGAAGAGCATGTGCCCTTCTCTATTTCAAAGTTTGAAAGAAAAAAGAAGGCAAGAGGACCTATGCAATAAAGGTAGGGGAAAATCTGTCCACCTACATCCACTTCCTACTCTATGCCTTGATGCCTCTTTGCAAGGAGGCATTTCACTAGGAAGACCTCCTGATTGGAGGAAAACTAAAGAGTTGTCTCAACTATATGCAGCAGCAACATATTTTTCTAAAGAGGGAACCTTGAAAGGAGCCACTATAGCACTGAGAATCATTAATGGAAGGCTAAGCAATTTTTTGAAATTGACTTTGCTATCCTCCATTCATCTATTTGCGTTGGAGAGGATAGATTCAGAAATCTGTGTTGATATGAGCATAGTATCAAAAGGATACTCCATAGCTTTGGAGCAGCAAAGGATACTCCAATATATAATGAAAATTTCTGAACATAACAAAAACATATTTTCATTTTTGTATGTAGGAGAAAAATTGTGGAAGTTTTGGAGAAAGAGAACCTTTCAAAAGGAGGGTGACTCTCCTAAAATTCAATCTTGTCTTGAGAAAGATTAGCTGCAAGAGAGGCAGCAAGAGAAAGTTGGGAATAATCCAACATGTGACTTTGACATCAAGCATGTCAAGGAGGAGAGCCATCATATGACAAATGCATCATTTCCTACTTCTACAGCACTGTCAATGTTGGGAAGCCTAGACCCTTATTGGGAGTCCCAACTCTTGATGGAATATTCTAAGGACCTATTCACATGTAAGGTTCTTGATGGGCAAGCAATGGATGGAAAGTATAAATTAGTTAATGGAATCATTTATGTTCATGATCAGATCTACGTAACTAAATATTCCACGCTCAAGAAAAAACTACTTAACACAACCTATGAGGTCTTGCTTTCAAATCCCACTAGTTTCATTATAACAAATCATGCTATCTTAGATGGATTCACGTGGGAAAATTTCAAAGAGGAGATGCACTCTCATATGAGTAAGTGCATGGATCATTTTTGGTTGAGGAGGAACATAGCTCTTGGGAAGAGTTATCATTATCACCTCCTTATTCATTGAGTGTGAGAGGGAGCTCATCCATGAGCTACCTTGCTGATTTTAAACAAGTGTATGATAAACATTGTATTGCTGAACCTCATGATGTATTTATTATATAATTTAATTTTCTTAACACTCATGTGCAGGTCTTGGCTCCAAGAGGGGGCACTTTTTCTGATAGGCTTCATGAGCCACTTTGGGCCATGAACAATGGTGATGCTAGCCATTCCTTGGGAGGTCTTGGAGAGGTGATGTACTCTTCATGGTGTGATTCCTTAACACCAACCATCATACACCTTCTCCAAGCATGCAAGAAGGATGGGGCAGCAAAAAAGTGTTGGAGAGAACACTTGTCATATCATATTCTATGGCAGTTAGGAGGAAAACTGCGCTGGTTGCATATGAGGGACCATTATCCTTCTCCCTTATTGTATATGGAAGCTAGCATGATCTTACTTATGATCCCACATGCTAAAGATGTTCTTATCTTTTTTGGGGGCATGGTTGGAGGAGAGGCACACTTGTTGGATGTGTCTTTGGGGAAAGGGAGTCCCTACTTTTTTTGCACTACATGTTCCAAGGGGAGCATGAGAAACTATATGGCCACCATTTCATACCACTTGTTTCTTTATGATGTGGGCCATATGTTTGGTTGGAGAACTTGTGGCATACCTCTCATGAGAAATTGGGAGGAGTTTTTATATAGATTTCCAAGCTGGAAGGTGATCCACTTCATTTGGATGATAGCATGGAGATGGGAGTCTTTCATGAATCATGAAAATCCCCATGATTGTCATCACTTCTTTCTTGAGGAGGCCATGGATCAGCAAGAAGGTTTCCATAACAACCTTCCATTATTTTATGATAAGAGCCATTGGAGTTAGTCACCAAAGACCAACTTGCACTTTAAGGAAGGACCATTGGAAGACAAAACTATTGCAGAAAATTCAGAACAATGGTGGAGACTATTGGATGAGGAGGCCACAAGAGAATAAGGGGAGATTTTTCAGCACCCTTGCAGTTGTTTGGGGACAAGCAACATTTGGGAGGGGGAGACTGGAATATTCCTAAATTATCTTGCAGCTAATAGGAATATTAATTTTTCTTTTGAACTCTAGATGCATGAATAATTGAGCAAGGAGGCTCATAATTTGCTCAAGTATGAATAAAAATCCCTCCTAGTGTGAAAAGGGATCATGAAATAACCAGATCAAGCATCCACATGTGTGAACAAGGTCTAAACTATGTGGGAAAGGTCAATTTTACCCAGTCAACATGATTTATTCTCAAAGAAGTGGATCCTAAATGAAGCCAGCTTAATGTGAATAGAGATCAATCTAGCTAGTCAAAATGAAGGCACCTTGAGTGTGAAAAGGGACAAGACATGAAGATTCAGTCAAGGTTGACTAATTCAACAAAGATGTCTAGATACATTGAACCACCTTGATGGACATCGCAATTTTTGTGGAGGAGCCTTTGCATGGAATCAACCTCATAGTGCGTGGGACCCTTGGTGAGGAAGCTCATCAATTATATAAAGGAGGAGATGGCAAGCATATGGAAATATTGGAGATTATATTTTTATGTGGTCTACTTAGAATTCCTACATACTTGGCTGTTTAGCTAAGTTGCTGCACTGCTTAGTGCAAGGGTTTTCCCGGGTGGGGATTCCCTACTCTTTCTTGGAGATCTTGTTTGAGAAATCTAAGAGGATATTTCTGATCTAAATTTTACACTACCTAGTGTTGGGCCAAGCACTTACCTTCAGAAAAAACACAGTCCCTTCAGAAAATTGCGTTATTTATTAAGGTGTGCTGTGGGAGGGGTTAAAACCCCATTTTGAGGAGCTAATTTCCCAAGAGGAGGATCAACCTTTCTTTGGGAGAGCTAGAATAAGAGTCTACAACCATTTATTTGTATGCTTAGCCATTATTATATAAAGCTTCAGCCATACAACATGATTCAGCCACAGATTTGCAGCAACTATCTCTTGTATATCTTTCCTGTCAGGAAACCTTTGCCGGGTCTTCTTGGATCTATATAAAAGAGATTATATCTCTATTTTTATGCCTCATTGAGTAATATAATAAGAATATTAGACATATTTATCTATTTTCTGATTTTAACATCTATTAGACTGTGTAGTCTCTTATGCAGCAACTTCGGTATTTTGCAGTCTTGGGGTTCTGTCAATTTTAAGCTGTTTTGAGCATGGGAGGCCTGTTTAAATATGCTAAAGGAATTTGCTTCTGAAAATATTTTGCATGCATGTAATATATTGTCTATTATAAGGGACGCAACCGTTATTTCCACTGTTATTGCTCAATATTCAGAAAATATTTTTTTTGGGGCCAAATATGCTGTTTTCCCCCACTTGGTGACATTGTAAAATGGAATAGTTTGTTGCTGTGATTGTTATATGAAAGTCATGTGTTTAAGTAAATTATATGAGATGTTAAATTGCTTCTCTCCAACTTTGGAATACCTTAAGGTATTCTTATTGTTGTAGAAAATCTCGGTTTTGGGATATTACATTCCTTCATCTTAAATCAACAACCCAGTCCCTTAGCCGTTGTCGTTGGTCACCCACAATTTTTTCTCAGTGAGCACCGGTTCATTATATCCAAAGTCACTCTTTGGGATAGTGACACCATGTATGCGAACCCATAAATTTAGTCCATTTGATTCATATATGCAGTGCCAAATGATATTGGTAATCCATTATTTCCTTTCTCTAACAGTATCTATCCATTCTTTTCATAAGAATATAACCATAAGATAATAAAATGGCTAACCTCCTCATCAAAATGTGTTTAGAGACCACTATTATACATACATTTGGCATGTGCATAGCATGCTTGGGGGTACCTATGCCCCTATATATTCTCACCACCATCTTGAGGATTTAGTGCCTATGATACTGAATTCTTGAATCCATTATTTCAGTACTTGGAACCCCATGACTCCCCACAAACTCCTTTAGCTAGGGGCATCATTCCCACCTTTGCATACCAGATCAGTCCCCTCCATCACATATTCTTGGGGGAAGTATCCAATTCTTGAGGGAAATATGGCACTCCTGGCCACCTTCTCATATGCTTAACAAAAGTCTAGGCCTAGACCCCAACGATCTAGGTATGGTCGATTATCCTTCCATTCCTTGGACAATTTTTCCTATCGGCCTCTCCCATGAGCCATATATCAAATATTATTGATATCACACTTCCCACTTGGTCCCCATGTTTGAATTCATGGGCAGGGATGATTCTAGACCTTCTCTAGTAGTTCATTCCTGTACTCTTTTCTTACCTTGATTCTTCACCAAGAACCATCCTTCTGTTGTGAAACCAGCTCCAAAAAGAGAATAAAAGAGATATCAATGCCTTAGAAATAAGCCACTTCGAGGGGGAAACCTCCAATACATTACATGAATGAACAATTCTTGGATGATTCAAATTACAAAACCTCCTTTCTATATATAGGAGTCCATGGGGCCACAATGTAATCCTAGTGGGGCCACAATGTAATCCTAGCCGACCTAACAATAATAATTTAAGGGCACAATAATAAAAATATGGGGGTTACAGGGGTAAAATAATAATAATAAGGGGGTTACACTAACAAAAATAAGGGACTATACTAGTAATATAGGGACTTAACATGCCCCTCTCCTTCAAACAAGTGTTGTCCTCAACGCTTGATTATTTCTTGATGCTTCTGTATAAAATTCTCATCCTCCCATGTGGAATATTCTACAGGAAAGTTCTTCCACTTGTTGAGATACTTTGAAATTGATCATACTTGTCGAGTTCTTGTTTCTGTGACTGCTTCAGAAATTCTTTTGATGTGATGTTGATCTTCCTGTTGTTTCATTAGATTCTGCACCAAAGTTAGGTTATCCTTTGAGAGTTGGAGAACTTGTTGTTGATGCTCGATGTGATATTCCACTAATTTATCATCCATATTAGCTATTATTTGATCCTTCAAACCATCCAACTTATCATTCATTTCTGCTTTTAAAACATCTATGTCATCTTCGGTTGCTCTTCGTAAGATCAAAATTTGTTGCACTTGGTACTATAATTTTGATATCTCATACTGCAATTCTTCCTCTTCATGCGTCATAGTATAGCTTTTTGAGGGTTTAATGGGTATGGAATTATTTTTTGGAGGAATTATAGAACCCAATACTAATAAAAATTCTAAAATATGCCCTTGGAATCACTTCAAGCTTGATTCTTCAAACAAGACTTATGCAATTCAGAAAACAAAATACACATATTTTACTAATTTTGAGGAGTTTGATATTGAAATTGACTTATATATATAATTGCAGATCCTCAATATCTGAAATTCAGCCCTGTAGTAGTCCTCTGAAGCTTATTTCAAATGCCACAGGTCTGATCTGATTTGGATTCTTCAAGAAAAATTTATGTCCAATCTCCCACAATGACCCAATTATGGACTGGTTTACCAGAGCGAACTTGTATGACTTTCCACTTGTCACTTTTTCCTCCTTTAGCTTTGAAATTGATAGAAAAGAAACTAAATTCCGTGTACTTGCGACTAATTTTTACGGAACTCCAATCTGATGCTCAACGAGAGAGTTATGAATATTTTCCCATGATCACCTCTTTGAGATGAAATTCAGGAGCCTGAAAAAGCACTACCTTCCACAGATCATATCTCCGAAAATTTTGCGAATCAAGCTCTGAAATTCTGCAATGAGTTTCGTCAAGATTTCAGCTTCGTGCCCTAAAAATTTTAGATTCTGAACCTTCGTAGATAAAAAAATTATAGCGCAAATTCCACGATGACCTATTTAGATTAAATTGAGTAGCCTACAAAAAGACCTAACTTCCACAGATCATATCTCCGAAAATATCGTAAACAAAGCTCTAAAATTTTTTGACGATGTTCCTCAGGATTTCGGCTTCGCACTTTAAAAATTTCAGCTTCTAAAACTTCGTAGAAAAAAAGTTATAGAAAAAATTCCATGATGACCTGTTTGGAGCAGCGAAACCTTAGAATCCAAAGCTCTGATACCAAATGTTGTGAAACCAGATCCAAAAAGAGAAGAAAAGAGATATCAACACCTTAGAAATAAGCCACTTCGAGGGGGTAACCTTCAATACATTACATGAATGAACAATTCTTGGATGATACAAATGACCAAAACCTCCTTCTATATATAGGAGTCCATTGGGCCACAATATAATCCTAGTGGGGCCACAATGTAATCCTAGCCGACCTAACAATAATAATGTAAGGGCACAATAATAACAATATGGGGGTTACAGGGGTACAAAAATAATAATAAGGGGGGCTACACTAACATAATAAGGGACTCCACTATTAATATAGGGACTTAACACCTTCCAAGAAGCATTAAGGCCATCCTTAGACAAGTAAGGCCACCTTCCTGAAAGTCACAAATCCTATTTCCAATGGTTGGTTTTTATGCTACGATCTCCACAAGATTTAGGTTCTTATCCTCCTCTCCAAATTCACCACAACTCACTTAGAAAATGAAATAAAATTGGAGGGAAACCATTGTTTTGTAAGAAAAACCCCAGTTTTTCCATCACCCATTGAGACCAAACTGTAGCTCGGCTTGACGAACTATTAGCACTATTGGAAAGCTCTCACCGAGCCTTATAATGGGTCTCTATTTTCTTTTGGGTAATTTTACACTTCACTAGGAAGCCATTTTACAAGAAGGGCCACTTTTTGCCTTGTAAAATCGAATTTATTCACATGTGTTGCTTTTTCTTTGGCACCACTTTTCCTTCATACTTTTCAACTCATGTATTGATTTTTCATTATGAGTAACCATATTTTTCTCATGTTTTCATGGTCCCCCTTCGGCCTGTCCTGTGTGGCAACATCATTGAGTCACCGTTTTTTAGAGCATCCAATTTGAGTGATCATCATATTCATGGAGTCTGTATCAAGTCAATTTATTTCCTATTACAGTAGTCCATCCATCTTTGCGTTGCATTCATCATGTGTTTCCCATTTCTGCCTCCAATAATAATAACCCTCATCCCTCCGTAGTCAAGCCAGTCCCTGCTAGGTCATCCATTCTTTTTATGTTCTGACAAGGGAAGTCACCCGTCTGCTACTCAGTTTCCCCTACTCCATCATCATCCCTGGTGTCAGTCCATCAATCACTTTACTATGATCCTGAGTGCCTTAGTTGAGGATCCATCATTGCCTCACCTATGGCAGACCTCCTTCTGTCGAAATCAACACATTCATTCTAGAAGATAGGTCTAGAGGGAGGTGTACCTTGGTTCCAGCTTCCATTCTTGTTCGGTGCCTCGGATCAAGAAAAGGCAATCATCATTGCCCTTTGAGATGGTTGTTTCTCATTTGCTCGGCCTCAACTCATTATTACATGATTTAGATTCATATACTTGATGGTTTGGTGATCTAGCAGATTGTACCAGTGATTTCCGGGTGTGTGTGAGATGTTTCAAACCTCATGAGGGGGTGGTCCTTCAGGTAGCCCCCGACATGCCTAGATGACCTCAGATTATGCTACAACCTCAGATGCAGGTCCACAGGTTTGATGGGTTTGGTTTCAGCAACTTACATTGTCCATAACATGCATGTATCATTCAAATGATCCATTCATATTTTCAGAGCCCTTTCCTATTCAACATGGCTTCCTTGGTTGTTATTATGTATCATGTACTCAAATATTATTGTATTCAGTCCTGGCTCATGTTTCTCTAGGTGTAGTATCTATGTGGGATCCATTATATTTTTTTTTTCTGGCCCATTTATGCTAGTATGTCATGTCCCATTTATCATGTACTTTATTTCTCAGTTTCATATTGTTGAGCTCATTATCATTCTTTGTACTTTGTCATCTCGGCGGGCATAGATATGCCTCCCTGCCCCATTAAAAATAGGTAACCTAACATCAAAGGAGACTTATATCATTTGTAGGTCTCATCCCCTCAGTCATTGTCCTCTCTCGCTTCGATTAACTTTGGTATCTCTCTCTCTAACCCCCCTTCGGTGTCTAGTGATTGTGTTCTTACAACGTACTTTGGTCAAATGATTTGCTCCTAATGCTCGCACATTTGGGGGAAATATGTTATCACTAAAAATAGGTCATTTAAACATTTCTAATTAGAGGGATCTAAGTACACCATGTATATTTTACCATAGTAAAATTGCTTTCACTATAAGAAATAATTTAACAAACCATATTTTATTAATTTATTTCTGGTTAAAACAAGAAACTCCATGAGGAATAATTAAATAAATCCTTATTTATTTGATTTTCCCCTAGGAATAATTAATTAAACCATTGTTTAAATAATATTCCTGGTCATATTTAACCCAATTATGAGAAATAATTAGATAAATAATTATTTATCTTATTTTTCTCTAGGAATAATTAATTAAATCATTATTTAGTTATTATTCCTTGTTAAATTTGACTAAATCATCTAGGAATAATTAAAAATATCATTATTTGTTTATTATTATTTAACCAAATTCTTGAAATGATAAAAAAACATTTATTTGTTTTTTATTTCTAAATAAATGTATTTAACCAATTTAAATACTTTTTCCCTCTAACAAAATATAATAAAATATTCAAAGCGGTTAGATCTAGATCTTGGTTAATAATATTTATTATTCACCATTATCGAGGATAACTCAATTTTTTGTTATAAATAAAAAGGTTTTTCCATTCATTCTTCACTTTGATCCTTTTCATAGGCACACTTTGATAATTTTCATTGTTGCTACTATTTTCTTTTGCTTCCTGAGCTCCCACTTGAGTTCAACATACATTTTGGGTTTTCTGCACCATTGAGAGAGAGAAACTTCTAGAACTGAAGCGTTGAGGACAATCAAGATCCCATCCCATTGAGGGGGACTTGTAACATCTATTTGTTCCCTTCACCAGGTGTAATAATATATGAAAACATTCTTAAATCTTGTCTTGTTTGTTGGATGCATGGAGCAATTACTATTTCTTTTCATTGTTTAACTGTTTTTACTGCATAGATCTGTTTTTTTGCAACATTTTTTCTAACTATTCCTTGTATTTCAAAAGAGTTGAGCAACCATTTCTATTGTTAGGTTTTTTTTTCACACACAACTAAAGTAGGATCTTTTCGTACACTTGCATTAAGAAGTTACGCTAACAGTCACCCTTATCTTATAGACTTGAAATATAAAAGTAAATTCTTTTGAAAATCTGATACAAATATAATTTTATTGAGATGAATGTTTACTCCATTCTCCAACTCCAGCGAAGTTGATCCAATTCCTATTACATGATAGCTCTTCTTGTAACCAAGTTCAATAGAGTAGGAAGATTTTTCTCTTGATAAGGTCTTTAGTTATTTGTTCTCACATTTCATATGTATTGATGATCCACTATCAATTGCCTACATATTTTCATCCTCAAACATACCTACAAGTGCTGAGAATAACCCTTTGTCCTTTGTAGAAGTATTTTTCGTACTATTCTTGATGGATAATAGGAGATTCCACAATGCCTTGATACCTTGTTGAAAATGAATTGACATCATATAACAATGCTCCAATGATTTCTTCAAGGATGTAGTGATCTTCATCATGCCCTTATCCAACCTTAGCTCTGATACCATGTTGAGAAATCTAAAGGGATTTAAATAGGATGATTTCTCTTAAACTTGATAGCTACTTGTGATGTTTAATTTATTTTTCTTGATTATTAGTTTCTTCTCTTATTATTATGTCGTTACAACTACAAAAACAAGAATATCATCAATACATAAGAACAAAGGATGTATGTTGTAAGCTAGTGCCAAAACCTATCAACTTGAGAGGAAAACCCACAAATCTCTTCTCTTCTTATAGATTATTCAAATGAAGAATTCCAAGACCTCTATAACAAGATTAATACCCTTACAAGACTAAGTAAGACCTTCTTGATGATGTGCTTCCTTTGTCCAAGTCAACCCTAGTCGAATCTCTTCCAGTTGCACAACTTCGACGCCCAACTACAGAATTCCAATCTCTACTGCAAGTCTAAAATTTTTATCCCCTGCAATAATGGTTGCTTCCACATGTGTGCAACATTTAAGGGCTTCCAAGACTTTAATTGACCTTCACTTGAGTTCCTCCTTCTAGGGCTTGTAGGTGACCTAATAGACCTTCCTTCAACATTCTTTCTACAATTTCCTCAAGTCTGACCTTGCAGCTCTAAAACCCTAGCCTTCCTTTCGCATGTGTGTGTGAGAGAGAAATAACCCAAACAACTCATCCTTCTTCTTTCTATCCTTCTTCTCTAGCCTTTCTTCTACTTATCCTTTGCCTGGATCATGATAAGTCAGTGAGTGTCCATAGGAGGTTGAGTTTCCTCCTATATTTAGGACCCTAAGTAGAATGACATGCCCTAATGAGGCCAACTTCTTAGTTTCCTAGTTGACTTGATCTTGGAGGGTATTTTGACACTTTTAAATACAAAAATAATTCTTTTGACATGTTAAAATGTGCCCAATGGGGTATTTTTCATATGACAATGACTATATTGACTTCTTGACACTAGGACAAACCCTAAAAGCACTCAATGGGTGCTTAAATTATAAATAAATTGACATTGAGCATGAAACCCATGCTACAAAAATAACAATAATAATTTTTCTTTCTCTTTATAATATTCAATAATTAAGAGTAGATTTTATATTATCAAGACTGACCCTAGTTACATATTGTAGAAATTTGCTGAATAATGAAGATTTATCCACCGAGATTATCCTGGTCACACACTAATTCAAATTCATGCATAACACATAACCTCTTCTATGATTGATCATCAATATGCGGAAATAGAAACAGTCGCATGCGCACATAAACACAATATGTAATGGGGAAAGCTTATAGCTGAAAACCCCCAGCTATTTTGTATATTATAATAGAAGATAACATGTAACAATACATAGCACAATACTCCTCACAAGTACTCAGTACTATCTCCAAAAGTTACACACAAACTAACTCATTTTTGAACAAGTCACGGGTTCAAAATTCCTCCACTGTTTACCTGCCTCTACTGCGCAATCCAAGTTGGTGTAATGAGAGATTCAAGTTCGAATCTCCTTGGCTTGATCTGCGCAATCCTCATTGGCAATCTCCTCCAATGCTTGTGCAAGTCTCATACACAACTAATGTCACAACTAATAGCAAACCGACTCTTTCACCTATCTCTTCCACTGGTCTCCACTGAACTGTCCATGCATTGCAGTTAACTGATGTGTTCTCTAGTTGATTTATGAGTTAATAATTAGTGAATTAATTAATAATTAATTCACACCACTCATCACTAGTGTATTTTTTAGTTAGACTAAATACAACTAGTTCAACTAAGTTAAACCGAACACAACTCCATCAACTCCTCAATCAACTCCACCAAAACTCTGCCACATGAGTCTAACTGAAGTCAACCATGCAATAGCTCAACCAAACCCCTAGGAATAGCGTAATTCCTTCTGTCAGCTGCATGGGCCACATCCGTAGCTCAAACTGAAGTGCCGCAAGAGAATAAGATAATGTTTATAGTCCAAATATTATTAAGAGCTAATAATATTTGACTGTTCTATTTTTAGCCCGGCAGTCTAAAAATAGAAATCGCCCAATGTCTAAAAATAGAGGTCCATCTATTTTTACCAACTCGACCAATCATCCATAAATAGCATCCTGCAACTCATAGACCATGATCCATATGTCTAAAAATAGACATAGTCTAAAAATAGACTTTGCGCCAAAATAGCCTGCGGGCCCACTTAGTGAAGGCGACTTCATTTCACTAAGCTCCATCATCTTGTTGCATTTTCAACACTCCCTCTCAACAAGATATGGATTATCTGCAACCCCTATCCCGCCTCTGTGGTATTCGAATTTGCTCCTGGTGAGCGCCTTCGTCAAGATATCAGCATCCTGATCCTCTGTGGGAATATATGAAAGTAACATGATTCTCCGCTGCACACAATCTCTGATATGATGGTACCTGATGTCGATGTGTTTGGATCTATCATGAAATACTGGATTAGCCGAGAGTTTAATGAAACTCTGGTTATCACAATAAATCACAGTAGGCTCCAAGTGCGACCCGAACAATCCGACGAGGATCTTCCTCATCCAAATAGCCTCGCATGCAGCCACGCTTGCTGCCATGTACTCGGCCTCTGCTGAGCTGAGTGCCACGGATCTCTGCTTCCTGCTGTACCAGGAAACTACTGTCGACTCGATGCTGAAGATTCCTCCAGATGTGCTCTTTCGGTCCGTTGGGCTCCCTGCCCAATCTGCATCAGTGAAGCCACAAAGCTTCACTCAATCCTCCTGTCTGTACCACAGACCATATCCCGATGTGCCACTAAGATAACACAATACATGCTTGCCTGCCTTCCAGAGGAGCTTGGTAGACTTAACCATAGCTTGCGAAATCTGGTTAATAGCATAGAATATATCGGGTCGTGTATTGACTAGATACATAAGCGACCCCACCAACTGTCGATAGATAGTGGCATCCACTACCTCCGCTGAAGTAGCATCCTCCTTCCTCCAACCACCAGGAAGAGGAGTATCAATAGGCTTGCAGCCATGCATGTTGAACCTCTCCAGTATCTCCTGGGCATACTTACCCTAAGAAACAAACAGTCCACCACTGCGCTGCCAAATCTCCAATCCCAGGAAATAATGAAGGAGGCCCAAGTCCTTCATCTCAAACTCTCTAGCAAGATCCTCCTTGCATGAAAGTATCAACACCTCATCACCCGTCAAAATCAGATCATCTACATACAGTACAATGATCAGCAACTTCCCCTCCACCACAATCTGGTACAGGTTAGGATCCGCCTCACTCTTGGAGAATCCAAGTCTGGTGAAATAACTGTCTATCCATGTGTACCAAGCACGAGGTGCTTGCTTCAACCCGTACAGTGCTCTCTTGAGTCTGCACACATGCGACTCACTGCTGAAGATCTCGAAACCTTCGGGCTGCTCTATGTACACCTCCTCCTCAATGACTCCGTTGAGGAACATAGTCTTCACATCCATCCGATGGATGTGCCACCCCATCTGCGCTGAGAGAGTTAGGATCGTCCGTATGGAAGAGTACCTTGCGATAGGTGCAAAGGTCTCCTCATAATCGATCCCCTCGATCTGTGAGAAGCCACGGGCAAAAAATCTTGCCTTGTACTTCTCCACACTCCCCGTCGCCCGCCTCTCGCTTCACTTTTGTAGATCCATCGTGAACCCACCACTGATTTCCCCACTGGTCTTGGGACAATCTCCCATGCACTGTTCCTGACGATCGAATCATATTCTTCGATCATGGCATCAACCCATGCGGGTTCCTCCACAGCTTCCTCAAAAGAGGATGGCTCCGTCACGACACATTTACTCACAAGAGCCATGTATCCAGTGTACCGATCCAGTGACTGTCTCTGTCTGCGCTGTGCTATAGGTGGTCCTACAACCTTCTCTGCATCTCGAGCCAGTCGCTCAGCTTCTGTAGTGCGCTTGCACCCTCTGATGGTTGGTGCTGCATGAGTGGTCTCTTCCACTTCATGAACTTCCTCTTGTGGCTGATCCACATCCAGAAGCTCCTCCTTAGGAACTAATAGCTCCTCTTCTGCATGCAAGTGTGGCTCCATCTCAAGCGAACACTTCATGGCTTTCTCCTCCTGAAATTTGATATCCCGTCGCACAACAGTCTTGCGACTGTCTGGCAAATACACACGATATTTTTGGGGTGTATCAGTGTACCCCACAAATATCCCAACCTCTGCAGTCGGATCCAGCTTCTTTCTGGCATCCTTCGTCACATGCATGTAGAAAGGTGAGCCAAAAATCCTCAAATGAGAAATGTCAGGCCTCTTGCCAGAAAACGCCTCCTCTGGTGTACTCATGCCAAGTATCTTGTGAGGACAACGGTTCTACACATACACTGCAGTATTTCATGCCTCAGATGACAAGTGAAGGGGTAGGCCCTGATCATGCAACATCGCCCATGCAGCACCCACGATCGTTCTGTTCTTTCGCTCAGCAACCCTGTTCTGTTGTGGGTTACGGGGGTGCCAAGGAGCCTCTCCGAATCCCCCGCGCCGCAAAAGTCCTTGAATTCAACAGAGATGAATTCACCACCATTGTCGCTCAAGAGCTCTTCACATTCTTCCCCGATTCCTTCTCAACCAGCGCCTTGAACTCACAGAACTTTGAGTATGTCTCGCTCTTCTTCTGCATGAAGAAGATCCAGCACTTCTGAGAAAAATCATCAACAAATATCACATAGTACTTGTGCTTTGTTTTTGAAGCTACTAAGAAAGGTCCACACACGTCTGTGTGAACTCTCTCAAGGATCGTCGTGGCGCGACCATCCTTCTCGTGAAAAGTGGCTTTCACAAATTTTCCCAAGGTACACCCCTTGCACTGATCTGACTGCGCAAGAGTGCCCTTAGGAAGCCCAGTATAAATCTGCTACATTATCTTCAAGGCTCCATGGTGAAGGTGGCTCAATCTCCGGTGCCACAGCTTGCCATCATCCTGACTCACCACTCTTTCCGCCTTGCATGCCATTGCTGCGCCGCCATCTACTTGCAACTGATAAAGGTTCTTGACTCGAACCCCTATCTTCCGGGTTCTCCGCCTGTTCGACGAGGCAAGAAAGTTCTTCTCGTTTCTAAGACAACATCGTACCCCTTGTCTTCCAACATCGCCACAAAGATCAGATTCTTCTTCAATCCTGGAACATGCATCACTTCCTTCAATACGAAGGGTTTACCAGAATCCCTCTCAAAGGAAATGGTACCGATACCGGTCGCACTGTATCTACCATCATCTCCCATTTCGATGTGCACTCCAAGATCTTTCTCATCCAGATCAGTAAACATATCTTTATCTCCTGTCATGTGAAAAGATGCACCATTGTCCAAGAACCATACTGAACCATATCGATCCCATCACACTGAGACCAAGCATGTGATCGTTGACAATCTAGTTCGAACCGGGGAGGCCAATGCCTCTCCCACCGTAGATCCGCAGCCTTCTTATTTTTCTTCTTCTCGCGGACAATTTGTGGCATAGTGTCCGTGCCGGTGAGCCGTTGAAAACACTTCACCTTGGACATGTCTTGCTTCTGCTCTCGCACCGGAATGAGAAGCTTTCTTGCTCTTCCTCTTCTTTGCTTTGGCAGCCAAAGCGCAATTTTCTTCATCAGATGCCTTTGATGAAGGTCCATCCCTGGTAGTCCGCCTTATCTCCTCTTGCATGAGATCCGACCAAAGTCGCTCCCATCCCGGCAATTTCTCCCGACCATTGACAGAGTCCTGATAGGAATGCCAACTCTTCGGAAGACCAAGGAGAGCTAGGTCCACCAAGTCCTCATCATCGACAGTCACCCCCACACTTCCCAGCTCATCTCTGCATTGAGTGAACTTCGTGAGGTACTTGGCGATACTATCGCCTTTCTCCATCTTAATGTTTCTGAGTTTATCCTTGAGCGCCAACTTCCTCTGGTCGCTCTTGCTCTGGAATAGATCTGTCAACGCTTTCCACATCAAGTATGGAGAAGCTTTTCCATGTAGGCTGGATACAATGTGATCCTTCACGCCCTCCAACAGAATCCTTCGACATTTCGCCATCTTCTTTTGCCAAGCCTCAACTTCAGCAGGATCAGTAGGCTTTTGGACATCCATATCTACGAACTCCTTCAGCCCGTTATCATCTAATACCGCCTCCATCCGGTCTTTCCATGCAATATAATTCGAACTGCCTTCAAGGGCATACTTGAGTTGCAAACCGTTGAAAGACATTTCAACTCCGGCACCAAGAAAACAATCTGCTGCAAAATTCGAATTCCAAGATCAAAACTCAACTGCTTCTGGATATGTGAGAAAAAATTATTTCTAGCACAGAGATCGACTGTAGGGGCATTTACTGGATATATCACCTTTCAAAGAAAGGATGGATCTAGAGGCTACCTGGCCCGTTACAGACTCTGTCTACCGAAATAAAAAATTGTAATCACTGTAATAGATCCCGATGATCAATTCGCTCTGATACCATGTAGAAATTTGCTGAATAATGAAGATTTATCCACCGAGATTATCCTGGTCACACACTAATTCGAATTCATGCATACCACATAACCTCTTCTACGATTGATCATCAATATGCGGAAATAGAAACAGTCGCATGCGCACATAAACACAATATGTAATGGGGAAAGCTTATAGCTAAAAACCCCCAACTATTTTGTATATTATAATAGAAGAGAACATGTAACAATACATAGCACAATACTCCTCACAAGTACTCAGTACTATCTCCAAAATTTATACACAAACTAACTCAGTTTTGAACAAGTCACGGGTTCAAAACTCCTCCACTGTTTGCCTACCTCTACTGCGCAATCCAAGTTGGTGTAATGAGAGATCCAAGTTCGAATCTCCTTGGCTTGATCTGCGCAATCCTCATTAGCAATCTCCTCCAATGCTTGTGCAAGTCTCATGCACAACTAATGTCACAACTAATAGCAAACTGGCTCTTTCACCTATCTCTTCCACTGGTCTCCACTGAACTGTCCATGCATTGCAGTTAACTGATGTTTTC
Source organism: Pinus albicaulis (assembly GCA_034641835.2). Taxonomy (NCBI): domain Eukaryota; kingdom Viridiplantae; phylum Streptophyta; class Pinopsida; order Pinales; family Pinaceae; genus Pinus; species Pinus albicaulis. The sequence goes on along the minus strand of CM076584.1, from coordinate 1,358,389,900 downwards.
TCTAGTTGATTTATGAGTTAATAATTAGTGAATTAATTAATAATTAATTCACACCACTCATCACTAGTGTATTTGTCAGTTAGACTAAACACAACTAGTTCAACTAAGTTAAACATAACACAACTCCACCAACTGTCTCATCAACTCCACCAAACTCTGCCACATGAGTTCTAACTGAAGTCAACCATGCAATAGCTCAACCAAACCCTAGGAAAAGCGTATTTCCTTCTGTCAGCTGCATGTGCCACATCCAAGCATCAAACTGAAGTGCTCCAAGAGGATAAGATAATGTTTATAGTCTAAATATTATTAAGGGTTAATAATATTTGACTGTTCTATTTTTAGCCCGGCAGTCTAAAAATAGAAACCGCCCAATGTCTAAAATAGAGGTCCATCTATTTTTACCAACTCGACTAATCATCCATAAATAGCATCCTGCAACTCATAGACCATGATCCATATGTCTAAAAATAGACATAGTCTAAAAATAGACTTTGCGCCAAAAATAGCCTGCGGGCCCACTTAGTGAAGGCGACTTCATTTCACTAAGCTCCATCATCTTGTTGCATTTTCAACACATATTTCAACAAAATCTACCTTTCGTTTACAAATAATAACATAACTTACCTTTTCTTCCTTAAAAGGTGCAATAATTCCTTCCCACTCATAAAAAAAGATTTAGGGTCAGTACTTCAGGATGTTCCCTCATCTTGTAATGGGACTCGAGTGTGGTTGATTCCATCGTTCAGGAACTTGTAGATGTTTTTCTTCGCATATCCTCGATCAAATGGCCATGGTATTCCTAACAAAATAAGGAACATGTCCATAAACATCACGTAAAACAAAATATTATCTTTATAGCTGTCAATTTGAAGGTTTACCTCATATTGTTCACTTACCAATAATGCATTAGAGGAAATTTTGGGCTTAAAAATGGCCTCCTAAGGACAAGTAATAAAATAATAGTTAAAATAATAAAATAAGAGTTATGAATTTTGGAGGGAAAAAAAGAAAACTATTTTTTAATTGTATTTTTGGCTTATCTTCTTATAGGTTTACTCAAATTTCAAGTGTATACACTCGTCCACATCCAACGATTACCTATTATGAATAATTTTGAGAAGACCCACATTGATAAAAAATCGAAGATATATTAGCAAACATGTTCGACACATTTTTTCAAAAGTATGAATAATGGGTACTTGTTGGATGTGCAATTAAATTCCGCATCTAACAAGTTTCTAAACTGAACTTTGAGTAAACCTATAAGAATATAAACCCAATATACAATTAAAAATATTATTTTTCTTCTTTTCCCTAAAAAATGTTTACATGTGACTCTTTTTAAATTTAAAGGTTTTTGATTGGTTTACATATTATGAAATGGAAATTACGTGAAACTTTCTTGGGCACTTTTAAGCTGAAATTTTCTCTAATGATGGCCCTTCCAAAGCCATGACACCTTATAAGGTATTGGATGCTTCCTTTTCTCCAATTTCAACTTTTCCACCACTTCAGTGGAGACAAGATTATCTATGTTTCTACTATCTACCACCATCTTGTAACATTTTCCTTGCACCTTACAAACAATCTTAAACAAGGCTCTTCTCTATGTGGGTTCAACTATTTAATTTCTTGTTTTAACAAAATATTCTTCATCATTAAGGCTTATCCTGTCTGTGGCACATTTTTCTGCTTCTTGTACTACAGGTTCTCTTTCCTTTATTAGAATTCCAACAACATTTCTCTGGCCTATTTCTTGATTTTTTGGACACACATACGCCATGTGCCCTAGTTTTCCACATATGTAGCATCAAAATTATCATCCTCTTCCTCTTACTCTAGAAAATGATCTGTGGCCTTGAGAATCTCTTTCGCGTTGTCATCGAGCACTTCTACCACTTGTTTCTCCTCTTTGGAATGTGCCTCTTCCTTTGCTAGATTGTTGTCCTCTACCTCTAGCAATGCTTTGTCCTCCGCCAACTTGTTTTCTTTCTTTTTTATCTCCATCTTTCAAAGCTAATCGATTTTCATCCTCTACTGTTCTGGGTGAAAGTACATTAATTTCATCTTGGATATCCAACCTAAGACCATTGATGTATCTAACTATATTCTCTATGGTCTCTTCTACATAACAAACTTTGATGTTAAATTTATGAAATTCTTAAGTATATTCTCATACATACATATTTATTTGTTTCAAATTTTGCATTTGTTTAAACAAATTAAGTTGGTAATCTTTTGCATAAATTTACCTCCAAGTTTCGCAACCGTCTTGTCCTAGCTTTTGATCGTCTTCTTATTCTTCCTCCTCCTCTCAGTCTGCACGCCATCCCACCATAGAGCAACATGTCCTTTCAACTTTGTGACCACTAACTTAACCTTATTTTCTTCGTCCATTTACTCATATTCAAATAAATTTTCCATCTCTATAATCCAATCAATGAGCTTTTCTAGATTCATACTGTGTGTATAATTTGAAATCTCTAGTTTGGGATTTATGACGGATCCCAAGACTTTTCTCAACATTCTTGCCTCTTCTTGCTCAGTTCTGCCTCATATTCGTCTTCCTCATTGATATCACCGTCTTGAGGATCTCATTTTACTCTTTCTTTTGTAGCTTCCATTCGAACTTCCAATCGCTACATACTTTGCCTTAGTTCGACATTTTCTTGTAACAATTCTACATTGGCTGCGACCTTTCGCCTCTTCTACAACCAACACGATGAGCCATAGGATCTGATACCACTTAATGTTGATGATAAATGAAACAATAATTCAATAAAACCAAGGTTCAACCTCTCCTCCTCGTTTTATTCCAAACAGATTACTAATGCAATCAAATTACAAATAGAACTTATGACTTATCAGCCTTTGACATATTCAAACTAAATAATACGAATTTCGAAATAAAGTTCCACTGCTGAGATGGAGTAAAAATTATGGGCTAGTGGATCCAATGCATATAAAACTATAATTTTGTTAGGTCCTGAACATATATGTTAATTTCATATATTAAAACTCGGGGAGCCGGTTAACCCATAACATAAATCAATAAACCGACCCAAACAAATAATATCCACAATGATAGGATCCATTGTATGCATATATTGGCACAAAGTAGAAACAAATAGAAGACCGAGTCTCACTGTTCCGTCCGACTCAGTATAATTATTAATTTACAAAGACTATCATCGACTGAGTACTATTACTTGGAATTAGTAGCAGCACGTCCAAAATCGTGTGACTAATTTTTTCACAGCCACAGAAAATTTCCCTCGACACTGCGTTGGATTGTAATTACAGCCTGAATTGTGGTGAATTGTGGTTTATATTAGTATAGATTTATCTAATATGAGTTTAGAAGGATTAAATTTCTTTTATTACAAATTTATTTTAGAGTGTAAAAAATAATGTATAATTTTTAATTGTTTAAATTGTATTTTTGAATGTTATAAAGATTACATTGTGTATTGAGTGATTTTATATTAATTCATAATATTTTATCTTTTCAAAATTATATATCTGTATTTTATTACTTGAAGAGTGAAAGTGAAATATCAACAACTGAGTTAATTGTTTTGTTAATAGATTTTTAATTGTTTATATGGTAATTTAATTTTTTTTAAGTGGATATGAGAAAAAATTATTTCCCCCTACTAAATTGTAAAATGAACCTCTTGACTCAACCAAATCATAAAATAACGCCAAAGTATAACAGTCCTAAGTTAACAATGGTGTCATTGCACCGAGTTACCAGTGCTTAATCATCGGTCAAACTCCGAGCCTATTAAATCCAGGTGCTAATATATTGGCCAGACACAACCTTCTTCCTTGAGTCGAGCTACCAATTGGAAACATAGACCACCACTTGCGTTAATCTTCCCATATGTGATCACTCCTGCTTGCTTTTCACTATCAGTGTAGTTTATTACCTCGCCTCAACTCCTGTAATCAGTGTGTTGTGGTGGGATTACCACATCTCTCTCCTTGGATTATACAAATTAATTAATTTGCAATCCTCCTTCCCATAGTCGCTGCACTAATCAGGGGTTAGTATATATCTAACAATTAAATAAAACCCATAATATATGTGACCCATATATCGCTGAGGTGCATCCTCTCTCTATCAGATGCACCTTCCATTCCGCATATAAATATTAATAAAACAAAAAATTACATAAAAGTTTCGGTTCAGATCCTGAATTCATGCATCTCTCCTCACACCACATTGCATGGAAAATTCCAAATTCATGCATCTCTCCTCCTCACGCCACATTGGGTGGAAAATTCCAAAATAATTAAAAAATAAGACCATTATTTAAAACGAAGAGTAAAAGAGGCCATTGAAAGACGAAAAACATCCGAGATGATGGTTTAAAATTAAATTAATCATCATTATGAATCGACATCAACTATAATTTTTAAACTAATTAAAAAATAAGACCATTATTTAAAAAGAAAAGTAAAGGAAGTCATTGAAAGAGGAAAAACATCCAACACAATAAATAGAGATGATTTAAAACTAAATTACTGTTAGAAATCCTTTTTAATTTTTTTTAATATTAAACCTTTCTTCAACACAATTAATAAAAACCAAAATGAAATTAATCACGATGATAAATCAACATAAACTATAATTTTCCTCCGAAAAGAACTATTAATTTCTCAAATTATTCACACTTATACTTTTCAATTGTGAACTATAATTTCATTGATGGTGGACTCACTTAAAAGTCCAAAAAAATTGGTTAAAAAAAGATAAACAAGTTTTTTCACAAATATTTTTAAAAATTCAACCAACCTGTATAAATTCACCTTTTAACCTATAAATATATTCTAATTTTATAAAACTACATATAAAATTCAACCCACATGTATAAATTCACTTTTTAACATAAAATATATTCTAATTTTATAAAACTACAGAGAAATTTAATATTCAACTCTATCCTAACAAACCAACCTGTAAATATCTTCCTATTTTATAAAACTACATGGAAGATTAAAATTCAACTCCATCCTAAGAAACAAACCGAGATTTGAGGAACTAACTCCTCCATAAAAGTTTCCATGACCTCTCAGTGAAAATCGAAGATGCCCTTACATCATATATCAATTTACGTATATACTAATTGGAATATTACAGTTCTAATATATATATATATATATATATATATATATATATATATATATATATATAGTTTATAAATATCAATAAAAAATTAACATGTATACTAAAAATAATAAATAACAACCCATTTTAACTATATATATATATATATATATTCCTTCCATCATATATTCATTTACATAGATATATATTTATTTGAATATTATACTTTTATTATAAATATTTATAAATATATAATTATATATATATTAAATATATAGATATAAATAAAAATTTAATATATATTAAAAAATAATAAATAACAACTAATTCTAAATATTAAAATTATTTATCTATATATATAAAATTGGAATATTATATTTCTAACTATTTATAAATATATAAGTTTATATAATTTAAATGTTTATAATATAAATAAAAAATTATTATATATATAACAACAAAATTTAAACATCAAAATATTTTTACAATTTATACTTCTTTATTTTATTGAAATATTATATTTATATTATAAATATTTATAAATGTATCAATTTATATAATTTAAATACGTATATTATATATATACAAATATATGAAAAAATAATAAATAACAATAATTTTTTTAATTAACTTTTCATACATTTTTATAATTTACAAAATATTGTAAAACATCAAAATAATTTTGCAATTTATTTACATTTCTTTTAAATATTTAACTTTTATATTTTATATAATTTTTAAAATTCACACACACATATATATGGCGATAAAATTTAAAGATTAAAATAAATTTTGAAAAGAATGATATCTCACACTTTTGATATGGCATTTGTGTGATAAGAAGCGACATTGCATATACGAGAACATGGCGATGTCATGATCTGCACTTCAGACTTTAATGATTTTGGCATTCTAATGGTTCTGCAAACTTCGCTAGTTGTGTATTAACTAGGGTTTTGTGTTAAGTCTCTCTACGATGGGTTCTCTCAGCGTTTTTATATGACTTGGATACCAAGAATGATATGTCACACTCTTGATATGGAATTTCTGTGATAAGAAGCAACCTCACATATAAGAAAACAGGGCGATGCCATGATCTTCACTTCAGACTCTAATGGTTTGGGCGTTCTAACGGTCATGTGAACTTCGTTGGTTCTGCATTGACTAGGGTTTTGTGTTAAGTCTCTTTGCGGTGGGTTCTCTCTATGTTTTATTTCTATATGACTTGGATTCCAAGAATGATATCTTGCACTCTTGCTATGGCATTTTGGTGATAAGAAGCGACCTCGCGTATAGGAAAACATGGCGGTGCCTTGATCTGCACTTCAGAATTTAATGACATGTAATCTCATATTCTTGGAACAACCTTGTTAAGATTATCTTGCATCCTCTATATGACATCTATGTGATTACAAATATCTCACATTCTTGATATGGCATTTATGTGATAAGAAGTGACCTCACGTTGCTTTTCTAATATCTAAGGTTGTGCGATGGTATGAGGTCCACTGAAGCAAAATGAAAGCCCTAAACATTGAAGCGGTTTGATCCTTGGAGAGCAAGCAGTGAGCAGGTCTGCGATGCGATTGCGGGGCATCAACGATGCCGTGATCTGCACTTCAGAGCCCTGCTCTTTGTGTTTTTAACTACGTTAAATTATCTAAATGGATCGGTTAGTAGCATTGCAATACATAGAAGAAAAAAGGTCTCTTTCTGCCAAGGGTACAATCTCTAAGGTGCGGTAACAACCTTGCATTGGTTCTGCCTTACAGGTGCACATGTTCCCACTTACCCTCTTGTTAAGTTTTGTTTTATTACACTATGAATACTTCTCCTCATATTTCTAAGCCCCCCTCTAGCAAAGGCAGACCAAGTAAAATTACCTTAGAGAGTATCTATGAATACATTGAATCTTTAGAAAGAAGAAGAGAAGAAAGAGAAAACCATTTTAAACTAGAACTAACTACAATGTTTGAAAACAACCATAAATATTTAGAAAATAAAATAATCATACTCGAAATTGATCTACAAGAAATGAAAGGTAAAATTAAAGATATGGAACATAGTAAAAAAACCATGGTTGAAGGAAATAACACCTTGAAAAGTGATATTAAGAATCTAAAAGACCAACTACATAATAGGTCAGCCCTATATAACACACAAAATAACTTAGATATTAAACCCATCAAAGAGGAAATTAATAAACTAATTGTTCTCAACCACGAGTGCCAAAAACGAGCCTTAAATATTATAATTGCGGGTATAGAAGAACAAAAAATGAAAACACATTAGAAATAGTTAAAGAACAATTAAATGCAAAATCTCAAATTGAAACAGCTAATCTCACGGAAGCAATAAGGGTCAGAAAGATACGTGAGCATAAACACAAACTCATCAGTGTGAAGGTCTATTGTAATGAACATAGATTAGATATACTTAGGAAATCCCAAAGCCTAAAAGGAACATGAATCTTTATAAATGAAGATCTCATTCCATAAAACCAAGTTAAAATTAGGAAAGAAGTCCAAAATATCAAGGAGGCAAGAAAGGTAGGTAAATGGGAAATCACTAAGAATAGGAAAGTTATTATTAGAAATAAAGTCTCAAGCACGAGTGATAAATAGGTACATGCATCAGTCCAGATCCTCTTCTGGAAATGGCATGGATTTCCATGGTGTAAAGGTCCCATGTTAAGTTGGATCTCGAGTGATATTGACTTTATTCTCTTAATTGAAACTTGGGAGCATGATGAATCTAGGGACCCTCACCTTGACGGTTTCACTCTTTGGTATTCTTGGAATAAGAAAACCTCTCGGAGGGGTTTTGGTGGTATAGTCTACTATCTAAGGAACGGTGCTTCCTCTCACATCTTCCTTCATAAAATCAACCCCTTCAATCAATACATTTGGATAAAAATCTCTGATTCTACCACCAATAGGATATTTCTTGCAATATGCTATTTCGCTCCTAGCAACTCTACATCCTATAAGAAGAATAACCTGGATAAGAATTGTCCTTTCAATACTTTAGAAAAATACATCTTCAACCTTAAGAATGAAGGTAATATGCTTTTGTTGGGAGACTTTAATGCTAGAAGTGCTACTAACCAACCCCAACCCTAACCCCAACCCTAATGGTAAGTAAAAACTCTAACCCCAACCCCCTGTGGCTTGATGAAGATAGTAACTTAGATAAGTAATTCAAAAGAAAATTCGATGGCATTATCGAAAACTTATTCAGCGCCGAGCTCCTCAAAATTTGCATTTCCCAAGACCTAATAATTTGTAATGGTATCAACAAGTGGCCCCTCTTCGGTCAGATGAGCTGTTTCCATGGGTTGGGTAGCAGTGTCATGGATTATATGATTTTGGACACCCTCATCCTCAACCATATTATAATATTTGAGTTTCTTGATGCATTCGAGCCTGAATCTAACCATAGACCTCTCTATCTATCCCTTAATATTTCTATGCATACCACCCACATGTAAGAGACCAATGAAAGAAAAAGACACATTCACTTTGATAGAAGTAAAGTCAAACTCTTCTTACAGGATTTAGAGAGGGATTTGGGATCCATGACATATAATAATAACATTGATCAAATTTATTACTGTTTCACTACTATCCTTTCCAATACCATTATCAAGTTCTCCAATGAGACTTTGTTTAAGAAACTAATAGAGCTTCCAATTCATGGTACGGAAAAAAATGTAATATTACTAGGAAAGTGATCAGAGACGCTTCTAATGAAATAATTAAGCTTCAGAATATCAATATATACAAAATATCATCAAGAGGAAGAAAGGGTCATTTACTAATAAAAGACATGATTATATTCTCCACATTTCTAAAGTCGTGCCTAAATTTTTTTGGTGGAATGTCCTTGTTCATAAAACCAAAGATAATCATTATATCCCCTTAGAAAACTGGGACACCTATTTTAAGAAGTTATATGACTCTCCTAACATTATGGGCACCACCCTAATCACTCCTATCAAGGAGGATGTATTCTCTCTGGATGAAATTAGGTCTGGTATTAATAAAATCTCTAATGGGAAAGCTAAAGATATTGAATATTACCAAGGGGAGATCCTTAAAATGGGAAGATCTATCCTTATTCCTCATCTCCACAAGCTTCTCAATTTGGTTGTAACATATGGCTTCCCTAATCTTTGGACACAAAGCCTTATTGTCCTTATCTTTAAAAATGGGGACAAAAGTGTTCCATCTAACAACATAACCATTATTATTAGCCACATCCTCGCCAAGCTTTATTGGATCATTTTGGAAAAAAAAATTAGCCTTTGGCTTCAAAGTCAGGGCAAAAGAGCTAAAGGACAAGCAGGTTTTAGGTGACATCACTCAACTATTGACCATCTTGTCACTTTCAGGATTATTCTGGAATAATGTCACAATAGTAAAGTCAATGTTTTCTATTGTTTTCTGTAGTTTAGAAAAGTTTTCGATATTGTTGCTCGAGATAAGCTTTGGGAGATAATTAAAGAGTTCATGGTCACTCCTGAACCGAGGATTGTTGTGATCCATCTCTATGAGACTGTCATTGCCAAGCTTAAGACCAACGAATGGTGTTCTGAAGACATTAAATGAAATATTGGAGTTAAAAAAGGGTGTCCCCTATCACATACCCTTTTTTTCATATACATAGATAAGCTAGAGGAGTGCCTGGAAAATGTGGAATGCAAGGGCATCGAGCTTGTTGGTGTTCTCATTAATCTTCTCCTTTATGTCGATGATATCATTCTTCTTGAAAAAAGCCATGATGACCTTGACAAGAAGCTTGAGACTCTTCATGTGTACTGCTCCAAGATGGGTATGATAGTTAATACTGACAAGACTAAAGCCATGATCATCAAATTGAAAAAGATCACCCATGGTAGTTTTGTGTATAATAACCAGTGCTTAGAGTTGGTTTCTTATTATAAATATTTAGGCATTGGCTTCCTTCATAAGCTCAATTGGAATTATAGCATCTAGAAAAAGGATTATTGGAGGTTGGAAAGCTTATTATGATCTTGAAAAAAATTGTAAGTCAGCCGATCTTTACATTTGGAGTAAAAAGAGGTTCCTCTTTTAGACTCTCATCACCCTTTTTGTCTTATACAGATGTGAAGTTTGGGGTCGCAGTATATCCAGAGATTCATGGAGGCAGATTGAGATGATTCAAAATAAATTCATAACCTACAACCTAAAGATCAAGGAAAATAATCAATATCCTATCCTCTTGATCAAATCTGGTTTTTCCTCCATTGAAAGTACGACTATGTTCAGTTATTTTATGTATAAGAATAAGATTTACAACATGGAATCCAAAATGCTCCCAAAAATTGCTTTTAACTGTAGTTAAGACCCCCACCTTCACCTTAAGCACAGGTGGCATAAGGATGCCCAGTCTTGGCTCAACCATTGGGGAATTAAGGAGGATCTTAGTATGGGAAGCAAATATAGTGTCAAAAATATGATTAAATCCAAGTTTAAGGATAAGATGTGGGAGGATCAGGAGTTGGAGGGTAAAAGGAAACTAACATACTATAAGGAGGTGATCAACCCCACCCTTGATAATCACAATTTACTCTCTATGTTAACCAACACTAAGAAAAAAATGAACATCGCTAGGATAAGAACTAATTCTCATGTGCTTCGGAGTGAGACCTGGTGGTGGTCTATTCCCAAGACTCCCTAGAATTATAGAATCTGTCAAATTTGTGACACTAAGCAGTTAGAAGTTGAAAAAAACTTCCTTTTAGACTACCTGACTCTTACACACATCTGCTCTCAATTCGCTAACATATTTTACACTTCCAATATTCTTGAACTATTAAGCCATCCCACCTATAGTGATCTTGGAGCGCTTATTTCTCTTCTCTTCGATCATAGAAACATGATTTTGAAGAATCAAACTTAGCTTCTTTTTCCCTTCTTGAGGTCTGGTAAGCTACATTGGTCTTAGGGATGTTAATCATCATCATCATCATCATCATGAATTTCTGCATTGGTCTTAGAGATGTTAATCATCATCATGATTTTATTGAAATATTAAGTTTTTATTATAATAGTTTATAAATATAAAAAATTATATAATTTACGTAATGTATATAAATAAAAATTAAACATATAAAAATTGTGAATATAAAGATAAACAAATAAAAATGAAAAATATAATTAAACCAGAAAAATATAATTAAACAAGTTGTGTTCTATGAATCTCAACATATTCCTAAAGCTAACTTAATTCCTATTGGTACATCCCATAAGATTCAGAAATAACAACTTAATTCCTATTGGTACATCCCATAAGATTTAGAAATATCATTCATTTAGCTCATGCAAGCTCATTGAATTTCCTGTGATTTCATAGAGTATTTCAAAAAATTCAGGTTTATGCAGTGACAAATTATCTTTTAAAAATATTTTTCATTTTTTTTGTTTGTATTTAATTTCACAATTTTAATATTTTAAATTTTTATTGATACTATACATACTTAATATATATGTGTGTAATATTTCAATAAAATATATAAAATAAATGTATAAAATTTTCAAAAATATTATCTAGGAACAAAATTACTAAATCTTCCTTGGCAGAGCATGCCTTCTCATCCTCATATTACATACGAATGGAGGATGCCAAACTTGTCTTTAAAGAGGACCATTACCTAAAAAGAAAAATCAAAGAGGCCATAGAAATTGAAAAAAGAAAAAATAACATAAATCGTGATGATGGACTTATCATCAGTAATACTTGGAAACCCTTAATACATCAAACCTCTTATGAAAACAAAATTAGCAAATTATAAATGTAATAATTAGTCTCAATTTTTTATATATTCTATCTTATTCTATAGTATAACCCCCTTATGTAATTAATCTTTAATTGTTGAATTCAATAACGTTTATTATTTCTTCATACATTATATTTCAATTAATAATAATAAATAAATAAATAAATAAATAATAAAATAAATAAATAAATAAATAAAATAATTAATTAATTAAATTAAATAAATAAACAATTCAAATAAATAAATACACAATTCAATTAATTATATAAATTAAATTAAATTAAATTACAATTAAATTAAATTAAATTACATTTCATCAAACCGACCATAATAAACTCGTCAATAATTTACTATTTATATATCTATTCCTTTGCCCTAATCCTCACAATTTTTTCAAAGAATATTTGGCATCTACCCTTGATGATGGACTCACTTAGGAAGTCCGAAATGTTGGGTTATTAAAAAACTCAGAAATAGGTTATTCCTCTCTTCTAAAATCTATTTTACATGTATGGACTCTCTTTTTAAAAATATTTTAATGTTTAAATTTTATTGTATTTTATTATTTTTGAATATATTTGTTTGTGCCCACATGGATATTTTTTTATTATGTATATTAGATACAATTTAATTATATAAATTTATATATTTATTAACACTTATAATATAAATGTAATATTCTAGTAAAATATAAAAATTAAATATATTAAATAAATGTATGTAAATTAAATAGATATTGAAAATTTTGAAATTTGTTGGTTTTTTTTTAATTTGTGATAATTTTTTATTTATTATACACATTTAAATTATAGAAAATTATATATTTATAATAGAAGTGCTATAATTCAATAAAATATAAAAGTTAAATATATAAATGAAACATATGTGTATTAAAAATATATTTTAATTTTTGAGTTTTGTTGTTAGATATATATATATATATATATATATATGAGAGGGGCTCTGTAGTGGTAATGTCAATATCAACATTTTGACATGGTAAAAAATAAAATAAAATAAAAGAAATTAAGAAAAAAGGCGCTCATTAATTATAAATTTAACTATAAATTTATAAAGTTAAATTAAACAATAAAATATCATGGTTTACAAGCTTATGGTATTTCATAGTCTATGGTATTTGGGCCTGGTATTTGTTAGATAATCCACTATGAAATGCAAAAATAACAAATTAAATCCACTATGAAATCAAAAATAACAAATTAAATTGAGGTTTTTTTTTATTTTTTATTTTATTTTATTTTATTTTATTCTTATTTATATATATATAAATAATAATAATAACAATAATAATAAATAATGAAAAAAAATAAAAATAAAAATATTGTGATATAGATATATACTTTTATATTTTTAGCTTTTAAATACTATTAAAATTTAATATTTTCATTTTATAAATATATAAATATATATAATTTAAATAAATTATATATGCATACATATATAACAAATGATAGAAAATTTTAAAATTAAAATAAAGACAAGTTGTGGGAGGATCAAGAGTTGGAGGGTAAAAAGAAGCTAAGATACTATAAGGAAGTGATCAACGCCATCTTTGATAATCATAATTATCTCTGTGTGTTGTCCAACAATAAGAAAAAAATGAACATCGCTATGATAAGAACTAATTCCCATGAGCTTCGGAGTGAGACCGGGCGGTGGTGTATTCCCAAGGCCCCTTGGAACGATAGAATCTATCAAATTTGCGACTCTAAATAGGTTGAAGATGAAAAGCACTTCCTTTTAGATTGCACGACTCTTACTCACATTCGCTCTCAATTACCTACCATTTGTCACACTTACAAACTTCTTTACCTATTAAGCCATCCCATCATCATCATCATCATCATCATCAGATAAACTTTTATATTTTATTGAAATAATACATTGTTTATAAATATATAACTAAAAAATAATTGATTATAAATATATAATTTAAATAATTTAGCTATACATGCTATAAATAAAAAATTAATGACCAAATTTAGATATATATATATATATATATATATATATATATATATATATATATATATATATATATATATATAGATATTATAAATTTATATATTAGTGAAATATTACACTTCTAATACAACTATTTAGAAATATATAAATTCACATAACTTAACTATGTATGTGTCACCCTCAATCAACCATACCCCTACTCTCTCGGTGGCTCACTCATTCCAATGTTACATTGCCCCGGTTTCGCTGCTCTGCAACTCTATCATTTTTCGTCGCTCATGGAGGTGGCTTTCTATTTTTGGCCTTCAAGGTATAGTTTATTTTATCATCACCGTGTTCTTGTCATGGTTTTTTTTTTATATGCATGATGAAAATTCATAGTTCAACTATTCATTTCCTTCCTTGAATTTATGTTGGCTATAAGTTCAATCTCTCGAAATACAAGGCATTCTATCTTTACAAACTCCAGAGGGTTATCCTCTTCAAGAACCCCCACAGGCAATCTCTCATCATCGCCTACCCTTAGTTAGGCAACTGATAATTTTTTTTTCTTTACATCTACTGCATTCAACATAGCTCTAAGTGTTGTATATTGTTTTTCATTGTGGCATGGAATGATGAGTTCTAGTCCTTTCGAGCTCCAGCATGCGGACCATTCCGCCAAGCCAGCTTTGAATATCTGACAGAGCATTTATAACCCCATCCCAGGTATTTTGACCCCTTAACCTCCCCTTCTGCCTATGTTAATGCTATGAATATGTTCTTGTGCTCAAGGTATGCCCACTAGAACTGTGCGGCAGGTATACTGGTCCGGCCCTGACACTGATTTTATTAATATGGTTTACTCTTGGGAGTTTATTTCTCTATTAATGTTACTCGTATTTGAGCTACTGTTCGGTTATCGAATTGCAGTAAGAGGGTTTTTCCAAATCTTAGTATTATGTGAACTGTAATGACTAAATGTGAACTCAAGAGCTTACACTCCTCTAATAGACATTTAATTTTCTATCTCGGTCCTTTGAGGACCTCTATTCTTTGTACTGTATGCCGATTCCACCTGTGATATAGTTTAAATTTATTCTAGCCTCAGTTTCTTATCATTTGAGTTATGCACAGTGTGGTAACCAATTATTTACTGCTCTCCATGTGTGATTCATGAATACACACTGATATGATTCAATTTTTGTAAGGCTTTGTGTATTTGTCTCTTTCTATGCATATGATTAATAGTTCTGGGTTCAAGGAACGTATTTATGGTTATTTTGTAGCATTGAGCCTTATTGTTGATGAATATATTTTCAACATTGCTTGTTTGTTGAGAAGCGAACTTCGATATTGGTTTAATATCGATTTAAGCACCTTTAGATAGATGGATGTCATTTTTTTACTTATTTTACAAAACATGAGTTCATTTCAACTGCTTGCATAACAATGATTGTAACGGTTCTTTCCTGCAAATTTCTTTAATTTTTCAGTTACTTATTTTCCTAAATTTTGCGATGATAATAAGTGTAATTTGATTTAGACTCGAAACATAGAGTAAAACTGAAGACTATGGATATTCCGAGTTTTTCATATCAAAATATACACCACAGAAACCTCCAATCTATAATTTGATTGTTAAGTTACTTGGGAAGCCTATCTGTTATATTAATATTTATAATTGAGACTGGAGGACAAGGACCACAACCTAGTTCTCATCGGGATAACATCCAAACTTCGGCCTCCTTTTTCATTCTTTCTTCCTGGATATTGTTTTTACTAATGTTCTTTGTCGAGGTCAGAGAACTTGACTGGTACAAGGATGCATGTGTTCTGTTTGAGTATGTGAAATTCCTCTCTAGCACACAGAATCATTATTTCCTATAAGGTCTACATATGAACACATTAATATTTACACATAATACCATAGTAAAATCACAGTGGACATATATAACAATATTTGGCCAGAATAAGCATATCCCCAATAAGTCATTTTAAAAGTAAAACCAACCTAATCATCTTCACATAACCTATGGGTAAATGCACAATGAATCATATTTATAATGAACTAATCTCAACACATTTACTCTTGCATTCTAGAAAATAAAACAACATAGTTTTTTCTCTTTCACCTGTATGTAACTAGGTATTCAACTAAATACATAGATACTTAATACATTAGACTCTTTTCTATATTTCTTAAAAAAAAACACTCTAATATACTTATCTCAGAATGTACTCAACCGATGGTGCCACCCAACTATGAGAGAGGCTATAACGTCCTCAACTCCCCTTGTGCTCCTCACTAGAGTTTTAAGGTAGTAGTTTTTTCAATAGAACTAGACCTCAGGACTCCTGTCCAGTCTACACTTCTCTGTGTTACAGAGTTTGAATAGTTTTAACCAGCTCTAGACCACTTTATTCTTGCAGCATTCTGCGGTCCATTTTTCTCTAATTTCAAAAAACCCCTTCTTCTCACTGATATATTTCATTTATCTCTAGAGGAGAAGGTAACTGTCACTTTCCAACTGCCCCTCTAACCACTCTGGAATATTGGAATTTATTTACTAATCATTTTTAGTAATTCTGGACATATAAATCTTTATTCATAAGAAAATATAAACACACATTCATTAAAAAGTGTAAATTGTGTTTATTGGTCTATATATTAACAATGATACATAATTTTGTGAGAGCTAAAAGTAAATTAAATCGAAATTCGGGGATGTTACATCTCCCCCCCAAGGTGAACACCATCTTAGCTATTCAATTCTAAACATAAAATAACTCCGGGTATGCCTTCCAGATAAAGTCCTCACACTACAAGGAAAAGACCCTCTAGTGGGGGCTATAAAGGAGGTTTTTAGTGTTATAAAATTGGCCAAAACTGTCAAAAAAATGTTTGCTACAACATCCGTTTATGCTTACGGAGGTGAGATTTTAACGAAAATTCAACACAAATAAAAAAAAATGGGCGGCCAGAGGTTATTACAGATGTTTTTTTCATCGGTGCGCTACTCGGGCCTCAACGCACTAGTGCGTACATCTAGAAGGTGGACTGGGCCTGTCAAAGGAGCATGAATTGCGTCGTCAAGGTATAAAACCGCATCGGGCACAGTGTTGGTGATACAACGCACGGGGCCGTTCTAATTGGTCTTAGGATTTGTGTGGTTCCCATAGGTCGTCTCAACGCACCGGTGTGTAAACTTATAGAAACGCATTCGTGCGCAATATCAAACAAATGCGCCGATATTTATAATTGGTATCGGTATTTGTGCGGTGCCCATAGGTCGTACAAATGCATTGGTGCATAGAGCCACATAAACACACCGTTGCGTAGTACCACACAAACGTACTAAGATTTATAATTAGTATCAGTATCTATGAGGTGCCCAGAGGTCATATAAATGCACTGGTGCATAATTCCACATAAACACACCGGTGCGCAGTACCGCACAAACGCATCGATATTTTTAATTGGTTTTGGTATTTGTGCGGTGCCCATAGGTTGTAGAAATGCACCGATGTGCTTTAGAATAAAAACGCACTGGTGTACAGTAACTGACACACGCCGGTTTTCATTTTGTATTTTTTAGAAACATCGACTTGTGAAAGTGTAATTATTGTAATTTTTAAAAATTCATTATTCATCAAAAGTTGACACATCTTATAGCAATATTCATATTAATTAAATTTTTATTAACGCATTTGAAAGTGATGTTTGGATTAATTTGTTATATCATATCATAATTATTTTTATTTTCGAAAATTCATTAGTTATCAAAATTCGACACATATATATCTTATAACAACATTCATATGAATTAAATTTTTATTAGTGCATTTGAATGTGATGTTTGGATTAATTTTATATATCATATCATCAAATTTCACATCTCTTCATTATAATATTTAATCATCCATAAATTTAATCAGTGGTGTTACATTTCACAGTGACAATAGAGAATGCAAAAGAATAAATTAAAACATATTTTATTACTATTATTATATATATATATATATATATAATAATAGTAATAAAATATGTTTTAATTTATTCTTTTGCGTTCTCTATTGTCACTATGAAATCACATTGTCAACTCATCCAACGGTCGATATCGCATATCGCTCGATTTTTGCGTCCGAGGTTTAACAACCAAAAGCCGCACGAAATCAGTGTTATTGCGGAGGACGCGTGGTGCAATATAACTGGATTGTGTTCCCTCCAGACTAAACCACTTGCCACCCATTTTTCATGCGAAAACAGCCAATGGTTTTCCAAAATCACTTATGCCCATTTTCATGCCAAAGTCCATTTAAATCCATTTTTTTGCCCTTCGCCATTAAAATCCTTCCTCCATGCATTCCACCTCTCTGCAACCTCCTCCACCAGCCTCCGAATCAATATTTCTGACCCCACATGGTTATATTAACGTTTTATTTTGTTTTTTGCAGGTTCCATGGTGGTTTTAAAGGTAAAAACCCTCCCACAGTCCATAAAGGGACGAGCCTGAAGGTGATGACTTCCATAGTCCAAACAGGGGCCAAGTAATAAAAAAATGGTACTACCATGGTTTCATTTCATGGCTTGATCAGTGCTCATAAGCACGGGTTATACAATCGAACCCTCCAGCGCCTAGAAGTTCCTTAATAGAAGCATTGTTTTGAATAATAAAGGGCGAAGATGAAGGGTTAAAGGCTAGAAATAAGCAACAAATTGGATAAAGTGCAACAATTAAAGAAAGAAATAAAGGCCCGAGAACTAAAGAAAATGGATTAAAAGTTAGTCTAGTCAGCGGAAAAGGTTTAAAGCAACATAGACAGAGGAGATTGAAGATAAAATATTATGCATTAAAGATGAAGGTTAAAGGTTAAAATACATAGTTTAAAGGTTTGAATCAATCATAAAAGGAAAAGGGGCAACAATGTTACACTATGAAGGCCGAAAACATCATCAAAGCCTTAAAACACAGTTAATGATGAAGTAAAGGCAGATTAAGCCCAAAGAGTAGTTTTATGATTAAATCAAGAAGACTTAGGCTGAAAGATAGCCTCGAATACATCAAAGGAGCAGTTATTCACTTGATAACTCAAAAGTGACACCTTTCACTACTTTATACATCAAAGGGAAAATTGGCAGTTATTACACAAAAGATATTTTAAAACTATCAGACAGTGATTGTAAAAGACACAAAAGAGCCTCAAATTCAATCTTTTTAGCTATTTTATCCTTAGGAACTATAGACAGATTTAATACTTAGAGAAGTAGTTGAGAGACATTCCTACCTTATGCCTTGCATGGTTTTTAAGGATAGGATTGCATTTACTATGTCATTAATGACATTTTGAACCCTAGATGTTTCCACCTCCTCATTTGTAGCATAAATACTGCATTCGAACTCATTGTATAGGGGGAATTTTGATAACTCTTTGAAGTAATACATAGTTCTGCTGAGATTGAAGAGAAATTGATGTATTGGAACCTATGGATGTTTTTGTAGAAATTTGAATAATAGCTGAATTATTCACCGAGATTATCCTGATTACACACTATTTAAGCTTCATGCATAATACATAACCTCTTCTACAATTGATCATCAATTTGCAGAAATAGAAGCAGTCTCATGCGCACATAAAACATAATCAAGCACACATATAACACAGTATGTAATGGGGAAAGCTAATAGCTGAAAACCCCCAACTATCTGTATATTATAATGATAGAGAACATGTAACAATACATAGCACAAAGCTCCTCATAGCTCTCAGCACTATCTCACATGCTACACACAAACTAGCTCAGATATAGAACAAGTCACAAGTTCAAATCTCCTCCACAAGTCTTCCTACCTCTATTGCGCAATCCAAGATGAATAATGATGAGATCCAAGTTCGAATCCCACTGGCTTGTACTGCGCAATCCTCATTGGCAATCTCAATCAATGTGTGTGCAAATCTCATGCACAACCATAGTCACAACTGATAGTAGACTCACCCTTTCACCCACCTCTATCACTGGTCTCCACTGAACTGTCCATGCATTGCAGTTAACTGATGTATTCTTTAGTTGATTTATGAGTTAATAATTAGTGAATTAATTAATAATTAATTCACACCACTCATCACTAGTGTATTTGTTAGTTAGACTAAATACAACTAGTTCAACTAAGTTAAACCGAACACAACTCCACCAACTGTCTCATCAACTCCACCAAACTCTGCCACATGAGTTCTAACTGAAGTCAACCATGCAATAGCTCAACTAACCCATAGGAAAAGCATATTTCCTTATGTCAGCTGCATGTGCCACATCCAAGCATCAAACTGAAGTGCTCCAAGAGGATAAGATAATGTTTATAGTCTAAATATTATTAAGGGTTAATAATATTTGACTGTTCTATTTTTAGCCCGGCAGTCTAAAAATAGAAACCGCCTAATGTCTAAAAATAGAGGTCCATCTATTTTTACCAACTTGACCAATCATCCATAAATAGCATCCTGCAACTCATAGACCATGATCCATATGTCTAAAAATAGACATAGTCTAAAAATAGACTTTGCGCCAAAAATAGCATGCGGGCCCACTTAGTGAAGGCGACTTCTTTTCACTAAGCTCCATCATCTTGTTGCATTTTCAACACTCCCTCTCAACAAGATATGGATTATCTGCAACCCCTATCCTGCCTCTGTGGTATTCGAATTTTCTCCTTGTGAGCGCCTTCGTCAAGATGTCAGCATCCTGATCCTCCGTGGGAATGTATGAAAGTAACATGATTCTCCGCTGCACACAATCTCTGATATGATGGTACCTGATGTCAATGTGTTTGGATCTATCATGAAATACTGGATTAGCTGAGAGTTTAATGCAACTCTGGTTATCACAATAAATCACAATAGGCTCCAAGTGTGACCCGAACAACCCGACCAGGATCTTCCTCATCCATATGGCCTCGCATGCAGCCAAGCTTGCTGCCATATATTCAGCCTCTGCTGACCTGAGTGCTACGGATCTCTGCATATTGTTGTACCAAGAAACTGTTGTCGACCCGATACTGAAGATCCCTCCAGATGTGCTCTTTCTGTCCGTTGGGCTCCCTGCCCAATCTGCATCCGTGAAGCCACATAGCTTCACCTCATCCTCCTGTCTGTACCACAAGCCATATCCCGATGTGCCTCTAAGATAATGCAATACATGCTTGCCTGCCTTCCAGAAGAGCTTGGTAGGCTTAACCATAGCTTGCGAAAGATGGTTAACAACATATCATATATCGGGTCGTGTATTGACCAGATACATAAGCGACCCCACTAACTGTCGATAAATAGTTGCATCCACTACCTCCGCTGAAGTAGCATCCTCCTTCCTCCAACCTCCAGGAAGAGGAGCGTCAACAGGCTTGCAGCCATGCATGTTGAACTTCTCCAGTATTTCCCGGGCATACTTACACAAAAGCAAATCCATCAGCTGCTCTGTTCCAATCCCAGGAAATAATGAAGGAGGCCCCAAGTCCTTCATCTCAAACTCTCTAGCAAGATCCTCCTTGCATGAAAGTATCAACAGCTCATCACCCATCAAAATCAGATCATCTACATACAGTACAATGATCAGCAACTTCCCCTCCACCACAATCTGGTACAGGTTAGGATCCGCCTCACTCTTGGAGAATCCAAGTTCGGTGAAATAACTGTCTATCCGTGTGTACCAAGAACGAGGTGCTTGTTTCAACCCATACAACGCTCTTTTGAGCCTGCACACATGCGACTCGCTGCTGAAGATCTCGAAACCTTCGGGCTGCTCTATGTACACCTCCTCCTCAATGACTCCGTTGAGGAACGCAGTCTTCACATCCATCTGATGAATGTGCCACCCCATATGCGTTGAGAGAGCAAGAATCGTTCGTATGGAAGAATACCTTGCAACAGGTGAAAAGGTCTCCTCATAATCGATCCCCTCAATCTGTGAAAAGCCTCGGGCAAAAAATCTTGCCTTGTACTTCTCCACACTCCCGTCAGCTGCCTGCTTCACTTTGTAGATCCATCTTGAACCCACCACTAATTTCCCCTCCGGTCTCGGGACAATCTCCCATGCACTGTTTCTGACAATCGAATCATACTCTTACACCATGGCATCTACCCATGCGGGGTCCTCCACAAATTCCTTGAAAGAGGATGGTTCTGTCACGATACACTTGCTCATAAGAGCCATGTATCCAATATCTTAGGTGTAGTAGTATCATAACAGCCCTGCTTCTGTCTTTGTGGTGGTCTACAACCCTTCTGCACATCTCTGCCAGGCAGTGGCTCGGCACGTACTCTGGCTCTTGTCGATGGTTATGAGCCCATGAGTGGTCTCTTCCACTCCATGAAATTCCTCTTGTGGCTGATCCACATACTAAAGCTCATCCTTAGGAACTACAAGCTCCTCATCTGCATGCAAGTGTGTCTCCCTCTAAAGCGAACACTTCATGGCTTTTTCCTCATGAAATTTTATATCCCGTCGCACAACAGTCTTGCGACTATCTAGAAAATACACACGATATTTGTGGGGCATATCAGTGTACCCCACAAATATCCCAACCTCTGCAGTTGGCTCCAGCTTCTTCCTGGCATCCTTCGTCACATGAATGTAAACAGGTGAACCAAAAATCCTCAAATAGGAAATATCAGGCCTCTTGCAGAAAACGCCTCCTCGGGTGTACTCATGCCTATCTTGTGGGGACAACGATTACGCACCTCTCTCACGGTATTGCATGCCTCCGCCCACAAGTGAAGGGGTAGGCCCTGATCATGCAACATCGCCCGTGCAGCACCCACGATCGTTCTATTCTTCCGCTCAGCAACCCCGTTCTGTTGTGGGTTATGAGGTGCTATGAGCTCTCTCTGAATTCCTTCTGCACTGCAAAAGTCCTTGAATTCGGCAGAGATGAATTCACCACCATTTTCTCTCCTAAGAGCCTTCACATGCTTCCCCGATTCCTTCTCAACCAACGCCTTGAACTCACAGAACTTTGAGTATGTCTCGCTCTTCTTCTGCATGAAGAAGATCTAGCACTTCCGAGAAAAATCATCAATAAAGATCACATATTACCTGTGCTTTGCTGTCGAAGCTACTGAGAAAGGTCCACACACGTCTGTGTGGATTCTCTCAAGGATCGTCGTGGCGCGACTATCCTTCTCGTGAAAGGTGGCCTCAAAATTTTTAATTTTACCTTACATGATCTGTTGCAAAGTGCCCTTAGGAAGCCAGTGAGAAATCTCTTTGCGGTATCTTCCAAAGCTCCATGGTGAAGGTGGCCCAATCTGCGGTGCCACGGCTCGCCATCATCGACTCACTCATACCTTTTGCATGCCATTGCTGCGTAGCCATCTACTTGCAATTGATAAAGGTTCTTGACTCGAACCCCTATCTTCCGGGTTTCTCCAGTTGTCTTACTGCGCAGGAAAGCCTTTCCCTCGCTGAAGACAACATCATACCCCTTGTCTTCTAACATCGCCACAGAGATAAGATTCTTCTTCAATCCTGGAACATGCATCACATCCTTTAATAAAAAGAGTTTACCAAACTCCCTCTCAAAGGAAATCGTACCGATACCGGTCGCACTGTATCTACCATCATTTCCCATCTCGATGTGCACTCCAAGATCTTTCTCATCTAGATCTGAAAACAAATCTTGATCTCCTGTCATGTGAAAAGACGCACCACTGTCCAAGAACAAAACTAAACCCATCACACTTGATACCAAGCATGCGATCAGTGAAAAATCCAGCTCAAACTGCGAGGCTAAGGCCTCTCCCACTGCAGATCCAGCAGAATGCTTATTTTTCTTCTTCTGAGGACAATTTGTGGGATAATGTCCGTGCTGGTGACAGTGAAAGCACTTCACCTTGGACATGTCCTCCTTCTTACCTTTCGCACTAGACTGAGAATCTTTCTTGCTCTTCCCCTTCTTTGCTTTGGCAGCCAAAGCGCAATTTTCTTCATCAGATGCCTTTGATGAAGGTCCGTCCCTGGTGCTCTGTCTTATCTCCTCTTGCATGAGATCCGACCAAAGTCGCTCCCATCCTAGAAATTTCTCCCGACCATTGAAAGAGTCCTGATAGGAATGCCAACTCTTCGGAAGACCAAGGAGAGCCAAGTCCACCAATTCCACCAAGTCCTCCTCATCTACAGTCACCCCCACACTTCCCAGCTCATCCCTGCATTGGGTGAACTTCGTGAGGTACTTGGGTATACTGTCGCCTTTCTCCATCTTTATGTTTCTGAGTTTATCCTTGAGCACCAACTTCCTTTGGTCGCTCTTTCTTTGGAATAAATATTTCAACGCTCTCCACATCAAGTATGGAGAAGTTTTTCCATGCAGGCTAGATATAATGTGATCCTTCACGCCCTCCAACAGAATCCTTCGACATTTTTCCATCTTCTTTTACCAAGCCTCAACTTGAGCAGCATCAGTAGGCTTTGGGACTTCAGCATCTATGAACTCCTTCAGCCCATTGTCATCTAACACTGCCTCCATCCTGTCCTTCCATGCAACATAATTTGATTTTCCCTCAAGGGCATACTCCAATCGCAATCCGTTGAAAGACATTTCAACTTCGACACCAAGAAAACTTTGCTGCAAATTCGACCGCTTCTGATCTAATGTGAGAAAAAAGTATTTCTAGCACAAAGATCGACTATAGGGGAATTTACTGGATATATCAGCTTTCAAAGAAAGGATGGATCCAGAGGCTACCTGTCCCGCTTACAGACTCTGTCAACCGAAATAAATTGTAATCACTGTAATAGATCCGATGATCAATTTTGCTCTGATACCATGTAGAAATTTGAATAATAGCTGAATTATTCACCGAGATTATCTTGATTACACACTATTTAAGCTTCATGCATAATACATAACCTCTTCTACAATTGATCATCAATTTTCGGAAATAGAAGCAGTCGCATGCACACATTAAAACATAATCAAGCACACATATAACATAGTATGTAACGGGGAAAGCTAATAGCTGAAAACCCCCAACTATATATATATTATAATGATAGAGAACATGTAACAATACATAGCACAAAGCTCCTCACATCTCTCAACACTATCTCACATGCTACACACAAACTAGCTCAGATATAGAACAAGTCACAAGTTCAAATCTCCTCCACAAGTCTGCCTGCCTCTACTGCGCAATCCAAGATGAATAATGATGAGATCCAAGTTCGAATCCCACTGGCTTGTACTGCGCAATCCTCATTGGCAATCTCAATCAATGTGTGTGCAAATCTCATGCACATCCATAGTCACAACTGATAGTAGACTCACCCTTTCACCCACCTCTATCAATGGTCTCCACTGAACTATCTATGCAATGTAGTTAACTGATGTATTCTTTAGTTGATTTATGAGTTAATAATTAGTGAATTAATTAATAATTAATTCACACCACTCATCACTAGTGTATTTGTCAGTTAGACTAAATACAACTAGTTCAACCAAGTTAAACCGAACACAACTCCACCAACTGTCTCATCAACTCCACCAAACTCTGCCACATGAGTTCTAACTGAAGTCAACCATGCAATAGCTCAAATAACCCATAGGAAAAGCGTATTTCCTTCTGTCAGCTGCATGTGCCACATCCAAGCATCAAACTGAAGTGCTCCAAGAGGATAAGATAATGTTTATAGTCTAAATATTATTAAGGGTTAATAATATTCATTCTATTTTTAGTGGTGGTCTAAAATGATTCTATCGTCTAAAAATAGAGGTCCATCTATTTTTACCAACTTGACCAATCATCCATAAATAGCATCACGCAACTCATAGACCATGATCCATATGTCTAAAAATAGACATAGTCTAAAATAGACTTTGCGCCAAAAATAGCCTGCGGGCCCACTTAGTGAAGGCGACTTCTTTTCACTAAGCTCCATCATCTTGTTGCATTTTCAACAGTTTTGAACTGTTTGTGGATGGATAAAGCTCTGTCATTGGATCCCTGAGCTTGGTTGTTGGTGAAGTATTCTAAACTGTTTAATTTTTTTCCTATTTTCATTCTATTTTCATCATCTCTTGCTTGCAGTAGAGTAAAATTTTTAGGCTAAGAAATGTCTCTTGGAAGCACCTTAGACCTGTTTACTCTTCACTTTCTTTATGTTTTCATCTGCTGAATGTTTGATTGAGTAGTTTAACTGCTTTTCAACCCTTAAGCTTGTTTATTTCAAGAATAGTTCAATACGGTGGCCTCAAGAATGATTTATGGTTCTCCCTGCTTTCTTGCTGCCTCTTAAAAACTATTTTTGAAGTCTCCCTTCAAAGTACCATTGTCCAAAGTCTGCCAAAGAGGTCTGTTTTGATCATACCCTTTGTACTTGCTCAAATAATTGTTTTGAAGGTCTTTATAGATGTAATCACAGATGTTTAGGAGTTCCCTCTTCTATGAATGCAGTTATTTGTGAATCTTGAATATTTTCTTATCCTTGAGAGTGAAATCTTTGATGAAATAGAGTGTTCCTCGACTCTTAGGTTTCATTTTAAAATTTTGTCTTGAGGTTGTTATTTGTTGAAGTGTAAATTGTAGAATTCATGGTTAGCCTTGTCTATAAAATACTTCTTCATGTTCAAATGATGCTTTAAGTCCCTTTGTTGAAGAGTACATATAATTAAGGATTCTTGACTGCCCTTAGTTCTACTTTTAATTATAAATCCTTAATGTTCATTTCATTTCACCTGAAAATTTTTAGATCCAATAGCCAAGTTAGATTTGCCCTTTTATATCTCTAATTCATCTACAAACTTGTTACGAACTTCCACTTGACTCCATTGCCCAATGACTTAGATATTTTCCCTTTCTATCTATTCTGGCTAGATCATCATGTCCCACAAAACAATCAAACAAATCATGCTTAATAACTAGCCTAAAATCAACCTTTTACAAGCAAACAAGTCATATCTTTGAAAAAAAATTGAGAGATCCCTCTTTGAGACTAGGAGGGCTAGATCCTAGAGCTATAAAGACTAGTTTACATGTTGCCTTGTCATTTGGTTTAGCAATTGGCCAAATCAGAGGATCCCAATAGGATTAAATCACAATATCGAAGATTTAAAGTTTGACGACTGAGATCATTGCAGGTAGAAGAGAAGAAAAAGAACTGCGCATAGGTGAATGGATCGTCATGATTGGATCGTATATTGAAGGGGAAAATATTTCCGGTCAAGATGATTTCACAAGCTAAACCAAATAACTTGCGATGCGAAGAAGGGCGAGTAGGTGAGGACTGTTAGATCTAGGCGCAGATCAACGATGTATGGTAGATCACACATCAAAGGTTTTAAAGTTTAGTTTTAAGAGATCACATGTATGTTATTTTGTTTGAGATGTGGTAAGGGATAAAAAGTGTGATGCAGCGAAGGGCGAACACGTTTCGATGTAGTGCAAGAGCACACTTCACAATATTTACGATTTAGCATTATCGGTAAAGGGTTAAATGCGCAGGCAAGCGATTAGTGATGAGTCCTGATTGGTTGTCATGATGTGGGACCCTGGAACTAATGTTTCATGTGTATGTAAGTTAATTACGATTATGTGGGTTCTATTATAAAGTTAAGCGATGTTGATAGATAAATTATGTATGTTATATTTTCTATGTGTATAAAGGAATTATGTGAGAAACAAAACCATGATCAATGGGTTTGGTTAAAGTGGAAGCGGTGCACCAGATATGGTAAGGTGAAGGCACAAATAGGTTTAAAGGTAAAAGTTTATATTAAGGAGTTAAAACTGAGAGCCACTCATGGATAGCTTCCACACATCATTAGCAATTGAAAGGTGAATCTCAAGAGAATAATGTGTGTTAATGTGGGGTTAATTCTGCTAACTATGCATAAGTGAATATTTGCGGCCTATGGCTGCATCATTTGGTATCAAAGTGAGAAAAATCTCTTTTGGGACAAAGTTAGAGCAGGTATGCTCTATAGAAGAGAAATCAGAGTGGGTTAATATTTTGAAGATAATTCAAAACTTATGGAATTATAACTAAATTTGTGAACAAAGAACAGATTTTGAAGAGAATAGAATGGGAAGAATTTTCAGAGAATCAGAGTGGCACCATAGAAGCGAAGAGAAGAATCAGATCTGAATCTGATTGAGGTAAGAAAGAAAATGATTTTCTTTTTGATTTTGAAATTGGTGATTGATAAATTGATTTTTGAAAGAACAGTAAAGAGATAGAAGAAAAATATACTTTGGAGAGAAAGTAGATCAGATTGAGAACAAATTGAGAAAATTGTTTATTAAGAGATGTGACAACTACAAACAGTGAAGGTAAAGTTAGCAGACAGAAGAGAGAAACTGCAACAGCAGCATGTGTTCAGAAAATTGGACAGTGAGGTTTGGTCTTCATGTTTTCAGTTGATTAATGATGGATTGTTGATTGAAAGAAATGCTATGAATATGTTTTATGATTGTAGCCAAGAACAAGAAGATTTTTTGATGATGATGGCAATGAACCTATACAACTAGAGGTTTGAAGAAAAGAGAAAGGTGACTGAGTGTAGAAGCCAGAGGAGTAGCGAATCTCTAAGAGGTTCAAGAGAGTGAACCAAGATAAACAGAGAGAATACCCAGGAAGAGATCAAGAACAGAGAGGAAGCTTGATAGGGTATTGAGTAATAAGAAGATATGGCTAGAAGAGAAGGCTATGTTGCAGATCACTAATCGAGCATGGATGATCTAATGAGTAAGATGGCCATGGAGGGTCATAGAAGAGGTTCTAGATAATGCCATAAATCTAAGATGAGTAATGAGGAGCGAGAGAGAAATCTTGTAGTGATGAGAGTACATTTGGAAGTACTATAGGGATGGATACAAGAGAAAGAGTATGGATACCAAAGACATGGATGGAAAATGAGGAAACAGGTTAGATGAAACCTATTGAAAAGAAGATGGAATGTAAAAATGATAAGTGAGTTCAAAGAACTTGAGAAGAGACATATTGACTTGTTGGAGAAAGACAGACTCAAAGGAGTTGAGTCACAACAAAGAGGATTTGATGAAATCTAGAAATTACATTGTGAAGGATTGGTGTCTGAAGCATCAAATGAGACTGAAAGGTCTTGTATTTTTAAAACTAATGATTTGTGTATGAATACAAGTACATCACAGGATGATGAACAAACTTTAGAGTTTGTTAAGAAGGAGAAAAATCTAAAATATGTTCAGGTTAATACTAAGATAGCAAGATCTTAGAAACGAAAGGAGACAAAGAGGCCTCATGGAAATATGCAGCAGAATATTGGAGTTGGTAACCGTGAAGATTGGAATAGAAGATATGAGTTTGTTGTACCTAATGAGTTTGGAATTTTTAAACATGAAGATGAAGAAAATGTATTTGTTGTACCTAATGAGTTTGGAATTTTTAAACATGATGATTTAGACATGTGTGTAGATTTAGCAGAGGAAGAAGGACCATTTGATGATGGGTCAACAACAAGTGAAGGTACTAAAAAATGTATAAATTTTCCAAATTCTACTCCAATTGAAATTGTTGAGTTATATAGAAAGTTATACCTTCAAAGAATAAAGTTGGAAAAGCAGAGGATGTATACTCAAGATAAATTTCTGAAGAAGGAAGGAAAATAAATTGTCATGAATGAAAATCATAAGGAAGAGGAAGGAAAATATGCTAGAAATTATGAACAACATAGTGATGTATTTGAGAAGAATAAAGTACAAAGGGAATTGGAGGACAATTTATTTTTTGAAAGTAAATTTGTAGATATTGAATAGAGGTTGTTTGGAGATGAGATAGAAGCTCAAAATCAACAAGAGGGTAAGGATGTAAGGGCGGTAGTAAGAATCCAACAACTTCAAAGAGAATATAACAAACAACCGTTTGAAGATGAGTCGACAGAGTGCAACAACAATAGGTAGAGAGAGTACCAGTCAGAAGATAAGCTGGACATAGAGATTGAAGGAATAACAAGATTGATGATGAAGGTACCTCAGAAGAAGACAACAGCAAGAAAGCCAAGAAATAGCAAGAGAAGTACAACAATAGTCTGTGAGAGCATAAGTAGTTGAGAAATGTAACATAAAGTATAGATACCTGGAGAACAACAACAAAAAACAACAGTAGCCAAAGACAGATTACAGAACAAAGTATGGGATCTAGGAGGACAAAGATTGGAAGCACATGATCTGGAGATCATGATTATTTTATACCTTGTGAGTCTGATGCAGGAGCATCATGGTTCCAAAAATTTGTACATTTAGTAGAATCTAAGGGGTCTTGTGTTTTTTCAGAAGAGTGGTTTTCCTAATAATTTAATTAATATAATTTTAAATATTTCGAGTGATTTATGTGAGACTTTTAGAATATGGTTTAATTATTGAGAGGCATATTTGTAAATGTTCACGAATGTAGGAGAACATGAGTGATTGATGAGTGATTAGTGTGGATTGAGATACTCTGAAATATTGTAAATATTAGATTAGAAACTAGTTCATGATTTTATGGATTTATGGAGGATCCTTAGGATTTAGTTGAATGTTGATATCCTCAAGGGATAAAGAAGATATTTTAGGAACTAATTGAGGACTTAGAGGATTTTTGGAGTTTTGTTGAGAAACCTATGGATCTAAACCAAAATTGGTTACAGAACATTTTATATATAATTGTAAAGCCTCAAAGGCACAGAGAGTAGAAAAACAAATATCGTTATTCTTAGAAAGGAAGTTTTATTGTAAGCCTACGGGCAGAGAAAGAGAGAGTGAAGAGAAAAGGGCCATGTAAAGGCAGATCAGGCCAAAGCTAGAGTGTAAAGTAGTTTTTTATTTATATCTATACATTTGTTTAATGAATGAAGAAATTGAATTCATTGTGACTGTGTGTGTCATTCCTTTTACGTGCTGACTGATCTATAATTGTGAATTTATGGTTTCTATGTGATAAACCATGGTGAATGAATTGAAATAGAATGTTAAATTATTTTTGAGTGACAAAGGAATTAATGGCTGGGTAGATTGTATGTGATTCCAGTCTGGAACTAATAGATGTGTGTACACGTCAAGTAAAGAACAAAATATGAATTCTGGAAGAAGAGGAGAAATACAGAGACTGCTCTGTATTCGAACTAGATACAACGCTAAAGCAAACTTGAATACAAAAAGGAGGAATAGTGTTAAAGGAGACAGAATAAGCTCAGGAGGGATCAACACCTTTAAAGGATTGAAGAAAACTCAGGAGAAGTAGTGTAACAAAGTTGTAGGGTAGCTAAAACATAAAGAACAACAATCGATTAAAAGTAGAAGCATGGAGAAGAGTTTAAAAGGGGAATTCAACGGCAAGGATTAAATTGTAATATCGAATATTTAAATTTTGACGGCTGAGGTCATTGTGGGTAGAAGAGAAGAAAAATAACCGCGTGTAGGTGAATGAACCGTGATGATTGGATCACGAATTGAAGGGGAAAATATTGACGGTCAAGATGATTTTTCAAGCTAAACCAAATAAATCGCGATGAGAAGAAGGGCGAGCAGGTGAGGACTGTTAGTTCCAGGCGTAGATCAACAACAGATGACATACCACACATAAGAGGTTTTAAAGTTTAGTTTTAAGACATCGCAGGTATGTTATTTTATTTTCAAAGTGATAAGGGATAAAAAGTGCAATTCGGCGAAGGGAAAACACGTGTCGATGTAGCGCAAGAGTGAACTTTGCAATATTTACAATTTAGCATTATCGGTAAAGGGTTAAATGTGTAGGAAAGTGATTAGTGATGAGTCATGATTGGTTGTCATGATGTGGGACCCTGGAAATAATTTTCTGTGTGTATGTAAGTTAATTACGATTATGTGGGTTCTGTTATAAAGTTAAGCAATGTTGATTACTAAAGTATGTATGTTATATCCGCTGTGTGTATAGAGGAATTATGTGGGAACTAGAACCATGATCAGTAGGTTTTCTCAAAGTGGAATTCGTGCACCAGATATGGTAAGGTGAAGGCGCAAAAAGGTTTAAAGGTAAAAGTTTATATTAAGGAGTTAAAACTGAGAGCCACTCATGGATAGCTTCCGTGCATCATTAGCAATTGAAAGGTGAAATTCAAGAGAATAATGTGGGTTAATGTGGGGTTAATTCTGCTAACTATGCATAAGTTAATATTTTCGGCCTATGGCTGCATCATCTATCATGGTCGAATGATAGTTCGCTTGTTGATAATCTAACGATGCATTGATACTTGGTATGTTTCTGGCCACATCCCCAACAGTGGATGCCTCCTATAAATTACTTACAAACTCACCTTTACCCTGATGGGGACAATTTTTGTAGTAGTGAGATTCACTGCAACCCCAAAACTAAAATGGAGGTTTCTGATTTTGACCATTGTTTGGTCTACTAGATGCTTTAGTGGGTTTGTCTTTTGTTGTCCATTTGGGTCTTCATTGATTCCTTCCAGTCTTCTTATTTGAAATTTTTTTTGTAGAGTTCTTAAAATTACCCAGTTAGTTACTCTTAAAACTCTGAGTACCCTTCTGACCATTCCTTGACAACCAGCCTTTGCTGGAATATCCTTTCTATTTCGACTCCTGATAACACATTCGTGCTTTTCTAATCACCTTATTCATGATTTTTCGATTCACAAACTCGATCCTTTATTTCATTTGAGAAGGTAAACTACTCAAGAATCGTTGTACATTTGCTTTATCATCCCACATATATGGTACGTATCTTAATAATGAATTGAATTTAGTTATAAAATCATCCATGGTCATCTGGCCCAACCTTAGATCATGGAATTCCCTCGACTTTTCATCATAAAATTTTTCCATTAAATACCTATCTTTAAAGTACTGCTGAAATTCATCCCAGGTCACGTTCTGATCTTTTATTCCTTGAACATTCTTGACTTCCTTCGACCACAATGTATATTTTTCAAGAAGCTGATAGATAGCCAACTGGGCTTTAAGTTTGCTGATGTATTCATAGTCTTGTAAGTACTAATTCACATTGTTAATAAGCCATGCTTCCACCACCTCTTCAGCTTGTCCGTCAAAGGTGGGAGGTTTAATCTTCCCAAACTCTCCTTATAATTCCACCTTCTGTTTCTTCATTTCTTGTTGATCTGAAATATTTCTTGACTCTGCCTCTGTATATTCTCTTCTTTTTTTACTTCATTGCACCCGAATTCTTTTAGGATTATCATCAACATGTTGTTGAAACTCACCTTCAGCCTAAGTGCCCCATTTAAGATTGGGTTGATTAGTGCGATGATTATTTCTATCAGAGAGTCTCTTTAAACTTCTCTCTTACTCATGCATTATTCTCTCATTATCATCTCTAACTCGAGCCATCTCAATTTGCAGCTTTTGGACAATGTCCAATAGTCAGTTGGTCTAACATTTCTTCCTCCAGCAACGTATTGGTTTGCTGATGGTCTTCCACACTTACTTGTACCCACATTTCTGGGTTACTTTTCAGATTTGGTAGCAGTTTTCCTCCTCCTGCAACTCTAGTTATCTAGTTTCTAGATCCCCTCCTCACCACGGCTGATCCTTAGTATTCTTTTTCTGTTTGCTGTCACTGTGCACAATTTTCAACATACTTGTTATTACTATTATTATGGTAGTTTTCCCGTTCAGTACCAGTGTTCTAAATTTTATATGATACCACTTGTCACCCCCAACCAACCTTATAAATTAATAGAGTTCAACAAAAAATTATCATTGCAGTAAACCGAAGTAAACATGATTAAATAAATTACATAAGGTAAATTTTATGTGTTAATATCATTATATATTTATTACAACACACACATCTGTACGCAACCTCCGTCATAACGTGCAAAAGATATATATGATGGGTGCATTAGTGTTTGGTTAAGGTTCGGTTGTGTTAAATGCTTTACTCCTTGCACTGGAATCCATTAGCTGGTTTTCACTTGCCCTTTCGGTGGGAGACCATAACACCTTGTTGATCTCTCAAATCTTCTACTCTGGCATCTGCCGGTCAAGACTCTTACATGTGTCCATTCCTTCACTATTGATCTTCGAAGGCCAAATGAGACAACCCAAATTCCTTGGGGGTTGGTTAGGGTAACATGTTAGGATATTTCGACACATAGGAAATAGTTAAGAATAACTTAGTCTAGTGTAGAGTTAGGTAAAGTGTGTTTATTTAATATGTACATTTGTAACTTATAATCTGACGGTCACGATTTGTAGTGATCCAATGGTTCACTCTCTCCTCGGTATTAATGACACTTGATCCGTGGCTTAACACCCGATTGGTCCATGATCTATATTTAAAGAGCATGGAGGTTCATTTTTCTGGTAACCATTTACAAGAGAAACATATGTAACTTTTCTTTTATATTAATAAATTTCTTGAAGTGGCCGCATTAGCTCAGGTCGTGGATTGTTTCCCTCTTTGAGGGTTTTAACCACGTGATAATACTGATGTACTAATTTATGATCTATTTGTGAGCATTGACCTTTGGTTTTTTATCTAAGGAACTTACCCTGTAAATTCCTACATGGTATCAGAGCTATTTTGAGGGCTGCATCCATTGTTGATCAAAATCCGAAGTCAGTTTGACGACATGCGACTGCCATTTTCTAGATCTACTATTTCTGGAAATTTTTGGGCCTAGAGAACTACTATGTTGTGTTCGGAGCATCTGTTACAGTGAGGAACGCCTTTCATTTCATGCAAAAATGTTTCCAGTTGCCCAAGTTATGTCAGTTTAGATCTGGAGGTATAAAGTATCTATTTTGCAGTTATATTTGTTAATAGTCCTTCTTATTTCAGTTCCCTCTGTTTATTTCGGTTTTTAGGTTTTATTTATTTTTTGGATCTATACCCTCTTCTCTGTGTATGCTTTTTGTTCTGCTTGTGTGTGATCTCGACAAATTAGAAATAGGAAGAAGGGATTTTTTTTTTTGTTACGTATGCTCTTTCCCTACGTCTTTGTGTGATCTCGGGAAATCAGAAATAGAGAAAAAATAGATATTTATCGGTAAGGCTAACCGAAAACCTAAAATTTTGTTGTAAGGCTTGCATTTAATTTTTTTGCTAGGATTTTTGTGTTTTTTGTGCAGGAAAAAGCACACACACTGGAGACAAAAAAAAAGAAAAAAAGAAAAAGAAAAAAGAAAAAACCTCTTCCTCCTTTCAAACAATTACAGAATCCTTTTACTATCTCACTTGATGAGAAGTTAGTTTATGAGAATAGAGGTCTTGGGTTCAAGTCTCTTTTTGAAGCTTCTTTTGTAAAAAAAATTGTTAAAGGGGCGGGATTTTTTTTTAAATTTGAACTTCATCATCAAATTTCAAATCGTTCCCCTAACTATTCGGCATCTACAACTCAGTGGTTTCAAAAAGGCACAACTTCTTCATTCAGAAGCTATTTTTCGAGCAGTTTTTTTTTAATCAGCCTAATTTTTCAAGATATTTCCACTGGAGTAGTTAGTTTCAACTTTTTTTAGCTTCAATTTTTTAAAATGGAAAGTGCTTGCCCGATTATTCTTAACAACACCAATTATTTCCAATGGCTACCTCACATGGTAGATATAATTAGAAGTAAAGGGCTTTATAGAAAAGCCACAGGATAAGAAACTGAAGCTTCAAATGATGATAAAGTCTCTAAATGGGAAAATAAACAATATCAAGCACGAGGGTTGATAGGAATTTCCATTGCTCAAGATCTTCGATTTCATATCCTTGACATTGAAACATCTCATGAAGCCCTAGAAAAGCTAAATAATGTCTTTGGTATTCAAAATCAAGTCAGGGTCCACCAGCTTGAAAATGAGTTGCTTACTTTTGACCCCAATAATTTCTCCTATATTGAAGATTTTTTGTCCAAATTCAAGACCCTTAGACTTCTTTAAGAAGGTTGTAAGGTAAAAAAGGAATATGGTAGCCTCATCTATTGCATTCTTGCTAAGCTTGGCCCTGCATAATCCGTATTTGTTTCCACCTTCCTTTCCACTAGAGAAGCCATCATTTCTTTAGGAACCACCTACAAGAACCCATCTTTTGATGCCTTTTTCAATTATTTGATAAGAGAACATGAAAAACTCTTACAACTTGGTCTTATCACTTCTCGAAGCGCTTTTAAGAAAGGCTTAGTAGCCCAACAACAGTCATATCAAAATAATCCCAAGAAACAGTATCCTAAAAAGTATGGTCCGAAACCAAACAAGGGTCTTGTTAGGCCTCTATAATTTAGTAGAGTGGCAAGACTAAATGCTGCAGAGACTACATCAAAAACCACTTTGGGATTCTAGGATCTAGCCCTTCTGAATCCAGAGAGGGATCTCTCTATAAGTGCAAAGATTGATTTATCTTTAAGGCTTTTAGGTGTGATATTAGGCTATTTATTAAGAACAAGGGTTTTTTGGTTTGTTTGGATGGTTGAGCATGATTTTTTAATTGAGTGGAAAGTCCATAACATGAAAGAGTTTCAAAGGGGTGAAGGTGTGAATAATCAGAAGAAGATTCAACTGATAGGATAGATATGAAGTAACATTTAGTCCATTGGGCTATGGAGTCATAAAAGGTTTTAATTGCACAAAAATTTCAAGAGTGGTCCAAGGGGCAAGTCATATATATCAAAAGATATTTTAGATTAAATGATGGAATGGAACATTAAAAGTGTTGAGAAGGTGGAAAAAGCCAATAATTTCAACAAGGATTTATCAACTTTCCATACAAGAAAATCCTTTTTAAGCAACTATTTGAAACCAACCAAAGGACAGAGCTAACCATAAAATTCTTTGGACACGCTTGTATTAAAGCTAACTTATCAGAAAAACAATCCAGTAATCCACATGACTACTTTCAAAAAGGATGAAAACAGATAAGAAAACGAAGTGCAACTTAAGATCAAGCAAGATACATTAAAATCCAAGCCTGCTTTTAGCATACTCTTAGGGAAACCTTCAAAACCACCTTTGGAGAAAGAAACTAGAAGACAGGGCAAACCATAAACTTTTCTAGTCTAACTCTGCTCAGCATATAATGAAAATATCATTCAAGAACTTCCTTTCAAGTTTTTCACATCAAGACAGGGACAAACCAACATTCCTTGATAATGTTTACACTTAAGTCATTCTTAAATACACAATTGAAGGAAAACATAAAGATAAATCTTATCAGTGAGAGTAGGGTACTTTTGACTGTAAATCCTAGCTCTATATTTGTTGTTCTTTATTAGAGAATAAGTGAACAAAATGGCATACATGAGAGGAAAACAATAACAGTAAGAGGTACTTCACCAATGATATAGACCAGGATCCCAGGAATCAGCTTGTATATTGATGTCAATCCAGTTACATACTTCAAATCCAATGTTTCAGTACATCAATCATCTTCTCTTCTCAACCTAACTTCTTTGATCACAAACAGAGCTTCAAGAGCCTCTAAAAACTATTTACATGTAGAAGGTTTCGAACAACAAGTATTACATCAAAGTTCAGCAACCAACCAACAACATCTCATCTTCCTCAACAGTATATATAGAAGAAAAGAGGAGGTGGGATAAAATAAAAGATCTATAGTCCAATTAATACAAGTTAAGGCTTCTTGGCCTTTTGAGGGGCTCAATAGAGAAGGTTTTTGATATTTCTCTGCATTAATTTGTTTTTCATTAAATTTTAGGCTACATGACAATTTTTTGTTGACTTTGCAAACTTTTAAGTAGGTTGGAAATAACTCTGGTTGTCTTTATGAAAAATATCACTGACTGAGCAATAAATTTGCCTTCTTTGATTTCTTTGAGGCATCAGGTGGCTTTTTGGTAGCTGAAGAGGATATAATTAGCCTCTGATGTGGCAGTGGAGGCTTCTTGGACTGATATATCTCATTGTTTTTAACCTAAAAAACTATTAATTTGCTTTTGATCTGTGTTTTAGGCCTAATTTGGCTTAATCTCTATCTTCAGGTCTTCATACATGTCTTTAACTGTGTGGATTAGGCTTGTGATAATTGAATTTATGCCTTAATCCCTCAAAACTATGTTAAAAAATTTTAATTCTTCATTTATGCTTTGATCTAATGCTGTAACAACTGATACTCTTTTTATAATATAGGTTCACTGTGTTTTGTTGCTTTTGCAGGCGCGCAAAGGTTTTTATAAGGTTATCAGTGCTCATGAGGCATGGATAAATCATGATGTGAACCCTGCAGATTGATCTTCTTCATGAATAGTGGCCTGAGGAATCGTCATCCCTGGCCTTTGATTTTCTTTTCAAACAGTTGAGAAAACTTTAAAACCTGCAAAAACACAGAAAATTTAATAAAATCCGTGAAGGAATAGGATAAGGCGGCTTTGGAGGTTAGGTTTAATCGTGACCGTTGGATGAAATCAACCAACGGTCGGGATTGCTTGTTGGGGTCAACAGGGGAGTCGGTCGAATGAATGGGGGTCAGTTTAAGTCTGGGTAATTGATCTGGGTTGATCAACGGCTGAGATCAATCAATAGTTTTATACTGCGGAGGGGGAAAAGTTATAGTGGAATGGAGGAAAATGTAGTGAAAAAGGGAAAAATATTTGGCGGAAGTGAAAATGTGCTTAAATGAAATTTTGGGGCCGCAAAATGATCTGGGCCATTGGATTAGATCAACTAACAGAGATCTACAGTTGAGATCCTTTGATGAGGTCGTTTGGAGGATGGGTGAAAATGTAAGTGAATGGGGGAAAGGTTTAAACGTGGGTTGTTCGATTAGAATAATTGACGGCGGAGACCTTTCGATGAAATTTCTTGAAAGAATGATGGAGGGCAATGAATTGAGGGAAATATTTAATCAAGACCATCGATCTGCGGAGATTGATGGTGGGAAACGGTCGATGAGATGGCCAAGGGAATAAGCAAAGGAGCAAAGACTTGGGGCTTTAATGAAATTTGGGCCATTGGATGAAAAGAACGAACGACGAAGATTTAAATGAGAAAATGTAATGCGTTGGGAAAAGGTGGTTTCGACTGAAAAAACCACTGGTTTCACGCTACTCCAAAGTGGTTTCAAAATTTCCCAAAAAAAACGCGATATGCTTCTGCGCTTGACACGTGTCTTTTTAATACCGCCCATATCGCGTAATTTTTTGGCATTAACTTTTGAGCGCAAAATTACGTGATATGGAGTTTCAGCTATTGGATGAAGGGTGGAAAGATCTGACAGTGGAAATGAGAGTGCGATGGGGTAAGATGTGTGGGCGAAAAAAGGTGGGTAGGGCCAAGGGCGATTTAGATCTAGACCGTAGGATCTCGGGAATGGACGGTCGAGATCTGTCGACGGAAAGGTAGGTCCCAAAAGATTTGGGCCTATTGGATTACGTCTGGACCTTTAGATCTTAGAAATGAATGGCCCGGATTCAATGATGGAGTGCTGAAATGAATATGAGGCAGGGGGTCGGGCGGAGATCGGGCGAAATGTGGACTGTTGATCTGCAAAGATCAATGGTGGATCTTTACTGAATAATTACACTGTCGAGCTTGATGAAATAACAAAGGGAAGTTGGGTTTTTATTTTCTCCGTCAGATCTTTGGAATGGACGGTCCAGATTTGATCGCAGGATCGCAAATTGGTGGAGGAAAGGGGGAGGTACAAAGGGAAACTTGCGATGTGATTACATGTTGACCGTCGGATCAGAGGGATGAATGACGGTGGAGATTTAATCGGCGGGTGCAATGGTAAGGGCTGCGAGAAGAGTGCGATTGAATCTGGGCCATCAGTTCTTGTGGATTCGACGGTCCAAATTAAATTGCAAGATCGCATCAGTGGGATGGAAAAGGGTAACACAATAAAGAAATGTTGCGATTGCCGATTTGTGATGCAGCGAGAGCTGTCGATCTAAAAGCTAGATCGATGGTCAGGATTTAATTCGTGAAGGCCAAAGGCAGAAGGGTGGGTTTTGGAACGGGATAAATATGGATCGTCGAATTTGGGCGTGATAGATTAGATCAACGGTGGAGAATTGATCGCAGGATCGTATCAACGGGAGGGGAAAAAAAAAGAGAAAAATGAAAACTTGTGATGCAATTATGTATTGACCGTCGGATCGGAGTGATGATCGACGACTGAGGTTTGATCGCATCAGAAATTTTTAAATGACATGAAGAAAAGGGAAGCCCCGATGCGGACCTGCGATGCGATGAGCCGATGACCGTTGATCAGTTTAGATCAACGGTTGATATTCGCGGAAACATTAAATTGTTGGGTTTTATTTAAAACATAAGGAAAGTTGGGTTTTTATGAAATACAAAGGAGAAAAAGGGAATGAGGGTTTATAATGGTGGTTTAGACCCTTTAAGCACCTGGTTGTGGGGCTTAAGGTTTTTTAGTTAAGCCCTTGGGGGCTAAAAACCTTTATAATGGAAAAAGACTGTTTTTAGACTTAAAAACAATGTTTTTAAGGGAAAATGAGGGTTCCGGTAGGGGAAAAAAGGCGTTTTAAAACCAAATAAGGAAGAGTATAAGGTTTTAAAAGGGTTTTTAAGTGATTATGAAGTTTGAATGAGGCTTATGGAAGGATTTTTATGAAGAAAAAGGGGATAAAAATGGAGGTCAATTATGAGTGAAAGGGGGGGTAAAATGAAGGGGAAAATGGGTTTCTGAGCAGTCTTTCTCCTTGCAAACAACATATTTTTTAGGATTATGAGGGAAACAGCAGTGAAGATTAACTAAAGGATTATTAATCTTCATAAGACTTTAAGAACTAAAAATTTGGCATGAAATTGTTTCTTGAAGGCTTAAAAAAAATCTAGCCACCATTTGATATGATAAATTTTTATAGGTGGCTAATAGGTCCTAACCAATTTCAGCCACAAACTGAAAAATAAACTCACCAAAATGATAAGGCAAATAAAAACAAAGGGAAGAAGATAGATAGACATTGCAAATTTTGTAACCACGATGGCCATATAGAGTCCAAATGTTTTAAGAAGATGGAAGCCTTAGAAGCAGCAATGAAGAAGCACAACATCAATTTGGAGCACTCTTCACCTTCATCTTTAGGAATGGCACTTTCTGCTTGTGGTTGTCAAGAATCAAGATCTAGTTATGCATTAAATGTATCTTCTTCTTCTCCTTATCATGAGTGGCTCATTCATTCTAGAGCTTCTTACCACATGGCAAAAAATAAAGCCATGTTTTCTTCTTTAAATGATTGTAACACCAAACATATTTATGTTGGTGATGATCGATCTCTTAGTGTTGTAGGATCTGGAACCATTCATCTAGATAATATTCAGTTTAATGATTTACTATGTGTTCCTACCTCGTCATGCAACCTTCTATCTGTTTATC
The DNA here is from genome assembly GCA_034641835.2 of Pinus albicaulis. Lineage (NCBI taxonomy): Eukaryota > Viridiplantae > Streptophyta > Pinopsida > Pinales > Pinaceae > Pinus > Pinus albicaulis. The sequence continues at coordinate 1,358,348,713 of CM076584.1, read as the reverse complement.
AAATAACTCATTCAGGTGAAGGGAAAATAGTAGAATTATCACCTCATGATGATCACCTCATGATGTTGTAATAAAGGACCTCAAAGATCCTAGACATATTTTAGCTACTTGCATTGCTGATGATTCCACAAGGTTGTATAAGTTTGAAAAATTTGGGTCTTCATGTCTTCCCTCCATTTTTGTTGCTCATAATGATGAAGTGAGCAAACTTTTGCATGAGCGATTTGGTCACTTAAACTATCACTCTCTTCAAACTCTATGTAAGGAAAATATGGTGATGGGTCTTCCTATGGTATCTTGCTGAGATGGTGTTTGATACGGATGTGTACTCAGAAAACATCATCAGGATAGTTTTGACAAATGTGCCTCTTGGCACGCTTCAGCCACTTTGTAGCTTGTGCATAGTGATTTATGTGGTCCACTTCCTGTTGTTTCTTTCTATGGTTGCAAGTACTTCCTAACTTTCATTGATGATTTTTCCAGACGCACTTGGGTATACTTCTTAAAACCAAAGAGTGAATTCCTTAACATGTTCTTGGCCTTTAAGGCCTTTGTTGAGAAACAATCTGGACATCAAATTCACAAGTTAAGATCACACAATGGAGGAGCATATTTTAACAACAAATTTATCAACTTCTACACTGAGCATGGCATTCACTTGCAACATATTGTTCCATATACTCCATAACAAAATGGTGTAGCTGAAAGGAAGAATCACACCTTAAAAGAAATGGCTAATTGTATGCTTCAATCTAAAGGACTTAGTCTCAATTTTTGGGAAGAAGCAATTAAATATGAAAATTACATAGTAAATCGCACTCCTACTAAGGTTTTAAAGAATATAACCCCAGAAGAAGCTTGGAGCTCAATCAAACCAGATGTAAGTCACTTTCATATTTTTAGAAGTGATGCTTGGGCCCATATTCCAGATGCGAAACATAAAGCCTTAGAACCTAAGAGTGAAAAATGCATTTTTGTTGCATATTATGAAGATGTCAAAGGATATAGACTTCTTCAACCAAAATCCAAAAATATAATCATTAGAAGAGATGTAAAATTTGATGAAAAAATATCGGCCTGTGAGCCTAGTTTGGCGAGTGTGCCACCTTTGGCCTGCGAGCCTGATTCAGCATATGTGCCACCTCTCTCTCTCTCTTCTATTTTTAATAGCATAACTTCTAGTTCAAATGATGAAAGTGAGGATGAAAATCCTCCTCCACCTCTTGAAATTATTCCTTTTACTCCACAAATTCCAAGATGGGTCCGATCTACTCGGGATGCAACAGGTTCTCTTGCAAGTGACCCTTCCAATCGACAATGTACACGTTCTCAGTTCGAAAGAGCCTTTTCCTTATTGGCTCAAGTTCCAGAAAATCCTAATCCAGAAACCTTTGAAGAAGCCTCCGGTCATCCAATTTGGGATGAAGCTATGAATGAAGAATATCGTTCCTTATTGGCGAATGATACTTGGGATCTTGTTCCTCTTCCAAAAGGAAAACAAATTGTCAGATGCAGATAGGTTTACAAAACAAAGTTTGGACCAGATGAAAAAGTGGACAGATATAAAGCTCGTCCTGTCGCTAAAGGATTTTCACAAGTTGAAGGCATTGAATATACTAAAACCTTCTCCCCTATTGCCAAAATGAATTCTATCCATATTTTTCTTTCCCTTGTTTCCTCTTCTAAATGGGAAGTCCATCAGATGAATGTTAAATCTACCTTCTTACATGGATATTTGCGTGAAGAAATCTACATGGAACAACCCCATGGATTTATCCAAAACGAATCTGGCCTTGTTTGCCGCCTTAGGAAATCTCTCTATGGTCTCAAACAAGCTCCTCGGGCTTGGTATGCCAAAATTGATAAATTTCTTTTAGATGATGGATTTTCTAGGTGTCATTCTGAGAACACTATCTACACCAAGAAAGTGGGTAAGTCCTTCACCATCCTTGTTCTTTATGTTGATGATCTTATCCTTACTGGTAGTGATCCTAACCATATAAACCATGTGAAGTCTAGCCTAAAAAATAAGTTTGAAATGAAAGACTTAGGACACTTGCATTATTTCCTTGGTCTTCAAGTCTTGCAATCCGAAGAAGGTATTACCCTATCTTAGTCCAAGTATGTGTGCGATCTTCTACACCACTTTCTCATGGAATAATGTAAGCCAGCCTCTTCTCCCTTTCAGTCTGGAGTCAAGTTTTTAGTCACTTGTACTACCCCTGAAGTTGATGCTACCTTATACCGTCAACTTGTTGGTAAACTTCTATATCTAACCCATACCCATCCTAAACTTCCTTTGTCGTTGGTCTTGTCGCTCGGTTTATACACCAACCTCATGAAAGTCACTGGAAAGCAACTAAAAGAATAATTTGATATATTCAAGGTACATTTCAGTTTGGGATTCGTTACAGTGTAGGAGCATCTCCATTTTTGATTAGTTTCACTGATTTTGATTGGGCTAGTGACCTTGATGATTGAAAGTCTACTGCAGGATATGTATTCACTCTTGGTTCAAGACCTATTACATGGTCTTGTAAGAAACAAAGTGCCATCTCTCTTTCTTCAGTAGAAGCATAGTATTGTGGTGTAGTTGAAGCTAGCAAGGAAGCCATGTGGCTTCATCAGATCCTATCTGAATTTGGTCTTCATCAATAGCATCCAACTACACTTTAGTGTGATAATCAACGTGCGATTCAACTACGTAAAGATCCAGTTCAACATTAGCATATGAAACACATTGAGCTCCACATACACTTCATCAGAAAGCTCATTTATGATCGTGTTCTTGAAGTGCAGTATTGTCCAACCAATAATCAAGTAGCCGATATCTTTACAAAGGCACTCACAGAAGCAAAGTTTACCAAACTTAGATCCATTCTTGGAGTTCAAGAAAGTTATCATTAAGGGGGGATAGGCTCTAATGCCTCCTTCCTTCTCGTATTGTGTCACCTTTGTAAATCCTTCAATCCTATCCTAAGTTGTTTTTAAGGGGGGATGTTAGGATATTTCGACACATAGGAAATAGGCTCCTTTTGTGTCACCTTTGTAAATCCTTCAATCCTATCCCAAGTTGTTCTTAAGGGGGGATATTAGGATATTACAACACATAGGAAATAGTTAAGAATAACTTAGTCTAGTGTAGAGTTAGGTAAAGTGTGTTTCTTTACTATGTACATTTGTCACTTATAATCCGACGGTCACGATTTGTAGTGATCCGATGGTTCACTCTCTCCTTGGCATTAACGACACTTGATCCATGGTTTAACACCTTATTGGTCCATGATCTCTATTTAAAGAGCATGTAAGGTCATTTTTCCAGTAACCATTTATGAGAGAAACATATGTAACTTTTATTTTATATTAATAAATTGCCTGAAGTAGCCGCATTAGCTAAGGCCATGGATTGTTTCCCTCTTCGAGGGTTTTAACCACGTGATAATACTGGTGTACTAATTTGTGATCTCTTTGTGAGTGGTGACCTTTGGTTTTTTATCTAAGGAAGTTAACCTATAAATTCCTACATAACCATGCCCCTTCTCTCTCGGTGGCTCACTCATTCCACTGTTACGATGCCTCGATTTTGCTGCTCTGTAACTTTGTCATTTTCCATCACTCATGGAGGTTGCTTTCCATTTCTAGACCTTAAGGTATAATTTATTCTATCGTCACTATGTTCTTGTCAAGGTTTATTTGTTACATGCATGATGAAAATCTGGGGTTTAAATGTTCATTTCCTTCCTTGAATTTTATGTTGGCTACAAGTTCAATATCTAAGAATACAAGGTGTTCTGTCTTCAAGAAATCCACAGGGTTATCAACTTTAGGAACCCCCATAGGTAGTCCCTCATTCTCGTCTAACCTCAGTTAGGAAACTGATATTTTTGTTTTCTTTACATCTACTGCATTCGACACAGCTATAAGGGTTGTATATTATTTTTTGTTGTGGCATGGAATGAGGAGTTCCAGTCCTTTCGAGCTCTAGCATGCAAACCATTCTTCCAAGCCAGCTTCGAATATCCAACAAAGGGTTTCTAACCCCATCCCAGATAAGTCCGACCCCTTAACCTCCCTCACTGCCTATGTTACTACTATGAATATGTTCTTGTGCTGAGGGTCTGCCCACTGGAACTGTGTGGCAGGTATACATGTCCGGCATTAGCACTGATTTTAATAATAGGGTTTACTATTGGGAGTTTAGTTCTCTATTAATGTTACTCGTATTTGAGCTAGGGTTTTCCAAATCTTAGTATTATGTGAACTGTAATGAATAAATGTGAACTCAAGAGGTTATGCTCCTCCAATGAACATTTACTTTTCTATCTCGGTCCTTCTAGGACTTATGTTCTTTCGACTATATGTTGATTCCACCTATGATATAATTTATATTTCTTCTAGCCTCATGTTTCTCTCATTTGATTTATGCACAGTGTGGTAACCAGTTATTTACAACTCTCCATGTGTGATTCATGAATATGTACTAATATGATTAAGTTTTGTATTGTTTTATGTATATGTCTCTTTCTGTGCATATGATTAATAGTTTCGGGTCGAAGGAACGTATTTATGGTTATTTTTTCGCATTGAGCCTTATTGTTGATGAATATATGTTCACTGTTTCTTGTTTGTTGAGAAGAGAACTTTGAAAATGGTTTAATATTGTTTTAAGCACCTTTAGATAGATGGATGTTTTTTTTTAATTATTTTCAAAAAATGACTTAGTTTCAGTTGCTTGTCTAATAATGATTGTAATTCTTATGTCCTGCGAATTTATTTAAGTTTCCAGTTACTTATTTTCGTGAATTTTATATTTATAATAGGTGTAATTTAATTGTTAGTTATTTGGGAACCCTGTATATTATATTAATCTTTATAATTGAGATCCGAGGACATGGACCGCGACCTAGTTCTCACCGAGCTAACGTCCAAACCTCAGTGTCCTGTTTCATTCATTCTGCCTCGATATTGTTTTCACTAATGTTCTTTGTCGAGGTTAGAGAAATTGAATGGTACTAGGGTGTCTGTATTCTATTTGAGTATGTGAAATTCCTCGCTGGTACACATATCATTATTTCCTATAAGGTCTACATGGGTGCCATTTACATCAATATTTACACAAAATACGACAATAAGATCACAATGGAAATATATACCAATGTTTGGCTAGAATAAGAAAATCCCCACTAGGTCATTTCAAAAGTAAAACCAACCTAATCATCTTCACATTGCCTGTAGGTAAATGCATAATGAATCATATTTGTAATGAACTAATCTCATCACATTTACTCATGTATTATAGAAATAACACAACAGAGCTTTTTCTCTTTCACTTGTATGTAAATAGGTATTCAACTAAATACAAAGCTACTCAATGCATTAGATTATTTTCTGTCTTTCTTTTAAAAAAAACACTCTAATATAATTATCTCAGAATGTACTCAACTGATGGTGCCACCCAACTGTGATAAAGTCCTCAACTCCCTCGTGCTCCTTACGAGAGTGTTAAGCTAGCCGTTTTGTCAACATAATTATATGTCATGACTCTTGTTCAATCTACGCTTCTTTGAGTTACAGAGTTCCATTGGTCTTAACTAGCTCTGGACCACTATATTCCTCCAACATTCTATTGTCCATTTTTGTCTAATTTCACTGGACCCCTTCTCCTCACTGAGATCTTTCATTTATATCCAGAGGAGAACGTAACTAACACTTTCCAATTGCCCCTCTAACCACTCTTCAATCTTGGAATTTATTTACCAATTAGTTGTAGTAATTATGGACATATAAATATTTATTCATAATAAAATATAAACACACATTCATTAAACATTGTTAATCAAGTTTATTGGTCTATCTCTTAACAACAATACTTAATTTTATGAGAGATAAAAGTAAATTAAATTAAAATCTAGTGATGTTATAGTATTGTATAATAAAATATTCTCACAGACATATATGTCTTAAAAATAATAAATAACAACAAAATTTAAAAACTAACATTTTTTTTTATATACATATATTTTTTTTAGATATTTAATCTTTATATATTATTGAAATATTATACTCTTATTATAATTTAAGTGTGTACGGAATAAATAACATGCTAACACATACACATTTACTAAGGCATCTCATTCATGTGTTTAATTGAATACTTTAAAGTTCTATTAAAAAAAAATTAACATTTAAATTTTTGTAAATAAAATTCAATTTGAAGCTCAAAACACTTAAAAACTTTGAATATATATATATATATATATATATATATATATAACATTTATATTTTATTGAAAGATATTATCTTTCTATTATAATGATTTATAATATATAAATTTATATAATTTATATGATATAAGTAAATAATTAATAGCTTCAAATATATTAAATAACAACAAAATTTTGAAGATTTAAATATCTTTTAATTTACACATTTTCATGCTTTTTTATTGAAATTACAATAACTGTATAAATATAATTCTATATAGATTTAAGTGTATGAAATAAATAGAAAATTAACACAAATATTGTTTTAACATATATATATGTTTGTTTTATATATTATTGAAATATTATATATATATATATATATATATATATATATATATATATATATATATATATATATATATATATATATACCTTTTTTAATAGACATGTTTCTTTTATATATAAATTTTATTAAAATATTACACGTTGATTATAATTATTTATAAGTATATAAATTTATATAATTTAAGTGTATATAGTATAAATAAAAAAATAAAAAAACACATATATGGAATGATAATAAATAACAATAAAAATTAAAGATTAAAATAATTTTTTATTTTTACATTTTATTGAATATTCGTCTTCTAATATCATTGTTTATAAATATATAAATCATTTATAATTATATATATTTACTATAAAGACACAAATAAAACATATATATCTATTTAAAAATAATAAATAACAACATATTATTTATATATATTTAAAAATAATAAATAACAAAAAATTATATATATACTCTCAAATTAATAGAAAATTATTACACTCAAGAGTTTTTTTAACACCCCTTAGAGACATGTAAATATTTGATTTACATTTATGATAGAAATTGGAAAAAGCTCTTTGACATGAATGTTTATTTTAAATTTATTAATTTAAAATTTGGTTATGAATACCAAAGGATTACAGAAGGGAAAATATGCTAAGTGATAGTTTAACTTCTGGATAGTTAAAGAGACATTTATTCCTCTCCCTAGAGATAAATTATCTCATTCATGGAAAAGGGAGCCAACAGGGGAGAGGGAAAAATCCTAAGGAAACCTAGAGATTTGGAACCTCATGGGACGAGGTCCAAGCGAGGAAATTAACTGATTCCTCAAACATCACACTGTTGAAGAAGGGCAGGACGCGACCAAAAATGTATTCTTGAGATGGTTGGACAGTGGACTACTGTGTTACATCTTTAAGGTCTGAATAACCTAGATAGAGCTGGTGTGGTCAGAAAGTTCTAGGTGGACCTGTTCGGTCAATGTTAGAATAACTTCTCTGGAAAGTGGACTGGTTCGGGGGGAGTTAAAGAAAGGATACCTGGACTTGTTGGTTGGGTGGAACAATATTTTCTCCTTAGTAATCCCGTGGAAGCAAAAATGTGTTGGAACTATATAAGTATTCTACTATTGTATTGAGTTTCTATTTGAATAGAAATTGTTCTTTCCATGTTTGTTAAATCTTTACTTAATAGTAATGGATGTATTCTGGGAAAATTCTAAATTATGGAATGATGTAGATGTTTTAGCACCAATTTTTTACTGAATATATAAATATATAGCATTAACCAAAGATCATGAATAAGGGCATAGGCTTGATTAGTTCCAAGCCATAACAAGTCTTATCCTGTTAGCATGGAATTGTCCAAAGTCTTGCAATAGACTTTGGAAATTAATAGGATAACAACTATACACTGTATATGAATAAGTGTTGGCAGATACCCATATGGAAAATAATATATGTAGGAAATGCATATACATAACATACAATTTCTCATATTTTCCTAATAAGAAACTGTAAGTTGAAAGCTTCAATAGGAAATATGAAAGTCATAGTTAGTAAGCAGTTAGATTCTATAAGCTCCATTAAGTGTTGGTCAAAATCTATGAAACCACCAATTTGGAGAACCTAATCGTTCAAGAAGAAAATTTATATAGTATTCAGTAATAGTAGAATACATTTTCGAGGACAATCGAGTCTTTATGTTACCCCAAGAAAAAAAAGAAGTCCTTTCAATGCATTTGTATTTCTATAAATTATAATGTCAACATGACAATAAATTGGTCATGACAAAAACCTTTGTTTATGTTAATGAGGGTGGTCTACAATCAATGTGCAAAGGCATAATAAAGTTACAAGTTGATAATACACTTACAAACTGAAGCAATCAAGAACCATTGAATGAAATCAATTTGAGACTGTGATAAGAGCCATAATTAAAATTCTATTAGTATAATTGTAGATTTTGGAACCCTTAATTTTGATTTGAGATCACTTGTAGCAAAGGGTAAAGGAAACCCCAAGTTAGACAAAACATGTGAGGATAAATGATGAATATAACCCTTGCTTGAACGATGGTCTTAATAGGTACCTGTACATTAGCTAGAAAGAAGCCTTGAATATGAAAGCTGAATCATAATGACCAAGATAGTCGATTTCTTTGAGGATGGGAAGCTCCATTGTTGACTAAACCACTAAATTTATGAACCCTAGAGTCATAATTACAATATTTGGTTTATTTATTGGAGCTACAAATCTGTAAATTTGATAGTATCGTAAGGAAAAAGGATAAGGGATTTATCAATAGTCCACTATGTGTAAGGAGACCCTTGGTCTCTGGGTGAACGAGACACCTGCAATAACCTTGTGTTAGCATTCCTCTGGGGAAAGAATAAAATTACTAATAGTACTCAAGGAAATGGGTAATGATGAAATTATTTTGGGTACATGGGCCCAAAACAAATGGTAGTCAAAGCTGACGTCCACTGTAAAATTTATCTCAGATATCCATTACCAAAAACTAGAGGAAAAAATATTGGTCATGTTAAAATACAAAATGGAGAGTCAAAATCATACTTGCTCTAGAGAGACCGTGAAACAAATAGATTCTCAAACCAGGGAAGTAGAAAAGTTGCAGAGCTAATTTTCTTTTCCAGGGAAGAAAGGGTTGAATGATCTCCATAACCATTAATCTATAACGCTCCTACAAATCAAGGTTCTTGCTAGACAATTGTCAATCAATTGTAGAATATAGAGAACCCTAACCTAAAAGTTATAAATGGTTAAGGAGGGCACCACAGAAGAGATATGGTGGTTACTCTAAACATATGGTTGCCACCTAATCGTAGGATTTTAGGGCTGAAAAAGCCACTGCTAATCGTCGAAATGGATCCCAAGGTTCATGTATCCCTCTGATGGATGACAACTGGGCATTATGGAGGGTTCAGTCCATGAGGACCACCCCTACATTATTGATAAACTATTATATATATGCCAACATTAAACTCACGATGCCCAATTTATAAGTTTGGTAATTATAAAACAACTAATCAATGTAAATTAAATTGACTATGCTGGTATGTGATAGAACAACCTCCGATGATAATAAACAAACTTTGACTAGTGTTAAAAAGCTATGAACTACGTAGTTTAACCCTCGAAGTATATCCCTCATGTTATGACAGTGATGTCCACATTATACCATTAATCATGACATGTTGTTTCAAATCATACTAATGAATATAACTAGTAAAAAGGAAAACTTAATTAAGTGATAAGTCATGTTTCATGCTAGTTAATATGGTTAAATTAAAAAAAACAATTAAGGTATTTACATGTTGCAATGAGATATGTTAGAGATGGTATAAAAGCTGAAAGGTTGAGCATTGTGGCCTATTTAAGGGAAATTAATGTCAAAAAGTGTCATGTTTCAAAATAAATGAAAACAAAATTTGGAAATGGCAGCCTTGCTTACTAGGCCAAGTTCTGTACCCTGACTGAACCAAATTCTTAGTTGTTGATGTAGCTAAGTAAAGAAACTGGTCCATACTATTTTAAATTATTGTAGAGTGGACACACCTGGAATAACCTTGTGTTATCATCCCTTCGAGGAAAGAATTAAAAGAAAAATTATTACTAATAGTACTCAAGGAAATGGGTAGTGAAGAAATTGTTGTGGGTACCTGGGCGTGAAACAGATGGTAGCTGAAGCTGACATCCACTGTAAAAATTATCTTAGAAATCCATTACCAACTACAAGACGAAGAAATCTTGGTCATGTTAAAATATAAAAGGGAGAGTCAAAATCATACTTGCTCTAGAAAGACCATGAAACAAATAGATTCCCAAACCAAGTGTTGTACCTTAAGAGACAATCCCTTAGCTATGATAAGGAATCAGTGCTTAAGAAATTTTTATGATTATGTCACAAATATCTATGTCTCTGTTTTATTAACCCTCAAGTATTTATAATCAAACCCTCAAATATCAAATATGATGAATGCTTCACAATGCTACCATTTGTTGATATGGAATGAAGTGACTAGAAGAAAATGAAAGAAGAAGCCCAAACTGATATGTTGTTTTATACAAAAAATATCATCTCAAACCCCAGAAGAAATATATGAAATAAGTGGTTAAAACAAAGGAGCACCAATTAAGGTTTTTAACTCTTACATACAGAAGTAAAAAGAGACCTGCTGCTCATAACTTTGTTTTATTCATAGATAGAAAACACAAAATGTAAACTTGAAAACATTTCAACATAAACAAAATGCTAGAAACTTTCTTACTCATTCATTAATATTTGAATCTATGAGTACAAAAATAATGGTCTGAAGGTCCAAAACTCAGAACCTTTCCTTCCCTTGAAAATTACATTAAATACAGTAAAAAGCAGTTTGGAACTGCTGTAACCAATCCTAACTACCAAAACTACTCAAGACGTCGAAGGATGTATATTACATGCCTTGAAAATGTCTTATTACAATTACATTGTCTTCAGAAAATAACATAAAATAAATATCCTAATCTATAGGAATTGCTCATGATGTGGCTTCTTTTCCTGGGTCAACTGATTTGTCTTTCTTTGATGCTGATCCTTTTGGCAAGTCTATTGTCCAAGCTCTGCACTTTTTCCATATTTCTACCTTCATCCTGGATGAATGTGTCAGATTGTGATATTCCAATTTGAATGTAGTAATTCGATCATAGGACAACCTTTCTGTGAAAAGATTCATTACCATCCACAAGAGTTGAAAATGTCTTTGCAAGAAGTTGACCATTGTCTCTCCTTTAAGCACCTCAGTATTTTCATGCTTGTTATCAACTTTGATTTTTGTCAACACTAGTAAGTTCTCATAAGAATTCCATGGCAAAATATTTCCTTCAGCTCACCAACATGATGGCAAGACTACTCTTGTCATTTTATCAAATGACTTATCAAATTGACTTACTGCTTCCTTGATTTCCATTAGCTTCTTTTCTGTAGCCTTCCTGAGATCATTTCTGACAATCATTTTATTAATTTCTACTGCATACAACATTCTGTCCTGCATGTCATTCTCCTCTAATTCCTAATATGATTTAGAATTAATAAAATCAATGAATCTTCTGGCCCAAATGGCTCTATTAATTCCTTTTTTCTTATCAGACATGATTGGTTCTTCGCATTCTAAAATAAGGCTTTTCTCTTTTGCAATTATCATCAGGAAGCACCAAGTAGATTTCATTTTTGAAATGATATCAGTCCAAATGATATCTTTAGCTTGTATCAATGAGATATTTCCTTTCAGTCTTTCTTTGATATTTTTAATCTCAGCTTCAACATTTCGGAAATCCAGTTTGTATTTGTTAGCTTCATTTTCTATGACTTTCATCAACTTTGTTGCAGTCTCCAGATCTGTTTGAGCCTTATTTCGATCTCTTTTAGCCATCTGCAACTCAATATTTAATTGAACAATTTGTGCTTGAGGATATTCATCACCTGTAGGAAAAACAAAAGTACAATTATGATTATCAATATGATTTTGCAATGAAATTGCAGTCTGCTTTATTTTGGAGAGTTCTTCATCCTTCTGCATGAGTTGCTAAAAAACATTTTCCTTTTCCTTCTCTACCTCTGCAACTTTTGTAGCCATAAAATGTTCTCCAGTAGGTAATTTTAACTTTTTCCTTAATGTGGATATTTCTACCTCAACACTTTGCGTAAATTTCTACATAGAAGTCTTCTCACTGGGGTCTACTCCAATCTTTATAATGATTTTCTTCAATTCCTCATTCTGAACTGTTAAGGCTCTTGAGTTAGCCTTCTCTAACTTCAATTGTTTAATTATTTTACCCAACATATTCTATGCCTTTATTTCCATTGCATTAGTCTTTGTGAGGTCATTTACAATCAACTGACCTGTTTGCATATGCAAATTAATTTTATCCATCAGTGGGATTTTTTGCACATCCACAGTCATATTTACAGTGTTGAAACTGTTGGGAGAACCAATTGACATATCTGCAGGATGTGACAGAGCAACTCTAAATTGATATTTCTCAAGATCCATTACAGTCAAAAATATTTTTTGATCAACAACAACTTGATGTTCAGCTTGGGCCTCCATGCTGGCCTTCATCCTCTGATTTCTTTCCTCAATTTGTGAAAATAGTTGTTTGATCAAAGGCACTTTTTCATGAGAAGCTTCCTGACTCCTGGGTGAAGCAGGAGAATTTTTCTCTTCTCCCAAATGTAAAGAAAAATCAGGTGAATTAGATGTAGGTTCTTCAGTAAGTTTTGTTCTCTTCTTGGCTCCCTACTCCTCATCATCTAGATCAATAACTACTTCTTTGGTTCTTTTAGTTGTTTTCTATGTTATGATGGGAGTTTGAATGTTTGTACCTATTGAACTCATCACACCTTTACTTGCTATCTTCTCCTGTTCTGGCCTACTTTCATGAATGAAAGCAGAGTACTCATTTTCAATTCTTCTATTTGAAATCACACTATAAGGTTCATAATCCCAACTTTCTCCTAGTAGCATATGCATCTCCTCTAACATTCTTGTTACTTCATCAAATGCCTACCTCATATTGACTATGAAAGGGCCTATAATCATAGGTAATTTATACATATGTCCTTTCTTCATAGGCACAAAATGAACTTGATCAACATTTAGGCTCTGTCTAATGAACTCTAAAGCAAAAGCCTCATTGGTACAAACGTTGGGAGTCTATAAGGCTCAAATATTGCTCCATATAGCCTTATTTTAGAATATTCCTAAAAAACAAACCAATCTCCATATTTGCAATTATTTCCTAAATGCAGAAACTCGTGAGCTTTAGGTAAGAAACAGGGAGGAGGACTTCCATTCAATATTTTATATGCAATTGGCATGTAATAGCTAGCAAAATCAAACAACCCCACCTCATTTTGCTCCCTTCTAACTACATCTGTCCAGAATATCACTAATTGCCTTCTTTTATTTACATACATAATATTTAGACCTAAATGCATGAATTCTTCCACATTCTGATATAAGAAAAAGTATACAATCAATGAAGGAAATCTGAATGAACATGTTAATGAAAGGCTCATCAGCTATGAATTGACTTCTTCTTGCCAATATGATGGAATATCAAACACCATTCCTGGCTTCAACATCATGGCAAACATCCCTAGGACTAATTTATCCACTGTATTATCATCATCTTTAACCATAATTTTTGCAATATTACTTAATACTGGACGAGTCTCAGTGTAAAAAACCCCCATAACAAACTCTTTTAAATATGGCTGAAACTGCTTCATGTCAGGTTTCAAATAAAACATGAACTGATTAAATTCTTCACCTGCAAGATTATCATAATATTGTACCAGCGAATTGTCAGAAAATTGGATGGATGACTCTGACTCAGGATAGAAAAGGGCTTGGCAGATTAACTATGTGGACACCTACAGAACATTCTCTCCTTGGAAATTCATGACAAAACACTTCCCTGGATACATGATAGACACCAACCAATAGATAAAATCAGGGAAAATATGTTTCTTTGGAATGCATGCAGAGAAAATTCCAGACTTTACCATGGCATAGTACACAAGGGAAGAATTATCATTCAAGATAACCTTCTGGTAGAAAGGGAGGTGAATTATAGGACACATGGTATCTTGAATATCCCTCTCAGTATCCATGAGAGGGATATGGCTAGCGGAACCTGATAGGGATGAACATTTAGCCATGGTTGAAAAATTCTGTAGGAATAGTTCACAGGGTGGTCAAATTTGTGCAGGTGATGGAAAACTGAATCAGGGTGCAGCGCAACAAATTGAAAATAATTTGAAAGACAAATAAAAATATTATTTAAATATGTGGCACGGGTTTTAAATTTAATGCTGACAAGACGTGCCAACGAGTCGTTGATTCCATCCGTCGTGGAAGCCAGCTGTGAACAGCTCAGCACCTTACGTCATTGCGGGGGCTCCCAGGGTATGGAGGAAAACTTCGGCTGGTGCCCCTGCACTTAATCTCCGTCATTCATCTCTGATATCCCCACAGTCAGCCCAGTCAACTGCAGAGGCACTCCTCTCGATATCCTGCGGGCTATTTGTGCCTGCGGGTTGGACCTTTTGATAGAAAATTTAATTATCAATGCTTTCCACCCATCAAATCAATCGATGTTTAAACATCAAATACGAAGCCTACTTCTATAAAGTTTAAATGTTTAAACCTTAACTTAGATATAGTAAACATACGTATTTTTTTCATGCTAAAGTATAAGATTTTGATACTTTAACATATTTTCCAACAATTTCTTATTTTTATATTTTTCAAATATTTGAAAAATAAAAGGATATGCATATGATCCACAACATCTAGCTCCACCCGGGGATAGTTTTTTTTGCCACAAAACACTAAGAACCTATAGATCAATGACTTCACTTCGGGCATGGAGTCAAAAATTGCTTGATGAGAAATATACAGTGAGAGGAAACTGAATATGTACAACAATGAATTAACTGCCTTTAGTGTTGGAAATAATGTTTCATATACTGCCCATTTACATGCAGTTCTACTGCTTCTCCATCAAGATCTTCCAACATGAAATTATTATTTGATCTGGCTTCAGATATTTTGTAAGGACCATACCATAAATGATCAAATTTACCATGTTTCCCTTTCTCTTCCCTCCTGGCATCCCATATTAATACCAGATCTCCAGCCTGAAACATGATTTCTCTTGCCTTTCTGTCAAAAATAGACTTCATTTTCTCCTGATAAGTGACCAAATTGTCTCTAACTTTATTTATGCTTTCACTCAATTCTATCACCTTATTTAGTATCCTGATCAAGGCATTAGGTTCCTCTTGGTTTTTATTTGAATTTACATGCTGATCAGGAAGAATAACAATCTTCTCCAAAATATTAGGGTCATTAGATTTTACTTGGGAAGTCTCAACTTGTTGCTTTTCTTTCTATTTTTCTTGATTCATGGGTTGTTCCCCCTTATCTGATTTTTTAATCGGATTCTTCTGTGGTGGAGTTGTCATTGGAGTAGATATTGATTTTGATTCCTTTTCTTCATCATCCTGAGTTCTCAACCTCTTTTTTGACCTCAAATCATATTTTTTATGCAACTTTGCTTGCATAAAATCAGTAAACTGTTTGTAATAATCATCCATTTCTTCCTGATCAAAAGAGACATCAGCTTCTTTATATTCTTCTACATATTCTTTTTCACTTTCTTCTTCTGTTTCACCATTCTCCATATACACAACAAAAATTTGATCTTCATCTTCTTTCTGATCATTATCAACAGAATGTGATGTTGTTGCCTCTATATATAAAGGTGCTTGGACTTGGTCTTGATCTTTTCTTTCTCTCTGTAGAACCTGTAGGGGCTATTTTCTGAATTGGGGATTGAAACCCCTTTGTTTTCTTGTGCATGTTTCTTATTATCTAATTCCATATTTATTAATTTGTTTGACAAATTTTTAATGACCTTAGTCATGTTGTCTATCCTTTGATCTTGTGATGAGTCTTCTTCTTTAACTTTTCCTTTGTCTTGAACCTTTCCAGCAGAAGTCATGTTTGCCTCAATCTCTAAGGCATCGGTTTGAATCTATTCGAGAGTGAAGGCTCTTCTTTCTCTCAAGGTAAAACTGAAATCTAATACAAATGCCCCAACAAAAACAACCCTTGCTCCAATAGGAGGAGGTTTCATTTCCACAGGAAAACTATTGTACAACTTATTAAATCTTTTGATAAAATCACTCATGCTTTCATTTGATTTTTTCTTTATAGCATTAAACTCTGTTAAAGAATAACCATGGTCTCTTTTTTCACCCCATCTTTGGATGAATTGTATTTCTAATTGATCCCAATCATTGATTGAACCATTTGGTAATCCTTTGAACCATTTTCTTGCCTCTCCGCTTAGAGACTGCACAAAAAGTCTCATTACAACATCAAAATGTTCTATATCAAAATTTTCAGCAAAAGTGAAAAACAAAGGCAAGTGTTGTTCTGCAGTTATTTCATCTTCACCAGTAAATCTAGGAAGCAACTTAAGGTACTCCTGAGGCATTGCATTCATTGGATGGGGCAGATTTAATGGTGCATATCTATTCATCAAGAAAGAAGGGGCTGCCATGTTTATGCCTTGATTGACTTCTCCTTGAACAAGGGTAAAATGAATACCAGTTGTAGGTGGGGATAAAAGGGGTGGAACAAATGATATGGGAAGGGGTTGATGAACAATAGAAGAAGAACTGGCAACTGAATTAGGTTGAGATTCTGTAAATGGAAATGATACAGACTCAAAAGATAATTCTTCTAATGTTGGTTCTTGGAAATGAATGGGTGAGGGTAAGGATTATTTTTCCGAGAAAATGAGTTTCTGGGAAATATCCTTGGATGGCAAGATATGAGAACTGCTGCCTGGTGCAAGTAGTGTGGCATCAGGTGTAGACAATATTTTTGTTTTCTGGCCCTTCTTTGAAACTAACTTTTATGGATATGACAGAATAGGGACTTTTTGCTGAGAGGTATCTGACCTCATGTGAGGCCTCTTCAGAGCCAGAATTATTTAAAATAAAGCACGACTTAATATTTCCTCCTCTCTGAACAACCAGAGGAAATATGAAAAAAACCAGGGAAAACTTCGAATCTTCGATCCCTAGCAATGACGCCAATTAATGTTTTACCTTAAGAGACAATCCCTTAGCTGTGATAAGGAATCAATGCTTAAGACATTTATATGATTATGTCACAAATATATATGTCTCTGTTTTATTAACCCTCACGTATTTATAATCAAACCCTCAAATATCAAATATGATGAATGCTTCACAATGCTACCATTTTTTGATATGGAATGAAGTGACTAGAAGAAAATGAAAGAAGAAGCCCAAACTGACATGTTGTTTTCTAAAAAAAATATCATCCCAAACCCCAGAAGAAATATATGAAAGAAGTGGTTAAAACAAAGGAGCGCCAATTAAGGTTTTTAACTCTTACATACAAAAGTAAAAAGAGACCTGCTGCTCATAACTTTGTTTTATTCATAGATAGAAAACACAGAATGTAAACTTGAAAACATTTCAACATAAACAAAATGCTAGAAAATTGCTTACTCATTCATTAATATTTAAATCTCCGAGTACAAAAATAAGGGCTGAAGGTCCGAAACTCGGAACCTTTCCTTCCCTTGAAAATTACATTAAATACAATAAAAAGCAGTTTGGAACTATTGTAACCAATCCTAACTACCAAAACTACTTAAGACTTTGAAGGCTATCTATTACATGCCTTGAAAATGTCTTATTACAATTAAATTGTCTTCAAAAAATAACATAAAATAAATATCCTAATCTATAGGAATTGCTGATGCTGTGGCTTCTTTTCCTGGCTCAACTGATTTGTCTTTCTTTGATGCTGATCCTTTTGGCAAGTCTATTATCCAAGCTATGCAATTTTTCCATATTTCTACCTTTGTCCTAGATGAATGTGTTAGATTGTGATATTCCAATATGAATGCAGTAATTCGATCATAGGACGACCTTGCTGTGAAAAGAGTCTTTACCATCCACAAGAGTTGAAAATGTCTTTGCAAGAAGTTGACCATTGTCTCCCCTTTAAGCATCTGAGTCTTTTCATGCTTGTTATCAAATTTTCTTTTTGTCAACACTAGTAAGTTCTCATAAGAATTCCATGGCAAAAGATTTCCTTCAGCTCCTCAAACATGATGGCAAGCCTACTCTTGTCATTTTATCAAATGACTTATCAAATTGAATTACTGCTTCCTTGAGTTCCATTAGGTTCTTTTATGTAGCCTTTCTGAGATCATTTCTGATAATCATTTTATTAATTTCTACTACATACAAAATTTTTTCATGCATGTCATTCTCCTCTAATTCCTGAACTGATTTAGAATTAATAAAATCAATGAATCTTCTAGCCCAAATGGCTCTATTAATTCCTTTTTGCTTATCAGACATGATTGGTTCTTCACATTCTAAAATAAGGTTTTTCTCTTTTGAAATTATCATCAGGAAGCACCAATAAGATTTCATTTCTAAAATGATATTAGTCCAAATGATATCTTTATCTTGTATCAATGAGATATTTCCTTTCAGTCTTTTTTTGATATTTTTAATCTCAGCTTCAACATTTCGGAAATCCATTTTTTATTTGTCAGCTTCATTTTCTATGACTTTCATCAAATTTGTTGCAGTCTCCAGATCTGTTTGAGCCTTCTTTCGATCTCTTTCAACCATCTGAAACTCAGTATTTAATTGAACAATTTGTGCTTGAGGATCTTCATCACCTGTAGGAAAAACAAAAGTACAATTATGATTATCAATATGATTTTACAATGAAATTGTAGTCTACTTTATTTTGGAGAGTTCTTCATCCTTATGCATGAGTTGCTGCAACAAGTTTTCCTTTTCCTTCTCTACCTCTACAACTTCTGCAGCCATCGAATGTTCTCTAGTAGGTAATTTTAACTTTTTCCTTAATGTGGATATTTCTACCTCAGCACTTTGCATAAATTTCTGCACAATAGTCTTTTCACTGGGGTCTACTCCAATATTTATAATGATTTTCTTCAATTCCTCATTCTGAACTATTAAGGCTCTTGAGTCAGCCTTCTCTAAATTCAACTGTTTAATTACTTTACCCAACATATTATTTGCCTTTATTGCCATTGCATTAGTCTTTGTGAGGTCATTTACAATCAACTAACCTGTTTGCATATGCAAATTAATTTTATCCATCAGTGGGATTTTCTTCACATCCACAATCATATTTACAATGTTAAAAATGTTGGAAGAACCAATTGACATATCTGTAGGATGTGACAGAGCAATTCTAAATTGATCTTTCTCAAGATTCATTACAGTCAACAATATTTTTTGATTAGAAACAACTTGATGTTCAGCTTGGGCCTCCATGCTGGCCTTCATCCTCTGATTTCTTTCATCAATTTGTGAAAACAACTGTTTGATCAAGGGCACTTTTTCATGAGAAGCTTCCCGACTCCGGGGTGCAGCAGGAGAATTTTTCTCTTCTCCCAAATGTAAAGAAAAACCAGGTGAATTAGATGTAGGTTCTTCAGTAAGTTTTTTTCTCTTCTTGGCTCCCTACTCCTTATCATCTAGATCAATAACTACTTCTTTGGTTCTTTTAGTTGTTTTCTCTGCTATGATGGGAGTTTGAATGTTTGTACGTACCCAAATCATCACACCTTTACTTACTATCTTCTCCTTTTCTGGCCTACTTTCATGAATTAAAGCAGAGTACCCATTCTCAATTCTTCTATTTGAGGGTGCAGCGCAAAAAATTGCAAATAATTTGAAAGAAAAATAAAAATCTTCTTTAAATAGGTGGTGCGGGTTTTAAATTTAATGTTGACAAGACGCGCCAGTGAGCCGTTGATTCCATCCGTCGTGGAAGCTAGCTGTGAACAGCTTAGCACCTTACGTCACTGCGGGGGCTCCCGAGGTACAAAGGAAAACTTTGGCTGGTGCCCCCGCACTTAATCTCCGTCGCTCATCTCAGATATCCCTGCAGTCAACCCAGTCAACTACGGAGGCACTCGTCTTGATATCCTGCGCGCTGTTTGTGCCCGCGGGTTGGAACTTTTGATAGAAAATTTAATTATCAATGCTTTCTGCCCATCAAATCAATCGATGTTTAAACATAAAATACAAAGCCTACTTCTATAAAGTTTAAATGTTTAAACCTTAACTCAGATATAGTAAACATACATATTTTTTTCATGCTAAAGTATAAGATTTTGATACTTTAACATATTTTCCAACAATTTCTTATTTTTTTTATTTTTCAAATATTTGAAAAATAAAAGGATATGCATATGATCCACAACACCAGGGAAGAAGAAAATTTTCAAAGATAATTCTCTTTTCCAGGGAATAAAGGGTCGAATGACCTCCAAAATTGTGGATATAGAACTATCAAAATAAAGGTGCTCGCTAGAAAATTGGCATTGAGTTGCAAAACAAAGAGAACCCTAAAATTAAAGTTGCAAGTGGTCGAGGAGGGCACCTCAGAAGAGAGATGGTGGTTACCCTAACCACCTTATTGCCTCTTGATCGTAGGATTGTGGAGCTGAAAATTGCACCGTTGATCATCATAATGGATCCCAAGGTTCATGTCTTCATCTAATGGATGCAAACTGGGCATTATGGAGTGTTCAGTCCATGAGGACCACCCCTACATTATTAATAAACTCTTATATATATTCTAAAAGTAAACTCACGATGTTGAGTTTATAAGGTTGATAATTATATACTTAATGTAAATTAAATTTAGTATGTTGGTATGTGATAGAACAACTTCCTATGATAATAAACAAACTTTGACAAGTGTTAAAGAGTAATGAACTCGGTAGATTAACCCTCGAAGTAGATGCCTCATGTTGTGATAGCGATATCCACAATATACCATTAATCATGACATGTTGATGCAAATCATAATAATGAATATAGCTAGTGAAAAGGAAAACATAGTTAAGTGATAAACATTGTTTCATTCTAGTTAATATGGTTAAATTAAAAAAAAATTTAAAGTATTTACATGCTACTATGAGATATTTTAGATGTGATATCAAAGATGAATGGTTCAACATTATGGTCTTTTTAAGGGAAAATAATGTCGAAAATTTTCATGTTTCAAATTTTTTTTTTTTTGGAAATGGAAACCTTACTTACTAGACCAAATTTTGTACCCTGACTGAACCAAATTATGAGTTGTCGGTGTAGCTAAGTAAAGAACCTGGTTCATACTATTTTAAATTATTGCAGAGTTGAGAGTAGAAATCAACAATAGAAAGCTACCAATAAACAATAAATTGGAAATCAAATCAACCTTTATGATATAAAGCACATGCAAAGAGAAGTGAAGAATTCAGTCATGAATGTATTGAAATGAATTCGTTTATGTAAGTTTGGTCATCATAATACTAGTTGAATTATTGATTCGGATACCCTTAAAATAACTGATAGGTTGAGCACCTAGGAGAGAAAATGAATTATTCTAATGATTGACACACACTATCACATTTTGGGTTAAATTTGACAGTGGAATCCGACAAACGGATACAATCGGAACCGCCATCAGACATTTAATGCATTTTTTTTGTTTTATTTTTAAAAGCTCGACAATTTTTGACTATGTGACTTTAATTACATGGGGTCGGATATTCGATGATGGACATTAATGGAATTAACCAGCAAAATTTCGACATTAATGGCATTTTACCATTGCGCAACATTTATCCGACATACTAGCATTGAATATTCGATGGGAAATTAGTTTATATATATGTATGGCCGAATACCTATTTACAATTTCCACATTCATGTTATACATCCATTGATTTTGAAATGTTATAGGCCTATTTTGAGGTTAATTTTGATTGAGAATCATCACTAAAAGCTATTTGGTGAGGAAAAATGTCAGATAACATTCCTCAAGGACTGGGCCAAGGAGACGTGGATTTGATATCGGGGGATTTGGAGGATAGAAAATTTTATTGCCCTTGTAAAAAGTGCAAGGGCTTAAAAGTAAGGAGACTTTTAATAACAACAACTAAAAAGCATTGTAGAACTTATGGACATGCTGAAGGTAGAGATGAATATCACCCATTAGTAATTACTTATTCATTATCATCCATGAGACCATAGGAGAATTGTTCTTTATATTTCTTATACATGCCATAAGAGACTTGATCTTTACTTAGTTTAAATATATAGTCAATTTCACAAGTGACAATCTTCCAAAATATTAATTTTGTGTTTTATGCATTAAGAAAAAATATCATGATGGGTTCTAGGTAGTTAATTTTAAATTAATATTTACGTTTGTTCATGAATATTTATGCTAGGTATTTTGCAATTAATATTTATGCTTGCAAGTTTGGAATTAATATTTATGGTAGTTTGCAATTAATGTTAATGCAAGGTAGTTTTTGCATTCATCGACGATCTATCTCTCTCTCTCCAGAACTAATATCCTCTCCTCATTGGTGCGCTATGTTTCTCATTTGTTCAAGTTTCTACTACTGGGATTTAATTTTTCCCTCCCTCATAGCACTATGTTTTCCAATTTCCTTCATTCATAGCACTAGATTTTTAAATTGTCCCTTTAATAACACTAGCTTTTTTCACTTTTTAAACTTTCTAGTGCTATATTGTTTCTCATCTACCTTGTTTTATAGTGCTAAGGTTCCTCCTTGTTTCCTTTTCCAGTGCTAGGAATTCCAAATGTTCCCTTTTGTAGTGCTAGGATTCCTAATTTCTCTTCATTCTAGTGTTTATTTTGTCAATTAGACTTATTTCTAGCAGTAGGATTTTCAATTAGCCTATTTTATAGTAACATTGATTTTGCAATTGTACCCTTTTCTAGTGCTTGAAGTATCCAAAATTCCTCATTCCAACATTGATTAGTTTCACATTTTTTCATTTTTCCACTGTTAGGTTTTTAAATTGTCCTCCTTATGACCTTTTTCAATATTTTCCTTCATCCTTTTTCTTCTAAATTGGCTACAAAGGGACAGTTTCCTTAGGAGATTAAAAATGAATATTCAAATGTAAATATAGAATTAAAAAAAACAAGAGAATATACCCTATTGTAGCTCAATTTGGCACAACAATAATATTAAAAATCTTAAAAAGAATTTTATTTTAGCACGGGATTAAAATTTCTAAATTTGAAGCAGTGGATAATTTTGTTGGAATTTCTCCTTGGATGGAAGGAAAATGAACATAGAGGAAGGTGTTGAAAGAGAAGAAAGTGATGAGGAAGATGATGGTGAGGATGTTGATCTAGAAGTTGAAGATGAGGAAGATTATGATCTCGATTTAGCATGGAAGATTATTGAATATACAAGAGTATTTATAGACAAGCAAGAAGCCTCTCATTGATCCATATTCTATTGAGTAGCATTATTAATGTACTTTAGGGTCATCAATAGTAGTTAATCAAGGCTTTGAACCACATGAACAGTTGAAGGCCATCAATGTGGATGCTCTGCATTGTAATTATTCACATGGGGAAGATAACCCAAACTTCTAGCACAAAATCTATTGAATTCTTGATAAGTCTTATGAGCATATTGTTCTTCTTCATTACAAAGAAGTGGCAGAGGAAAATATTCATATAAAACAATGTACATTGTGCTACTGAGTACTTGAGTTTATTGATGAGGAGGGCGTGATTTATATGCCATATTGGGTGATGGAAAATATGTTTTTAGTAGAGAGCTTGCAGGTATGAAATAAATCGACGATCAAGATCATTCATGCCCAGATCCAATAGAGTCACGGGGGCATAAAGTACATGAAACTTATGCCAATGAGTGGTCCCGTAGGTGGATTCATCAAAACCGCTTAGTCTGAGATCAACGACTATTAATTATTGTTGCATCACTATTCTCATTTCCAGAAACCTCTGAGAGGTGATCCCGTAGACAGTTTGAGATTTCTGAAAACCATTTGTGGTTTTCTATACGATCGAAACCTCATTCATTATGATCCAAATATCATATCATATGATTTAAAACTCCCATATATGTTTAAATTATAATGTACAAAATCATGATAAAAGGAGGGATTTTCGTATTGTATTTTTAACACATAGAGGATATAAATTAATATTATATATATATATATATTAAGTTTATTAAAGAATTCCAAAACAAGATCTCATGTATTT
The DNA here is from genome assembly GCA_034641835.2 of Pinus albicaulis. NCBI lineage: Eukaryota > Viridiplantae > Streptophyta > Pinopsida > Pinales > Pinaceae > Pinus > Pinus albicaulis. Next base: position 1,358,324,447 of record CM076584.1, on the reverse strand, counting down.
AAAAGAAGGAGTTATAATTAGTGAATAGAGATAGTTAGGAAATTGTCCATGAGTTAGTTCCATAACCCATTTTGGGACAGTTAGTCAGTTAGGATGACGGGGGAAATAAAAATGGAAAATCAAGACATTGTAGAGGTTCCAATTTTTTGGCATGAGAGGTAGAAATTTTGTATTTTGGATCTCCATGTGTTTATGAATAAACCTTTCGTAGTGATTCCATAATTTGATGAATATGATTCTTTTTTCCATATTGCATCATATTTTTTATGTATTTCTTCTTTAGAATTGAGTAATGAAGTTGTTGGTATTTAATTTTACATTTTTTTAAGTTAAATTTAAAATCCTTAATGATGCGCTCCTCTATTCTATTTTTCACCTCCTAATTTTTCCATTTTTCTTCTAAAGTTTGAAACAAGAGATTCTGCACAGGTAGCCTATGTTCAAAGACTTTCCATTATCACTTCTTAATGTCTTATCTTTTCCATTTTTTCTCACACTAGGGATTGATAAGGATTACATCTCTAGTGTTTTAATAACATTGGGACACTAAAATTTTCTCATCATGTTTATTGATAAATGTCTTGGGCACTGATCTCCTTCAACCAGAGATTGCCTCCCAAGTTATAATCGATCCATCTAACTACGGTTCTACAAAACTGAGGGATAAAATCCCTTGAGGTGCAAACCTCTCCTCACTTTTTTATTCAAAAAATGGGTTTTCACCTCAAGGGATTTGATCCTTCTCAACGCTTCATAGAACATGAGTTAGATGGGTCTATACTAGTTTATATTTATTTTCACTATTACATGTTCATATTATTAAACTCATTAAATCTATGAAGTTAGATTTATTTGTTCATATATTCAATGGAATCATTCCCATTAAGGTTAATTTTACGTTTATTATTATGAACATGTAAGTTTTAAGTTGAGCCATATGCAAATCATGATTATTTAACTAGCTCTAAGTTGTCTTTTTCTAGCTCTTTGTTGTCTTTGTTTTCCTATATTATATTTGTAAAAATTTCTATTGTTTAAATATTTGTGATAGCTAGCTAATATTATTTTATTTATTGTAATTGTCAAGTATGGTGCTCCTAGGGCATTCCTCGAGCAGGAAGAGGTCATTGTAGTACAAGCGTATGTTCAAGAACATGAAGAGAATATTGAGTCGGAACAATGTAATGATCCTATGGAAGAGGATAATTATGCCGATAACACATTGGATGAAGATGGGGTGATATATTGATCCAGGATAAATTCAATAATTTTGCAGTAAGGGATGATGATGACAACTCGTATGTTGGTGGTTATGATATACCTGTACTTGAGAGGGGAACTGAACCTCTTTATGAAGGCTCAGAGACATCTCTTCTCTCTCTTATATTCATTCTGGTCAAGTTAAACGTGGTGAATGGTTTTTCAAACACATGTGTGACACTACTCCTGAGGTACGTAATATATTTTGTGGCATTTAGTACATTATGATAAAGCAATTATTTTTTTCCTTTGTTTTCAATGCTAGTATGTCGATCACCATTTGTAACATTATTTTGATGCAATATGTATATTTTTTAAATTAACCAACACTACTTATTTATGATGTTTTTGATTGTTAAGTGAATTTTTGTTACCACCCTCAAATGTTTTACCTTGCACATACCGAGATTTACATGCCATTATGAAATATATTGGAATGGAGTATCAAGTTATTCATGCATGTCCTAATGATTATATTCTCTATTAAAGTAACAAAAAAGGTGCCTTGCAAGGTTCTTCGTTATATTCCCATAAGTCCATGTCCGCGACAATTGTTCAGGTGCAAAAGCATAGCACAGTTTATGGATTACCATGCAATGAAAAGAATTCAAGATGGTATTCTTCAAATGCCTGTAGATGGATATTAATTTACAAATATAGAGGAATGATGGCCAAATTTTAAAGAAGAACGTCGTAATCTTAAGCTTTCATTAGCAGCTGGCGGAGTCAATTCATTTGGAGAGAAATGATCTATTTACTTGATGTGGCCCGTTTTTGTTATCAACAATAACATTCCTCCTTGGATGTAAATAAACAGGGAACACATAATGTTGACAATGATTGTTCTAGGTATTATTTTGTTCAGAATAAATATATTCATTTACACAATAACATATAATGATTTGTCTTGTTTGTTTCATATCTATGTCTTATATTTTTGTGTTTACTCATATATGTTCAATCATGTCTTTTTTTTTTGTTAATCATATATTTGGTAATTATGTACTGTATGTTCAATCAATTAGGTAAGTAATAGGTCAAAGATATGAATGTTTATATCGAGACCCTTATCGACGATTTACTAGACTTATGGAAGGGCACACTATGTATGATATCTCCAGACTAGCAGATGCAGAAAGGAAATTTGAATTCCATGCAATGCTTGTATGGAAAATTCATGATGCCCCAGGGCTAACACATTTATGTGGTATATTATAACATTACCATGCACTTTAATAGTGTTTACTATTTTTATGAAGTTAATTTCATGCATTTTTTTGTAAATAGTCCATTCATTATACACACTTCATTTAATATTTGAAATAAAAATTAATCCATATCTTGCAGGACTTCAAACAAAGGGTAAATTTTCTTTTCCATTTTTTTGTCCTAAATTGAAATATCATCAGTCAAGAAGCCTACGAAAGGAGGTGTTTGCTGAGTATAGGCACTTCCTCTCTAAGAACTATACATACCAAAGAACCGAAAAATATCTTTTCAATGTGAAAGAAGAGATTGGATTAAGATCACAGAGAATGACACCTGGTCTATGGAGGTTTCCATATATTAGAATCTATCCAGGTATGAATTAAATCATATATTTTTCATTATACATGAAATTTCTGGATTATTTTATATTTTCATTGAATTTTCTTCATTATACTATTTTACAGTTATTGTTGTTATAATATCTTAAACTATGATTCACCTTGTAGGTTAGCAAGGCATTAATAATAGGGCACTAACACGAGGAATGAAAATATATCCTAAGAAATTCAGTAGGCTCCCCTACTATGAGCACTTAGAGATTGTTCATTTGTTTGATACAATCCACATCAAGAAGAATGTAATAGAGAACTTATAGATAATATTAGATGTAAGGAGATAAAAGGAAAAAATTCTCAAGATTTGTAATGACATTAAGGAGGCCAATCATGCAATGAAAAGTGCGATTAATTCAAATAGCGATAGAGACAACCAACATATAAGCTCCCTTCCATGGTTATTGACAGAGCAACAAAGTAAGAATGTTAAAGAGGTTATTGAAAAATTAAATTTTCCATTGGATTTTCTTCAAACATAAAGAATATCCTAACAAAGAAAGGTGAATTAGGTGGGATAAAGACTCATGATTGGCATACATTCGTTAAGGTAATTATTTTTGTGTATATATTTGTACATTAATGGTGAAACATCTTGTCGGTATTTTTGTTTTATACTTATTTCAGAATAAATAATCATTGATTATTTTTTTTGTTACAGTATGTTAAACCTCTATCTCTCCTAGACAAATTTTACAACAATATTAAACAAGTTATATATGATCTTGGAAAATATAAGAGGTAAGTGGTGATTTATATGCAAAGTTTAATTTGTTTAATAATTTGTTGTAAATTAACTTATATTTGACTACATGTGTTTTACTTGTGATGTAATATATATCTTATTGTTGAAACTTGTGATTTCCTTGTTTCATTTGTAGATGGTTGTCATCTAAAGAAATCAATAAAGAAGATTTAAAGTATTGGAGGAAAAAAATTCCTCGTTTAATGTGTGAAATTAAAAAGTGTCTACCTTTGAAATTTTTCAATGCACAAGAAAACTACCTCATACACCAAGTTGAGGAGATTGAAAATAGTGGACCTGTACACACAAGATCAATATATATGGTTGAGAAGCACTTGAAATCTTTGAAGGCTTTGGTCAGAAAAAGAGCACGTCCCGAGGGTTCTCTGGTAGAGGGATATATGGTATATCAAACCATGGTTTATATTAGTCAATATAGTCTGAAAATAGGAAAAAGTATCAATGTATTGGATCACATTTCGGATGTCAAATCTATGAACAAATTTGAAGGGGAGCACCTATCGGGGGAAGGTACAATGAGGAGAGTGAGATGCAAGTATATAGTGGAGATTTATAGTACATTTGACTTTTTGTTTTTATGTTTATCATACTAATTTAGTTTTTAGTCTTTATGCATAATCCAATATTATAGTGGTATAATGTGTTAACTAATTATATATATGCATGTGATCTGTTTTATTTTAATACAGTCCGTCGAGAGTGGGATGCAATAAATCTATACATTTAAAACAAATTTTATTGGATGAAGGTATGGATTTAATGATGAAAACAAGCTAATAATTGTAGGTTATCATGGTATGGTGTGTCTACATTGGTCAAAGAAGCTGAACATAGTGGAGATACCAATATTACACATAGGGAAATTGATTTAGCACATGGTTTAGTACATTACCAGCAAAGCATATAATTCACCTATATTACATATTTATTTTACAATTATATTGAGTGTTGTGTAACCAGCTCCAAAAAGAGAATAAAAGAGATATCAACGCCTTAGAAATGAGCCACTTCGAGGGGGCAACCTCCAATACATTACATAAATGAACAATTCTTGGATGATACAAATGAACAAACCTCCTTCTATATATAGGAGTTCATGGGGCCACAATATAATCCTAGTGGGGCCACAATGTAATCCTAGCCGACCTAACAATAATAATGTAAGGGCACAATAATAACAATATGGGGGTTACAGGGGTACAATAATAACAATAAGGGGGGCTACACTAACATAATAAGGGGCTATCCTATTAATATAGGGACTTAACATTCCCGTCTCCTTCAAACAAGTGTTGTCCTCAACGCTTGATTATTTCTTGATGCTTCTGTATAAAATTTTCATTCTCCCATGTGAAATATTTTACAGGAAAGTTCTTCCACTTGCTGAGATACTCTCAAATTGATCGTAATTGTCGAGTTCTTGTTTCTATGACTGCTTCATAACTTATTTCGATGTGATATTGATCTTCCTGTTGTTTCATTAGATTTTGCACCAAAGTTGGGTTATCCTTTGAGAGTTGGAGAACTTGTTGTTGATGCTCGATGTGATCTTCCATTAATTTATCATCCATATTTGCTATTATTTGATCCGTCAAACCATCCAAATTAGCCTCCATTTCTGCTTTTAAACCATCTATTTCATCTTCAATTGATCTTCGTAAGATTGAAACTTATTGCACTTAGTACCGTAATTTTGATATCTCATACTGCAACTCTTCCTCTTCATGCGTCATAGTATAGATTTTTGAGGGATTAATGGGTATGGAATTATTTTTTGGAGGCATAATAGAACCCATTACTGACAAAAATTCTTCAATATGCCCTTGGAATCAATTCAACTTGTTTCTTCAAACAAGACTTATGCAATTCGGAAAAAACAATACACACCTTTTTCTTTCTTTTGAGGAGCTCGATATTGAAATTGGATTAACTCTGTGATTGCAGCCCTTAAATATTTGAATTTTGGTATCAACGTAGCCCTCTGAATTATCTTTCGAATGCCACAGGTCTGACCTGATTTGGATTCTCCAAGACAAAGTTGTGTCCAATCTCCCACAATGACCTAATTATGGACTGGTTCAGTAGAGCGAACTTGTACGACTTTCCACATATCACTGTTTTGTCTTTTGTCTCTGAAATTGATAGCCAAGAAACTACAGTCCATGTAATTGCGACCAATTTTTACGGCACTCCAATCTGATGCCCAAAGAGAGAGTTATTGAACTTTCCCCAAGATCACCTCTTTGAGAAGAAATTCAGGAGTCTGAAAAAGCACTACCTTCCACAGATCATATCTCTAAAAATGTTGCGAACCAAGCTCTGAAATTTTTTGAAGAATTTCTTTAGGATTTCATCTTCGCACCATATGAATTTCAGACTCTGAACCTTCATACAAAAAACGTTATAGCGAAAATTCCACGATGACCTGTTTAGGAGCCTGAAAAAATACCTAAATTCCACAGATGATATCTCCGAAAATATTGCGAACCAAGCTCTAAAATTTTTAGAAACGATTCCTCAGGATTTCAGCTTCGTACCATAAAAATTTCAGCTTTTGGAACTTCACAGAAAAAAATTTATAGCAAAAATGCCACGATGACCTATTTGGAGCAGCGAAAACCCTAGAATCCAAAGCTTTGATACCAAATGTTGTGTAACCAGCTCCAAAAAGAGAAGAAAAGAGATATCAACACCTTAGAAATGAGCCACTTCGAGGGGGAAACCTCCAATACATTACATAAATGAACAATTCTTGGATGATGCAAATGAACAAACCTCCTTCTATATATAGGAGTCCATGGGGCCACAATATAATCCTAGTGGGGCCACAATGTAATCCTAGCCGACCTAACAATAATAATCTAAGGGCACAATAATAAAAATATGGGGGTTACAGGGGTACAATAATAACAATAAGGGGGGCTACACTAACATAATAAGGGGCTATACTATTTAATATAGGGACTTAACATTGAGGCATATGGCATGATTTTTTATTAATTTGCAAAATTTCCAAGTATAAATATGCTTCCCAAATAATGAAAATGTATTTTTTACGTGTTTTTCTATTGCAATTGAAACACCGTGAGGCAATGTGGTGCAGTGGCCACAAATTTCACATCAAAAGGTTGGATGAAAAGAGGAAAACTTCAGATAGTGGGATAACTACAGTATTTCACGTAGAGAACATTTCATCTAGAGGTGATATAAATCTAGAAGTATTTTCAAATCAATACTATGGGTATATGGATGATATAATTCAGTGTGACTTTAAATCCTTCAAATTAGTTGTGTTCAATGTCAAATGGTACATGCTACGAATCTATGAGCGTGATATCGATAGAACTGTTATTAAACATGCTAATGGATTTACCATGGTTAATACAAGGAATGTTGATCCAAGCTCAGATCCGTATGTTCTTCCAAGCCAATGCACATAAGTATTTTACTTAGAGGTTCCAGGTAAAGCAGACTGGTCCTATGTTGTTAGATATGATCCAAGAGGAAGGCTGGTAAAGTATAATGTACTAGAAGAGGATAATATTGAATAGGAAGATGATGTAGAGGAGCAAGGGGTTCATGTGTCAGACGAATAAGTTGAATAATTTCAAGCATAGTATATTCCATACAATGTTTTGGATGAACTATATGATATTGACAAAACGTTGGACGAAGAAATTGAAGAGGTGTAACCAAATGTGGGAGAGGATGTTCCAGATGATGATATAGACGATGATGATCATGATTCTGACATGGAATATCCTTTGAACATGAATTTTGAACACGATGATATGGATGATGAGTTGGATTAAGAAGAACATTAATGATATAAAAATGTTGAAATATAGGAGGTATGTATCTATATGTTTTCAGTTGGTTTGTTCTCTTTCATTTACCTTCAATAGTAAAGAACTCTGTCTAAGATATTCTGATGGAAATTTATTTTAAATTGATCTTCATATGGAAACTCATTGAGCTAGAGGTGAGAGGAAACAATGCAATGGAAGAACTAGTGAATGAAAAAATTAAACTATATATAAAATTAAACATAAATATAACTATATATATTAAATAACCAACATTAAAAATAAAAATAAAAATATAAAGCAAAAAAATATCTAAAAAAAAATCAAAATACCAAAACTTCTTCTAACTCCCATGTGCTATGAATTCCTCCCAACCCCACACCCTTCTCCTCAACCCATTAACTCAGTTCACACGATGTCCTGGTCTCCCTACACTCAACATTTACCCCAACACCACACCCTCCTCAACCCCACATCATTCCCTTCAACCCATTAAATCATGGCATGCTCTGGCTTGTTCTCTATGCACTCAACACAAATACCCCACCGAAACCCCATTCACTCAGTACCAACGCATTGCAAACACTTACTCAGCATAGGAATCACCGCAGACGATGATCGTGATTCATCCACAGGTGACGATGATAGTTCTTCATCCATAGGTGATGGTGCTTCATCTGACCACTTAGCAAAGGATTCGCTGCATCAACAGAACCCACTCAATATTCGACCAACAAGCTTATGAGTTTTCTGCAATTCTGATAAATAAGAACCGTCTAATTTGATTTTCGGTTCCTGCAATTTATCACACTTTTTTGTAATCTTTTCAATTTTTTTACCTTTAATGGCTAGATCATCCATGGCTTTAGTTAATTCTACTACTATTGTAGTAGACTGTGAAATTGATGTTGCTGAAGAAGATGCCTTCCCTGTTTCTATACCTACTGTTGGAATTGTGTCTAATGGAGTGGCTTGTACTGGAGCAACCTTCTCTTCCTCTTTAAGGAGTTTTTCAATACCCTTTTCCATCTTGGAGATTTGGTCATTCTTCTCAATGATAATTTTTAAGAAGTCCTCTTTTTCTTTCTCATTCTCTCCTAACTCTTTAGCCTATGGATATTTTGTTGTTGTGAGTTTTAGTTTATTTCTCACGACTTTTATATATGCATTCTTTGATTTAATTATATCTTTTGTAGCTTTGATGTCTTTGGTATCATATCCAATTTCATCACTAGCTCCTTTAAAGATTTTATCTTGGTATGTTTAGCTATAAAAGAAAGTTTCTCTAACTTCAACTAAGTCTGAATATTTTGCATTGTGGTTTGGAGCTTAGTAGCTGTTGTTAGCACCTAGATTGACCTCAGGCTGAAGGAAGGCAAACCAAGGTAACCACAAACCACGCTTAACCTTGTAGCTAGCCCTACAAGGCAGGGAGAGGGCTCTCTCCATGAGAAATATCAGTCATGGATGACTGCAAAAATGATTTAGGCTAGGTATAGTAGCTCGAAATGTTTTTTGATAGATTTTCTGGTATTGTTTGTTGGATCATATGGAGCTGGGTAGTTTGAGTCTGGGAAATTAAATCAGAAATGCAGAGTATTATATGGGGCAAGGTATGCATGTACTTTAACACCTTTGGGTTTATGATTGTGAAGTGTTTAAGACTGGTGAGGAGCTGAGGAGGGCATATGAGATGAATCCTTCTCAAACAGTAGAAAACATAAAATATTGAATGATTTCCCAAGGAAGAGCACTATAAACAATGGATTCTACCTATCTAACTTGAAGACATTCAACATAAATGAATGGAATGAATTATGGCATGCATAACATTTAACAAACGATTAAAAAAGAAGAGACTGTGCTAAAATTCCATACCACAGGGATCCCATAAAAAAAATAGCTGCAAATCTTTATTAATTCCCTGCTAAACTGGTTACAAATATGTACAATCAAGCTCAAAGCATCCCAGTGATTCCAATATTCCCCCCCCTTACAAATGATTGAGAAATTACATTAAATAGAAAAGCTTCAGGGGGTGAATCCGTAGAAAGAGGAGCTGTTTCACCTGCCCTGAAACCAAAACCTGAAGATAGAAAAACCCAACAATATGCCTCTGAAAGAGAGGAAACTGTATATTTCGACCATCTGGAAGATTTTCGGTTAAATGTACTCCAACCGATGGGAAGAAAAAAACTTTGGAACCGACCTGCTCCCTCATTTATCATTTGCTATTGTTTCATGGTCGACACCGTAATAATATCTATATTCACAATTAATTATAGTCTCAACAGAATGTCTACCTCTTTTAACCTTTTTGCCAAGGAAAAAATTTTTTAAACTAATAAAATGAATGCGGCGCCCTTTAAACGGAGAAAGGCCCTTTTTTCTTGAAAAGAGCGGAAAGACTTGGTGGGACCGGGAATCGCAATCGCAATCACAAAGAGGAGCGAGATTTCTTTGGCAGAGGAAATCACAATATGCAATGGAGCGATGCAGCGCTGATCGCATTGGAGAAATTGGGCAAGTGGGAGTTAAAATGCTGTAGGAATGCAATGATCGTGCGATGCGATGAGCGATGAGAATGCATCGGCGAAAGGTGGATGTGCGAAGTTAAGTGCTGGTGGGGAGCGATCACGCGATGCGATGAGCAATGAGATCTCATTGGTGGAAGGCGGATGTGCGAAGTTAAGCACTGGGGGAAAGTTGCGATCGCATGATGCGATGAAAGACTATCGCATCGGCATAAGTCGGGAGTGCGGAGTTATGCACTGCAGGAATACAATGTTGCGATGCGATGGTGCGATGGGATCGCACCGGCGATGAGCCATCACATCAGGGTTTATAGGAGACAACAATTTAAAAAGAAAAAGGGACTTTGCGGTAAAGGGAAAAAATCATATAAAAAGGAAAAAAAAATTAAAGTTAAAGGGCTAGCGAAATAATGGGAAAAAGGGGCAGATTGTTGCTATTTGGGCCTTTTATTCACTTGGGCATATTTTCTGATCCAGAAACTGATTTTGGGAGTGTGATATACCGTTGGAAATATTTTTCTGAGCTAGTCCTGATGAACATATTTACAACATATTTTTCACTAAAGATCATGTGAAAAACATATTTGAAAACTAGGCAAAGGAAAAACCCCTTTGACCCTTGGTGACGGGCTGCGAAAGACTAACAATGGATTTATGGAGATAGCAGCTTTTGAAGTCCAACTTATTACATATAGAAACATAAAATTACATAAGAAATGATAATAAAAACAAAGTACCCTGTTTTCACCTCAAAACATGTTTTGAGGTGAAAATTATATTAAGTTTAAAAGAGCAACTTCTTTGACTTTTCCAGATACCATGATTTTGAGTTTATTTGGCATCCTCATGTCCTTGCTGATATTTATTGGCACTTTCATCATCAATTTGACTATGGTGGAACCATAAAACCTGATTAGACCAAACCCTATGACCTAATAAAATGAACTGAAGAGTGAAAATGAATCATGACTCAAGACCATAGAGAGGAGAACCAACACGTATTTTTCATGAGGGAAAACTAATGAAGTGACCCCAACCATCAGTGAAGCCATGACCTAATGGAGTGATAAAAAGTTATAGTATGAGACTCCTACCATGAAAATGCAAAAGAGAAGATTTTGATCACTGATGGCAGTATGAAAAGACTGACACTAGCAACTGTCATGGTAGAAGAGGTTAAAGTACAGAAGATCATTTCACTTGATTCCTTGTGAAGGACCATATGATCTATAGATGAACAATTTTTGTGTCAAAAGAAAATATTGACTGTTTGTAGTCATTTGTTGTCCGAGGTTGAGGAACCTTAGGCTCTAGAAAATAAATCTGCATTTTTCCTTCTTCGGAGTCAAAGGCTGATAAATGCTTATGTTGAGAAGTTTTTTTCTATTTCTAGAATTAAGAAAATGTAGAAACTTTAAGGGCTAGATTACTACATTTGATTTCTTGATAAGAAGCAAAAATGATGGGCTCTTTTTTACTGCTTTCCCCAATTCCCTTGATGGTGATGAAATAGGTGTAAATTCAGTCATTGGGGTCCCTAGAGTTGTTGGATATGGTGGCATACTATCTTTTATCCCAAAAACTGATGGAGTACATGCTCCAGAAAGAACAATTGGGTGCATTTGTTTAGTATTTTTATCTTGACTATCTTCCTCATTTGTTTACCTTTGTTTCTTGTTATCAACAATGAAATGTCTGACTAGAACTTCTGATGTTGTACGGGAACTAGTTTCCCTTGGCCTTTTCTCTCCCTTTTCTTATACTAATGGAGTTTGTGAAGGGAATTTTTTTTTCTCTTCAGCCTCTTGGAGAGTATTTTCTTGGCACTCCTCCTAGTTCATGAAATTTTCTAGGTTTGGTCTGGATGTATGAATATAAAGGGTATATTTCTTCTCTATCCTCATCTTTGAAAAAATTCCAAAAGGGTCATAAGAGCAAGTAAAACTGTGCTTAAAATTCATACTCCTTAGGATAGTGTTTGCATATTGTCCTGCAGCCCTTGTATTGCATATGAAAGAGCCAACCTGTGTTTTTAATTTGAAATGAAATTTCTTCTTGGCTTCCTGAAAATGTATTTGATCCATGTTTATAATTTTTCTGATGAATTCCAACTCAAATATCGTTATGTGCACATACTTAGGAAGCTTGTAGGGGGCTAATTCACAACCACAAATTTTTATTTCTGAGTAGCTTTGATACAGGTACCGGTCTCCATTTTTTGTTTTCTCACTTAGGTGAAAATTCCTCTTTATCTCTGAATCTAACCTTGGCTTTGTATTAATGTTCAATAAGCTTACTGCCACATGAAAAAACTGATCTACAAACTGACTGAAAGAGAATTATGTGCTGTCCTTCTTGACCAGAGGGGTTGAGTGAAATACTAATAAAGGATTTCCCTGGTCATCCATCTCATATAGTTGAAAATGGAATTTCTCTAATTGATAATAAATAAATAGACACACAAGGAATGAGACATATCTAAAAACTCCTCCTTTTGATAGATTAACAAACTGCTTATGGATCATCTCTACTATAAATTCACCATAAAAAAAGATAATTGGTGGATTTTGTTCACTTGAAAAATGGAAAGGAAAGCAAAGATATGCTTGTCAATCCTCTGGTCTAAATTATAGCCCAAAATATAAGAGATAATGGAGAATTTTTTTTTGGTCATTTCAAGGAAAATGGAGAATTGGTTTTAGGTATTGGGACATAATTAGATATAAAGGTTTAAAAAACCTTTTCTCTTTGTGGAAAATCCATCTTGTTGTATATTTTCATAAGAAAATCCAGGTAGAAGGGTTTTGTGAGGGGGTCATCCTTGATTTGGAGCATTTCAGAAATTGCATGGGCATCGAGGTCGAAGAGGGTTTCTCCATTCTACACAACTATAACTCTTTCACTGGGTATGTAATGAAGTTGACCAGGGGTAACAAATTCAGGAAAATATGGCACCTGAGAAGAAAATAAATTGGGGTAATGTTGAATTCCAGAGGTCGACTTCGTCACTACTGTCGAGGTCTTTTTTATGGAGCCAATTTTGAATTTCATGAAGATCAAATTCACAATTTATCTTAGATATCTGATAGAAATGGTCCACTAATGGTTGATGATCTAAATCAATAGTTGGAGGTGGTATTGAGGGATCCTTGGAAGTAGATTTTCCTTTAGGAGTCATTGAAATGAAAGGGCAGTGGATGTTTGTAAATACCTATTAAAAAATAACTCGATAAGGAATTACATGTACTTTGAAGACAACTAAACTATTGCAGATGTTTCCTTTGTGCTTTGCTTATAGTTTTGAATAGTTGGGAAAAAATGATGAAAATAGAACAACGAAAGGTTTTGAATTAGAGTGAAAGTGCAGATTTTAAATAGGATTATAACGAACAATGATAGGCACATGAGATTTAATGTGAAGACGTTATGGTTAATGGATGTGTAAAAATAAATGGTAACAGGTAATTTGGAGACACATGGTAGTTTATCATTGGAGAAATGGAAAGACGTGTGAATGATGATGAGACAACGAAAGTAGTCAAATGATCAAAGGGTAGTTTTGGAGCCTACCCAGGGGGGGGGGTTGGGGGATGGTAAGTGAAACTGAAGGGGGTGGGGGTGCAGCCTCAGTGGTAAGATGAAACATAGCAAAGGTGGTTTTATTTATGGCTTTAACTAGACACCCCCCATGACGGATAAAGTTCAGAAGCACTGGGGGGTGTGGGTTTTCATGCGCGTCGTTGATATGAGAATATTAGATCTCATACCTTCAAATCCGCAAGGTATTTATTAAACATTCCAATAACATGTCACTTTATTACATAATGCATAAACCATATAAAAATATGATTAATACTATAAAACATACTTTATTCTAAATTGTTTTTCAAGCGACATTTTAAGTGGTGCACTTTTTCCATTTTTATTTTATTTGAAGAAAATAAATTTTTATTCTTTTATTACTTTTGACTATGCCTAACATTTTCATTTTCATTTTTTCTTTTTTTCCTTTTAGCATCTAATCCTAACATTTTTTTTATTTTCATTACTTTATTTTCATATTCAATCCTAAAAAAAAATTATTTTTTATTTTTTTCATCTATTCAAATTCAATCCTAACATTTTTTTCTTTTGGAATTTTTTCATCTATTCAGTTGTAGAAGTATGATATAAAATATTTACCAAAGATTCAACTATTTGGTGTCTTGAATGTGTCTCTTTTCTCATGTGAGTTTATTGTGTTTTTTTCATTTTCTCAAATTATCTTCAGATGCTTAATATAATTTGGTTTCATCCAATGTTAAGAAATCATTTATAATTTGTTTTACGTATTTACCTTGCCAAATAGATTGTTTATGTATCCAAATTCACTCTTGATAAGTGATCTAGTTGAAATACAATCCATTCTTCTAAAGCTATATTAGGAATTCATCCTTGATAGATGCTCATGATATAGTGGATCATCCTTCTCCTTCTTCTCAAACTGATAAATAAATTACTTTTTCTGATAGACACCGGAGACCTTGCCTTTTATTCCTTAGTTGTATGACCAGTCCTCTGGTTTTATCTTAAAATATAGATTTTGAATCCAGTTCCCAATCCTTCTATCTTTACAAACATCCAACCACAAATATTTTTTGTGCTACAACTACATAAAACCTATCCTCTGCACTTAAAACAACCCATTTCTTTATGCTTGACAAAAATATTTCCCTATTTCACTATTTCACTATTTCACATTACAATATTTCACTATTTTAGGCCAATCATGAGAGATAAATCTTGGTTTTAAAAGAGGTTACAGTGGAGGACGAGCAGCAAATTGCCAAGAAATTCCCCACATTGTTAAAGAAAGAGTATGTCTCACTCATCGATTGAGAGGAGATTTCCAGAGATGGTTGGTATCTAGAAAGTGGTGCCACATGCCATATGACAAGGGAGTGTGATATATTTTAGCCACTTGGCTCAGTAGCTACTAGATTCTTGGTGAGGTGTGGGATCCACACTGAAGGAAAAATTGATACAAGAGAGGGTTCAATTGTATTTGAGTTAGAATTAGGATGGACTGTAGCCTTTCATCATGTTCTATATGTTCCTCGTATGAGAGTGAATGTGCTCTCCGTTTCAACCTTGGAGGATCAAGGCTATACAATTGAGGTCAAAGGAGAGCTAGTAAAATTATGGCTAGAGGTATTTTTATATGCTGATGAATCCATAATACTAGAGATCAGAGAGGGACAATTGTATCGATTATGGGGTCGACCTCTAGTTAGAGAGGGACATAGAGCTAGTTATGTAGCATTTTTGAGGAGGCAGGAGGATCGCCTTAGAAGACCCACTTGGTCAGAATCGACCCATATGAAAGAGATGGGATACTCATATGAATTTAGTAGAGCTTTAGATGGTATCCATAGCACATATGAGTTCGATTTTCCAGATTCAGAGGGAGCAGGTTGCTCGAGTTCAAAGGGAGTAGTATTTTGAAAAACTTATGAAAATTGATTTTGAAAAACTTTGTTATTCTACTCTCGTTGATAAAAAAGTGATATTAGTAATATGTTTAACATGTAGCTCCAAACCAACGTTATGCATGTTGGTTTCATTATTTTTCAATTATGAATGTCATGGTTACATCAATCAACCTCCCAAGGTGTTTATATCAAGTGTGATCAAGTTAGATGTATATATGGTAGCATATACGTTTTTAGCGTGGTCACAAATTTTTTGAAGGACATATTTACAAAACATTAAAAGGAAAGGAGCGTACCAGTGTTGAGATCCTCTCTTACATGAAAATATATATGAGGTCTTCCCTTATATTAAATCTGGGTATATAGTTGCAAATGTTTCCATTACAAAATCATTTAATTACAAAGATACAATGCACATAATTGATTTTCAAATTTCTCATGGAAGCCACCACGTACTAATGAATCAATCATATGAAGAATGTGGATCAACATGTATTAGAGTTTACTCAAGGTCAAGTAATACACTTACTTGGCCAAGGATTATCAAAGATTATTAAAACTTATGAAGTTCATTTTGAATTTCATGCTCTACCTGTGATCTATCCTAATGTTAATATCGATATGCTTGATATTCAACATGGGGAAGTGTTGGCTGTAACTTTATTCTTACAATTCCATCATATAACTAATTAGAGTATGATTCCAAGAACCATCAATATTCGATTTTGGGCTTGTGTCCCATAGAATGATATGCATATTCAAAGATATTTCACTCACAACTCGTTTTCCAACAATCATAGAGCACTCACCTTGATTCTATTAGAGACATAGCGAGTTACCACAATGAGAAATTTTCTATTTCTTTCAAACTTGCTCAATCTCCCTTTACACAACAAAACTCCATCACATATATAAAAAATATATCTAACTTCTCTTCCTCTTCAAATGAGGAAAAAAATAAGATCAAAATTTAGAATTTCTATCCCGAAATAATCTCTAACCAACTACCACATATTTGATCAACATGGTGACAAGGGGAAGGAACCAACCTGAAACCAATCCACAGATGCTCCTGAGGAAATTCTTACTGAAGAACAAATTTATATTTCGATCGATCCAATCCAAACAGTCAAGAGGCTTCTCGTAAAATTAAACAAGAGACTCATTTTTTTAATTATGATTGAGCTATGGAAAGAAGATGTAAGAGACCAAATCAGAACCGTGATGACACAAATCCATCAGCATGGGGTAAGCAACTCATTTAATTATCCCATTTATTTATTTATGATTTTAATTTTCTCATCCTTCATAAAATAACTCTTTATTTTACATGGTTTTTTGGGGGAGTTTTATCCTCATGGTGAGATTATGGGGGTCGACATTGCTAGCATCATCCTTTCTCCTCTTGTGAGTGACATACTGACTGTTAATGCAAATCCCGAATAGGGTGAAATTCCATTATTTGCACCCACTAAACAATGCACAGAAGGATGTGCACATGATGCAGACCATCATTCCATCACATCTAGTCAAGTAATATTTCATGAGTCTACTCATGTTACTAGCATGGGAACACTACCAGTTACATTCTTGGTATATGATGACCATGCTCCCACGAAATTTGAAAAACTTCTAGATATTTAAGAAGTGTTTTACATATTAAGTATATGATATAATTTAAATTTACGTATAGAGTGTCATTATTTCCAAGTAATGATAATATCGTTTTGCAGGAAACGATACCTTCTATATGTGCTTGAATGAGGCACCCTTGCAAATATTTGGGCCCACCATTCACACAAGGAGGAATTTGAAAAATTCAAAGTTGAATGAAGAACTTAAATATAGGTTGGTTTCCCTGTTCAAAGATGGTAACTTCAACAAAAGTTGAGTTACCGCGAAGGTAGGCCTATATTTAAAATATTTGTGAGATTAATATAGGGTTCATTTTCAAAAGAACCCTAATTATGAGCACCCTCCAGCAATTTCAGAAAGTGAGTATAAAGCCCTCCTAGAAGATGCTAAGGAGAAAAAACTTTGTAAAGAAGGGAAGGCACCACCCAGTCCAGGAAGGTATGAGGCACTTTTATTAATGTAATTATGATGCTTTCTCATCAATATGGCAACATGTAATTAAGCTTCCAATAACCTAAATATAGTATCCCAGATACATCTAAAGCTATGAAGGCGAGAATACAAAAAAATGGCCAAGATCATCTTGGCCCTGGGGGTTACTCAAAATGAGCTGCAAAAACTGTAAGTATAAAAAAAAAATTTGCATCCAAATTTTAGATTCTTAATAATTTTAATTTAATATTGCAGAAGAAAATAAATTCATGTTTTCATGCAAAATTGAAGGGCGGACAATTTAATGAAACTCCCATGGAGTAATACCTCAAGCTCGCTTACAAGCATGGATATCAAGTTGTTGTTGAACGTAGGACAAGCATGGGGTATTCACATACTAGTTCTGATACCCCACCTCAGACTGAGGTAAATAAAAGCAATGAAGAGCATTTATAAATTAATACTTGTATACAATATATTGGTTTTTATTTTTGTCCATAAAGTAATGTGCTTGATTGTAAAAAGAAGGCAGATAGTGTAAATACAGATGTCCCAAGCAATGATGGAAGACATGAGCCTAGTGACAATGGAGTGCAAATTGAAATTGATGTTCAACTCAATTATGGAGGTATTTCATGTGAATTGTAATTTTTTTAAGTATGGATTAGAATTAGGAATATTTAGATGAAAACGCTGTATTAACTATAAATCTTCTTGTTTCTACTATAGAGCATGTACGTGATGAGTCCAGACAAGAGGATGAACCTATGGTGACATCCGAAAATATCCCGCTTTTTTCTACTACTGAAGCAGGTAACAAACACTATACTACATTTTTATTAATAAAACGATTGTATTAATAATTACTATAAATAATAATTTATCATTTTATTCTTATTGCAGTTGATGCTCTACTGGCCTTACAACATCATAGACGTTTCACCAAGTTGGGAGCAAGACATCTTACAACTGAAGGAAATGACATCCTTTCTTCATACATGTAAAATTGCAATAAATAAAAGAATAATTGATTGTACTTGTAATTTAATTAGAACAACCTTGTTTTAGATTATGTATAGCATACAGTTTATTGTAAATCATACTGAGATAAAATAATTTTTAAACTCTACGAATGAATGAATGAATAAATGTTTACTATATATTCTTTATTTGTGACATATCTTAATACGTTTCTTTCAAATATTTACTAGTAGATAGATTGGGTACTGAGGAATTGGGAGTGATGTGAGGGGGGGGGGGCTCGCCGGGGGGGGAGGGGCCATGAGAGCTTCCACCTTCACGTGGTTGGCCCTATTCAATAGAGAATAAATTAATATTTGGACAATGTTGGAGTAAAACTCCAAGATACAACAGAGAAACAAGAAGGTCAATGTTGACTTCGTTGTTGCTTCGTCAAGTGGAGGGAGGTTTACTCCAATATTAAACAACACCAATAATTTATTCTCGAAACCAAGAGGAGCTCATTCAGGTATTCATACACTCAAATTTTTTTAATTATTATTTATTGGTGAATTTAAATTTAATAATTGGTCAAATTTAATCTAATTTTACCTCATTGGTCTCATGAATATGTGTAGGACAATTTGTGTCGATTTGGATGTTGAAGAGGAAAAACTATCAGAAGAAAATATCTCAAAAAGGTAACATTACATTTAGCATTAAATTTTTCATTATTGTTATTAGGAATTTGTTTGGTGGTCTTATTATTTGAGAAACTTGTATTTTAGCCATTTTATATATTTTCATGTGTATCCTATTTCTTATAATTAGAGATAGTTTTCCTCTCTATCTATTCATTATTTCATGGTTTTCAAGCTAAAGTTTGGGAAAATGGAGGGAAAATGGAATCATCCGTTGAGCACTATCATCCTTATCCATCACATTTCACAAATTCATCATGGTTTTGGCCCAAAAATCTATGGTTGAAATACCCCACACTTGGGAAGACACCACCCGGTCTAGGAAGGTATGAGACACTTTTATTAATGTAATTATGATGCTTTCTCATCAATATTGCGACATGTAAGTAAGCTTATCAATAACCTAAATATAGGCTCCCAGATACATCTAAAGCTATGAAGGCGAGAATACAAAAACATGGTCAAGATGATCTTTTCCCTGGGGGTTACTCAAAACAGGCCACAAAAATTGTAAGTATAAAAAAAAATTTGCATCCAAATCTTAGATTATTAATAATTTTAATTTACTATTGTAGAAGAAAATAAATTCATGTTTTCATGCAAAATTAAAGGGCGAACAATTTAATGAAACTCCCATGGAGGAATACCTCAAGCTTGATTACAAGCACGAAGATCAAGTCATTGTTGAACGTAGGGAAAGCATGGGGTATTCACATACTAGTTCCGATACCCCACCTCAGACTGAGGTAAATAAAAGCAACAAAGAGCATTTATAAATTAATACCTGTATACAATATATTGGTTTTTATTTTTGGCCATAAAGTAATGTTCTTGATTGTAAAAACCAAGCAGACAGTGTAAATACATATGTCCCAAGCAATGATGGAAGACATGAGCCCAGTGACAGTGGAGTGCAAATTGAAACTGATGTTCAGTGCAATTTTGGAGGTATTTAATGTGAATTATAACTTTTTTTTAGTATGGATTAGAATTAGGAATATTTAAATGAAAATGGTGTATTAATTATAAATCTTCTTTGTTCTACTATAGAGCATGTATGTGATGAGTCCAGACAAGAGGATGAACCTATGGCCACATCCTAAAGTATCCAGCTTTGCTCTACTACTGAAGCAGGTAATGAACACTATACCACCTTTTTATTAATAAAAAAATTGTATTAATAATTACTATAAATAATAATTTAACATTTTATTCTTATTGCAGTTGATGCTCTGCTGGCCTTACAACATCATAGACATTTCACCAGGTTGGAAGCAAGACATATTACAGCTGAAGGAGATGACATCCTTGCTTCATACATGTAAAATTGCAAGAAATCAAAGAACAATTGACTGCACTTGTAATTTAATTAGAACGACGTTGTTTCAGATTATGTATAACATATAGTTTATTATAAATCGTATTACGATCAAATAATTTTTAAACTCTACGAATTAATGAATGAGTAAATGTTTACTATATATTCTTTATTTATGTCGTATCTTAATATGTTTCTTTCAAAGTTTTACTAGTATATAGATTGGGTACTAGGGAATTGGGAGTGATGTGAGGGGAGAGGGGGGAGGGAGGGGGGCATGAGAGCTTCCACCTTCATGTGGTTGGTCCTGTTCAGTAGAGAATAAATTAATATTTGGACAATGTTGAGTAAAACTCCAAGATACAACAGAGCAACACAAGGTCAATGTTGAATTTTTTGCTGCTTCACCAAGTGGAGGGAGGTTTACTCCAATATTAAACAACACCAATAATCTATTCTTGAAACCAAGAGGAGTTCATTCAGGTATTCATGGAATCAAGTTTTTTTTAATTATTATTTATTGGTGCATTGAAATTAAATAATTGGTCAAATTTAATCTAATTTTTCCTTATTGGTCTCATGAATATGTGTAGGACAATCTATGTCGATTTGGATGTTGAGGAGGAACAACTATCGGAAGAAAATATCTCAAAAAGGTAACATTAAGTTTAGCATTAAATTTTTCGTTATTGTTATTAGGAATTTGTTTGGTGGTATTATTATTTGAGAAACTTGTGTTTTAGCCATTTTATATATTTTCATGTGTATCCTATTTCTTATAATTAGAGATACTTTTCCTCTCTATCTATTCATTATTTCCTGCTTTTCAAGATGAAGTTTGGGAAAATGGAATCATCCGTTCAGAACTATCATCCTATTCCATCACATTTCACAAATACATCATGGTTTTCGCCCAAACATCTATGGGTGAAATACCCCACACTTGGCTTCCAATCTCACAAGCTACCCTTGTGGTGCCTTTCCCTCCAAACCCTAAACCATAGGGCTTGGAGTACCTTGCAAGCTACACCATTCAACAAGGAGTTGGAGGATAAATGCTATAAATTCAAGGGTGAAGCAATTTCTGCAAGAGAAGAATTAGAGAGGTTCAGAACTAGTGCTCAATCTTCCACAAGCAAATCAAAATAATTTGAGGAATCTGGTTTCAACAAAAATAATAAGTACCATCAGTCATGTAAGAAGAAACAAAAAAATATAAGAGGACCAAAGAATAGCAATAGCATTGAGAAATTCTACAATTGTGGTGTTCGTGGAAACATAGCAGCAAGTTACCGAAATGGAGAGAAAAATATATCTCATCAAAAGGAGAAACCAAAGGAGAAACTACCTCAATCATGAATGCAAATAATATCTCCATCCGTCAGGTATAATATTCCATTTTATGCTTATTGTTTCTCATGAAATTATTTTTTCCATAGGGTTGTTGACTGCAGGGCACATGCAAGGAATGGAAATTATACCAATAGAAGAAATAATACTATTCCTTTATTTCTTGGTCACATTATATGTTTTTTGTGTGATAATATTGTTCATATGGCCAATGATTGCAAGTTTCCCAAGTATTTCAGGAGATCCAACTAGAGAAAGGAGAATATGGAAGGCCAACTACATAAGAAGAAGAATGACCAAAAGATAACAGCATGGAGGAAAAAATAACAACAAGGATCTTCCGCCAAAATATGAGGCCTATATTGTCACAGGGGGACCATATGGTTGCATTATGAGTTTCATGAAAATTCTTAATTGTGCAACCATATGGGAAAGAGTATTAGAAGAAAAATCTACATTTCTAGATATGCGTGAGTTCAGGGGGAGTCATTGAGGTTTGAAGAATTATTTTCATTTTTTCTCTATTTTTATTCCACTATGCTTTTAGTTGGAGCAACCATGCACATTTGTTGATATTTTTGGAGAAGCTATATGTTTCATTTTTATTGATGATAATGGTGTTATTGCAGCCATGTAGTTATTATTATGTGCATTGTCTAGGTGTGATGGGGGATCACACAAGTAGGAGAGAATGTGTTCTTCCAAATGGATTTGAAATGTGTTCGCATTGTGTTGAGGAAGATTTTTTCTTCCCCTACCACAAATTGCATGTTGGATGAGATAGTATGATTTCATGGAAAATTAAGAATGCTATTAGTGTTTTCATTACTAGATCATATTCATTTGTTTTCATGCATATGTTTTCTCCCATGTAGATTAGATGATGCATTGGAGATATTTCATCTAGATAATACATATTATTGTTTTTGTTTTCATTTCTAGATGAATCATGAATGTTGTTGATATGTATTAGATGGATGGATCATGTGTTGTAGCTGCATGGAGAGAATATGTTGTTGCCTATAATATGCATTTACATGGTTGAGAGATTACGATTTATATTGTTTCTCATGTGTTGTTGGATGGAAGAGTTATGATGATGGATGTTCATATGTGGAGTATACTTGTTTTGTTGCTCACTAATTTACTGACTATGCCTCATTGATGATATGTTTCTAACCTATGATGAGGATAATTATTTGTTTTTTCTTATTATGTTTTGGTATGATGGATGTTGTTGCCTAGTTTTTTCTCTCATGAATATGTGTAGGAAAATCTATATCGATTTGGATGTTGAAGATGAACAACTATCAGAAGAAAATATCTAAAAAATGTAACATTACATTTAGCATTCAATTTTCCATTATTGTTATTAGGATTTTTTTTGGTGGTTCTTATTATTTGAGAAACCTATGTTTTATCCCTTTTACAAATTTTCATGTGTATCCTATTTCTTAGAATTAGAGATACTTGTCCTCTCTATCTATTCATTATTTCCTGGCTTTCAAGCTAATGTTTGGGAAAATGGAGGAGGCTCCAAGGAATGGTCGTTAAATTTAACAAGGTATTTTCCTTTTGAAGTTCTAGAAAATCTGATTTCAAACTAACTCAGTCTAGACCTTTAATTTAGATGTAGCCCAATTACTCAGATTATGGTTCGAGCAACAAAAATTGGAGAATGTGTAATTGTTAAGTTTTTCAATTCAAGAATTTGCTCAAATGAAATAATGTACATGGGATGCGAGGTTCAGAAATGTTGTGCCATAAGAGAATTGTACTGAAATTCTATGTAGATTGCATTCCAATCCTCTTTTGGCACAACATTGTTGAAGCTCGCATCCCATGTACATTATTTCATTTGAGTGAATTCTTGAATTGAATCACATGAAAATTACACATTCACAAATTTTTTATGCATGAACCATAATCTGAGTAATTGGGTTAAATCTACATTAAAGTTCTAGACTAAGTTAGTTTGCAATTAAATTTTATGGAACTTTGAAAGGAGAATATATTTTTAAAATTAACGACCATTCCTTGGAGCCTCTTCCATTATTTTTCAATAATAACATGTTGGATATCCGACGTACATTTAACAAGTGTCGGATATTTGTTGACACTCATCAATGAACCAGTGTCGGATATCCGTCTCCCATTTGACGCAAAATATCATCAGATCCATAGCATATTCCTCGAAGGAATAGAGATAACATTAGATATCCATTGTATACACAAATTCTTAGACTGATAGTTTGGCCGTTGAATGAAAAGTTACAACATCGGCTAACTGACGTATGATGGTTGGATATTTGATAAACACATCCGATAGATGGATGTCGAGTATTACCTTGGTTAGAAATTAAAACGTCGCCTATTCGATGAATATACATCAAACAAATTCCCGGTTACCCAACAATTTATAAGGTATCAAGGATGGCAGATATCCGACATACAGGTCTGATTATTTCCTGGTTGTCGAATATCCAACAAAATCCCACCGACGATATTTATGTCTTGGGTTCATGAGATAGTAGAAGAAGTTGAGTCGTATAACCGATGAAGTGACGTTGGATTTTGGCCCCATTTTTACTATTGGAATGTTATTAATAAATCATATCCTGTGATTATGGGATAGTGAATAGACCAAATTTTATGATTTATAAATGAAAGGAAAGTATATGTGAAGACAACCAGAAGACGTGTGTGTAAATGAAGTAATGCATGAAGTCTAATAATTTTTAAACAAATGGAAAATGTTAGAGAGGTGTAATAAAGGAGAAGGCAAGGTGTTGCTTATGGAAAAACCATGAAAAGTGTAGAATCATCTATATGATGATTGCATGTTAATAACTGTGAGAATCATAAAAACATTTTAAATTAAACATCTAGCATGACCCCTTAAAGAAAAAATAGCTATAAAAGGGATATTATATACAAAAGTGAAGTATATGTAGAAACCAGGAAAGATAATCAGGGGATCGAGAACCTTGTAATACATAAAAGAGAAATCGATAGTGGAAATTGTTGGGCATACCTAATGAAGACCTTGTCAAATTTGAAGGAGAAATAGAACACTTAAGATCACAAAATTAAGCATTATAAAATTACATGGTAGATATTGTCAACAATGATAATAATAATAATAATAATAATAATAAACAACTATATGCTAACAATATCACTCAGGTATGAAATAGTCCAACATAGTCATAACTGAATGGAACTAGTAAGTTGAATTTCATGACTAACAGAAAACAAATCGGTAATGAAATCGATGAACTCCCTCCATGGGAAGTTCTCTTATGAAGGAAGTCACATAAAGACTGGCTACAATAGTAGAATAATTGGCACAAACTATCAACATGGAAGATTTCTAAGGCTAAGTGGAATCTCAGAAATAGCGAATTCAACCAAAAAAATAATAATAATAATGATATTTTTAAGTTTAAATGACCTGATATTAATATCCTTGTTACCCCAAGAAATCAAGTAAAACCAGGGAGCACATCTAAATGGTGTTGCTGAGACTCAAAAGATACCATTTTTGCATTAATTTTATTGCATATAAAGAAAGCATAATTAAAGGCAATTTCCATAATATGGAAATTTACTATGAGGGAAATACAATAGCTCTAAAAATAGAAAGGAACCCAATTAGCGTTGAATTATTTCTACCCGTTGGACACAAGGGACTCAATATTGTTGTGAGTTTTTGACCAGTAACACCGGATCATGCATTAAATTGCTAATTGGGTTAATTTATAACCGCTTAGCAATTCAAAAGGTCAATATGGAAATAAAATTTTAATCGAATAATATAGGTGTTAAATTTAACTTCGAAATATAAATATTTTATCTGAATTGGTACAACAAGATAAACAAAAGGATGCAGACTAGGTTTCATGGGAAATCTAGTGGAATTGCAGGAACAATCAAATAAATACGACAACTTACAAAAAAAAGAGATTAGGCTGAATGATAAAGTCGTAAATTTCAAATGGTAAATTCTTAACCTGTTTCTTTAATGTTTTGAGGAAATCATAGCATATATGTATATAATGATGCACATGACAATGAGTGTGTATATTAAATACCTTAAGAAGAATGTGGCATAATAATATTAAAAGGGTTTGTGAGGAAGAAAATGAAGGGAGTATATTGGTAGAAGCATTATTTATGCCTTTGATGTGTGATGTGCCAATGTGGATAATGCAGTATATCACCAGTCAATGTTATCCAAATAACTAGTTTTAGGGAACTTCAATATGACACTTATAAAAAAAAATGAGGTTTCGTAAAACCATTGATTAGAAGAAAATATACTTACAAATAAGTATGTCAAGGTAACCACAATAACATGGTATGTTGTGGTAGATGGCCGGTATGGAAAATGAAAAGGGGTTAGGACCCTATAGATAGGGAACATGAAACCCTAGATACCTAAATCAATAATTTTCAAAATAAAAAGGTACACAAAACCAATAATTTTCAAAATAAAAAGGTACACAAAACCAAGGAGAGAGTCATGATAAACTCATGGGAAAGACGTGTTAGGGATGCAAGGTTGTAAAATGGGGTGGTATGATTTTTGTTCCATTTTGATGATTTTAAAGCATGTTGAATTACTCCATGAAGTGTTCTCGAAATTTTGACTCATTTCTTCTAATATTGCCTTATGTTTTTGGCCAATGGTTTGCTAGGAAAGATAAGAGCGGAAGTATAAAATTATGATCAAGATAGGTGTAAAAAAATTAGTGGGATGATTATGCGGACATGAATGGGTCCTTAAGAAGGTAATGAATAATTACTTGTACTTATAAAAAGGGAGAAGGAGATGATGATAACAAGTTCTCTCATGATTGGGATAAGATTTTTGTCCCCAATATCTTCTGGGTCAAGGGTAGTAAACAACTGGTGATGAGTGCAGTAAATAACATGTTACGAACTGATATTAAGGAGAAATATATTATAGTAACATAGTGAGTATGAAACAGTTAATGAGCTTACAAGCGTGAAGAAACTAATATAAAAAAAGAAGAGAGAAATTCTTTTGTTTACTACTTATAGAAGCAAAAATTATGTATAACTTCCATCAATGACCTATAATGAGAGGTGATAAAGATCAAAATGAATGGAACATGGAAAAGTAAATTCTTTACCTTGCATTATAGAAAATAAAAAGAAATCTAAGATGAGAACAAAATAGACAATGATATAGCCACAATGAATCTGGAAGGAAAAGGAAGTTATTCTAAAACTTTACTTATGCATGATTAAGGCATATGTAGTATTGAAATTGATATAAAAAGCATAGTAGTGATACTTACTATAGTAATGCACTAGTTACAATTTTCCCTAAAGGACAAGAATAGGGAATGATTTATAAAATATTACTATTACCAAATTAGTAATGCATATGTATTAGTACCTCTGTGGCCTAAAATGTACAATAGAACCACATGGTGGGGTCCTTCACATTTCGCGTAACCATTGGGTAATTAAAAGAGAATTGTTACCATGGTTGATTATTTTATAATGATGTTACTCAATCCTATTGAGTACATGTTACTAAATCTTATGGGTTGTGATGCATGCTCATAATACTTGTTGGGTGCATAAATAACATCCTATGATATTTTCAATATATATATATATATATATATTGATGGAAAATAATGAGTTCTATAATGATTGTGATTGTAGGCTGAACCAGACAGGGTATTCCAGGTCGAATCCCTGCTCAGAGAGAAATTATGTATAGGAGCAAGTTAAAGTGTGGAGGAAACACTTTAACATAGAAGAGGTTAACTAGGAAGATGAAAATTTAATGCAAGAAACTTGTCCTAGATTGCTCTGAAAGATCGAAGACAAACACTGAGGACGATGTTTCGCTTGAGATAGGGAAGATAAAAAATCCCTTAGATACATGTAAATATTTGATTTACATTTACGGAAGAAATTGGAAAAAATCTGTCTCACATGAATGCTTGTTTTAACTTTATTAATTTAAAATTTGGTTATGGTTACCAAAGGATTACTGAAGGGAAAATATGCTAATTGAGAATTTAACTTCCATGTAGTTAAAGGGATTTTCATTCCTCTCCCAAGAGATAAATCATCTCATTTAGGGAAAAGGGAGCCAAGAGGGGAGACCGAAAAATATTGGGACAACCTAGAGACTTGGAACATGATGGGAGGAGGTCGAAGGGAGGAAATTAACTGATTCCTCAAACTGGACGTTGTTGAGGAAGGGGAGGACGCTTCCAGAAAGGGTTTCTTGAGTTGGTTGGCTAGTGGAATACCCTGTTAGACCTTTAAGGTATGAATAACCTAGACAAACCAGGTGTGGTCAGAAAGTTCTAGGTGGACATATTTGGTTCTTATCAAAATAATTGGTCTATAAAGTAGATTGGCTCAGGGGGAGTGCAGGAAAGGGTACCTGAACTCCTTTTTTTGGGAGGGGTAGTATTTTCTCCTTAGTAATCATGTGACAGCCAAATTGTGTTGGAAATAGATAAGTATTCTATTACTGTTTTGAGTTTCTATTAGAATAAAATATATTATTTCCATGTTTGTTATATCTTTACTGAATAGTAAAGGATGTGGTGTGGGAAAATTCTAAATTGTGGAAGGATATAAATTTTTTAGCACAGATTGTATATATATATATATATATATATATATATATATAATTCATGAATAAGGGCGCATGATCGATTAGTTCCAAGCCGGAACAGGTCTTAGCCCGTTAGCCTAGAACTATCCAAAGTCCTGCAATAAAATTTGGAAAATAATAGATTAAAAACTATAGATTGTATACGAATAAGTGTTGGCAGATTCCCATATGGAAAATAGTGTATGTAGGAAATGCATATAAAAAACATACAATTATTCATATTGGCCTACAAATAAATTTTAAGTTGAAAGCTTCAACAAGAAATATGAAATTCATAAAACATAAGAAGCTAGATTCCTTAAGCTCCATTAAGAGTTGGTCAAAAGCTACGAAACCACAAATTTGGAGAAATTAATCGTTCAAGAAGAAAATTTATATAGTATTCGGTAATAGTAGAATGCATTGTCGAGGGAAATCAAGTCTTTATGTTACCGCAAGAAAAAAAAATGTCATTTCAATAGATTTGTATTTCTATAAATAATAATGTGAGCATGACAATAAATTGGTCATGAAAAAGCCCTTTCTTTGTTTTAATGAGGGCAGTCTACAATCAATGTACACATAAATAATATTGTTACAAGCTGATAGTACAATTAAAAACCAGAGTAATTAGGAACCATTCAACGCAATCAATTTGAGACTAGGCCAACTACTATAATAAAAATTATTTTAGTCTAATTGAACATTCTGTAACCCATAGTTCTGATTTGAGATCAACTTTAGAAAAGGGTAAAGGAAATCCTAATTTAGAGAAAACCTAAGAGGATAAACGATGAATATTGTGAAAATTTCAATTTTGAAATTCTATTGGAGTTATAGATTTATTTCTCCTACTTATTTCCACAACAAGTTATTTACAAAACCTTTGTGGTAAATTTCGAAATAAACATCTGCATTTATAACTCAAGTACATATAGAGAATATCACAAGTAAAATGAATTCAAAAGAACCAATCACAATGACAGTTATTTTTGGACAATTGTCCCCGGAAAAACACAATGTGGGAAAAATAGTACAACAGATAATGGTTTATATATTAATATTCAACAATAAATTATTTACCAGGAAAGACTAGCAGAAATAACTGAGAAAATTCTTGAGATACACCTACGATAATTCTTCTTCGGACCTTTGGGGAACTTCCGACACTTGAGGGACTCACTGTCCCTCCTTGCGTCACTCTGTGTCTTTCTTGCATACCTCTCTGGGCAGAGCCAACATGAGATTACATCACTACTACGTGAGGCATCTATGTTGATCCTAAGTGCTGCCTCTCTACCATTCTTCATATTTATTTCCTTGAGCCCTGATACTACTGATTCCCTTTGCTTCCTCCGCCCTGCAAATCTCCCTCTAATCGACTTCCCTCGGGTTATTGAATGCTTGCCTAATTTTCTTTCCAAAAGACTATAAAGCCTTCTTTTATAATCTTCTCATTGATGAATAAACGATCCCGATTAGAAGTCTAATCAATGGCTAATATTAAAAATTGACTTTATATTCGTTCTCTAGAACATTCACACATTGTTTTATTAATACTCATTAATTATTTAATTTCCCTAAGTTTAGACTTAGGGTCTCCATTAAAATAATCAATTATTTTAATAAAACATGAATCGAGTGAAATATCCACAAACGATTTATGGGTTCTTTGGAATACTGGTGTCTAAGCCTCCTCACCAAATTTGAGACTTAGATCACTCTTCAATGCTACAAAAATCAACACTCCGTCCTAGCGAGGAAAGTGTTCTAGCAATTTTCCTGTTGTATACTGCTCTGACCCTGAAGCATCCTCTGCGATGCTGATTCTTGGTTGATGTTGCCCTTCATATGTTGCACTATTTCGTTTTGTACTGTTGCCCGTGACACTGCCAGTGTTACTACCTAATATGTATTGTAGCACTTTTTTAATTCTGCATTAGCCCATTTCTGTTACTGAAATGAATTCTTGATCATCCCCATCTTCTCTCTGAAGTAGAAAAAATGTGTCTTTCCCAGAGATTTAGTGAGGATGTCCACCACTTATTCTTATGTTGGAGTGTACTACAATTTTACAACTCCCCGTTGGACATAGTATTTGATGAAATGGCACCTGATGTCAATGTGCTTTGACTGATCATGAAACACAGGATTTTCAGAGAGCTTTATGCAACTCTGGTTATCACATAGAACGCTGGTCACTTCCATATTTTCCTTGAGTATATTCACAAGAAGCTTCCTAAGCCATATGGCCTTACACAAATCTATGCTTGCTGCCATATATTTTGCCTCAGCTGAGCTCAAAGCCACGGATTTATGTTTCCTACTGCACCAGTAAGACATTCTTGATCCAACATTGAAGTAGTACCCACTGGTAATTTTATAATCTATTGGGCTTCCATTCCAATCCGCGTTAGTGAAACCACTAAATCTGATATCATTTCCTTGGGTGTATCTCAATCCAAGCTCAACGATTACCTACAGATATCTAAGAACATGCTTGGATGCTACCCAATGTGCCCTCCTCGGTTCCACCATGAACTAATTGAGGGTGTGATCCTGATTTATGCAGGAACGCAAAAGAATAAACATATAACCATAAATACAGAGATGCAGCAGAAATAACACTTCATTTCATTAATATCAAAGAACTGTCATGACAGACAATGAAGAAACTAATGAATTGTTATCTTCATATAGATAATAATACAGCTCTAACTAGTTAATAATGAGGCCGAGGTATATTTATTATTGAGAAACAATGAGAACTTAAACATCCAAAATTCAAACTCAGAGATAAGACCAAACCAGGCCTCGTTTGGGTAAATTGGTGTTTCAACTTCCCAGGGACGTAACTTTGGCATACTATCTCCGTTTGACGCACATGATACATCATTAGAAAGCTCTATCTGAGGACTACAAATTTTTCCACAAATATAATTTTGGAATAGAATGATATTCCCTGGAGGCGCGATGCCCAAAAAACATCGTTTACGGCCTCAAAACGGCTCCGGAAGTTCAGAACCCAAAAAACTGCTAAAAATAGTAAGTTATGTCGAAACTGAAAAACTCAAAGAGACAATGGTGGGGGCCCAAGTGGAATAGGAGGGTGGCCACCAATATCCACCTGGATCATTCCTCCCCCCTTAGGAAGTAATGGTCCCCGTTGCGTTAAGTTCCTCCATGAGATGAGGAAATTTCTGTTGAACTTGGTCCCTGGTGAACCACTTTCCTTGGTGCAGGAGTTGGCCAGCTTTGACAACCCGATACAGTTGGATATTCTATTGGCGAGTGTTTTTGATTTGCATGTCCATGATAGAATCTGTGGTGGCCTGTTCCATGCAGTCTGGGTTTAACTCTGTTGGTGTGAGTTGTTCTGCAATGTCCGAGGTGTCCAGTAGAGGTGGGAAATAAGGACGAAGGCGATCGACATTGAAGAATGGGTGCAGACCAAGGAATGGAGGAATACTAAGATCAAAGGCATTATTCCCTATATCCTTGGTGACGGTGTATGGCCCGTATCGGAGCGGGCGAAGCTTGTGGTGGGGTATAGTGAGGCGCTCCTTCTGCAAATGTAGCCATACTTTGTCGCCCACCTGGAAGTTGTGTGGCATCCGGTGTTGATCATGGCGCTGCTTGTACTTCTCATTGGCTCTTTCCAATATATCATGAACCTATTGGAATATGTGTTGAATGCACTCGATGAAGCTACTTGCTTTTTCAACTTTAGACTGGACATGAGCTGAATCAGCCTGAGCAGCTGCAAATGGCATGGCTACGTCAATGGGACATAGTGGCTGGAATCCCAAGCCCACTTGAAAGGGGATATGGCCAATTGAACTGTGGAGAGCCCTGTTATAACTATGTTGTACATAGGGGAGGCTCTCGTCCCATGTGCGTGGATGCTTTGAATTGTACATGCGCAGAATGTGTACAATCATTCTGTTGACGACCTCTGTCTGGCCATATGTTTGGGGATGGAAAGCTGTGGACTTGGTGAGCTTTGTGTCCAACATTGACTAGAGGCTGGACCAAAATGTGCTGAGGAACCTGCTATCTCGATCTGATATGATAGAATTTGGGATCCCAAAGTGCACCCACACTCGTTCAAAGAAGAGTTTAGTAGTGGCTTCTGCTGTGATATTCTTCTTACAGGCCGCCATAATGGCCATCTTCGAGAATCTTTCAACGACCACGAAAACACAGTCATTTCCATTCTTAGTAGAAGGCAGGCCCGACATGTAATCCATGGAGATGGATTCCCAAGGTCGACTAGGGGTAGGTAGTGGAGTATATAGGCCTTGCTTCTTGATGGTCGGTTTAGCAATGGCACAAGCAGTGCAGGATCTGATGTGCTTCTTGACATCCTTTC
The DNA here is from genome assembly GCA_034641835.2 of Pinus albicaulis. Lineage (NCBI taxonomy): Eukaryota > Viridiplantae > Streptophyta > Pinopsida > Pinales > Pinaceae > Pinus > Pinus albicaulis. The sequence goes on along the minus strand of CM076584.1, from coordinate 1,358,291,586 downwards.
GAAGGTTCGGCCAATAGAAATACTTCTGTAGTATTGCTACTGTTTTCTCGACCCCGAAATGCCCAGTGACGCGACTGTAGTGGGCTTCCCATATCATCTTGGCATGCTCGCTTGAAGGAACACAAAGGTGTCCCAGGTGACATAAAAATGCATCTTGGAGGTGAAAATTTGGAACTTGCGTGCCCCCCAAGAGTGCCTTGTAAGTGTGGCCGAATTCTGGGTCACTCTCATAGAGAAGCGGCCAATCAGAAGTCTCGTGCCCACAAGAGTTGAGCAGGGTGGTGAGCGCCACGATCGGTGGTCGGCTGAGGCAGTCTGCAACATTATTGGTGCTACCCTTCTTGTACTTGATGTTCAAATGAAACTGTTGCAGATATGTGGACCACTTCTGATGGCGATCATTCCGCAACTTCCCTTGTGTCTGTATGAACTGCAGGGGCCGGTGGTCTGTGTGGATGATTGTTTCCTTCCCCAAAATGTAATGCTTCCATTGTCGACAGGCTTGCACAATGGAATACATTTCTTTGTCATAGGTGGGATACTTGCGAACTGTCTCAGATAATGTCTCACTGTGATATGCCACTGGATGTCCCTGTTGAGTAAGAACTGCCCCAATAGCATAGTCAGAGGCATCTGTCTCGATCTCAAATGGCTGTTGCAAGTCTGGTAATGTGAGCACTGGGGCAGAACAGAGGCGATTTTTCAATTATGTGAATGCCTTCTGTTGAGGTTCTGACCAAAATAATTTTTCTCTTGCTCCTCCCTTGGTGACTTGACTCAAGGGCCAAGTGATATGAGAGAATCCCAACACGAATCTACGGTAGAAATTAGCAAGACCCAGAAAGCTGCGAAGCTCCGTTATAGTGGTTGGGGCTGGCCAATCCCGAATGACTTGGATCTTGGCTGGATCCACATGCACCCCCCTTTCATCAATAATGTATCCCAGATATTGAACCCGGGTCATGCCAAACGTGCACTTCTCCAAATTGGCACACAACTTGTGTTGCCGCAGTGTTTGGAGGACTTGTCGGATGTGGTGAAGGTGCTCTTCCCAAGTCTTGCTGAAGATCAGAATGTCATCCAAGTACACCACTACAAATGAGTTGGTGAATGGCCGTAAGATGTTTTCCATCATCCTCATGAAGGTTGCGGGAGAATTCGTCAACCCGAAAGGCATGACTAGCCATTCAAAAAGGCCTTCCTTGGCTTCGAAGGTAGTCTTCCACACATCAGAGGGTTTAATTAGTACCTGGTGATACCCAGACTTCAGGTCAATCTTGCTGAAATATTTTGCACCTTTGAGTTGGTCCAGAAGGTCGTCAATCCGTGGGATTAGGTACCTATTCCAGACAGTGATCTTGTTCAGTGCCCGATAGTCAATACAGTGTCTCCACGTCCCATCCTTCTTCTGTACCAACACGATCGGGCTCCCACAGGGCGATGAACTTGGTCTGATGTGATCTTTCTGCAACAACTCCTGAATCTTCCTCTTGATTTCATCATTCTCTAGGACAGAGCGTCGATAGATCGGTCCATTGGGTAGCGGCACACCTGGGGTCAGATCAATCGGGTGCTTGACCTGACAGTGCAGAGGAACCCCTGTGGGTGAGGTGAAGATGTCCCCATTCTCCTCCATAACCTTATCCATTTGTTGTTGTCGTGCAAAGGAGCCCTGTCTGGAGGTCATGGCCACAGTCTTCTTCTTGCCCTAGGGGCAGATCATCAGGAAAATGAATTTCCTGGTTTGGGAAATGAGCTTACTGCATTGTTTTGCAGTAACCAAAGAGATAGCCGCAGGAGGTGGTACCTCTGGTATCCTGTACACTTATTTCCCAAAGTAACAATAACAGCACGAGGTCGAGACTCATACACAACATGATGCTTCCACAAGTATGGCTGTCCTAATAGTACATCAGAAACATCAATAGGAGCAACATCACATAATACCTCATCCATGAAGGGCTTGATGCTATAGGGAGGGCGACACTGTTGGCTGACACGGAGATCTTGTCCTTGGTGAAGCCACCCGATGGTGTATGGATGTGGGTGATCTATGGTCGGCAAGCCCAACTGCTTCATGGCGTCTGCTGAAATGAGGTTCTTTTGGCTCCCATTGTTGACAATGAACTGTACAAGGGAGCCCTTTACCCACATTTGGGGGTGGAAGAGACGTTCCTCCTCTGGATCTTCCGGTTCCTCCTTCTGGATCTTTGTAGTGGCAACAGTGACATTAGGCTCCGCATCAATAATCTGTTTCCCTTTTTCATTCCCCTTTTCAGGTTCTGATTCAGAGTCAGAGCATGCATTTGACTCAGAAGCCCTCATCTCGGCCACTAGCGACTGCTTGGCCCGACACTCACTTGTGTTGTGAGTGGAGCTCTTATGGAACTCACACCACTTTCCCATGTCCTTGTTTGGCTTTGCGGTGTCAGTTTCGTTTCGTGGCTTTGACGGTTGCTTAGCCGCCATGCCTTGGCTCTGTCCTTTGTTCTGCGGTTTGGAAGCACCTTTTCCTTGCTTTGGATTCGCAGATCCAAAGTCTCGCTTCTTCTGTTTGAATTTCTGCTCAATCTTGGCAGCATACCGGTATGCCGTACCAAGCGAGGAGATGTCGAGGAACTCCATTTCCTCCTGAATGTATCTGTGTAGACAACCACGATACTTTAGCACCAAATGTTTCTCTGAATCTTTGATACCCAACTTTGTGCACAGGGTATGGAACAGATTCGTCAGCTCATGCACATCTTGATCCCTTTGTTGCCGCAGTGTGGTCCATTGTATGTACTTGTCTCCTGTTAACTCTCACTTCCGGAAAGTAATGTTCCCTGACCTTGCCCCTGAAAGGAACGAAGTTGGCATCACTAGGAATAGAGAGGGTTCTGTCTGGTCCTTGTTCTCACAGTAGGTTTCCCACCAGTCCTTAACATGGGGGGTAGCTTTGAGGAGTGCAAAAATAATCTTCTCCTAGTCGGAAAAGTCATGAACAGAGAAATATCCTTCTAATAGATTCAACCATCTATCTACGACATTTGTTTCTATTTGACCCTCAGATATGGGAATGTCAAAATTTACTTGTACCTTAAAAGGAGTCGCACCTCCAGAGTGGTTGCTGGATGCAGATGCGCCACCGATGCGCAGCCGTTGAAGGATCTGAGCAAAGTTATCCATCATTGCGTTCCTTTGTTTTTCGAGGGCCTCCTCAAGCAATATTTTGATAGGATCTCCTGCTCCCTCATCTTTCTTTTCGCCCCCCATGGGCGTCCGTCGAGGTTTGCGAGGCTGATCTTGCAAAGGTTCCACCAGATCAAGCCCTAGCTCCTTATACCCCGACCTCGTTGGGGACATGCAAAGAAGGATCGAGAAAAAGAAGACCACTCTGATACCACTAATCCTGATTTATGCAGGAACGCAACAGAATAAAAATATAACCACAAATACAGAGATGTAGCGGAAATAAAACTTCATTTCATTAACATCAAAGAACTGAAATTTGCTTACAGAAAGAATGGAAATAAAACTAGCTAGGGCGCTGTAGCCATTCCTAGTTATGTGCTGCTGTGCCTCAAACTGAAGTTACAATGAGTGTTTTGGAGGGCCTATATTGCCATTATAGTTATTGAACCCTAAACATCCAAAAACCTAACCCTAGGAGATGAAGCGCCAAAATTATGGGCCCCGTTTGGGTAAATTGGTGTTTCAACTTCCTAGGGACGTAACTTTGGCATACTATCTCCATTTGATGCACATGATAATCATTAGAAAGCTCTATCCAAGGAATACAAATTTCTCCATGGATGCCATTTCGGAACGGAAGTGATGCCCAAAAAACTTCCTTTAGGGCCTCAAAATGGCTCCGGAAGTTCAGGACCCGAAAAACTGCTAAAAATAGTAAGTTATGCCGAAACTAAAAAAATGAAAGAGACAATGGTGGGGGCCCAAGTGGAATAGGTGGGTGTCCACCAATATCCACATGGATCATTCCTCCCCCCTTAGGAAGCAATGGTCCCCATTGCGTTAAGTTCCTCCATGAGATGAGGAAATTTCTGTTGAACTTGGTCCCTAGTGAACCACTTTCCTTGGTGCAGGAGTTGGCCAGATTTGACAACAAGATACAGTTGGATATTTTGTTGGCGAGTGTTTTTTATTTGCATGTCCATGATACAATATGTGGTGGCCTATTCCATGTAGTCTGGGTTTAACTTTGTTGGTGTGAGTTGTTCTGCAATGTCCGAGGTGTCCAGTAGAGGTGGGAAGTAAGGACGAAGGCGATCGACATTGAAGACTGGGTGCAGACCAAGGAATGGAGGAATACTAAGCTCAAAGGCATTGTTCCCATGTGCATGGATGCTTTGAATTGTACATGTGCAGAATGTGTACAATCATTCTGTTGATGACCTCTGTCTGGCCATCTCTTTGGGGATGGAAAGCTGTGGACTTGGTGAGCTTTGTGTCCAACATTGACCAGAGGCTGGACCAAAATGTTCTAAGGAACCTGCTATCTCGATCTGATATGATAGACTGTGGGATACCAAAGTGCACCCACACTCGTTCAAAGAAGAGTTTAGCAGTGGCTTCTTCTGTGATATTCTTCTTACAGGCCGCCATAATGGCCATCTTCGAGAATCTGTCAATGACCAAGAAAACACAGTCATTTCCATTCTTAGTAGAAGGCAGGCCTGACATGTAATCCATGGACATGGATTCCCAAGGTCGACTAGGGGTAGGTAGTGGAGTATATAGGCCTTACTTCTTGATGGTTGGTTTAGAAATGGCACAAGCAGTGAAGGATATGATGTGCTTCTTGACATCCTTTCGAAGGTTCAGCCAATAGAAATACTTTTGTAGTATTGCTACTGTTTTCTCGACCCCGAAATGCCCAGCGAATCGACTGTAGTGTGCTTCCCATATCAACTTGGCACGCTCGCTTGAAGGAACAAAAAGGTGTCCCAGGTGACATAAAAGTGCATCTTGGAGGTGAAAATTTGGAACTTGCATACCCCCCAAGAATGCCTTGTAAGTGTGGCCGAATTCTGGGTCACTCTCATAGAGAAGCGGCCAATCAGAAGTCTCATGCCCACAAGAGTTGAGCACGGTGGTGAGTGCCACGATCGGTGGTCGGCTGAGGCAGTCTGCAACATTATTGGTGCTACCCTTCTTGTACTTGATGTTCAAATGAAATTGTTGCAGATATGTGGACCACTTCGGATGGCGATCATTTTGCAACTTACCTTGTCTCTGTACGAACTGCAGGGGCCGGTGGTCTGTGTGGATGATTGTTTCCTTCCCCAAAATGTAATGCTTCCATTGTCGACAGGCTTGCACAATGGAATACATTTCTTTATCATAGGTGGGATACTTGCGAACTGTCTCAGACAATGTCTCACTGTGATATGCCACTGGATGTCCCTGTTGAGTAAGAACTGCCCCAATAGCATAGTCAGAGGCATCTATCTCGATCTCAAATGGCTGTTGCAAGTCTAGTAATGTGAGCACTGGGGCAGAACAGAGGCGATTTTTCAATTCTGTGAACGCCTTCTGTTGAGGTTCCGACCAAAAGAATTTTTCTCTCGCTCCTCCCTTGGTGACTTGACTCAAGGGCCAAGTGATATGAGAGAATCCCAACATGAATCTATGGTAGAAATTAGCCAGACCTAGAAAGTTGCGAAGCTTTGTTATAGTGGTTGGGGCTGGCCAATCCAGAATGACTTGGATCTTGGCTGGATCCACATGCTCCCCCCTTTCATCAATAATGTATCCTAGATATTGAACCTAGGTCATGCCAAACGTGCACTTCTCCAAATTGGCACACAACTTGTGTTTCCGCAGTGTTTGGAGGACCTGTCGGATGTGGTGAAGGTGCTCTTCCCAAGTCTTGCTGAAGATCAGAATGTCATCCAAGTACACCACTACAAATGAGTTAGTGAATGGCCGCAAGATGTCGTCCATCATCCTCATGAAGGTTGCGGGAGCATTCGTCAACCCAAAAGGCATGACTAGCCATTCAAAAAGGCCTTCCTTGGCTTTGAAGGCAGTCTTCCACACATCAGAGGGTTCAATTGGTACCTGGTGATACCCAGACTTCAGGTCAATCTTGTTGAAATATTTTGCACCTTTGAGTTGGTCCAGAAGGTCATCAATCCGTGGGATTGGGTACCTATTCCGGACAGTGATCTTGTTCAGCGCCCGATAGTCAATACAGAGTCTCCACGTCCCATCCTTCTTCTGTACCAACACAATCGGGCTCCCACAGGGTGATGAACTTGGTCTGATGTGACCTTTCTGCAACAGCTCCTGAATCTGCCTCTTGATTTCATCATTCTCCAGAACAGAGCGCCAATAGATCGGTCCATTGGGTAGTGGCACACCTGGGGTCAGATCAATCGGGTGCTTGACCTGACAGTGCAGAGGAACCCCTGTGGGTGAGGTGAAGATGTCCCCGTACTCCTCCACAACCTTATCCATTTGTTGTTGTCGTGCAGAGGAGCCCTGTCTGGAGGTCGTGGCCACAGTCTTCTTCTTGCCTTGGGGGCGGATCATCAGGAAAACGAATTTCCTGGTTTGGGAAATGAGCTTACTGCATTGTTTTGCAGTAACCAAAGAGATAGCAGCAGGAGGTGGTACCTCTGGTATCCTGTACAACTTATTTCCCAAAGTAACAATAACAGCACGAGGCCGAGACTCATACACGGCATGACGCTTCCACAAGTATGGTTGTCCTAATAATACATCAGAAACATCAATAGGAGCAACGTCACATAATACCTCATCCGTGAAGGGCTTGATGCTATAGGGAAGGCGGCACTGCTGGCTGACGCGGAGATCTCGTCCTTGGTGAAGCCACACGATGGTGTATGGATGTGGGTGAGCTGTGGTCGGCAAGCCCAACCGCTTCACGGCGTCTGCTGAAATGAGGTTCTTTTGGCTCCCATTGTCGACAATGAACTGTACAGGGGAGCCCTTTACCCACATCTGGGAGTGGAAGAGGCGTTCCTCCTCCTCTGGATCTTCCGGTTCCTCCTTCTGGACCTTTGTAGTGGCAACAGTGGCGTTGGGCTCCGCATCAATAATCTGTTTCCCTTTTTCATTCCCCTTTTCAGGTTCTGATTTGGAGTTAGAGCATGCATCTGACTCAGAAGCCCTCATCTCGGCCACTAGCGACTGCTTGGCCCGACACTCACTTGTGTTGTGAGTGGAGCTCTTATGGAACTCACACCACTTTCCCGTGTCCTTCTTTGGCTTTGTGGTGTTGTTATTTTCTTGTGGCTTTGATGGGTTGTCTTTAGCTGCCATGCCTTGGCTCTGTCCTTTGTTCTGCGGTTTGGAAGCACCTTTCCCTTGCTTTTGATTCGCAGATCCAAAGTCTCGCTTCTTCTGCTTGAATTTCTGCTCAATCTTGGCAGCATACCGGTATGCCGTACCAAGCGAGGAGATGTCAAGGAACTCCATTTCGTCCTGAATGTATTTGTGCAGACAGCTGCGATACTTTAGCACCAGATGTTTCTCTGAATCTTTGATACCCAACTTTGTGCGCAGGGTATGGAACAGATTCGTCAGCTCATGCACATCTTGATCCCTTTGTTGTCGCAGCGTGGTCCATTTTATGTACTTGTCCTCATAACTCCCCATGGGATAGTATTGTTCCTTGACGGTGTCTCGAAAAGAATTCCAAGTTGGTACGGCCGAGAATAGAGAGGGTTCTGTCTATTCCTTGTTCTCACAGTAGGTTTCCCACCAGTCCTTAACATGGGGGGTAGCTTTGAGGAGTGCAAAAATAATCTTCTCCCGGTCTGAAAAGTCATGAACCGAGAAATATCCTTCTAACAGATTCAACCATCTATCTACGGCATCTGTGTCTATTTGACCCTCAAATATGGGAATGCCAAAATTTACTTGTACCTTAAAAGGAGTCGCGCCTCCAGAGTGGCTGCTGGATGCAGATGCGCCGCCGGTGGGTAGCCGTTGAAGGATCTGAGCAAAGTTATCCATCATCACGTTCCTTTGTCTTTCGAGGGCCTCCTCGAGCAATATTTTGATAGGATCTCCTGTTCCCTCATCTTTCTTTTCGTCCCCCATGGGCGTCCGTCGAGGTTTGCGAGGCTGATCTTGCAAAGGTTCCACCAGATCAAGCCCTAGCTCCTTATACCCCGACCTCGTTGGGGACATGCAAAGAAGGATCGAGAAAAAGAAGACCGCTCTGATACCACTGATCCTGATTTATGCAGGAATGCAACAGAATAAAAATATAACCATAAATACAGAAATGTAGCGGAAATAAAACTTCATTTCATCAATATCAAAGAACTAAACTTTTCTTACAGACAGAATGGAAATAAAACTAGCTAGGGCGCTGGTAGCTATCTCTGAGAAGAGATGTGGCGGCTACAGTCCTCTGAACTGAGTTACAATGAGGCTCGAGGGCCTATTTATTATTGAGAAACAATGGAGAACCGTAAACATCCAAAAACCTAACCCTAGGAGATGAAGCGCCAAAACTATGGGCCCCGTTTGGGTAAATTGGTGTTTCAACTTTTCAGGGACGTAACTTTGGCATACTATCTCCGTTTGACGCACATGATACATCATTAGAAAGCTCTATCTGAAGACTAAAAATTTCACCACAAATATCATTCCGAAATGGAATGATATTTGTTGGAGGCGCGATGCCCAAAAAACGTCATTTACGGCCTCAAAACGGCTCCGGAAGTTCAGGACCCGAAAAACTGCTAAAAATAGTAAGTTATGCCGAAACTGAAAAATTGAAAGAGACAATGGTGGGGGCCCAAGTGTAATAGGCGGGTGGCCACCAATATCCACCTGGATCAGGGTGATGACATCATAACAGATGTATGGCCTAGTGTTGACCAGATACATCAAAGACCCTATGAGCTTCCTATACAAGGTAGGATCAGCCTCATCATCTTCAGAAGTATCAATCTCCTTCTAGTTAGTGATCATTGGTGTAGCCATGGGTATACAGTCCTCCACCTTGAACCCAATAAAATAATAAATCAGCCTCGGATGCTTCATATTGAATTCTGCAACTAAATACTCTTTGCAGTCCTTGGTGATCCTAGATGATCCTGTTAGAAATAGATCATCTACGTACAAAACCAGTATCAGAGGCTCATCCCCTACTCTCAGATAGTAGAGATTAGGATCTGCGTCACTCTTGACGAATCCCATCTTCTGCAAGTAGCCATCAATTTGACCATATGAAGCTTTAGGGGCTTGCTTAAGTACATAAAAGTATTTCTTAAGCCTACACACATGAGTTTCCTACTCATGCATCTCAAATCCCTCTCGTTGTTTGATATATACTTCTTCTTGTATCAGCATATTCAAGAATGTAGTCTTGATGTGCATCTAGTGAATCTCCCATCCCATCTATGCAGCAAGGGATATCATAGATCTAATAGAAGTATATCTAGATATTGGGGTGCAGGTCTCTTCATAGTCTATCCCTTCCTTCTGAGCATACCATTTTGCCACAAACTAGGCTTTAAATTTTTCCGCGCTGCCATCTGCAGCATATTTGATATTTTATATCCATATCAAACCCACAACTAATATGTCTTGAGGCCTAGGAACCACTTCCCAGACATCATTTGTCATGATGGAATTGTACTCTTCCACAACTGCATCTACCCACACCTAATGCTAAGCCGCCTCCTGAAAACTAGAGGGTTCCCCAACCTAGGCTACCAAGGCTTGGTATCTGTCCGGTTACCTGCAATGACTCTTCTCATCTCTAGGGGCTCTAATAAACTCCTCTGCATCCCTGTTATGTAACCGGATCCAAAAATAGAAGGAAAGAGAGATCAATGCCTTAGAAATAAGCCACTTCGAGGGGGAATGCTCCTTTACATTACATAAATGAACAATTCTTGGATGATACAAATAACGAAAACTCCTTCTATATATAGGAGTCCATGGGGTCATAATATAATCCTGTCCGACCTAACAATAATAATGTAAGGGCACAATAATAACAATATTGGGGTTACAGGGGTACAACAATAACAATAAGGGGGCTACACTAACAACAATAAGCAATTATACTAGTAATATAGGGACCTAACATGCCCTTGTCCTACAAAAAAGTGTTGTCATCAACGCTTGAGTAGCTCTAGATGCTTCTATCTGAAATTCTCATCCTCCCATGTAGAATATTTTGTGGGTAAGTTCTTCCACTTGAAGAGATACTCTGAAATTGATCGATTTTGTAGCTGCCGAGTTATTGTTTCCATGAATGCTATTGGTTTGTATTAATCACAGTTAAATGACTAAAACAATACACATAAATTATCAATCCAGGGACGTCTTATATTTTAATGACAAACGTATTGTCTATGCCAATACATCAAACTAGAGGCAAATCCAAATAAAGGAAGTCGTTGCTGAATTAAATGCTGGAAATAAATCACTCATGCAGAAATAAAATGATCTACAAGACTGTGATCACACCACAATTAATCTATCCTAGTGTGTCACACAACAGTTAGCTAGCTGGTATCTCTAATCTCACATGTGTAACAACATATAAAGTATTGGAATTGAAGCATATCTATTCACAACTAAAACAGAAGCAAAAACACTTCCACTAATACATAAAGTAAATATAAATATATATACACAACTACCTTAACTGCTACAATCACTGCTAAAGAGGAGGGCCCTTCCTCCCTAGCAGGGCGCAAGTAGAGAAAGAACTTAACGGAAACTAAATCAGATGATGCATGTAACAACAACAACAAGATAACTTGTATTAATATGATTGAAACTACAGAGCCAACGTAATGTTGTTCTTCGCTAACCTTTCGACCTCAAAGGTAGAGAACTATATAGTGGTTGCATCTCAGAAAAATGAGGGATGGACCAGTCATGAGAATACTGTGATTCTCATGCTAATCAAAATAGAATATAGATGGTTACAACCACTTCTTAATAAAATTATGACTGGAAAATTATAGATTACAATCAAAACTGCCTAGAGGCTGTTATCCAAAAATACAATACTTAACAACTTCTACAATTATCGTGATAAATTACAACTATAGCGTAACAACTAGAGGACAGGTTAGTATTAGGAGTTGACGAGATCTAGTCAACGGTATAGCTGTAATAATAGTTTGTCAGCAGGTTTGTAATAACATGGTGTAACAACGACGTGGTGTAACAATGCTGTGGTGTAACAACACACCTTTAGTTGCTCTTGTACACCTTGTGCCCTTGATCTTTTGTGCTACAAATAGAATCTAGAAAGACAATAAAAGACCATAGATCTTCTCCAAACATTCATCCTCAGTTAGTCATAAAAAGCACACGATAAATCATAATAATTGATGAAATGGAAAGGTAATGAAAGTAAGGTGAAACAACAAAAGTTAAGATAGAATGGTAGGAAAAAGAGGCAAATATAGTCCCAATGGTTATAGTCATGAGGTAAAATAGGGGAAACAAATGTAGGAAATAAGTGTAAAATTGGCACCCAACATCTCAGCCCAACTGAAGCACTTGCATGCCCTCATGCAAAATCTCATCTCTCATGGAAATATCTTCAGTGCAGGTTAGTGAGATAATAAGTGCTGACTATATCTTCATCTGCATAATTTTACCCTTGATTAGCCATCAGCTACCATATCCAGGACTCTAATTCATCCTTTTTCAATTCATAATTACTCTGATAATCCTCAATTGGCAGCCAGATCAAAGGGAACTTGAACCTTAACCCAAGCTAGGAAGCACCAAGGGTTTGTACTATATGTGCATATGCTGGTACATCTATAATAGCCACCACAAAATTCTAGAATGAAAATGGGTCCCCCTTCAGCAGCTCAACATTGCTGGCTTCCGTGTGTTTTAAGCACCCAGTCAAGGCTCGACTCTTCATCACTAAAAAATGATTGAGACATAAGTTCACAATCCTCATTCTGTAAGTGGAAGCAGGTTCCCTTATTCCAGGAGTGCTAAAAATTATTCTAAATTCCTTCCTTAACTCGGCGGCCTATCTTGGTTCTCCTCGGATCCATAATGTCATCTTCTCTTCATTAGCATCCATATATCTGATGGACATATTGCACTCAATCTGATTCTTCATGAATGACACAAAGGCTCGCAACTGTAGATCCCCCATATAGGAGAATATCATCACCGCCATTTGCATACTCATGTGTTTGAAAATGATATTGTGTAAGAATAACTCACACAACAATATTTTCTCATCAAAATCAAAGGCACGAAATACATCTAAGAATGTGCGAGTGGAAGAAGATAGATAGGGTCTGTCCACCATAATAACTTTCATGTGGAATAGGAAGTAGCACTCCCATAGAAAAATGGGGTAGGATTGGGAAGGTTGCCTGCACCCTAGCAGCTTGAGGGCAAAGTCATGAAGTTTTTTCTTATCAATGGTAAGATCCTGAACTTGTTGCTATAAAAACAACAATTGTTCCTCCTGCTTCTTCATAGCTTCCTTCCTCTTATAATTCTCCCATCCTTTCTTCAAATATTCTTTCATCCAATTTTCTTGTAGGGCGTCTATCTCCCTTCGTGCTCCTTCAGTGAAATCGTCCCATCTCGAAGGGAGATTCCTTCCTGTTTCCACTTCTGCAATTCGGAAATTAACAATATTTTCTCAGAACTCCATCCCGAGATGGGACCTAGCGTTCTTCTACATTCAATATCAAGATTAATAATGGGTGTAGCAGCCTCTTTTGAAGGGCTCTGCTCCACCTCTGCTATTGGTTCTTTTGTACTAGTAGCTTCATCAGTGGGTTCTTGTGTATCAACCCCTTCGTTTCCACCTAGAGTAGCTTTTGTGTCCATTTTTGTTTCTTCTGTAACAACAGTAGCTTCCATGGGTTCTTGTGTATCGACCTCTAGGTCAATTACTTCAGGAGGCTCTAATTTAGTTGTTGGTTCTTGTGTAACAACAATATCCCTAGCAGGTTCTTATGTAACAGCCTCCTGTAGTTTTGTTTCTGTTTCAATTGGGTTGGTATTTTCCCCACAGACCTTATACCCTACAACTGTTAGTTCTTCAAAACATGTCGTGCATACAGGTACCAATATTTCCTTCTTGTCAGATAAAATTTATTTCAATTATTCATTTTCCTTTTTTACATTTTCAAGTTCTAAAAGTAGGACATGAGTTTCGTCCTTACTTGATGAGGAGGGTTCTCTTTCTTCTTCTGATACTTATGCTTCTGTCTGTGTTCTGGCTATGGCCAAAGGTTCTATGGGAAAGTTATCTTTCACCCTCCATTTTGGTCGTCTATCCCCAATTGGTTGACCAATGGGTTCTTTCCCAATTCTGACCTTGGTAGGCCAAGTCTAGATTTCAGGTTTTTCTTGACTTCGTCCTGAAGTCACGACTTGTTTTCCTCAGCTTCTTATTGGCCTCTTTCGCTTGAATTCTTCCCAGGTCCTTCCCTATTGGATTAGGGCATCTAGCGTGATCAATTTGATGAGTCCGTGATTGGTCACACATGCTTCTAGATGTGATGTTGTTTTTACTACCGTCACCATATGCTTAATATTCCCCAATAAGTAGAATGGAAGGTTAACCTTTTGCTGGTGCTGAAGGTGATTGACTAGAGGGAAGTGATAATTAAATACAATCGTGGATCTTCCCTCACAAGTGATGTATTTTATTAAACCCAAGGCAACATCTACCCATGACTGAGGGAGTGATAACCTGCCAATTCCTCTCCCTTTCTTCTCCAACTTTTCTTCTCCTTTTAGGAAGTCTTCTTTCAAGGAGGGGTCATTGATGTTTTTTTTTAAACCACCTCTGTCCCTCAACTAGAAATGTAGTTACTTGGGTGATTACTTCTTCATTCACCTCAATTTGTAGGCGCCTGACTCGAGTCTGGTTATTATTAAAATTCTGAGCAAACTCGATTGCAACTGCCTCATCCGAGCCTTCCAAATTCTAGAAATACTCAATCCATCCAGTGTATTTGAATACCTGGTAGGATTTTGGATAGTTCTACAAGGCATCTATGGAATCTGGCTCGTGTCAAACTACTGCTCCACCCATCTTTCTATTGTTTCTAAATTCGCTACTTATTACTCAACTCACTGTAAAGTTACTACACTACTTACTTCCTCTCGGCATCTTACTCAGCTTATCCCATATGACGAGTTTGAAATGGGGATACAAGGCTTTAGTCAAGGAGGTCGATGGGAGGTGATAGGATTTATGGATTACTGAATCGTACCTCACAAAACTCTTTATAAATGTCTTGTTATGGAAAGTAATGGGTTCTAATTACACATGCTCTTTCTAGCCAGATTTAGTCATCATTGGAAATTGTGCTATTAATTGGGTGCATATAGAGTTGATAACGGTTTATGATTACACATTTTTTCAATGATTATAAGATATATCCCCCTCTACTTTAATGGTAACGGATTCCCACAGCTGTCACAGGAATATCATTACTTTTTCCATTAATCACCAAATCATAAATGATGACGATACCTTTTGAATGACGTACCTGAAGCAACGTGGAGGAGGATTTAAAATTGGTGGCATACTTTTTGAAGTGATTGTGGCAGTTGTGCTTGGCTGGCACAATTATTGTTGTCATGCGATGAAGCATGAGAAACAATGTTCGTGGCTTTCGGCTGTTACATGTGTAACAACCATGACAACCTTTAGATTATTATTCAAAAAACATACTGATTATGAGAAATCGATACAAAAATAAAATCAAATTAATAACATCATCTTGTAAAATGTATCAGGAAGAAGGGATGATGTTTTAGGAAGGGAAACAAATGGGTGTAACAGCTGCCACAGGAGTGGTTTTTAGCTATTACAAATTGTCTTAGTGCGCCCTAGAAAGAGGTTTTCACAGTCAAATTTATTATTTTTGTTTTATTTTTTTTATTTTTATGTTGTTTTTTTTTAAACAGGTGTAACAGCTGCCACAAGGGTGGTTTTCAGCTGTTGCATTTATTGGAATTTAAAATTCCAGGCTGCATAGGGGAATGTTCCCCTACTGTTGTAACATGAAGATCAGAGTCCACGACAATGTTAACAAATGATTCCTTTGAAGTAGGTTGATGATATAACCTTAGATGACGCCCATCAACTAGTAACGATGTATTAGCACTATCGATGGTGACCAACTGTATAGTCCCATTGTCAAAGACCGTGTCTACTTCGTAAGGACCTAGCCATTTGGTGCAGAGCTTGCCCTTGAAATCCTTGAACCTTGAATCATAAAAGAGAGCCCAATCTCCTTTCTAGAACTTATTTTTCTTAATAGAACCATCATGCCATATAGCTCTCTTCTACTGAATTATATTTTTCTATTGAATAACAGTCAGTCGTTTCTCTTCCAACTCATTGAGTTGGTTCAATATTTGTTTCTGTGTTGTGCTTGAGTCCAGATTGATCTGCAATGTTTTTCTTAATTTCTTTATATCGAACTCTATGGGGAATAAATGATTCTTACCATACACTAATTCATATGGTGAGAAGCATGCAGTGTTCCTCCATGTTTTTTTGTAAGCCCACAACACCTCTGGAAGTTTCTCGGCCCAATTTCTTCGGTGGCTGGTTGTTGTCTTTGTTAATATTCCCTCAATGAATTTATTGGTGCTTTCTGCTTGACCATTTTCTTGTGGATGATAAGGTGAAGTGATTCTGTGATGAATTCCATACTTCTCAATGAGCTTCTTTATCAAATGAGATGTGAAATGAGGCCCTCCATCTTTCACTATCTCCCTGGGTATCCCAAAGAGAACAAATATATCTTCAAATAGGAAGTCTGAAATATTTTTCTTTGTAGCTCTAATTAGTGCCTTTGCTTTGACCCACTTTGTGACATAGTTGGTGCAGACCAATACGTATGATTTTTGCTGTGATGAAGGATTAATTGGCCCTACAAAGTCCAGGGACCATTTCTCAAAAAATTCTATCACTATATATGGCTGTCTCATCTGATTTCAGAGGTTGGCCCATCCTTTAGCAGCAATCACATCCCTTCAAAAAATTCTTAGCATCCTGGAATATAATTAGCCAGTAGTACCCTGTTGAGAGTACTTTATATCCCATCCTTTCGTCAGTGAAGTGCCCTCCACAGGGTTCCTCATGAGAAGCTTTCATGATCTTAAATACCTCATCTTCTCTAACACATCACCTAATTTGAAATGATGGCCCAGTGTGATAGATATTTCCTCTATCTAGGACTAGGTATCACTCTATTGTATAATATTCCTCTTTTATTTGGAATATAAATGGTGTGGAAATTTTCCTGCAGCAAGATAATTGGCTATATTTTCATACCACGGTGAGTGAGTAGAGATGACAAAAAGATATTCATCTGGAAAAGAATCCTCAGTGGAAGTGCAGTCATCACTTATAGTTAATCTAGAAAGAAAATCAACAACTACATTATCCTTTCCAGGTTTATCTAAAATAGTGATATCAAATTCCTGTAACAACAATAACCATCGTGTAACTCTACCATTAGTGATAGGTTTGTTCATTAAAAATCAAATTGTAGCATGGTTAGTGTATAAAAATACTTGATATCCAGTGATGTAGTGCCAAAATTTGTTGATAGCATGCACTACTGCTAGGAATTCCTTTTCAGTCACTGTGTAGTTGAGTTCTGGTGGAGTTAGATTCTTGTTGATGTAATAAATGGCATAAGGTTTCTTCTCCTCTAGCTACCCCAAAATAACACCCACAGCTATGTCAGATTCATCCGTAGCAATATGGAATGGAAATCTCAAATTCGGTCCTAGTAAAATAGGTGCTGCTGTTACACAGTTCTTTAACTTAAGAGAGGCTTGCTTACACTTTCATGTCCACGCAAATTCCACATCTTTCATGAGCAAGGAGAATAAAGGATATGCAATCTTTGAAATTTTTTCTATAAATCTCCTATAGTACACTGCATGTCCCAAAAAAATATGTACCTCTTTCGGAGTCTTAGGAGTTGGGATTTTTGAGATTACCTCAATTTTTGCAGGATCTACTTTGATTCCATCTGCCAAAATGAAATGTCCCAGCACAATTCTCTCAGTCATCATCATGTGGCATTTCTCCGTGCTCAGAGCAACATTATTTTGTTCACAAATTTCCAGCAACTTTTCCAAGTTGACTACTGCTATCTCAAAGGCATCCCCATAGGGTGTAAAATCATCCATAAATATTTCTAGACACTCATTCAAGAGATCATAAAAAATACCCAATATTACAGAGGCCAGAAGGAAGGACTCTGTATGAAAAATTACCCCACAGGAAAGTGAAAGTTGTCTTGTCTTGGTCTTCCAGGGAAATCTGTATTTGATTATATCCATTGAACCCATCGAGGAACGAAAAAAACGTTTTCCCAGAGAGAGTATCAAGGACCTGATCAATGAATGGTAAAGGAAAATTGTCCTTTTGAGTGGCCTTGTGAAGCTCTCTATAGTCTACACAGACTCTCCACTTATCATTATTTTTTGAAAATATGAAAAGCGGAGACACCCACTAGCTGTCAAAAATGGGGTTGATGAAATTAACGTTAAGGAGTTCATGCAATTCTTCTTTCACTATATCCTTAAGTGCAGGGTTCAGTCAACACTATTGTTGTCTAACGGGTTTGCAGTCCTCTTTAAGATAAATGCGGTGAGTGCATAGACCAGGATGGATTCCTTTAATATCAGTATAATCCCATGCAAATGCCTTTTTATATTTCTTTAATAGATGTATCAGTAATCAGTTTTGTTCAACATTTAGGTTAGATTGATGTTTAAACATTTCCCAAGTTCAATTTCAACGGGGCTGCTGATAGTATGTGGAGTGGTTTTCAAATGTTCAATGATTACATCACCTACCTCATATTCTTCCCCCAGATCTCTAATGGATGAAACAAAGAGTGAATTGCTAATAAAACCAGTAATGATATCATCCTCTATTTCATCCTTAAAGTATTATGCTTTTCCAAGTGTGAGGAGAGGTAGGGAAAGATTAGATTCATATTCAAATTCTTCCCACCAAGGACTACTCAAATCCATGTGAGGTTTTGTTGGGGGGTAAAGGTTCAAGTTCTGAGTGGCCTGCCCATCTGAGATCACCATAGATCCGGACCTACATTCAATATATGTGTCTGCAGTGGCTAGCCACAAGCTTTCGAAGATTAAAGGATGACCCCTCAGATTGGATTTGGTTTGTAAAATGAGAAAATCAGCTGGATAATTCCAAGAAGCCACAGTGATAACCACATCTTATATCATTCCTTCGGGCTTGACATAGGACCTATCTTCTAATTCAAGCACCGTGGGTGTAGGTCTAAGTCAATGAAGTCCCAGGGAGATAAAGAGGTATTTGGTCATGATATTGATGACTGCCCCTAAATCAATCAAAGTGTTGGTTATGGGTTGGTCATCAATATGGACAGTCACTGTAGGATTCCTTGGGTCATCATATTTAGTCAACAAAGGCTGATCAATCATGAGATCAGATAGTTTTCTCATGACCTGGATAGTAGCAGGGTATTTTGGTTTTCTTTTATGAATTTTGACACATAGATCCCTCACTGTTTTAGCATAGATAGGTACTTCCTTAAGAGACTGTAATAGTGGAATCTACACATACAAATTTTGCAGTTCCATGAGGAATTTGGATTCAGGATTTGAGGCTAGCCGAGTTTCAGTTAATCATTGAGGGTATGGAGGATCTTGAATGTTAGTAGCTAAGTCAGCTGTCACAGATGCACCAGCCTTGCTTGGGTTAGCTGTTGTAGAAACAAAATACCCCTCCGAGTTGGCTGCTACAGGTGTAACAACAGGTGCTATATCAGCTGTTACTAGCAGCTACCTCAAAATCTCCCATCTCATTTCTAGTTAGGGTCTCTATAATTTGCAAGTTTGGTAGATACAAACTACAAAGCCAACATATGAACCACTTTGGGATTCAAGGATCTAGCCCTCCAGAATCCAGAGAGGGATCTCTCTATAAGTGTGTCTAAAGATGTGATCTTTAAAGCATGAAATGTGATATTAGGCTAGTTATGAAGAGCATGGGTTTTGTTTGTTTGTTTTTGGTTGGGAAAGGACATGATGAAGGCAAAGGTAGTTTAAACGAAGGGTGAAGGTGTATGCAAGTGAAGGGATGATTCAGCTGAAAGATAGGCAAAAAGAAGCTTCAACCATTGGGCTATGGAGTCATAAGAGGATTTAATTGGACAACAAGGTTCAAGAATGATCCATGGGGCAAATAATCTATGTCAAAGGATCTCTTTAAAGTTGATTTTATGGAATGAAATAGATAGAGAATGAAATAAAAAACAAACGAAGAACAAAGAGCAGCTTGAGATCAGGTAAGTACTTTGAAACTATCTTGCTTTGGCATACACTTAAGGAAAAAACATGAGAGTAATCTGAGATCAGGTAAGTGCTTTGAAACTAGCCTGCATTGATGTACTTTCAATAGAAAACATTAAAAAATGCTTAGAATATCTTAAGATCAAGTAAGGACCTTGAACCTATCCTACTTTCAGCATATTCCATGAGAAAACACAGTTGACTAGATATAAAGAGTAATCTAAGATCAGGTAAGAACTTTGAAACTAACCTGCTTCAATGTACTCTTAATGGAAACTTTCAAAGGACGAAAACATAGAAATAAAGCTTTATCAGTTATAGTAGGGTACTGTTAAGAGTAAATCCTAGCTCTGCATTTGTTGTTTCTTTATCAGAGAAAGTGGACAGAATGAAAACACAAAGGAAAATAACAATTAACAATCAGAAACACATCACCATTGACATAGATCAGGATCCCATAAATCAACTTCTATTTGATGTCCAAACCAGTTACAATCTTCAAGCCTGGAGGGTCTCTACAACTTCAAACTTATCATATCAGCTTATGTATCTTCAATTGCAGAGAGGGCTTCAATAAACTATAAACATGCAATCAGATATCCAGAGACCAACCATTACAATGTGGTCCTCAAGGAGAATTTATAAGAAAATCAGGTAGTGGGAGAGTTTCTAGGGGTCAAGTATCATTAATTTCACAATAAATGAAATTATTGGCCATTGAGAACCATGCAAGGCATAAGGCAGGAATGCATTCTACCTATAAATTTGTTTCTGCTTTTCGAGTCTTAATGGTCGAAAATATTGACTTCAGGACTATTTTTTATCTTCAAAAACACTTTGCTGACAATTAGAAATAATTTCCTTTTATTTTTATTAATTGTTCAGCCGTCTTTAGGCCAATATATTCTGTTCTGGTAATAACTAGGCCTTCTTCGATTTCTGTGAGGCTGAAGGTGTCTTTTGGTAGCTGGAGAGGTTGGCTTTTGGTGCTAGAGAGGGTTCAATTGGCCTCTGCTGTGGTGGTGGAGGCTTTCTCGGATTGACATATGTCTTTGTCTTTTCCTAAAACACTTTTAATTCACTTTTAGGTCTGTGTTTTAGGCTGAATTAGGCCTCGGTCTTCTTTATGGTCTTCATGTTGTCTCTTCGAGCTTTAAACATTGGATTATAGTCATTAATATTCAATAAAGGCTCTTAATCCTTTAATTTATTTCACTGATACACTTTGGCGTTTCTTTGATTTTTTCTTTGGCTCTGAGACAGTTTTCTCTATGCTCTGTGATTTTCCCATTCGTGATGGTGAGACAGGGAGCGATTTTAATCTTTTGTGACCTTGCAAAACACAATAAACTCATTATGAAAATCCATGGAAGTGGAAGCGGATGCTATGGAGGCTTGTGGAAGATGGGGGTGCAACTGTGGAAACAGTGGCTGCAGTGGAGAAGATGGTGAAATTTGTTGTGTAATGGTGGAGAAGTTGGTCTATTAAAGGTCTGGTGGAAAGACGGTTCTGGACCGTAGGATGAGACTATAGGATGATGATCAACAGTCGTGATTTGCCAGAGGAGTGGCTTTAGAAGGTTAGATGGAGAAATTATGACTTTAATGTAAAAACATAAAGTTAAACCTTTGGGTGCATTACACAGGAAAAACATGAAAATCAAATGAAATGGGGCTTTGAATGGTGGGACCGCCATGGGCGGAGGGCAATTAGCTATGGACCTTTGGATCTTAGGAGGAGATCAATGGTGGGAATCCTCTGAAGAAGTTCTTATGGAGGCTTGATGAAAGAAATATGAATGAAACCACGATGCAATATGGGTCGTCGATCTAGATCGCATGGACGGTCGTGATCGAATCGGAGGATTGCAATCGGGGGAAGCAGGGGTGGCACATTTAAGATCTTGTGATTGGCGATGTGCAATTGAGCACCAGTCGTCCGATCCGGAAGAAGATCGACGGTGGAGGTTAAATCGACGGGGAAGAGACGAGAGGAAAATGAGGTAGAGCACGATTAAATCCTGACCGTTGGTTCTTGTGGGTTCAACGACCAGGATCCAATTGAGGGATCACAATCGGGGAGAATGGAAGGTGGCACTTTAAGGTTTTTCTGATTGGCGATTGGGGTGGTGATGCGATTGGTGCTTGACCATTGGATTTAAAGGGGAATCAACGGTGGAGATCATGATCGGGGGTTGACAAAGGGATGAGGCAGGGTGCAGGGATATTTTCGTAGACCATCAGATCTTTACAGATATACGGTGGATATTGCACTCGCAGCCAATAGAACAATTCTTTCTCGCATAGGAAGATTTCACTTTAACAAAGAAATGTGCTCATAACGATACCCCTGATTGTGATTGACGGTGAACGCAATTAGCGTTGGCCGTTGGATATTTTGAGGAGATCAACGGTGGAGACCTCCGCGGAGGCTGATAAACGAAAGAACTCATCGCATCGGAAATTTTCCATATAACAAAGAAAATGCGCTCACGTCCAATCTTCCGATTGTGATAAGTGCTCAAGGGTTTAGTGCCTGGTCTCATGGAGGGGAAGTGGTTAGGGGCTAAGCCGAAAGGGGCTAAAGCCTATAATGAAAAATAAGTGTTTTTAAAATCCAAAAAGAAGGTTTTTAAGGCTTAGAGAAGGGTTCCGGTAGGGGGAAAAAGGGGTTTTTCCACCAAATGAAGGGATTTCACATGGTTTAAAAGGGGAATTAGATGGTTTAGAAGAATTAGGAAGGGATTTTGGGGGTTAAAGGGAAACTTTGAGAAGGGATAAAGGGCCAAGATGGGGAAATTTGCAGGGATACAAGGGAGAAAATGGAGGCTTTCTGGGCATAATTCTTTCACAGAAAGTGAGGATTTCTTGATGGAAACAACAGTGAAGATATTTTAAAAGGAAAAGGACACATAAAGGCTTCAAGAAGGATATGTTTTCAGAGCAAATGTATTTATTGAAGGCTCAGAAAAATATTTAGCCACCTGTTTGCTCTATAAAAAATTTAGGTGGCTAATAGTGGCTCCACATGGGGATGACATCTTCTTGAAGGTGTCAAGAAATTCAGAAATATTCTTTGGGAAGTAGGCCAGATGCCTGATCCTTAACCATATTTTCTTCTTTGATTCAGCTGCTACAAACATGATGGATATTGACTCAGCAGAAAATATTCTCTAAAAAATCTACCTACCCATCCTACAGTCCTAACATTTTTTCTTCAAGGTGCATTTGAATTTGCAGACCTTCTTCATCATTTTTTATTGAAAGTAGAAAAAAAAATATTCTAATTCTACCCTTATTCCTCCATGAGACCAGATTAAACTGTTGGCCTCATAGTTTCTCTACCTACACTAATATATTCTAGGATTAAACTGTCTAGCAGATTTCATTCTCTACATTCTACAACAGAAATTTAAAAATAGTCAAACTAGGATTAGACAGTCTGGTTTGCTATGGATCCATGGCATAAAGAAAATTGTACATGAACTGAACTTGGCAGGAACTTGAAAAAAAAATGTGAAGGCTTGAAATTGTGAAACTTTGAGGCATCCTTCTTTTCCCTGTGACTCAAGTTTTGAGCTCGTTAGAGTCACTTTCTTCTTCATTTTAGCTCTGGTTTTGGGCTTGTTAGAGCTAATTATTCTTTATTTCTTTGCTAGTTCAGGTTTTGATCATATTAGAACCATCCCTTTCCTTTCTTTGGCTCGGGTTTTAAGCTTGTTTGAGCCATTCTTTTTGGAACTTCAGAGGTTCAAGTTTTGAGCTTGTCTGAACCTCAGGCTTTCTCTCTTTTTTGAAACATTTTTTCTCTTTTTCTTTAAAAAAAATCATAGCAATGGTATTTACAATGGAAATGAAAAATTTAAACTGGAAATCAGTAGTAGTAATGCTTGAGCATCCTGCCATTGACAAGACCCTCAAACAGATCTGTACCATCCAGCTCTTGCAGAAAAAAGGCATTTGGATCAATGGTGGATTGGATGATATAAGGACCTTGCCACAAACTGTCAAATTTTCCATGCCTTCCTTTGTCCTCTCTCCTAGAGTGCCAGTTAAGCACTATATCTCCAATTTTGAAGTCAGAAGCTTTTGTTCTTTTATCAAACAATTTTTTGATGTTCTCTTGCACTTTCAGAGATCTATTGTAGACTTCTTCTCTTGTCTGCTGGAGATGTATGGTTTGATTTATCCTTATTACCATGATGTCTTCTTCTGACTGTATTTATTAGACTAATTTTATCAGTGGTACACCTAGGCTGGTAGGAAACACTGCATCTGCTCCATAAACAAGCTGGTAAGGGGACATTCCAATGGATTTCTTTGTGGTCAATCTGTCTGCCCACAAAGCATGCACCAACTTGTTGTGCCATGATTTTTTATTCTCTTCAAGCAGCTTCTTGATGATAGTCACCAAGATTTTATTTGATGATTCTGCTAGCCCATTACCCTGAGGGTAATAAGCAATAGAATGACCAAGTGCAATCTAATACCTGTGACAAAAATCAATCATCTTTTTGGAACCAAAAGCAACAGCATTATCAGTAATAATCTTCCTAGGGCAGCCAAATCTAGATAGGATATGGTCTTCAAGGAATTTTATAATGACAGAATCTATGGAATTCCTATAAGGGATGGCCTCTATCCATTTTGTGAAGTAGTTAGTGGCTGTGAGGATCC
This sequence comes from Pinus albicaulis, assembly GCA_034641835.2. Classification (NCBI taxonomy): domain Eukaryota; kingdom Viridiplantae; phylum Streptophyta; class Pinopsida; order Pinales; family Pinaceae; genus Pinus; species Pinus albicaulis. Next base: position 1,358,267,580 of record CM076584.1, on the reverse strand, counting down.
ATTTGTGTTGGGTAGAAGAGGCAGGATGAATTTCTCCTATGAAATCTAGGCCCCACTGTTGGAAAGGAGCTTCAACAGTGATAGGTTGTAATGGTAAAGGAAGGAGTTTTCTTTTGCCCTCAAAAATTTGGCACTTGTGGTAGGAAACTATCATTTTATGGACATATTGGAAGAGGGTGGGCCAGTAATAGCCAGCTCTAAGGATTTTATTAGCTGTGGTTTTCTAGTAGAGATGACCTCCACACTCTCCTTCATGGAATTCATGCTTGATCCTCTCTGCATCATCTTCAGGAAAACATTTAAGCAATAAACCATTAGCATTTTTCCAATATAAACATTCATTTAAAATGAAATAATTCCTAGCTTTCAACTTTAAGAACCTTGCCTTAGTTTTTGATAAACCAGGAGGAGCATTTAGATTTGTAAGCACATACAAGATGTCAGCATACCAAGGTGAGTTTTGGAACTACTCTTCAATAGTGGGAGTAGGAAATTCTTCATGTTCATCCAAGGCATCTACCATGTTGATGTCAAGGGCTTGTAGGTTAGATTCAACCATTAATTGATCTAAGCCTTGACCTTTAATGAGTTTTGTGTGTTTGATTTCTAAATCATACTCTAGTATTACTGGAATCCACTTACCTCTCTTTCCATCTGGGTCTTGTGACAATATATCTTTTACCACTATGTTAGGCACATAAGCAATGATGTGAGAATGCAGAATATACACCCTGAAGTATTTTAAGGCCTTTACCAAGGCATAGGCCTATTTTTCCATGATATTATATTTCAAGGGTGCATCTCTTAGTGCCTTGATAAAAAATGCTATTGGTTGCTCTTGTTCCTTTGGATTTTTCTGCAATAGGACAACAACCATAGTATGCTCTGATGAAAAGGAGAAAATGAGGAAATATTTTGTGAAATCCGGGCTAATCAACACTAGTGCTTAGGTGAGTGCATGTTTTACCAATTCAAAGGACGTTTTGGCTTCTGCAGTCCACTTAACTCTCACTTCTTTCTTGAGCATATTAGTCATGTTTCTAAGGAGCTCTACTAAGTTGGGAATAAACCTCCTTAAGAAGTTAATATTCCCAATGAAGGATTGCAATTATTTTATGTTCCTTGGGTGGCTAATCTGTAGTATTCCCTCAACTCTTTTTGGATCTATTCTAATTCCCTTCTCTGATATAATATGGCCAAGAAGTTTACCTTCTTGTAGGCCAAACACTGTCTTCTTGGGATTAAAAGATATCCCAAACCTTCTGCACTTTTCAAAGACATTTCTTAGATGTTTAAGGTGCTCTTCATCAGTTTTGGAGTACAATGTTATGTCATCAAGATAAATTACAATGAAGTTCCCTATTTCCTCTGAAAATGCAATGTCCATGGCCCTTTGAAAAGTGGCCCCAACATTCATTAATCCAAAAGGCATTTTCACATATATGAAAGTGCCCCAAGGAGTGGTGAAATTTGTCTTGAGTTGATCTTATGGGAGTACTAAAACCTGGTTATACCCTGAAAAACCATCTAACAGAGAAATCCTCTTTAAAACAACTACCCTTTGTAGGATGTGTTCCATTTTGGGTAAAGGGTAATTGTATTTTAGGGAGGCTCTGTTAAGGTTTCTGAAATCAATGCATAGTCTAATTTCTCCTGTCTTTTTCCTCACAGCTACAGGGTTAGAAACCCAATCTGAAAACCTCACAGGAATTATGATTCCTGCCTCATACATTTTCTTAATTTCTTTTTCCACTAGAGGCAGTTGCACTGGGTTGATTCTGCGCAGTTTTTGCCTAAAGGGTTTATGGTTTTCTTTCAATGGGATCTTATGTTGGATAATCTCTATGTCATAGGATTTTAAGTCCTCATAGCTCCACGAAAACACATCAAAAAACTCTTTGAATAGATCAATGTATTTTTGTTTGAAATGGGCAGACAAAGAATTGGATAATTTAATCATTTTAGGCTTATCTTTGCTGCTTATGTTGCATTCTTCAACATCTATCTTAGTGTGTCTTGTAGTGGGTTTCTTTGCCACATCATTGAAATAGAAGAGGTCCTCTAGGGGTGCTAATCCTCTGGGTATTTTTTTGTCTTTGGAATGTAGCACCTCAATGTCCTCTTTATCTATTTTCATGTATTCTTCAGTTTGTTTTTCAAACCCTTTGGTCAACATGTTTATTTCTGAATTGGGGGATGGTTTTCCTTCATCAGGAGGCTCTTCATCTAAAAAGTTTTCATTAGACTTAGAGTCTGCATAAGGTAATTTGAATTCATTCCTGCAGAGTAAGAAATCCTCTATCTGCTTGTCACCCTCAAAGACCTACCAATATTTTTCATTATCTGGCACTACAGGTCTGTATTTCATTTGAATAATGATCTATTTGTCACTAGGTGATTCCTGATATGAACTAGCAGCGCAGGCCAATCCATTTGCAATTATGTTTTGACTCCTTGGGAAAAACACAAGCTCATATTTTGTAAATGTTTTCAGGAAATCCATGGCATTATTTATGTATGCCCTTAGTCTAGGATGCTTTGCAATATACTCCCCATTTAGCTGTTTGTTGACTAATTCTGAGTCTCCCTGAACAATTATCTTCTTGGCTCCTAGTTCTTTCAATAGATGCAATCCTAGGATGAGAGCCTCATACTCTGCAATGTTGTTAGTGCATTTGAAATATAGCCTGAAAGCATGGCTCTCGGAATAATTGTTTTCAGTGTTGAGCAACCATACCCCAGCTCCTGCATTATTTTTAGTGCAAGACCCATCAAATTTCATGCACCATAAGGGATCATTTGTAGGATTGATATCATTTTCATCCCTAATGCCATGTTCATCATTATGTTGTATTATGAGATCCGCACCATGTCATGATGGATCTTGTTCTTCAGGATTTTCATGGATTTCAGAGTGATGGGTAATATGTTGTTTGTAGTCTTGGCTTTCTTCACTCTGGTTTTTTGTTTCAACACATTGTTCAAAGGTTTCTCTCTCATTTTCCTATATATCTAAAACTTCCATTATTTCTATATTTGGGGCCTCTAACTGGTTTTCTGAGTCTCTGTCTTCTAGCTCTGGCTTATTTGTGAATTCATCATTATAAAGGATAAAATAATCCAGGTTTGTATGGACAGAGTAAAGGGGGGAATTTTCAGGCTTTTCTGGGCTGCTAACCATGAATTTCATGTGTGCCTCTCTGTATAGTCTTCTAAGCTGGCTAAAGACAAGGATAGTGGCATATGTCCCATCCATCTGCATTGTCCCTTGCAGATTGGCACCCCATGATATTGACAACAACATGCCATACTTAGGAGGTACATCAGCCACCACAACATCCATAACCAAGCATTTGGCTAGGATTTGAGTCAAATTCGTACAAAGGTCTTTAATTAGGCCAAGGCACTTCACTCTGCTAGAGTCAAAAGAATATAAATCCTTGTAAGGTCTGGTTATCTCTAGGCCTAGCCTTTCCATTATCACCTTTGGCATTAGGTTTTGTGAAGCTCCAGAGTCATGCATAGCATTATGTAGGATTTTTTCATGAATATTGAGGCTGACATAGAAAGGAGGTACTACCCCTTCCTGAAATTTCCCTTCAATTTTTGGGCCAAAAAAGAGAGCTAGTTGATCATCATTTAAATTGACAGTGTCACTATTTTCTTCTAAGTTTAAGGCTTTCAAAATTTTACTTTTATATACATCTTGGGTGGCCAACTCAGTGAAAGGGACACAAATTTTAATCTTGGCTATTTCACTCTACAAACTGAAAGGAGAATGACTCTTTGAGAGGTTCAATTCTGTCTTGTTGGGCACCGTTTTATTAGCAAGATCAGCTTGCTGATTTTCAGTATGTACAATGTTTGAAGCTGTTTTATCAGGAGAATTAGTTGCAATGCTAGTGCTGCTAGGTTCTTGACTTGATTTGTCACTGGTTTGAGTGTCCTTACCTTTGTTTTTCCCAAAATTCTCAGCTGCTGATTTATTGCTTTCATCAGTCACTTTAGGAGTCTTTTCAGGTCTTTTCTTAATAGTAATTTCAGAGGCCTTTAGCTTGGGAGTATCTAGGTTCCGTTTGCTTCTGAGATCACATTGTTCTCTAACCTTCATGATGTCATTTTAGAATCCTAACCTATAGTCCTCAATTTCCAACCCTTCCTCATCCCAATGTGAGTATGAGGTCTGGATATCTTCTGTGGAAAAAGTGTGGTCCTGGTCATCTACTTCCACCATGTTTATGATAGTCCCCTCTGATTCTTCTATTATCCCTTCATCCTCATCAAGGAAATTCTCTTGGAAGGGAGGTATAATTTGTTGATAAGAGTCTCTTTGTCTATTTGGGGGATTGTTTCTCCTAAATTTTTGGTTCTGGTTTTGATTTTGGTTTCTATTCTAATTCGTTGCTTGGATGACCAATTTCTCCATCATTCTTTCCATCCTCTCCATGTTTTTGGCTAGACTATCATATTTGGGATCAGATGAAGAAGCTATGTTGTCATCCCTATAGGCTAACTTTTTCTCAGCCCTCATCCTGGCTCTTTTTTCAATTAAGTTTGCCTCTACACTCACTTCTCCTTTCTGCATGTCTTCCAATGTGTTATAATCTCTCTCCCTAAGATGGTAGGCCATATTAGCATCAAAGCCTTCAGGGTATTTCGCTAAGGCCATCCCTTGGGGAGGTTTCATGTGTGGTGGAAGAGCATTGTAGACACTGTTGAATCTAATAGAGTAGTCCTAGACACTCTCTCCTTGATTTCTTTTAAGATTCTTATAGTCTGCTAGGATTTGGAGAGGGTTTCTTCTAACTTCCCATTTGTTTATAAGGGTTTGAAGCAAGGAGGGTAGATCATTGATGCTATTAGGAGGTAAGCCTTTAAACCACTTCTTCACCTCTCCTCCTAAACTCTAAGCGAAGATCCTCATCTTGATTGTCTCATCCTCTATTTCCATGTAGTCAAAGGAATATTCCATCCTATCTACATGGTGTTGAGCTGTAGTAGATTCTTTCCCAGTGAAGTGAGGAATTTTAGACTGATATTCATTAGGTAAAGAATCTAAAGGCTGTGGTAACACCAAGAGAGCATACCATGTTGCCATGATGATGTTTTGAGGAGGTAAAGGATGGGCTTGAGCAGCAGGTATATGACTGGCCAAAATGCTAGGACCAGCAGCAAACTGTTGAGAAGATCTGGGGTGAGAGAGACGCAAGTTGTGAATGAAATGTATATCAGGAGGTGTGGATGGAGGGGTTTCTCTGCTACTAATATGATGGTCACTATGAGGAGGTGAATTTGGAGGCTCAAAGTTTGTCTGATCTAAACTACTGAATGACTTAGTTCTTGTTGAATTGTTTGGTAAGTCTAAATCAAACTGTGTCTTTGATAGAGCTGTAAGGTTTTTAGGTGCTGAATTAGCTCTATGAATGTGTCTAACATTAGTGGGGTCCTTATATGAAGAAGGCTTCCTAATAATACTCTCAGGATTGTCCACTATTTCAGGGGGGTTTGGATTAGGATAAGCTCTGGTATGGATTGTTCTTGAAGCCAATATGCATCACAATATTAATGAAGAGGGTTGGCTAGGTATGACAGTCTTTGAGAGGCAAACTATCTTAAAAAATGAAGCTTAATCCTATGTGTTTCCTTAAAAAATGGATGGTGTTGTAGTGAAACTGGTCTCCCAGTGGAGTCGCCAGGTGGAAGGTTTAAAGTGTTTTGAGGAGATTTACTATCCACCACAGTGATTTACTACCAAAATTAGGCTAATAGGGTCTGAGTCCCCAGCGGAGTCGCCAGAATGTTAGGGTATCTATAATTTGCAAGTTTGTGGATACAAACTACAAAGCCAACATATGAACCACTTTGGGATTCAAGGATCTACCCCTCCTTAATCTAGAGAGGGATCTTTCTATAAGTGTGTCTAAATATGTGATCTTTAAAGCATGAAATGTGATATTAGGCTAGTTATGAAGAGCATGGGTTTTTTGTTTTTTTTTGGCTGGGCAAGGACATGATGAAGGTGAAGGTAGTTTAAACGAAGGGTGAAGGTGTATGCAAGTGAAGGGGTGATTCAGCTGAAAGATAGGAAAAAATCAGCTTCAACCATTGGGCTATGGAGTCATAAGATGATTTAATTGGAAAGCAAGGTTCAAGAATGATCCATGGGGCAAGTCATCTGTGTCAAAGGATCTCTTTAAAGTTGATTTTATGGAATGAAACAGATAGAGAATGAAGAACAAAAAAAACGAAGAACAAAGAGAAACTTGAGATCAAGAAAGTACTTTGAAACTATCTTGCTTTGTCATACAATTAAGGAAAAAAACATGAGAGTAATCAGAGATCAGGTAAGTTCTTTGAAACTAGTCTACATTGATGCAATTTCAATAGCAAACATTAAAAAACGCTTAGAATAGCCTAAGATCAAGTAAGGACCTTAAACCTATCCTGCTTTCAGCATATTCCATGAGAAAACACAGTTGATTAGATATAAAGACTAATCTAATATCAGGTAAGAACTTTGAAACTAACCTACTTCAATGTACTCTTAATGGAAACTTTCAAAGGAGGAAAACATAGAAATGAAGCTTTATCAGTTAGAGTAGGGTATTGTTAAGAGTAAATCCTAGCTCTGTATTTGTTGTTTCTTTATCAGAGAAAGTGGACAAAATGAAAACACAAAGGAAAATAACAATTAACAATTAGAAACACATCACCATTGACATAGATCAGGATCCCATAATCAGCTTGTATTTGATGTCCAAACCAGTTACAATATTCAAGCCTGGAGGGTCTCTACAATTTCAAACTTATCATATCAACTTATGTATCTTCAATTACAGACATGGCTTCAACAAACTATTAACATGCAATCAGATATCCAGAGACCAACCATTACAATGTGGTCCTCAAGGAGAATTTATAAGAAAATCAGGGAGTGGGAGAGTTTCTAGGGGTCAAGTATCATTAATTTCACAATCAATGCAATTCCTGGCCTTTGAGAACCATGCAAGGCATAAGGTAGGAATGCATTCTACCTATAACTCTGTTTCCAATTTTCGAGGCTTAATGGTCGAAAATATTGACTTCAGGACTATTTTTTATCTTCAAAATTATTTTGCTGACAATTAGAAATAATTTCCTTTTATTTGTATTAATTGTTCAGCCGTCTTTAGGCCAATATTCTGTTCTGGTAATAACTAGGCCTTCTTCGATTTCTGTGAGGCTGAAGGTGTCTTTTGGTAGCTGGAGAGGTTGGCTTTTGGTGTTGGAGAGGGTTCAATTGGCCTCTACTGTGGCGGTGGAGGTTTTCTCGGATTGACAGATGTCTTTGTCTTTTCCTAAAACACTTTTAATTTACTTTTAGGTCTATGTTTTAGGCTGAATTAGGTCTCGGTCTTCTTTATGGTCTTCATGTTGTCTCTTCAAGCTTTAAACATTGGATTATAGTCATTAATCTTCAATAAAGGCTCTTAATCCTTTAATTTCTTTCGCTGATACACTTTGTCGCTTCTTTGACTGTTTCTTTGGCTTTGAGACAGTTTTCTCTGTGCTCTGTTATTTCCCCATCTGTGATGGTGAGACAAGGAGCGATTTTAATCTTTTGTGACCCTGCAAAATACAATAAAATCGTTATGAAAATCCATGGAAGTGGAAGCAGATGCTGTGGAGGCTTGTGGAATATGGGGGCGCAACTGTGGAAACAGTGGCTGTAGTGGAGAAGATGGGAAATTTTCTGTGTAATGGTGGAGAGGTTGGTGTGATGAAGGTCTAGTGGAAAGACAGTTCTGGACCATAGGATGAGACTGTAGGATGATGATCGACGGTCGTGATTTGCCGGAGGAGTGGCTTCAGAAGGTTAGATGGAGAAATTATGACTTTAATGTAAAAACATAAAGTTAAAACTTTGGGCGCATTACATAGGAAAAGCATGAAAATCAAATGAAATGGGGCTTTGAATGGTGGGACCGGCATGGGCGGAGGGCGATTAGATGTGGACCATTGGATCTCAGGAGGAGATCAACAGCAAGGATCCTCTAAAGAATTTCTTATGGAGGCTCGATGAAAGAAATATGAATGAAAACGTGATGCAATATGGGCTGTCGATCTAGATCGCATAGACGGTCACGATCGAATCGTAGGATCGCAATCGGGGGAAGTAGGGGTGGCACATTTAAGATCTTGTGATTGGCAATGCGCGATTGAGCGCCAGCCATCCAATCTGGAAGAAGATCGACAGTGGAGGTTAAATCAGTGGGGAAGAGATGGGAGGCAAATGAGGCAGAGCATGATTAAATCCTGACCGTTGGTTCTTGTGGGTTCAACGGCTAGGATCCAATCGAGGGATCACAATCGGGGAGAACAGAAGGTGGCACTTTAAGGTTTTTCTGATTGGTGATTGGGGCAGCGACGTGATTGGCGCTTGACCGTTGGATTTAAAGGGGAATCAACGACGGAGATCATGATCAGGGGTTGAAAAAGGGATGAGGCGGGGCGTGGGGAGATTTGGGCAGACCATTAGATCTTTATAGATCTACGATGGATATTGCACCCGCGGCCAATAGAACAATTCTTTCTCACATCGGAAGATTTCACTTTAAAAAATAAATGCGCTCATAATGATACCCCTGATTGCAATTGACGGTGAACACAATTAGCCCTGGTCGTTGGATCTTTTAAGGAGATCAACAGTGGAGACCTCGGCGGAGGCCGATAGACCAAATAACTCATTGCATCGGAAATTTTCCATATAACAAAGAAAATGTGCTCACGTCCAATCTTCCGATTGCGATAAGCTCTCAAGGGTTTAGCACTTGGTATCATGGAGGGGAAGTGGTTAGGGGCTTAGCCGAAAGGGGCCAAAGCCTATAATGAAAAATAAGTGTTTTTAAAGCCAAAAAGAGGGTTTTTAAGGCTTAGAGAAGGGTTCGGGTAGGGGGAAAAAGGGGTTTTTCCACCAAATGAAGGTATTTCACATGGTTTAAAAAGGGGAATTAGATGGTTTAGAAGACTTAGGAAGGGATTTTGGGGGTTAAAGGGGAAACTTTGAGAAGGGAAAAAGGGTTAAAATGGGGAAATTTGCAGGGATACAAGGGAGAAAATGGAGGCTTTCTGGGCATAATTATTTCATAGACAGTGAGGATTTCTTGATGGAAATAGTAGTGAAGATATTTTAAAATGAAAAGGACACATAGAGGCTTCAAGAAGGATATGTTTTCAAAGGAAATGTATTTCTTGAAGGCTCAAAAAAATATTTAGCCACCTGTTTGCTCTGTCAAAAATTTATAGGTGGCTAACAGGTGACTCACCTTCTACTTCGGTGATAGTGAGAGTATGTTCAGGTTTGATTAATTTTCTCAATTGAAGATGAATATTGTTGAGTCCAATAGGAGTAATAAGATAAGTCAGGAAGGTAACCGGAGTGTCTGTTCTTTGTTTTTCCTTATTATTTGGATTGGGGTTAGGTTGCACATGTAATTGGGGTCAAATAGAAGGTGTACCATTTTGAAGAGAAGGCAGTTGTAACTGTTGTTGCATTGGTAGTGCAGGGGGTACTAGACCTTGGCCATTACCTCTCCAATTCTGGCTCCAAGGATTGGGTTGTGATGGAGGATATTGCATTGGTGGAGGAGAAGGCCACTGGTTCCATGGTGAAGGAAATTATGTTGAGGAAGGAGTAGGATATTGCCATGGATATTTCTGACTATTATAAACCTTATTCCAAGGATAAAAAGAGGAAAAATCTGGAGGCATACCTGTAGGTTGTGGCTGCCATGGTCTCTTTGATCCAATGAAGTAAGAATACTAGACATGATCGCTTGATTCTTGAATTACATCCTTTAGTCTGGGAAATTCAAGACATTGATTCGTAGAATGTGCCAATTCACAGATATTGCACAGGCTGACGCTATTTAGTCTGCATTCTCTTTCCAAATGTTTCTTTTTGCATTGAGGACAAAATATTGCTAAGGTTGCTTCAGCTTCTTCTTGTTCTTTCTTAACTTGCACCATAGTGATCTGGGAAGAGACAGTGCTAAGCAGGTCGGTTTTCAAATCCTCAAATAGATTTCTGATCTCTGCTCTGGTTACTCCTCCACTTGTGGATTTTTGTATCCAAACTGAAGGGTCCCAAACTAAACTTCTCCCTTTGACCGATCCTCTTTAACTCCACAGGAAAAGCTTCATTATTTATTCAAGCGGTTCTTGCGATATGTCTCCTTTTCCCAACAGATTCAAATTCTCCAGACAATCATCTCTAATACCTCTTAAGAATATTGTCTTTAGAATTTATGGGGCTAATTTACTAAACTTAGACCTTTTTAAATTGTAATGGAATTGCTCCATATAGTCTTCCAAGCTCTCCTCATCCTTCTGTGCAATTCTGAAGATCTCTTCCTTCAAATCCTGGGTTCGAGAGTAATCCCGATACTTAAAGAGAAAGGCCTCCCACGTGTCATTCCAGGTTCGACCAGCAACCAGTCTCATGAACCACCTTAATGCTACTCCTTTAAGAGTAGCAGAAAATAATTTCAGCTTCTGGGCATCTGAAGTGTAGTCATAACCTCTACACAACACATCGAATTCGAAAAAAAGGTATCAGGATATTCAATAGACATCCCTTGAAAGGATGGTAGGGATGACAAAGGAATATTTTTCATAGGAACCTCATCCTGTGTCAGTACTATCGAGAATTAAAAAGTAACAGAGTTATCTGTCTTGACATTCTCGTTCCCCATGGTTGATTCTTCCTAATGGGATGAACCGACCTTGGAGTGTGAAGGAGATTGATAAATAAAAGGATCAGGTTGTTCTAGGACCAATTGTTTGACTGCACTACTAGCGTCCAAATGATAAATCAATAAAATGTTGTTCCTCAGGTCCTTGGTGCTCCCCACTGGTCTCCCCTTGTCCTTTGATTCTCAGATCTTGATCAATGATTTTCCACTGTTGTTTTAGATTTGGAGTCTTGATATCAAGAGTGGATATGTTGTTTGAAGGGTGGTGACGTCCAGACATGGAAGGCACTGATGCCTGAGGCTTTGACATAGTAGCCGCTTTCTGTGGTCATGTCTTCCTATTGTCTCTGTATGAAGTAGATTATTCCTTTTCTGCCCTTGAGATATGATCTCCAAAGAATGTCTGTCTTCCCAAGTCCGCACTTCTCTTTTCCTTCTTACGATCCGTCTTTCCTATAGTTAGTAGAGTGGGGTGTGTTTGTGGATTTCTCTATCATCCTACTAGCACACATGGACCCAATGTGTATTAATTCATCCTAAAAGTGCTTCAGTTTCTACAGCAGTGAGCCATCTTAGGTCCGTTAGAGCGATGCACAGGTTCTTAATTCTCGTCTTACCACCCATCAACTGTATAGCTGAAGACACCCTATAGAAAACATCCAAAGATTCACACTTCTAAGTGTCCCACCAAGAGATTGGTGAGCTCATTCAAGTATGTTAGAGCGATGCACAAGTTCTTACCTCTCGTCTTACCACCGGACAATTGTGTCGCTGAAGACACGCTAAAAACACATGGAAATTTCACCTCTAAGTGCCCCAATGTAGCATTGGTGAGCCCATTGAGGTATATTAGAGCGGCGCGCAGTTTCTTACCTCTCGTCTTACCGCCCGAAAATTGCATACTGGGTACACTCTATCTTTTAAAAAACAACTCCAGTTGATTGGATCGTCACTGCCATCCCCGAAAATGGCACCAAAATGTTGGTTTGTATTAATAACAGTTAAATGACTAAAATAGTACACATAAGTTATCAATCTAGGGACATCTTTAGTTTCAATGACAGCCACACTGTCTGTGCCGATACATCAAACTAGAGGAAATCCAAATAAAGGAAATTTCTGCTTAAGTAAATGATGAAAAGAAATCACTCATGCAGAAATAAAATGATCTAAAAGACTGTGATCACACCTTAATTAATCTGTCCTAGCGCACCACACAATATTTATCCAGATGGTATCTCTAATCTCATATGTGTAACAACATATAAAGTACTGGAATTGAAGCAGATCTATTCACAGCTAAAAGATAAGCAACAACACTTCCACTAATACATAAAGTAAATAGAAATATATATACACAACTACCTTAACTGCTACAATCCCTACTAAAGAGGAGGGCCCTTCCTCCCTAGCAGGGTGCAGGTAGAGAAAGAACTTAACAGAAAGTAAATCAAATGATGCATGTAACAACAACAACAAGATAACTTGTATTAATATGATCGAAATTACAGAACCAAAGTAATTCTTTTCTTCGCTAAAATTTTGACCTCAAGGGTCGAGAATTATATAGTGGTTACATCTCAGAAAAATGAGGTATGGATCAGTCATGAGAATTTTGTGATTCTCATGCTGATCAAAATAGAATACATATGATTACAACCACTTCTTAATAAAATTATGACTGGAAAATTATAGATTACAATCAAAATCACTTAGAGGTTGTTATCCAAAAATACAATACTTAATAGCTTCTATAGCTATCGTGATAAATCAAAACTATAGCGTAACAGCTAGAGGACAGGTCAACATCAGGAGTTGACAAGATCCAGTCAGTGGTACAACTATAACAACAGTTCTTCAACAAGTCTATAACAGCATGGTGTAACAATGTCGTGGTGTAACAACTCACCGTGACAACACACCTTTAGCTGCTCCTATATGCCTTATGCCCTAGATATTTTTTGCTACAAATAGCATCTCGAAAGAAAACAAAAGACCATAGATCTTCTCCAAGAATTCACCCTCAGTTAGTCATAAAAAATATGTGATACATCATAATAATTGATGAAATGGCAAGGTAATGAAAATAAGGTGAAACAACACAAGTTAATATAGAATGGTAGGAATAAGAGGCAAAGATAATCCCAATGGTTATAGTCATGAGGTAAAATAGGGGAAACAAATGCAGGAAATATGTGTAAAACTAGCACCCAACATCTGCTTCAGGTTCGAAAATGATTTTTCCTTCCTCAACAAGTTCTGAAAATATTGTATGTACTGGAAGTTTGTCACCTATAACCTTCTTTAAGCATGAAACATGGAAAATTGGATGCACTCGCGAAGAAGCAGGAAGCTCCAATTTGTATGCCATAGTACCAATCATTTCTACATTAGGGGAATTTTGAGGTCTAAAATGGGCCTCCTAAGGAAATTATAAAATAATAGTGGAAATAATAAAATAATATTAGATTACATCATCAAATTTTAGAGGGAAAAAAAGAATAAAATAATAATGAAATAATAAAACCATTTTTTCAACTTGTATTTTCAACTTATATCCCTCAGTTTTAATGCAAATTTCGAGAAGAACCACTCATTGGATGCATAATTTAATTTCTCATCCAAGGAGTACCCATGTTGCATAATTTCGATGGACCCTGCTACATGAAAAATGAGAAATATATGAAAAACGTGATTGCATTCACGTTTTTTCATGTATTTCTCATTTTCGTGTAGGAGGGTCCATCGAAAGTATGCAGAATGGGTACTCCTTGGATAAGAAATTAAATTTTGCATCCAACAAGTACTCATGCTCGAAATTTGAGTAAAAACTTAGGGAGATAAGTTGAAAATACAAGTTGAAAAAGTAGTTTTATAATTTTGTTATTTTTAATTCTTTTAACTTTTTTACTCCAAAAATGGTGAAGCATCCCCCATGGTTGACATCATCATCTTGAATCCTATTGGTTCTTATAAAGTTTATTTTGGTTGTACATTTTTCTTAGGAGGCCCATTTTAGACCTCAAAATTCCCCTAATGAACACCTTGTAAGGGCCATAGTACTTTGGTGATAATTTATTATCCTTTTTAGCTTTCTTGAGGGAAATTTGTTTGCAAGGTTGTAACCGTGAAAATACCTAGTCTCCTACATCAAAAATTCTCTCGCTTCGATGTTGATCTGCCTATTGTTTCATTTGATTTTGTGTCATATTTAGGTTATCATTTAAGAGTTGGAGAACTTTCTTTTTTATGCTCGATGTGATCTTCCACTGCTTAAACCCTATAATTTTATCTTAAATATGATGTGATGGACGGTGGATGATATCGATAAAGTGTCATAAATGGGGTCATTTTTGCTGCAGTATGGAAAGAAGTGTTATACCACCATTCAGCCAGAGGTAACCACTTGACCCATTATGTTTGTTTGTCAGATACAAAACAAAGAAGATATCCTTCCAGACATTTATTCACTATCTTAGTTTGACCATTAGATTGAGGATGATAAGATGAGCTATGAGCTATTTGAGTACCCAAAAAAGAAAATAATTCCGTCCAAAAACTTCCAGTAAAAATTGGATCTTTGTCCCTTAGAATATTCTCTAGGTTTCCATGTAGCTTTTGAATTGTTTCCATAAATGCAGTAGCAATTGTACTTGCTTTAAATGGATAATATAATGCACAAAAGTGTGCATACTTGGTAAGTCTATCAACTACCACCATGATGACGCTCTTTCTTTTGGACTTAGGTAAACCTATGATAAAATCCATTGAAATATCCTCCCAATGTTGACTTGGAATGGATAAAGGTTGTAGAATACCCAGGGTCTTAATTGTCTCAACTTTATTTTGCTGGAAAAACAAACATTCCGCCACAAACTTTTGAATATCTGATTGAAGGCCATCCCAAAATAATCTTTCTTCACCCTGTGGTAAGTTCTTAAAAATATTGAGTGTCCTCATAAAGGAGAAGTGTGCAATTCCAAAAGAATCTTTTGTTCTAGTTGGGAATTCTTACAAATATACAAGTGATATTTGTACCATAAGGAATCATTTTTCCAACTAAATGTATCAAATGTACTAGGATCTTGCTGCAAATTTTGAATGAGTGTCCACACTTCTTCATCCTTCTTCCATTCATCCCTTGTGTTGGAATAGGGTTCCCTAACCTGTGTTTTTGGTATAATTTTGTAATAGTCGGTCTTGCGTAGGGGTTTTGGGGTGGGTCAAAGCCCCTAATGCTTTGTGATGAGTTAAAGGGTAGCTCTAGGGTCCGCAAACCATGGTTTGTGGAGCATCAGATAGCAAAGGCTATGATGTTATAAATAGATAGATAGTTGGATCTAGTAGGTAAGTAAGACATAGGATTGATGCTACGTGTGAATTGTTAGGATCTGTTTGGGTTGTTTTGGGTAAGGACTCTTGTTGGCTGTGTGCGCGAAGATCCTCAATCCTGCTATGTGCAGACCCCGCTAGGCTGTGTGCATGGGCTGTGTTTGGGTTGTAAGTGGATATTTCATGCTAATGAATGAAAAATATATTTGAAGTATCTTTGTGATATCTGGATTGATTGTGTTTACTACTAAATCGTATATGTGTTATTTATTTAAGCTGTGAATGTATCTATGATCTAGAATTAGCCACAATTATAATGTCCTGTGATGGTATTCACTGATGCGCACATGGATGCAAATGTATTAGTTGGACCTCTTAGAGATAATAGCTTTGTTATGGTTATGTGCTGATTATATGGTTAAAGGCTTGCGAATAGACTCATTCTAGGTGAACCTGATAAGTTACGACGTAGACCTGCCTCAAATTACCTACTCTCTCCAAGGGTGCAGAAGCCTGGTTCCAACACCCTCCCATACTACTTTGGGTGAGACCTTGGCCTCCGAAAGTGGGTCATTGCCAAAAGGGCCAGTAGTATAGGGGTTTGTTGGCAAAACTTAACCTCTGAACCTGGGTCATGACCCCTTAAGCCAACACCTTTCTTCGGTTATCCAATCTGGTTGGATAATAAAAGTGGCACAAAGCAATGCTTCCACCTCTTCATCCTTTCTTGAGAGTTCATCTGCAACCCATTTTTGCTGCTCTTCTAAAGATAGTCTTTGTTCCAAAATGTTCTTAAGACTATCATGATCAATTTTTACCTTGAAGTGTCTTCCCCTAATGTAAGGTTGCCATTTTTTTAGTGCATGCAGTATTGCCAACATTTCCTTCTCATAAATAGCTTTCTGTAAATACTTTCCTTTTATTGGATGAATTTCAAAAGAAATGGGTCTTCCTTCTTGCATTAAAACAACACCTATTCCATTTCCTAAGGCATCACATTCCACAATAAAGGTTCTTGTGAAGTCTGGCGTAGCTAAGACTGGCGCTAGGCACATTGCCTCTTTAAGATGTTCAAAGGCCTTAGTTGCTTCAGGAGAACATGAAAATGCATATTTCTTCAATAATTTTGTTAGAGGTGCTGCTATTCTCCCATAATTCTTAACAAACTTGCAATAATACCATGTTAACCTGAGAAATCCTGGCAACTACTTTATGGTAGTGGGGAATTTCCATTCCTTAATGGATTTAATTTTTTTAGGGTCTACCTTAACACACTCATGAGATACAACATGACCCAAATATTCCACCTTTTGTACTCCAAAGAAACATTTGGAGGTTTTCACATATAATTGTTTCTCCTCCAATAGTTTAAGCACCCTGTCAACATGTCAACGTGGTCCTTCCAAGACCTGTTGTAGATTAGTATATCATCAAAAAACACTAACAAACATTTTCTAAGGAAGGGTTTGAAAATGGAATTCATCAACCCTTGAAATGTAGAAGGTGCATTTGTAAGGCCAAAAGGCATGACCAAAAATTCATAATGACCCTCATGAGTTCGAAATGCCATTTTCGGAATATCTTCAGTCTTCATTCTAATTTGATGATATCCTAAATGGAGATCCAACTTGGTAAAATAAATTTCTCCATGTAATTCATCCAATAATTCATCAATCACAGGAATGGGAAATTTATCTTTAATAGTGAGATTATTGAGCTCCTTATAATCCAGACACATGCGCCATGATCCATCCTTCTTGTGCACCAATACTACTTGAGAAGAGAAAGAAATTTGACTAGGTTGAATTATACTAGCCTCTAACATTTCTACAATCATATGTTCAATTTCTCTCTTTTGGACATAAGGATATCTGTAAGGCCTAATGTTTGAAGGAACAATTCCTGGAATCAAATGAATAGCATGATCATGATCACAAACAGGTAGGAGTCCTTTGGGAGTTTCAAACACCTTGGAATGATTGTCCAAGAATTTTTGGAGATATGTAGAAATAGATGATTTTTATTTTGGAACTTCTAGTGAGTATAATTGTGCAATTACGCCTTGTTGTTTTTTCTTCAGAATCTTTGTCATGACATTACAGCTTATTATCTTTCCTGGTGTTATCACTCAAAAAAATCAAGCATAATTTTGACAAGTTTACATATTTTCATGGGTCAAAATAAGGTTTTAAGAGTCCTTTTTTAGTTTGACCAAGGGAAATTATAAATTTTTTATAGTTTGAGTTTACCCTTAGGTCCAAATACACTCATTTTTAAACTCCTTCAAGTCAAATCATTCATAATTTTCCAATTCTTTTAATTTTCCAAAGTTTTTTGTACTGAAAGTTCCAAATTAGCCAAGAATCCCTATTTTCGTAGCACATCCAGTGTAAAAAGGTAGAAAGCGCTACAAAACTGCTGAAAGTTATGAAGCAAAAACTCAGTTTTCTAGTTTTGATCAGTCAACTTCAAAGGAGGTTTCTGAGCAAGAAGAAAGGTATTTTAAGAAACTGAGAGAGGTTATTTTCAAAAAAATATCAAATAACAATAAACCTCTCAATTTTCTCACAGGTGTTATCAGTTGGGAGACAGAAGGCTTTCTTTGAAGCCCTATTTTCAGAAAACAGAGTTTTCCTGTTTTACACATGTTTTTCAATGACAGTTTCTGGTTAGTAGGAGATTTGCTTCAAAAAACCAAGCGAGGTTTTTATTCAAGACATAATGGCCTACAAAAATATCCTTTAGTTTCTCAAAGTACATCATGGATGAGGAGATATAGGCTCTGTCCCAAGACCTATTTTTCAGGAAAAAAACAGGATAAATCTGCAATAAATGCCTCAAGGAAGCTAAAATGAAGTTGGTTTATGGTTGTATGGTTTGTAGATGATGAGGATAGGTTAGATTTTTAGTTTTTGGGCAACCACACTTTTTATTTGACAAATTTATGAAGAATCCGCATACTCAACAGTTTTGTAGCACATTCAGTGTAAAAAAGTAGAAAAGCGCTATGAAACTGTTATAGCTGCTTTTCTTGATTATTTTGATCAGTTTTTGAAGGGTTGAAGAATGAATGAAGAAATAAATTTTATTTGAAGGATGTATTAAAGGGTAATTAAAAAAATCTTGTAGAAAATAAGTAAAATATTTGAAGAATAAAGGTTGAAATAGCAGCACTACGAAAGCACTACGAAACTGATGTGTTTTCGCAGTGCAACACATTACAGCCTTTTTGAATAGTTTTGAAGTGGTTTTGGACAGCTGGAGGTTAGGAAAGAGTGATGGGACATGTTAACCAAATCTTCAATAGCCAAGGACCACAAAATTAATTTTAATTGATGATCAAAATGTTCAAAGAATGCAAAGGATTTTTTGCCTAAAAAATAGGGTATTGTTTCCTGCTTTTGTGGAGGTCAAATAAAGTGGTCATGAAGAGCTGAAGCCCATCATCCAAATTTGACCATGTGATGATACACTTGGAAAATGATGTAATTTAAATTATATAAGGTTGTTATAGATAATGATAAGGAGTTTGAGTCCTATTTGTAATAGGACTGTTAAGTAGATTAGGTGTCTTTTTGTAATAAATTCCATGTCTTATGGTTATGCAATGTGTCAGTAGTTAGAATTTTGATGTATCTAGCCTAGAGGTAGATCATCTCATGTTGTAAGAGGTTTATTAAAGGCCAAGAGGTTGAATTATTAATGGGTTGGACATTTCTGGCAAAAATGTGCTTATTGTAATTGACTGGTTTCCAACTAATGCAGATATTTTCTACTTAACCAACTTGAGATTCAGAAGGAGTTTTAGTGTGTTCCTATTCTATTTTCATCTCTTTATTATCCTATTGCTTTGGTGTTTATCTATATTACTCATAATTCTTCTTTTAGATGCTTTGACTTCCTATATAAATGAAATGAATATGTTTTTACATTTTCATGTGTGTTTACCTCTTGACTAAAACTATGATATGCCTCAACTTCCATGTTAAGTAGATTCATTGGATTACTAAAATATTTGACTCCATAAGCCCAATGGGTACACGCTAATGTGATTCTCAACCTATATCTGTCATTTATCTGTTCATTACTCAAATAGAGTTAGCCATCTATATTTTTATCCAAATAATTAACCCTTGAGAGAGCCCTCTCAAGCTGAGGAGGCTAAGCCTCAGTCAAAAGATTAGGTTTGAAATAGTTACATGAAGTTGAATGATCAAGCATCCTATCAGATCCAATTTTGTGATAACACTCGGCTTCCCTGTGATACCCCGTAATTCGACTTCCTTTCCTTCCAAAATTTTTTTCAAGAAAAGTTCTTGAAAATTAAAAGCTACCATCCCCAAAGATTGTAACCATTGTACTCCTAGTACAACATTAGCACCTCCCATTGGAATGGAAAGAATTGGAATATTCAATACATATTCCCCCATGTTTAGCTTGATATTATGGAATTTTCCAGAGAAATTTATAGTTCCTCCATTTGCAACAATCACTTGACATTCTAGTGATGGGTATATGAAGCAATTAAATTACTTGTCTACCTTAAAATGAATAAAATTATGGGCACTACCCTAATCAATCATTACTATTATCTTTTTCTTCTTGATATGTCATTCTATCTTGAGAGTTTGAGGAGTGGTAATTCCTGCCAATGCATTAAACGATATGATCAGACTCATTTCTTCTTTTTCTAGGGTTCGTTCCTGGTGTATATCCTCTTCTTTTGAAGTCTCTTGTTCATTTTCTTCCTCCTCTTCAAAATCTATGTAAAATAATTTCTTCTCAGCACACTTATGACCATTGGTGTATTTTCTATCACAACTGTAGCAAAGCACTTTTGCTCTTTTTTCTTCCAATTGTTGTGGTGTCAACCTTGTAGGTTGAAAAATTCTAGGAGTAGCAACACTTCCATCTTTATATATGTGATTGGTAGGCTTCCTTGTCGCCATAATTTTACATTTAATTTTTCTTGCCAACCTGAATGCCTTCTCTAATGAATCCAGTTCCCAAACTCAAACCTCATGTTAGATGTTATCCTTTAAAGTCCCTATGAAGACATCAATCCTGTGTTCCTCTGGAATACCAGCTACCCTTATTTTCAATTTTTGGAACTCCTCAATGTGCTCCACCACTGAACCCTTTTGTTTAAGATTTATCAATTGGCTAAAAAAGATGTTGCTCTTTGTATCCTCATAATGTGCTTTAATTTCCTCTGTAAAAGTTGACCAAGTGAAAAAAAAATTACGAGAGAAAAGCCATTGATACCATACAAATGTATTTTGTTCTAAATATAAAGTTGCAATGCATACCTTTTGTGTTTTTTGCACATTACTGAGATCAAAATATTGCTGCATATGTAGTATCCATGTTACAGGATCCTTGCCATCAAAATTCCTCGTATCGATCTTTGGAATATGGTGGGTCTTCAATCTAACATTAGAGTTTATGAAATAACGATGAAGATTTATTTTATTCTCATCATGAGTTTCCTCTATTATCTTTCTTCCATTAGGAATGATTTCTTGTATCAACCTTGTCATCAAACCTTCCATGTCTGCTTTTAGATCATTCTTCATGTTTTCCATGTTGTTTTTCATTTTTCCATCGATCTTAGCTTCCATGTCATCCATGCCAGCTTCCATGCCAGCTTCCATGCCATCCATCTTAGCTTCCATGCCAGCTTCCATGCCATCCATCTTAGCTTCCATGTCATTATTCAAACCATCCATATTAGCTTCTACACCTTTATTCAAACCATCCATATCATGCCTTTCTTCAAAACTTTCATTTTGGTTTTTGTTGCTCTTTGCAAGAGAGAAATTTGGTGCACTTGCTCTTGTAATTTTGATATGTCATGTCACTACAAGGAAAAGACACTCTAGCGGATGTTTTTGAGGAGCCCCATAGAAAAATACCCCATACATCCATTTCTAGTGGAGGTTACTAGAGGAGGTTGGCGGGCGGAGGTTTTGCGGATGGTTTCCTCTCGATGCGCTTATCATTACACATCGCCCCAGTGCACTCAAACCACAAAATCACTGGTGCAGACCAAAACATTGGCACACCATACACTATGCACTCTGTACACACCCTCTCGGTGCATATTATTATTCTATAGCACTGGTGCATCACAGATATTCGACGTCGGTGCATTATAAAATACAGTGCCAAAACCGAGATGACCCGGTGAGGTAGAAAGAAACCGCACCAGACCATCATAATACATCGCGCCAAAACACAAACCGATCGGTGCGTTTGTAAGAAACAGAACCGATGCGCCTATAAACAATGTGCACTGGTAAACAGTTATATGAAAAAAAAAATTATGGCAAAATAACCCAGATTTTTTCAGTTTTCCAGTGCTTCTGAGCTCTTAATTACCGGTGCGCGCCCTACCATAGAATGCACCGGTGCACACAAGACATTGGCACACTGGATAGCTTGCGCGATGTACACACACATCTGGGGCCTCCTATTTCTGTAACGCACCAATTCTTCACCGCTCTTTCGCGTCGGTGTATCATAAAACAACACGCCAAAACAAAAACGCGCCTGTGCATTCTTATCAAAGAGCACCGGTGCGCCTATAAAACACACACACCAGTAAAGGGTTATATTAGAAAATTACAGCAAAATAACTTGGATTTTTTAGTTTTCTAGTGTTTCTCAACTCTCAATTACCGATGCGTGACCTCCCATAGAATGCACCGGTGCGCACGAGACATTGGCACACCGGACAGCTTGCGCGACGTACACACGCATTCGGAGCCTCCTATTACTGTAACACACTGATGCTTCACCACTCTTCCATGCCAGTGCATCATAAAACACTACGCCAAAACAGAAACGCGCTGGTGCGTTCTTACCCAAGAGCATCGGTGCACCGATAAACCGCACGCATCGGAATAGTGTTTCATAAAAAAGAATTTAAGCCCAAAAGACCGGTGCTTTATGACTATTCGACATCGGTGCTTTACGGATTTGCCACCCCAGTGCCTCATCAAAATTTCACGCCGAAACTGAAACATCCCGGTGTGGTGTTAGGGAACCGCCCCGGTGCATTATAAACAACACGGAAAATTTGACACAGCCCGATTCGGTTGTAAGTAAGTGTACCGGTGAGTGTGCCTATAAAACCCCGTGCATCGGAATAGGGTTAAATAAAAAAAAAATTATGGCCAAAAAGCTTCATTTTTCACTTTCCTCAGTGCTCCAGAGCTCTCAAGCATCGGTGCCATTTCCCTTTGTCTGAGCCGCCCTAACATCGATGCTCTCATTGCACCCATTGCACGCACTGCTGCTCTGCATTGGCCACCAATCTCTAGCTTGCATTTTGAAAAACGTGGGAAAATTTTATTTTGGAAAATTTACAGCCAATATGCCTCCTCGACGGAGAAATGTACATGTATTTTTCTAGTTTTTCCATATTAAGCCTTTTAGCGGATTAGAAATTGAAATAACCTTAAAAATAACCATTAAAAAGAAATAAAAATAAAAAAAATTTGTTGTGCGGTGTGCGTGATCTGTTCGGCTCGCACTAGATAGCAGTGCTGCCTGTAAAATTTATGGGTTGCACCGCCACTGGTGCTAATGATAGCCGCACTATTTTCGGAGCGGTACCGAAAGGCGCCCCAAATAATTTTAAAATAAAATAAACGGCAGTGCGGTCATTTATCCAAGCGCACCATTGACCACGAAAATCATAGTGCGGTGCGTTGACGGAATTATCCGCCTTGGTGTATGTCAGCGCACCACATTCTAGATTCCGAGAGGGTCAATAGTGCGTCCAGGTAAAATACCGCACCGTCAGCTATGTAATTGTCATGAAATCGGTGCGCTAACAGGACTATATGCGCCGGGGCATATATTTCAGTAAGTGCACCATTATTCTAAACTTTGATAAAGTTAACGGTGCTTGAAAAGTAGACAACTGCACTGATATCGGTGCTCTATATTCTTTAGACGCACTGTGACCGGTGCGTGACTAGTTTTATGGTACACTGACTTGTCTATTTTTTTTTTTCAAAAAATATATATATGTATATTCCTAAATACATGTCTGTTTTAATAAAAAAAAATTTATTTAATATGGGAATGATTCAGAGGGAAGAGGAGGAACAACAACAACAACAGGCTGAACAATATGACATAATTCACCAATGGGAGGCCCAAGAGAGGGAGAGAGATGCATAACCTCACCCTATTACTGTAGATACCCAGGAGATCCTTAGGCATGTAGGCCTCCTCAAGTTCTATGAGGAGGCTAATTCCCTAAAGGCACACAATGTGTTTTTGAGATATCTTATCCGCAGGTGGAATGCCCACCGACAGGTTTTCCATGTTGGTCCTGACCAGTGGTACACACCCACTGAGGAGGATATTTATTTTATTACAGGACTATCGAGGAGAGGGGTGGATTTTCCCTCATTCCCAGACGTACAACTGGTTGTGCAGCAGGGAGTTAGTTAGTTTACACCTACAGATACATTGGAGCACATGTACTGTCTCCTTCAAAGTTTCAGGTACCTGGAGGTCAGTTACGTATAGGTGCTTTTGGTAGAAAGGACGTGCAGTGCCTCTCCCTTATCATTTTGACCATTTCGAACAACACCAGTGATGGGCAATGCATTATTTTCTCGCTTTTATATTATGTTGATTCTTTAGTATAGCAGCCACGACTTGTCAGGTGGTCTGCCATTTGTTTGCGACAGTTTTGTACAACCTTAGATAGATGTCGTGCTCATGCACAAGGGAGGGTCAACTTCCCTTTTTCTTCAGATTTGTTTTTCTTATTTTTGAGAGGTTTCTAGAGATGAGACCTAGCTTTTTTTAACAGCCTCGTAGGCCAATGTTTGAGGCCCAGATGCACACGTGGGGGCAGATGATGCCCAAGAG
Source organism: Pinus albicaulis (assembly GCA_034641835.2). Lineage (NCBI taxonomy): Eukaryota > Viridiplantae > Streptophyta > Pinopsida > Pinales > Pinaceae > Pinus > Pinus albicaulis. The sequence goes on along the minus strand of CM076584.1, from coordinate 1,358,243,620 downwards.
GGGAGACACTTTGTTTCCAGCCAGGATATCACATGATTAATTGGAATTAATATCCAGTGTTGACGGGTTGCATCCCTTCATTTTGATCCCATGTCCTTATGCTGGCTTATATTGGTGAGGGTGTCCCAACATCCTCTTCACAGCTGATGAGTCTCCAGATGATAGAGGTAATATCACTATTTTATTTATATTTATTCTAACATGTTCTTAATTAACTTGTTTTTATTAAATTGTGTAAAGAAATTGTCTAATTATTGTTGTGTACTTGTATATATTTCACAGACATTGGCTTTTTTGATGGCGAGGAGATGCCAGGTCCACTACATGATCCAAGTGTGGATCCTGATGATGACGATTAGAATATGGCTGATATCGAGCATGATCATGATGAGGATGAGGCCAGTGCAATAGAGAGACATGCTCCTGCTCATCATGGTGCACCGGTGCTGCCTTTTGCTAGGCGTGGTCGACCTGAGACTAGATATAGGATGGATTTGGCCAACCAACTATTTGCATTGATTTTTGATGCGGGCATCAGGCCCACTCATTATAGAGACATACAGGCCGAAGATAGGCTGTTACGGATGTGGAGAGGCATGCTACGTGACATGTATGGCCTGATGCGGCATGTTGTAGGAGCTGCGACATCAGTTATGTGACTCAGGAGAATTGTCCGTACCTATAGGCATAGTCGAGCCGCGGCACGTGATGGACATGAGTTCGTGAGTAGTGACTCACATGCATCTCATGATCGTTCACCTCGCGGCGTGCCTGATGAGCATGACGCTCCACTAGTAGCATCTGATAGTCATCATGGAGATGAGGCTGGACCATCGGTCACGTCCAGTCAGTAGCCTATAGCTACATCCATCAGTACTAGTCATGATCATCATGATGAGGCTGGACCATCGACCTCCGAGGCTGCACTATTCACTGAGCAGGCCTCCACTACTACTGCTCATATTGATGTTGTACTACCACCAACGGATGCATCCATCAGTACTAGTGATCATGATCATGAGCAGGCTCGACCATCAATTGTCGAGGCTGCACCCAGCTTTACTGAGCAGGCATCCACTTGTAGTACTGTTATTGATGTCGTTATACTACCACTAGCACCTGATCCATGACATTTATATTACAACTGTATATTTTTAACATTATATATATATATATATATATATATATATATATATATATATATGTATATATATATATATATATGGTCCATGTATTTTATGTTCATGTTGCAGTTGTACTTAATTTTCATGTTGGTGATCATCATGATGTGGCGCATATTGTTAGGTCATGTTAGATATGTTCATTTAATGTTTAGCTTGCAAATAGATGTGTATATGTGATAGCATGAGTTATTTGACATATTGCGATGTATATTTGATGTTTGTGTTGTGATGATCTTAATATATAATGTTAATTTGATGTTTGAATGTGTTTATTAGTCGAATATGATGTTTGTACGATGGTTATCATGATTGTGATGATGTTTATTAATTAATTTAATATTAAATGACTATGATATTTATTAAATATTATGTCGTGATTGTAATTGTAATTTAAATTTTAATTGTATGTAAAATTGTAAAATTGTATTTGTATTTGTACTTATTGTAATTTAAACTATAATTGTATGTAAAATATTTATTAATGTAAAATTTTAATTGTAATTGTAATATTTAATTTATTCTGAAATGATTGTAATTGTATATATGAAAAATTGTAAAATTGTAATTGTAAATGTAATTGTATGTAAAATTCTAAAATTGTATTTGTATTTGTAATTGAATTGTATGTAAAATATTTATAAAATTGTAATTGTAATTGTAAATGTAATTCTATGTAAAATTGTAAATGTAATTGTGTATAAAATTCTAAAATTGTAATTGTAATTTTAATTGAATTGTATGTAAAATATTTGTAAAATTGTAATTGTAATTCTATGTAAAATTGTAAATGTAATTGTATGTAAAATTAAAATTGCAATTGTAATTCTAATCGTAATTCATGTATGTGAAATTAATGTAAAATTGTAATTGTAATTGTAATTATTGTACTTTTAACCGTAATTGTATGTAAAATATTTGTAAAATTTTAATTCTATTAATGTGAAAATTTTAATTGTATTAATGTGAAATGATTTTATTAAAATATTTAAACTTGTAAATTTGCAAATAATTGTAAAATAACAAATCTAGAATAATACAAATTTTTGTAACATAATAAAGTTTAGAAAATAATGAAAATAAATTCATGTACTTTATAATTATAATTATTTTATTATGATATTACATACAAAAAAAAAAAAATTATACATTCCGGTGCGCTTATTATCATAACATGCACCGGTGCGTCGTATAAATAAGATGCACTGGTGCGTCACAACTCTTCCGCACCGGTAACGAATAAACACAAATAAAAAAAATGAAACTCTATTTTCTTTAAGTGAAAATAAAAATGACAATTTGAAAAATGGGCGGAAAAATCTTTTCGAAAATCTAATTTCATAAAATTATTCTTTAAATACTAAACACTTTTCATTATTTCACTATTTTTGGTAAAATTTTCAGCCTGATATTTGCAGGAGACAACCTGGAGCAAGAGAGCAGGAGGACACTATGGAGCAGCAAAATACGTTCGAAAAAAAGTATTTAGACAATAAGAAACCAAACCTCTGGTGATTCAAACCTTGTATCATAGAATTTGAAACCATCTCGTGATTAAATTTGCTTATTTTTTTTTACTTTTTTCTGCAGTTTATCCATTTTTACCCTAAACCCTTCATTTTTTTTTTTGCCCTTTCTTCTCCCTATTTCTGTGATTTTAGAATTAGGGTTTTTCATTTTATATTGACATCCAACCTATAGGACGACTTACATAGTCGGATCCCAATCCATTCGGCCATTGTGTGAATTTTAAAAAAAAAGGATGTTTCTTTATCGGTGCACCCTATGTACTATACCGCACTGGTGCTCTATATTATACAGTGCACCGCGAAAGTACTGTAGTAAAAAAAAAATGAAAACATTTTTTCTAAATCCGTGCGCCAAATCTGAAATAGGGCACCGGTGCTCCATTTAACTAGGAAAGCACTGTACGGTGTATTACACAGTTTTTGCAGTGTGTTTATAATACCCCATGCACCATTAGGTCTATTACACTATTTTTTGCGGTGCGTTTACAATACCCAATGCACCGTATGGTGTGTTATATTGTTTTTCGGTGCACTGTTAATATCCAAATGCACCGGCGGCGGTGCAGACCTCGTGAAAGGTGCACCGATACCTTGAGATTTATTTTCTACCTGAAAAGTTGAGAATTTATTTATAAATGTATTAATGAATGATATGGTATAGGTTTCAAATTGATAAAGAAATTTCTGACAAGAGATCAAGTAACAAAAATACTGTTAACACATCAAGAAAAGCAAAAAAGACAAGTTCTTTGTAAATTATTTATAAAAAATATTATTTTTGAACTATATGTAAGTTTAACTAATATGTATTGTTTACTGTGTATCATGCAGAGCCACAAAATGACGAAGCTCGATATGATTATTTCTGATCTAGGACCAGAAGAGCGTAAAAGTTTAATGGGAAAATTGCAAAAGGATGAATCAAGTGAATGAAAAAATACTATCGATCCAATATGAGTTTCTTTTTTTAATTATCATTAATATTATACTTAAAATTAGCATGTGTCAAATAGTCTACTAATTCACATTTGTTTAATGTTTTATAGGGACCAACAACTCAGAAAAGGAATGTTGTTCTAAGAAAAAAAATAAAATAAAACATGCAAATGAAAATCAATTGCTCCTTAGCTCATCTGGAGTGGTGCTGGAAGTTAACTTAAGGGAAAAAATTTTCACAAAAGTTTGAGGGATCTAGTGGAACGAACGTATAGACGTTCTTTCCAACAACAAAAACGTGCTTCAAATGTAATATGTAATCATTGAATTTTTTTATCATTAGGTACAATAAATAAACAATTTAGCATTAAATATTAATTTTCAAGAATTTTCTTGTAGAAAAGAAAAGAAAATGGAACCATTTCAGCACATAAAACATGACAACAAAGAAGAAAATGGTTGATCTCTAAGTTTGTGAGTAATTTTTACTTCATTATAACAACTTAAATAGATTTCATTTTTGTATTTTTTAAGTTGTTTTACAAAAATCATCATTGTCGAATGTCTTCAAACAGGTGCTAACATACAAATAAGAACCATGAGACGAATTGATTGAAATTGGGTTAAATATGGGTTGTGAGTATATGTTGGCATATCAGAATTTAATTGCGAAATTTGTAAGCATCTATAGAACTTGTTTTACTTAGCTCTGTCTATAATTAATAGAACAAAAACATCTTTTATATTAAATATATGATTTGTTATGGAGTATAAAACTTGCAGGAAACAAAGTATGAATTGCGCCTACAGATGAAATTTTGAAAGATGGCATGGTACATGGTTTTGAAAGAATATGTATAATTTATGAGTCAATTGCTGCTATGGTACGTCATTTTTTTTTTCAATTTACATTGATGTATAATATTTAATATTGCAATTCTCATTATTCTCACCAATGTATATACACCCATTTCAGTTTATTTTTATGTTTGTAGATGGAAGGTGAAGAAGAAGAAAACAATCAATGCCATGAACAAAACATTCCTAAAAATAACCCAAGTCATGGAAGTAGCTCTAGCAGTGACAGCAGTTCAAGCGAAGAATGATGATCACTATGTTTGGATATCAAAGCAAGGCATTTTATTTTTTGAAATATGTCTGTGAAATCAGACATTTTGTTTAATGTAATGGACATAGTGTCCCAATTGAAAGACAAAGGGATACCAATAACTGTCCCATTTTGTATGATAAATATTGTCTTATTCATATATATATATATATATGATAAAATATGTTTTAATTTATTCTATTGCGTTCTCCATTGTCGTTCTCAAATGCACTAATAAAAATTTAATTCATATGAATATTGTTATAAGATATATATGTGTCGACTTTTGATGAATAATGAATTTTAAAAAACCACAATAATTATCATATGATATAACAAATTAATCCAAACATCACATTCAAATGCATTAATAAAAATGTAATTAATATGAATATTGTTATAAGATGTGTCAACTTTTGATGAACAATGAATTTAAAACAATCACAATAATTGGACTCTCACAGGTCGATGTTTCTAAAAATTACAACATGAAAATCAATGTGTGTCAGTAACTGTACACAAGTGCGTTTATGTGTCTATACGCACCGGTGCCATTATACGATCTATGGGCACCGCACAAATATCGATACCAGTTATCAATATCGGTACGTTTGTGTGATACTGCGCATCGGGGCATTTACGTATCTATAAGCACTGGTGCATTTTTACGATCTATGGGCACTGCACGAATACCAATACCAATTATAAATCTCGGCGCCTTTTTGTGATATGGCGCACTGGTACGTTGATACGACCTATGGGCACCACACAAATCCCAAAACCAATTAGAATGGCCTTGTGCGTTGTATGACCAACACTACGCCCGGTGCGGTTTTACACCTAAACGTCCCGGTGCGTTGGACTAACATAGCCCCGGGGCACCGTCAGCATGTATACACCGATGCGTTAAAGGCATAGTAGCGCACCGACGAAAAAACATCTGTAATAACCTCCGGCCGCCCATTTTTTTTTAGTTGTGTTGAATTTCCATTAAATGCTCCGCCAAAACCTCTGTAACCATTGATAGATGTTGTAGAAAATGTTTTTTTGACAATTTTGGCCAAGTTTATAACACTAAAAACCTCCTTTATAACCTCCGCTAGAGGGTCTTTTCCTTGTAGTGTGTTGCGCTTCTTCCTCTTCATGAGTCATAGTAGAGCCTTCTCAAGACTTAATGAGTGTTGAATTCTTTTTAGGTGGCATTTTAGAACCCAATACTAATATATATGCTTCAATATGCCCTTGGAATCACTTGAAACTGATTTTTCAAATAAGACTTATGCAATTTGAAAAAAAAATTCACACCTTTTACTTACTTTTGAGGAGCTCAATATTGAAACTGAATTATCTCTGTGATTTCAGACCTTGAATATCTGAAATTTGGTTCTATAGTAGCCCTCTAAATATCATTTCCAATGCCACAGGTATGACCTGCTTTGGATGCTTCAAGAAAAATTTATTCCCAATCTCTCATAACGACCTAATTATGGACTTGTTCAATATAGCAAACTTGTACGACATGCCACGTGTCAATGTTTCCTCGTTCGGCTCTAAAATTGATACACAGGAAACTAAAGTCCATGCAATTTTGGCCACTTTTTACAGAATCCCAATTCGATGCTCAGAGAGAGAGAGTTATGGCGATTTTCCCACGTTCACGTCTTTGAGATGAAATTTGGGAGCCTGAAAAAACCCTAACTTCCACAGATCATATCTCCTCAAATATTTTGAAACAAGATTTGAATTTTTTACACGAAGTTCCTTAGAGTTTTGGCTTCACGTGATAAAAATTTCAGCTTCATAACCTTCGTAGAAAAAAAATAATAGAGAAAATGCCACGATGACCTGTTTGGAGTAGCGAAACCCTAGAATGCAAAGCTCTAATACAAAATGTTATGTAACCAGCTCCAAATATAGAATAAAAGAGAGATCATGCCTTAGAAATAAGCCATTTCGAGGGGGAAACCTCCTTTACATTACATAAATGATTAATATTTGGATGATACAGATGATAAAACCTCCTTCTATATATAGGAGTCCAGGGGGTCACAATATAATCCTAGCCGACCTAACAATAATAATGTAAGGGCACAATAATAACAATATTGGGGTTACAGGAGTACAAAAATAACAATAAGGGGGCTACACTAACAATAATAAGGCACTATACTAGTAATATATGGACCTAATAATCCCTCATAATTTGTCATAATTCCCTACCCATCCTACCATTGGTTGTGAGTGGTTCAACCTACTCCCCCTCTTGAAAATATTCTCGGGATGAATCCCTTGGATCCTTCTTCCTCAGAGAAGTACTCAGGTTATCCTCTGCTAGTTATATTGGCTGGACCAAAGGGTCATATTTAGACTGTGTTGCTGAAGGCATCCCTCAAGATTTTTGAAACCTCTTTCCTCCCTAAAATTTAAATCCCACAACACTACAGCCTTCCTGCTGCTAGGAATGTATATTATGTAAGCCTTAGCATTTTCATTGTATCCCATAAGGTATCCATTTTCAACATTCCTATCCAATTTCTTCCTCTTATCTTCGGGTATGTGGTAGTATGCCACACTACTAAATATCCTGAAGTGGCTTACCTCTCGCTTCCTGCCATTGAAGATACTTTCTGGAGTGATCTTACCCAATGCATTTTGAAGAATCTTGTTCTAAACATATAAAAATATGTTACAAGCTTCAGCCCACAAAAATTTGGGCATCAATTGATCATACAACATTGCCCTTGCAGCCTCCACAATAGTTCTAATATTTTTTTTTTCTACAACTCCATTCTTCTGTGGATTATATGGAGCAATCCACTCTCTTATAATGCCTTCCCTTGCGTAAAATTATATGAAATATTTATCAATGTATTCTCCACCATTATCTAATCGCAATATCTTTATCTGATTTCCTGTCAGATTCTCAACCAGAGCTTTAAACTCCTTGAATTGATCAAAGAATTCAGCTTTTGTCTTCATAAAGTACATCCAAGTTTTCCTGGAATGGTCATCAATGAAGGTGACAAAATATTCAAAACCACTAAGAGCTCTAGTGGAAATTGATCCACAGATATCTGAGTGTATCAATCCCAACACACTCTTAGCCCTATTTTTGCTCTCGGGGTAGGATGCCTTGGTGTACTTCCCTAGTACACACCCTCTGCAAACATCACTCGTTTGGTGCTCAAATATGGAACTCCTGTGATGGTATTCTTGAGAATTTTCAAAGCCCCATGGTGTAAGTGCCCCATTCTCCTGTGCCATAGCTCATTCAAATCCTTCTCATCACTGCTGCCTATCAGTGCCATTGGAGATTTGAGCTGTAACTTATATAGTTTATTTCTCCTGACTCTGTTTTGTGCCTTCTTCTTCTAACTCAAGTGTTTGACATATACTCTTTTGAAGAATAAATAGACATCATATCCCTTGTTTTGTAGCTAAGACACCGAGAGTATTTTCATCCCCAAATGAGGCACATGCAACACATTGGTGGCTTGAAGCTTATTGCGAACTTCAGCTTGAAACACTACGGTACCTCTCCAAACAGGGATACACTTTTCCTTATTTCCCATGGTGGTCTGAAAATTCATCTGCTCTTCCTAGTTGCTTAAGAAACATTCTCGCACTCCCGTCATATGTGTAGAATCTCCACTATTAATATACGAGACTTCTGGAGAAGCAAAGCTTGATACACAAGAAAATTCTTCTTCCATTCCGGAGGCGAATACAAAGATGTCCTTATCTCTATGTTCTTCCATGATTTCTCTTCTCTCTGGAGAGCTATGTGAACCCTTTCAATTTGCTGCTGCAACAACTTATAAACTTCGTTCCATCGCAGAGTCCCCAATCTTGTTACTCAACTCTGATACCAAGTGAAATTTTAAATTATGAAATTCTACTACAGTTATAGATTTATTTCTCCTACTTATTTCCACAATAAGTTATTTACCAAACCCTTACAATAAATTTTTAAATAAACACTACTATAGTTATCACTCAAGTACATCTGGAGGAAAGAACAATAAAATGCAAGAACAAGGACCAATCACAATGAAAAATTTACTTTTGGACAATTTTCCCTGAAAAAATCCAATTTGGGAAAATCGGTGCAACATATGAGGGTTTATATATTAATATTTAACAGTAAATTATTTACAAGAAAATACTAACATAATTAACTTAGAATTCTTAAGATACACCTGAGATAATTCTTCTCTAGATATCTAGAGAATTTCTGACACTTGAGGGACTCCCTGGCCCTCCCTGTGTCACTTTGCGTCACTCCTGCGTACCTCTCTGTGAAGAGCCAGCATGAGACTATGTCACTACTGTGTGAGGCCTCTGCGCTGGCCCTGATTGTTGCCTTTCTGCCCTTCTGCATATTTCTTTCCTCGAGCCCTGACACTATTGATGTCCTCTGCTTCCTCCACCCTGCAAATATCCCTCTGAAATCAGATATTATTCCTTCAAAATCGACTTCCCTCGGGTTAATGGATGCTTTCCCAGCTTTCTTTCCAAATGACCCTCAAGCCTTCTTTTATAATCTTCTCATTGATGAATCAACGGCCTAGATTAGAAGTCTAATGAATGAATAAGATTAAAAATACTGCGTGAGGCCTCTGCGCTGCTCCTGATTGCTGCCTTTCTGCCCTTCTGCATCTTTCTTTCCTCGAGCCCTGACACTATTGATGCCCTCTACTTCCTCCACCCTGCAAATCTCCCTCTGAAATCACATATTATTCCTTCAGAATCGACTTCCCTCGGGTTAGTGGATGCTTTCTCGGCTTGCTTTCCAAATGACCCTCAAGCCTTCTTTTATAATCTTCTCATTGATGAATCAACGGCCCAGATTAGAAGTCTAATGAATGAATAAGATTAAAACTTGATCTGATATTCATTCTCTAGAATATTCACACTCTGTTTTATTAATACTTATTAATTATTTAATTTTCTTAATTTTAGACTTAGGGTCTCCATTAAAATCATAAATTATTTAAATAAAACATGAACTGAGTGAAATATCCACAAATGGTTTTTGGGTTCTTTGGAATACTGGTGTATAAGCCTCTTGACCAAACTTGAGACTTAGATCACTTTCCGATGCTACAAAAATCAACAAATATAACCCTCGATTAGGTGATAGTTTCAATAGGGACTTGTACATTAGCCAAAAAGAAGAATTAAAAAAAAAAAAAAACAACAGGAAGGATAAATTGGAAACTACACGAAATATTGATGAAGTTTGCAATTGAATGAGCACGTGAAGGTGATTTAGAATGAACTTGAAGGAGATCCCATGTGAGCATCATAAAACAAAAATTAAGTCAAGACTCAAATACTAACTTGTACCAGTATAAGAAATTGGCCAAGGAATCAGTACGCATTACCTTGGCTCATTACTGGAAAGGTATAATGTGTATGTGGTTTGAACCAGTCATGGCACCCTTGAATAAGTTCTAGAAATTTCACCAATCTTGCCGAGGGAAACAAAAAAAAAGGAATTAGTGGTGCAATCAACAAGATGAAATTAAAAGAGTGGGTCCCGAGGAGAAGGAAGATGGTGATCGTAAGGGTTTTAGTTAGGGTTCAGCAAATCTCTGCTGCCATCGAGAGCGCCGATCTTGGTGACTCAGGTCTGGTGAAGTCTTGCTGCGGTTTTAATCTTGTGGTCTCAGAACTCCATCTTGCAGCCTCAAGGGTATACAGAGATTTTGGAACTCTCGCAGCTCGTGAAGCGATTCTGGTTTCTGCTTCAAGCCTGAAACGTGGGATCTTAGATCCAGGAGACCAAAATCGCAAACGAAGAGCCGTGTATATAGATCCGCCTTTCCCAGGCGACGAAGAGGCTGAAAATGTTTGGTTGCAGGGTTTTTTCAATGAGGGCAACGAGATCAGCGTATTTTGGGGAAGAATACCCACTGAAATCTGCACGATTTTTCAAGGTTTCATGAATTTCGGCGTGGTTGGGAATGGATCGGGCTTCAGAGTTAGATCTGGAGTCTTGGGATGCCGATCCGTCCATACCCAGCAACCAGTGGCTAGATCTATTGCTCCTTGGCCTTCTCTGCTAAGGAAAATCGCAGCCCTAACCAGATACCAGTGGGCATCGGAAAAACAAATCCGGGCAGATTGGGAAGCCTTCTTCCAAGGGATAAAGATATTGAAGGCAGTGTTGATGTCTGGGGAGGATGGGATGGACAACGATGACGCTCCAAAGGGCAGTCCACATATCCCTCTATCATATCAATGCCGGATCAATACATTAAGGGCAGTCGCAGACCTCTCACAACATAAGTCAAAGATCATCGGCCGCCTGGAGCTTGGGCAAACCAAACCCCAACGGATCCAGAGTTGGGAATCGAAGCGGTACAACCTGCATACAAACTGTACACATCCTGAGCACTCGCATCTCAATCTGGAGCAGCGACATGGACTGTCATCTTCAGACCCTCGGCAGCAGGTAAACCCAAACTATTTCCAGATTTTCATTAAATCCCCTATGGGTAAATCTCATTTAATCTGGGTACAAGTGGAGAATTTAGTTGTGCATCTGAAACAACAAATTTGCGAATTGATGGGATATCCGGTCCTGTCTCAACACCTGGTCAAGGGCAGATACTCTCTTCAGGACAATAGGTCTCTAATGGAATATGGAATCAAAGCCGAAATGACCATTTCACTAAACCTACGGCTGAGAGGGGGTGCTGTACATCAAGGAATGCCAAGTGTTGCAAGAGGAGATAAGGGGAAAAAAGCCACATCTCAGCAGCAAACAAACGGTGGCCTCTCCTACAAAAACATCCTACAGGGTAACAAAAATGCAGGGACACAGCCTGCTCAAGAAGGAGCTGTTCCACGGCCATACATTGTGGAACAGCTAGAACAAACACCTACCTTCAAAATTGATCTTCCAGAAACTGAGGATTATGTCAAGTCATATGAAACGCAGGCCCTAATCTGCCGCTTTAATTGTTTCTGGCCAAAACCAATGGACCTCTTCCATTGGATCTTCACACGATGGACCATGGAATGTGATATTCACCTCTGCTCCAAAGGGTTCTTCATTGTCAAGGTCAAATCCACAGAGGTCAGAGATCTCGTCATTAGATCAGGACCGTGGTTTTGGGGTACTACGGGTCTTTTCCTAACCCCATGGTTTCCAGATTTTGACCCAAACACCATGACAATGGCCAAAATGCCGGTATGGGTCTGTTTATACAATCTCCCTCTTCACTTCTGGAGTGATCAGGTCCTGGAGGGAATCGGAAACAGTATTGGAAAATACATCAAAACTGATACAGAAAGACTAGAGGAGAGGATCTATACCTTTGCACAGATCTGCGTGGAGGTAGATCTGAGTAAAGGACTGCCGGAGAATATTATGCTGTCTTATAAGCAACAGAACTGGCTGCAGCGACTAGATTATGAAAATACTGCATTCAGATGCAGAATTTGTAGGAAGACAGGACATCTCCAAAGTTCATGTCCAGAAGCAAAGACAGCAAACAATAAAAAGAAACCAAAAGGGAAACAAAGAAAAGGGTGGCAATACCCCCCTCTGGAGTTCGAGAACGAAGAATCTGAAGCAGAGGAGGTTCTCACTCCCACTGGAAACAATGAGACTAATCAAAGACAAGAAGCTCAAAGGAAAGAAACAACAGGCCAGAAGGAACCTCAGTACCACCAGAATCAGTTAGACAGGAATAACGAGGATACGGGTGTTGGAGGAGTCAAACGACCTCACTCCTCGGATACTTCAGATTCAGATAAGGACACAGGACCACAGACGACAGAAAATCAGTTAGCCCTGGTAACTACTGCGCCTCCTCAGAGTGAGTGGCGCAAGGTCGAGAAGAAGAAGGGAAGGAAAACCTGAGTTGTGGGACAGTTACTCACTCTCTGGCTGCAGTGGCTCCTCTTTTGGGTCACCTAGTTTTTCTCTGGCCTTCTCTCTCGACTCTTCTCCTTCTATTTTCTTCTCTCTCTCTCTCTCCTTTTTTTATTTCTTCTGCATTGGTAGCCTTGCTACGATGACCTATGTGCCAAGGCACACGAGCCCTTTGGGCAGTTGTCTGAATGCTTATGCATATACTCCATGTAACTTTTCATTTTATAATAAAAAGTTACTTATTTTTTTCTGTGGAAAAAAAACAAGATGAAACAAGCCCTGAATATGAAAACTGAATTATAATGACCAGGATAGTCGATTACTTCCAGGATGGGCAACTCCATTGTCGATGAAACCACTAAAGGTTTGAACCCTAGAGTTATAATTACAATATAGGAGTTATTTATTGGAGTTACAAGTCTATAAATTTGATAGTATCGTAAGGAAAAAGAATAAGGGATATTGTAGTAGTCCACTACATGTATGGAGACCCTTAGTTTCTGGGCAAACGACACGCGTGCAATAATCTTGTGTTAGCAACCCTTTAGGGAAAGAATAATAATAAAAAATAATTACTTATAGTACTCTAAGGAAATGGGTATTGATGAAATTGTTCTGGGTACATGGGCCCGAAACAGATGGTAGTCAAAGCTGACATCCACTTTAAAATTTATCTCAAACATCCATTACCAATAGCTAGAGGAAGAAAGCTTGGTAATGTTAAAATAAAAAAGGGAGAGTCAAAATCATACCTGCTCTAGAAAGAATGCAAAACAAATAGATTCTGAAACTGGGGAAGAAAAAAAGTTGCAGAGCTAATTTTCTTTTCTAGGGAAGAAAGGGTCAAATGACCTCCAAAACCATCGATTTAGAACCCTCCTCAAATCAAGGTGCTCGCTAGAGAGTTGGCATTGAGTTGTAGAAAAAAGAGAACCGTAACCTGAAAGTTGCAAATGGTCGATGAGGGAACCATAAAAGAGAGATGGTGGTTACTCTAACCACCTACTTGCCTCATCATCGTAGGATTGTAGAGCTGCAAACACCACTGTTGATCATCGAAATGAATCCCAAGGTTCATGTCTCTCTACAACGAATGAAATCTCGGAATTATGGAGGGTCCGGTCCACGAAGACTGTCCCTACATTATTAATAAACTTTTATATATATTCCAACATTAAACTCACAATGCATAGTTTATAAAGTTGATAATTATAAAACAACTAATTAATGTAAATTAAATTGAGTATGCTGGTATGTTATAGAACAACCTCAATGATAATAAACAAATTTTGACAAATGTTAAAGAGTTATGAACTCAGTAGTTTAAGCATAGAAGTAGATGCCTCGTGTTGTGACATTGATATCGATATTATACCATTAATCATAACATGCTATGCAAATCATAATAATGAATATAATAGTAAAAAATAGTAAAAAAAAAAAAACTTAATTAAGTGATAAGTCATGTTTCCTACTATTTAATATGGTTAAATTAAAAAAAAAATTAAGGTATTTACATGCTACTATGAGATATGTTACAGTTGTTTCAAACTGAAACACAAATTCGAACAAAATATTAAAAACTGGGCAATGTATTTCATAAAGTAATCTAAAGTATATTGAAGTCCATTATCATGAGAATTGTAAAAATATGAATGTAACTCTAAGCAAAGATATTCTCACGTAGCAGCAACATTGGTGGTCATTCCAAATACCTAAATTGTTAAGTCCTAATGTGTTGACACCACATTTGTCTATACAAAAGGTTTACATTCATTTATTGAAACTATAGCTCTTCATGTTAAATTATAACCCTTTCCCTATAAAAATTAATATACAATAATCTTTATAAATTTTTTTTTCTTATATTTTACCCTTTTTATTAGCCTGATGAATTCTCTAACTTAGAAACATGTTTGTAATTTGTTTCAAAATCATGCAAAGTCCAACGTTCAATAAATATACCCTTTTCTGCGTAAAGATTCGTTCAAAATAACTATAACTCTTCACAATTTAGAATTACACATTAATAAAATTATATATTTTAAAAATAAAATAATTTTAAAATTTAAACTCTAAACATGGTAATGGAAAAGTATTACTATAATATCATGTACCCTATAAATCAGCCTTGCTGTTTCTATTTTAAAGCACTGGGCAAGTATAAATAGAAAAGATTAATACTGTGTCTATTTTAAAGCACTGGGCAAGTAGAAAAGATTAATGCTGTTTCTATTTTAAAGCACTGAGCAAGCAAAAAAAATTAATGCTGTTTCTATTTTAAAGCACTGGGTAAGTCGAAAAGATTAATCAGCAGTTTCTGTGTTTAATTACAGAATAGTTTAATGGCAGTATTTTGGTAAAATATATTTTAAAAAATTTAGTAATTGGAATGTTTGAATTGTATTTTTTGATAATGGAAATAAATTTAGTATTATCAAAAATATTTAGGGCACTCAAAATAGTGAAATTTAACTATAACCCAAATTTTCATAAGTGTTTGTCGAAATTTCTCATAATCTTACCAGAATCTCTGAGTTATTCTGTGATCTTACGAGAATCTCTGAGTTATTCTGTGGATTTTTCTAGACTACGGGGTTTAATTCTGCGTTTATTAATTAGAGACAATGGAGATCCGTTGGCAGATGCTGGTGATGCTACTGGTGGCCACTCCAACTCTTGCCATCGTTGACGTACGGAGGCCGAAGGAGGTCTCTACTTCATCAGCTCGAGCATCTCAAGGCAATCCAAAGGTGATTTTTGAGGTTACAAAACCCATTGAGCTCCCCAACGAGAAGCCATGCTCTGTCCAACTGTTAGACCACGATTTTGGGTTCACGTATACTCAGCCTCCAGTTTCAGTAAATTATACGCCACCCCCAAATTGTCAGAAGAATTGGTCGAAAGTGGTGATGGAGTGGAAGGCAACGTGTGATGGGAATCAGTATGACCGAATTGCAGGCGTGTGGTTGAGTGGAGTGGAGATCCTCCGCACTTCTACAGCAGAACCCATTGGGGTAGCGATTGAATGGACCATTCAGAAGGATATTACTAAATATTCTTCATTGTTAGATAAGCCTCAAAACCTTGAAGTTTGGCTTGGTAACTTAGTTAATAACGTTATTACTGGGGTTTATCATGTCAATATAACATTTCATTTTTATGGAGATTATGGGAAAAATAACTTAGGGTTAGATAACTTAGGGTTTGCAGATCTGATTCTGCCCATTTCGCTTCCTATAACTCAGATTATGGGATCCTGGTTTCAAATAGTTAATTCCTATGATGTGCATTCGAAGTCGTTGCAATTACCACCCAACGCTTACAAAGCAGTTTTGGAGATTTTTGTTTCATTCCACCAAGATGATGAGTTCTGGTACTCCATTATCCCCACTAACCCCAATAATTTTACTAATGGGCCTTTTAGAGAAGTGGTGGCATTTATTGATGGGGTTCTTGTTGGTGCTGTGTGGCCTTTTCCTGTGATTTTCACAGGAGCGAACAATATACAGTTGTGGCAACCTGTTGTTGGTATTGGGACATTTGATCTGCCCAGCTATGAGATTGAGGTTACACCCTTTTTGGGGAAGCTGTTGGATGGAAAAGAGCACACATTCGGTTTCGGCGTGACCAATGCTCAAGATATTTGGTATGTAGATGCGAATTTGCACCTGTGGCTTGATGAGAATTCTACCAGAGGGCAATTGATTGGACACGAGGAGCCGAAGTTGGAGTTGTCTATTGTGTCAAACCCGAATGGATCATTTCGCATATCTGGGAATAGGACGATCTTTTCCTCTGGCTGGGTAGAATCCTCTCGTGGAAAGCTCATTACAAATACTTCGCAAGTGTTCAAGTATGATAATTTCATGATTTCTGAGGATGTGCAACAAACAATAGTAACAAATAGCGAGGTTACTGTTGCGGCAGCCACAGGAATAGTATTATCCTCTAAAGTTGAAGCCTTTTTCCCCTTATATTTGGATTCTTCTCCGACAATTTCAAATGCATTTAATAAAAATGTGTCGGTTGTTTCTCCTACTGGTAGCTTCTTCAGCTCTCTGAATAATGCTCAAAATGCATCATCGGACGATATCGTCACCAGCACCCAACAGGTGTACAATTATCAAAGCACTCAAGGTTGCTTTTCGTGGGAAGTTAACGTAAGCAACTCAGAAATTGATTCAAACTCGACCAACACTTTCTGCGGCAAGACATCTTAATTTGCGATGGTTTGTTTCTTCCAACTTCATGCCACTTGAAAGTTAGTTTCCTTTTCTTCTACTATTTTAGTCATGAGTAAGTGGTAATCAATTGTCATAGTTTATAAACGGCTAGCAACAGCTTTCTTTGGCAGCATGAACATCCATCGAATCACTTTATTAGTCCCTGTAATCGAAAGGGACGACTTAACATTATTTTTAGCTGGTTATTATTATGACTATAAGCAAATAATCAAAGTTTTATTTTATATTCACAGGAATTTTCTTAATTATCTAATAAAACAGTTTACCATTTTATTGGCCTCATATCAAGGCAAGATGTATTGAAACATTGGTTAAATGTCAATTGATCTCCATAGCTCATAGCTTGTTAATTAATATTAACATTAGTTTAGCAGTTTCTCAAACATTTCATGTTTGAGAAAATTAAGAGAATAATCACTCCCTCCCATATAGAGAATATAATACATGTTTAAACACATATCTGAAGCATGTTCGACACATGTTCGAAGTTTGACACGAAAGTTTGACACATGTTCGAATTTTGCCTCTTCATCTCCAAATACTATATCGCAACCTTTCGCAACCTTGGATTCTCCTGTTTTGATTCGCTTGTTTGTCTCCTTTGATTCTCTTGTTCGTATCTCATGTTCGTCTCTCTTCATCTATGTGAAAACAAAGTCTGGCCGAACAAGAGAAGGATAGTGCTTCCACCACCATCTAGCATGACAATTATTTTCGAAAGGGACATTACGGAACGCTCTTGCCAAGGTTATTACTGTATCGCCCCATATCTTAGATATAGTATGGGCAATCTTTCTTCTCCACCCTGTGACTTTCAGATACAAGTGCTTTGCCTTATGCTAAGATACAGTTGGCTAGTTGTAGATTCGATCCATGTTACGAGATCCGGTGCCATGGGACTTCTCCATAGCTACTAATCTCGTGAATATGGAGCTCCGAAGGCTCTAAAGGCCGACTGCCTTTTCGTTTTGAGGCCCGACTGATAATCATCTTAGCCAAATGGAAGTCGATTTTCTTGGTATTGGCAATCATTGGCAATCCGAGGAGCCTCTGTTCTACAACTCAATGAAATTTTCATTGTTGAACTATGCCTTCCCATGCTTCCATCTCTCCTCGTGCAAATATGATAAGGTGACCGAGATATGTAGATGAGCAGAAACGAGGCAAGCAACAACAGATGAGCTAAAGGCCCAGCAGTGCCCATGGGCTCTGTTTCCTAAAAATAGGTAATCTGAATCCCAACTTTCGTTTCAGCACATGAGCAGAAACCAGGCAAGTAGCAGTAGATGAGCTAAAGGCCCAACATTGCCCTTGGGCTCTGTTTCCTGAAAACAGGTAATCTTAAACGCCTTCAAGAAGCTCAGCATAACATGCATCAAATAAAATGACCTTAGAAATATCCTATTGTCATCCCTGAACTTGGTTTTAAGGGGAAGAAACTGAATGTACGTAGATACTAGAAAGAATCTGTAACTTACCTCACAGTGATATTTAATAGCTAGCACAACTTCATCAACACCGATAGCTTTGAGTGCTTCAATCTGCTCAAAAATTAAAATCCACTTTATTTAATTTTCTGTACAAGAAACAAAAAACCTCCTTCATCATTGCTATTGTTACAAGTTTCATCACTGCTACCATTACAAGTTTATTAGGTTTATTAGCTTCACTTGGTGCTGCTGTACCTATAGAGGAGCCAAGTCCCAAGATGGGTGCTGCTTCCGAGCGACAAACCCGACCAGATGTGCTTTCTTCAAACACATTTAATTCTCATCTAATCTTGTTGTATCATAAATATTGTTGTCTCGTAAACATTTCAGAGATGGTCTTAAGGTTATAACAAAGAAAAACAGAGGTTGATATTAAGGTTATAACAAAGAAAAACAGAGGTTGATATGGTTGATTTGCACAATGAAACCCGCCAACACCAATGCTGAAACATTACAAGCATACGTTGCAACCATGAACGTGTGGTTCAATAAATGGACACACTGTATGTTAGGTTCAGGTGGTCCTTTCAACTACATTAACGATGGAGAGAATCCCACAAGCGATGACAAAAATCTGTAATTGAAAATCCTGGTGGAAACCAATTCCACATGAAAACAATCTACAATTGAAAATCTTGGTGGAAACCCAATTCGAAACACATAATCTTCCATGGGCATTGAGTGTGGCTGCTCTTTTGGACAACTGTCTCGATCACTGGCATTCGTCCTTGGGGGCTTGGATGTGAACATACAGCTGTCTCTACACGGGAGTCCTCTATGTTTTCTCTATTTGATAGAATCATAATTTACAATATTTCAATTTTTTTAATGAACTTTTATTTTTTTTCGCATTTATCAAAAGAAATTTGTGAGACATATATCAAGAAAAACTAACAAATGTAATATGGGATAAAACAATTGACATCTTGATTACATATGGTCAGGTTTAAAGTTTTTTTTTTTGGGATAAGTCTTTAACTAATAAGTTGAAGAACATTTTATAGTGATAATACACAATTTCAAATGCATATTAAAATTAAAATTAAGTTAGATTAATTATATATATACTGATAACATTTAAAATATACATTATTTTATTTTTTAAACAACAAATAATAATTTATATACTCACATTCCAGAATTCAAACACAGAAAATTATATTCGTATAACTTTACGAATTGGTTATCACGCAATTTCAAACATAAGAATCAAAGTAGCTGTATAGACTCCAACAACATTCAGTGACCAATCTCAAGTAGCACTTGAACATAGACACGGGTGCATAAAAACACAGAAAAAGACATAAAGTCATTGATAGATTCAATAAGACATGGCTCTAGACATATATTCATATTTTTTAAATGCAAATGAGATAATCGAGCTTCCTTGTATCACTGGCACTATCATTTTTTTTTTAATGAGATCAATCAATGATTGTACATTAAAACTATATTTCTCTCCCATTTATACAGTAATCATGTAAATCCTTACCTGGTCGTTATGGTACAATTTAGCATTGACAATCTCAGTCAATGCAACCATAGTGTTCGCTTACTGAAATCAAGACTACAACTGGTTCTGAAAGCGCTCAAGCCCCCGCTTCTCGCTCAAGACAGGGATTAGCTGCCATGCAACCTCCCTTCTTTCTATGAGAAATACGGGAAGGAAAATTTTCAATAATATTGACTCTGGGTGCTTATATCTTTATGCTTCTTCCTATGAAATTAAAATTAGTAGATAAAACTGAAATACTATAAAGATTTCAGCTTTGAATGACCATCTCTATCAGAATTCAAACATTTCAAGACCTATAATTATATGAAATATAATGATGAATATAGTAAAAATAATATAATGATGAATATAGTAAAAATTCATCGTAGATTTGACAAGTAATTTGTTATTATTAATTTTTTTATGGAGCACTTATTCATTTAAAAGAGGTTATGGCTTGTTATCCGGTTAGTTATTAAAATGTAGTGTGTTTCCATATTGAAAATTTTATTGTATGTTTAGGAGTTTTGGAGATTTTAGTTGGATGACATATTTTTTTCAAAGAAGATTTTTCTCAATTTGACTTGCGTTGAGAGAATTTCTTCACCTTTTTTTGTTTATTTAGAAAGTGGTTTGATATGATTTTGTATAAAAATATATAATATTGCTTCATGAATAGATCAAGCAAAAGAAATTTGGTATGAAAATATTCTCTTCTGTTCCATTGGTTCACATGGTATCGAAGTGAATATGAGCTTGACTCTCTCATAATAGAAGACTCTGAGCATGAATGTCATGCACTTGAAGGACATGCTACTAGATTGACTATTACAGTGGTTACATGTCTATGTATTCTAGTGTATGGTTGTCTTTTTATATAGATGTTTAGAATTTGATGATATCTAAAGGTATGATATGAAAGTGCTAGGTTGGACTAGATAGATAAAGAAATTGTTGGGCATAATGTTTTTCGATTCATGGTGTAACATCTGATGCATAGCACTAAATGATGTTGAAGAATTGATTTGAAAGAGATTAAAAGAAGTATTTGTTAAGTAGGAGTGTTGGAAATTTTAGCTCATACTTGTATGATGGATCATTATATGATACTTAATATCATACTAGGGGATTGTGGTTTCTTATTATAATGTTTGTTGTGATGTAGAGTTTGTCTCTACCTATGTAGCATTCTCATGTGCTTCTAGGAAGTTGTTGGATCCTAGTTGGATCATAAATTTTCTCCAACAAGATTTTTTCTAACTTGATAATGAATGGTTGGAGGTTTAGAGAATTTTTAAACCTCTCTTTTTAGTTAAATAATGCTTCAATACAATGTTGTATACATTTGTAATATTGTTTGATGAAAACATCAAGAAGATATAATTTTAGTGTGTAAACAATGTGCTTTCTCCTATTTTAACATATTTATCTTTTTTACTTTGAATTTGTCGGATAATAGTGAAATAGTATAAATATTTTAAATTTGAATCACATTTTATATTAGAATTTAAGGTCAACAATTTCTTAACATCTAGTAATTTAAATTTTATGGGAAAAAAATCAACTAACTCTTCCCACTTAGTGGTTTATATTGTTTTCTTCCGAGCATATTTTTCCTAGCATTGTCCTACTTTTAAGGTATATGCATATTTTCTGCTTTTAGGAATTTTTTATATTAGGAAAAGGTTTTTCCCTTCTCCATCTTAGGCACACCTTTCCCTATCACTACACTTTTTATTAACCTTTTACCCAACCTCGCATTTCTCTCTAGCTAATTTTATATTCCACTCATCATAATGTCTCTCCCCAATTATGTTGTTTGTTTAGTGGTATTGTTTCCCCTAGGAATTTTGGGAGAATTTGGGAAGGTCTACCATTTGGGCTTAACCACTTAAAAATTATTAGGCTATCAAGAATACCATATTACTCATGTGCTATTTTCCACAACATTTCCAAAAGAAATACATATATTTATCATGGAATTTATTTACATACACAATTAACTTAATTTATGGTTCTAAAACTATCATGCAAACAATATTTACAAGTAAATATAAAATAATCATGTCCCCAAAAGAAATTGCATGATAGGTATCACCTATATGAACTATTTTCTTATTTATTTTCTATGCATTTTCTTCAAATGTTTATTCCTAATGATATATGAATGTATATGTACCATGGAATGAATCATCAATTATACTATATTTAATTATTTTATTTAATCATTTGTATCTTTAAAAGTAATCTCCTATAGTCATAGGTGTTATGCTAATTGTTTAATTTTTCATTTTGAGTTAATTAGAGAATTTGATTATGTGAAAGAGGAGTACCACCTCTATAAAAATGTAGAGAGGCTTTAGAATGTTGATTTTTTATATAGAAGTTGAATGTATTCCCTTATGGACAATAATGAATAATATATATTATATTATGTACAATTATATATATTTACGTATTATATAATATATAATATAAATTATCAATAATTAATTAATAAAAAAACCAAGACATATCTATTAATGAAAAGACATCTCAACTATGTATATATATCGGGGCCCTCAATTTTAATCAAAAACCAATAAATATATCATATATCTTATATCAATATAATAATGTTTACTCAATCATAAAAATGAAATTAATGTTGAGAATTTTTCAAGTGCCTAATTGTTGTTCATAATGCAATAATTTCCAAAATATTAAAATAAGAAATAATTCAACATGGTATTAGAGAAATAAGATCTTGTGAGGAAAAATCCGTGTTAAATTTTTGGGGTTGTTTCAATCTTTATATAACAACATATTTAATTTTTACTCTATCTAAATTTATGTAAATAATTCCAAAATTATGATGAGCAGTAATTCTTGGTAAATTTGTTTAGTTACCGTAAGATAAAGAATCTCATACATTCTAGAGGAACAATTTAACAAATTCAATAACTATGTGGGTGGATTATAGCATAATTCCAATGTAGTAAAAAACATTTTTAATATGAGGGACATTTAAACTCATAGAACCAATGAGAAAATCATTAAAGAATATATTCTCAAAGACCTCCTAGTGAGGGTTGCAAGTACATTGTGAATACTACTAAGGCTATGGCAGTAGATGTAGAAATTATACAATATGCATGTATATCTTGGATTCACCCGACTTAACAATATGCTAAAGTTAAATACTAAATCGCTTCTACAAATATTTTCTGAATTAAAAACACAATCTTCAATCACATGAACATGAAGAAAGATCAATGACACACGACACAGATAATTTCCAGAGGAAATTTTACAGCTAAAAACCCCACTATCTTCTATTGTATATTATATTATGGATCATGAAACAATTACATACAAAAGTCTTCTCACAAGAGCCCTCAATACATCAGCTAATTGTCTCACATTGTCATACAAAAACTAGCAAACCCCTTAGCTAATTTACTATCTCCAGATAGCCTACCTTCACTGTGCAATCCAGAGGGAAATTGATTGGACAGGAGGAGCCGAAGTTGGAGTTGTCTATTGTGTTAAACCCAAATTGATCATTTTGCATATCTGGGAATAGGACGATCTTTTCCTCTGGTTGGGTAGAATCCTCTCGTGGAAAGCTCATTAAAAATACTTCACAAGTGTTAAAGTATGATAATTTGATGATTTCTGAGGATGTGCAACAAACAATAGCAACAACTAGCGAGGTTACTGTAGGGGCAACCACAATAATAGCATTATCCTCTAAAGTTGAAGCCTTTTTCCCCTTATATTTGGATTCTTCTCCGACAATTTCAAATGCATTTAATAAAAATGTGTTGGTTGTTTCTCCTACTGGTAGCTTCTTCAGCTCTCTGAATAATGCTCAAAATGCATCATCGGACAATATCATCACCAGCACCCAACAGATGTACATTTATCAAAGCACTCAAGGTTGTTTTTCGTGGGAAGTTAACTTAAGTAACTCAGAAATTGATTCAAACTCAACTAACACTTTCTGCGGCAAGACATCTTAATCTGCGATGGTTTGTTTCTTCCAACTTCATGCCACTTGAAAGTTAGTTTCGTTTTCTTCTACTATTTTTGTCATGAGTAAGTGGTAATCAATTGTCATAGTTTATAAACGGCCAGCAACAACTTTCTTTGGCAGCATGAACTTACATTTCATCCATCAAATCACTTTAATAGTCCCTGTAATTGAAAGCGACGATTTAACATTATTTTTAGCTGGTTATTGTTATGACTATACGAAAATAATTAAAGTTTTATTTTATACTCGTAGGAATAATCTTAGTCATCCAATAAAACAATTTACTATTTTATTGGCCTCATATCAAGGCAAGATGTATTGAAACTTAGATTAAATGTCAATTGATCTCCATAGCTTAATAATTAATGTTAACATTAGTTTGGCAGACATTTTATGTTTGAAAAAATTAAGAGAATAATCACTCCCTCCCATATAGAGAATATAACACATGTTTAAACACATGTTTGACACATGTTCAAATTTTTCCTCTTCACCTCCAAATATTATATCGCAACCTTTTGCAACCTTGGATTCTCCTATTTTGATTCTCTTGTTCGTCTCCATTGATTCCCTTGTTCATCTCTCCTGTTCGTCTCTCTTTGTCTGTCTAAAAATGAAGTTTGGCCAAACAAGAGAAGGATATTGTTGCCACCACCATCTAGCATGATAATTATTTTCGAAAGGACGTTATGTAAGGCTCTTGCCAAGGTTATTACAATATCGCCCCATATCTTAGATATAGTATGGGGACTATTTCTTGCATCTCCACCCTGTGACTTTTAGATACAAGTGCTTTGCCTTATGCTAAGCTACAACTGGCTAGCTGTAGATTCGATCCATGTTACATGATCCGGTGCCATGAGACTTCTCCATAGCTACTAATCTAGTGAATATCGAGCTCCAAAGGCTCCGAAGGCTGACTGTCTTGTCGTTTTGAGGCCCGACTGATAATCGTCTTAGCCAAATGGAAGTCTATTTTCTTGGTATTGGCAATCATTGGCAATCTGAGGAGCCTCTGTTCTACAACTAAATTAAATTTTCAATGTTGAACTAACTATGTCGTCCCATGCTTCCATCTCTCCTCGTGAAAATATGATAAGGTGACCGAGATATGTAGATCAGCAGAAATGAGGCAAGCAACAACAGATGAGCTAAAGGCCTAGTAGTGCCCATGGGCTCTGTTTCCTAAGAATAGGCAATCTTAATCCCAACTTTCGTTTTAGCACATGAGGAAAAACAAGGCAAGTAGTAGTAGATGAGCTAAAGGCCCAATAGTGCTTGTGCATTCTGTTTCCTGAAAATAGGTAATCTTAAATTCCTTCAAGAAGCTCAGCATAACTTGCATAAAATAAAATGACCTTAGAAATATCCTACTGTCGTCCTTGAACTTGGTTTTTAGGGGAAGAAATTAAATGTACCTAGATACTAGAAAGAGTTTTTAACTTACCTCACGCCGATATTTAATAGCTAGCAACTTCATCAACACTGATAGCTTTGAGTGCTTCAATTTGCTCAAAATTAAAAATCCACTTTGTTTAATTTTTCGTACAAGAAACATAAAACCTCCTTCATCACTGTTATTGTTACAAGTTTCATCATTGTTACTGTTACAAGTTTATTAGGTTTATTATTTTTACTTGGTGCCACTCTACCTATAGAGGAGCCAAGTGCCTAGATGGGTGTTGCTTCCTAGAGACAAACCCGACCAGATGTGCTTTCTTCAAACACATTTAATTCTCATCTAATCTAGTTGTATCATAAATATTGTTGTCTCGTAAACATTTTAGAGATGGTCTTAAGGTTATAACAAAGAAAAATAGAGGTTGATATGGTTGATTTGCACAATGAAACTCGCCAACACAAATGCTAAAACATTACAAGCATACATTGCAACCATGAATATGTGGTTCAGTAAATGGACACATTGTATGTAAGGTTTGGGTGGTCCTTTCAACAAAATTAATGATGGAGAGAATCCCACAAGCGACGAAAAAAATTTGCAATTGAAAATCCAGGTGGAAACCCAATTCCACATGACAACAATATACAATTGAAAAGCTTGGTGGAAACCCAATTCCAAACGCATAATGTTCCATCGGCATTGAGTGTGGTTGCTCTTTTGGACAACTGTCTGGATTGTTGGCATTCTCCCTTGGGGGCCTGGATGTGAACATGCAACTTTCTCTGCACAAGAATCCTCTTATGTTTTCTCTATTTGATAGAATCACAGTTTACAATATTTCAAATTTTTTAATAATTTTTTCTTCTTCTTTTTTCGCATTTATCAAAAAAAAATTTGTCAGACATATATCAAGCAAAACTATCAGATGTAATATGGGATAAAAACATTGACATCTCGATTATATATGGTCAGGTTTAAAGTTTTTTTTTGGATAAGTCTTTAACTAGTAAGTTAAAGAACATTTTATAGTGACAATACACAATTTCAAATGCATATTCGAATTAAAATTAAGTTAGATTAATTACATATCTACTCATAACATTTAAAATATACATAATTTTATTTTTTAATCAACAAAAAATAATTTATATACTTACATTTATGTATGTTTACCACTGGATCATCTCAGAATTGAAACACAGGAAATTATATTCATATAAATTTACCAATTGCTTATCACGCAATGTCAAACATAAGAATAAAAATAGCTCTATAGACTCCAACAACATTCAGTGACCAATCTTGGGTAGCACTTGAACATAGACACGGGTGCATAAAAACACAGACAAAGACATAAAGTCATTGATAGATTCAGTAAGACATGTCTCTAGACATATATTCATATTTTCTAAATGAAAATGAAATAATCGAGCTTCCTCATCTCACTGACACTATCATTTTTTTCAATGAGATCAATCAATGATTGTACATTAAGACTATATTTCTCTCCCATTGATACAGTAATCATGTAAATCCTTACCTGGTCATTATGGTATGATTTAGCATTAACAATGTCAATCAATGCAACCATAGTCTTTGCTTACAAAAATCAATACTACGACTGGTTTTGAAAGCGCTCAAGTCCTGCTTCTTGCTCAAGGTAGGGACTCGCTGCCATGCAGCCTCCCTTGTTTCTATGAGAAATCCAGGAAGGAAAATTTTTCAATAATATTGACTCTGCGTGCTTACATATTTATGTTTCTTCCTATGAAATTAAAATTAGTGGATAAAACTGAAACACTATAAAGATTTTGAACTTTGAATGACCATCTCCATCAAAATTCAAACAGTTCATGACCTACAATTATATAAAATATAATGATGAATATAGTAAAAATTCATCATAGATTTGAACTAGTAATTTATTATTATTAATTTTTTATGGAGCACTTATTCATTTAAAAGAGGTTATTGTTTTTTATTTTGTTAGTTATTAAAATGTAGTGTGTTTCCATATTGACAATTTTATTGTATGTTTTAGGAGTTTTGGAGATTTTAGTTGGATGAAATATTTTTTTCAAAGAAGATTTTTCTCAATTTGACTTGCATTGAGATAATTTCTCCACCTTTTTCTCTTTATTTAGAAAGTGTTTTGATATGATTTTTTATAAAAATATGCAATATTGTTTCATGAGTAGATTAATCAAAAACAATTTCGTATGGAAATATTCTCTTCTGTTCCATTGGTTAACATGGTCTCGAAGTGAATATGAGCTTGAATCTCTCAGAAGAGAAGATTGTGAGCATGAATTTTCATGCACTTGAAGGACATGCTACTAGATTGAATATTACAATGGTTACATGTCTATGTATTCTACTGTATGGTTGTCTCTTTATATAGATGTTTAGAATTTGATGATATCTAAAGGTACGATATGAAAGTGCTACGTTGGACTAGATAGATAAAGAAATTGTTGGGCGTGATTTTTTTCGATTCATGGTGTAACATTTGGTGCATAACACTAAATGATGTTGAAGAATTGATTTGAAAGATATTAAAACAAGTATTTGTTAAATAGGAGTGTTGGAAATTTTAGCTCATACTTGTATGATGGATCATTATATGATACTTAGTATCATACTAGGGGACTGTGGTTTCTTAATATAATGTTTGTTGTGATGTAGAGTTTGTATCTACCTATGCAGCATTCTCATGTGCTTCTAGGAAGTTTTTGATCCTAGTTGGATCACAAATTTTCTCCAACAAGATTATTTCTAACTTGATGATGAATGGTTGGAGGTTTTTGAGAATTTTTAAACCTCTCTTTTTAGTTAAATAATGCTTCAAGACAATGTTGTATACATTTGTAATATTGTTTGATGAAAACATCAAGAAGGTGTAATTTTAGTGTGTAAACAATGTGCTTTCTCCTATTTTAACATCTTTATGCTTTTACTTTGAATTTGCCGGATAATAGTGAAATAGTATAAATATTTTAAATTTGAATAAAATTTTAGATTAGAATTTAAGGTCAACAATTTCTTAACATCTAGTAATTTAAAGTTTATTGGAAAAAAATCAACTAACTCTTCCCACTTAGTTGTTTATATTGTTTTCTTCCGAGCATATTTTTCCTAGCATTGTCCTACTTTTAAGGTATACACATCATTTCTGCTTTACTTAGGAATTTTTTATATTAGGAACATGTCTTTCCCTTCTCCATCTTAGGCACACCTTTCCCTACCACTACACATTTTCTTAACCTTTTACCCAACCTCGAATTTCTCTCTAGCTAATTTTACCTTCCACTCATCATAATGTCTCTCCCAAATTATGTTGTTTCTTTAGTAGTAGTGTTTCTTCTAGGAATTTTGAGAGAATTTGGGAAGGTATACCATTTGGGCTTAACCACTTAAAATTATTAGGCTATCAAGAAGACCACATTACTCATGTGTTATTTCCCACAACATTTCCAAAGGAAAAACATTTATTTATCATAGAATTTATTTACATACACAATTAACTTAATTTATGGTTCTAAAACCATCATGCAAACAATATTTACAAGTAAATATAAAATAATGATGTCCCCAAAAGCAATTGCACGATAGGTATCACCTATATGAACCATTTTCTTATTTATTTTCTATGCATTTCCTTCAAATGTTTATTCCTAATGATATATGAATGTATATGTACCATGGAATGAATCATCAAGCATATTATATTTAATTATTTTATTTAATCACTCTTATGTTTAAAAGTCATCTCTTATAGTCATAGGTGTTATGCTAAAAGTTTAATTTTCGATTTTGAGTTAATTAGAGAATTTGATTATGTGAAAGAGGAGTACCACCTCCATAAAAATGTAAAGAGGCTTTAGAATGTTGATTTTTTAAATAGCAATTGAATGTATTCCCTTATGGAAAACAATGCATAATATATATTATATTATGTACAATTATATATATTTACATATTATATAATATATAATTTAAATAATGAATAATTAATTAATAAAAAAAATGAGAGATGTCTATTAATGAAAAGACATCCCAACTATGTATATATATCGGGGTCGTCAATTGTAATCAGAAACCAATAAATATATCATATATCTTATATCAATCTAATAATGTTTACTCAATCATAAAAAGGAAATTAATGTTGAGAATTTTTCAAGTGTGTAATTGTTGATCATAATGCAATAATTTCCAAAATATTAAAATAAGAAATATTTCAACCTGGTATAAGAGAAATAAAATCTTGTAAGGAAAAATCCGTGTTAAAATTTTGGGGTTGTTTCAATCTTTATCTAACAACTTATTTAATTTTTACTCTATCTAAATTTATGTAAATAATTCCAAAACTATGATGAGCAGTAATTCTTGGTAAATTTGTTTAGTTATCGTAAGATAAAGAATCTCATAAATTCTGGAGGAACAATTTAACAAATTGAAACACTATGTGGGTGGATTGTAGCATAATTCCAATGTAGTAAAATAAATTTTTAATATGAGGAGATATTTAAACTCATAGAACCAATGAGAAAGTCGTTAAAGAATATATTCTCAAAGACCTCCTAGTGAGGGTTGCATGTACATTGTGAATACTACAAGGCTATGGCAGTAGATGTAGAAATGATAGAATATGCACGTATATCTTGGATTCACCTGACTAACAATATGCTAAAGTTAAATACCGAATCACTTCTACAAATATTTGCAGAATTAAAAACACAATCTCCAATCACATGAACATGAAGAAAGATCAATCACACACAACACAGATAATTTTCCGGGGAAAGCTTACAGCTAAAAACCCCACTATATTTTGTTGTATATTATATTATGGATCATGAAACAATTACATACAAAACTCTTCTCACAAGAGCCCTCAGTACATCAGCTAATTGTCTCACATTGTCATACAAAAATTGGCAAATCCCTTAGCCAATTTATTGTCTCTAGACAGCTTGCCTTCACTACACAATCCCTGAATTGATGCAATCTTGCCTGTCTTGATTGTGAAAGTATCATGGACACATCCAATGTGTGTGTTCTTTCATGTGTGCAAGCGGATAATTTCACAACTGATAATCAAATTCCCTTGCACCTATAACTCAACTGGGTCTCCACTGGATCTAACATGCATGTAGTTAATAATAGTAAATATCCAGTTGCATGTGATATCACTGCATGTGAATTAATTAATATTTAATTCACTTGATCTCTCACTAGTGTATTTTCAGTTACAGCTAGTACAACTGATTTTAACTCACTTAACTGAGTTAAACTATTTGCAACTTGCACAAACTCATGCACAACTACACTTCCAACTCTGTTACCACCAACCAACCTCTAACTCGAAATTCACTTAGCTAACTGATTTTCCACTTCAGTTAAATATTTTCAAGTCCACACTGAGAATATATGACAATTTAATGTCCATATAAATTAGGGGATAATAAAAATAGACATGCACCTAAAAATAGCCTGTGGGTCCCACCCTAGTGTAGGTGCTTAATTTTCACTAGGATCATGGGTGACAAAATTTCTTCTTGTTGAATCTAAAAACTCCCTCTCAACAAGAAAGGGATTATCCTTCACCCTGATCATGTCTGTATGGTATTCAAATTTTCTCCTCATGAGCACCTTCATTAGAATATCTGCATCCTGATCTTCCGTGGGAATGTACTGAAGAAACATGATTCTCCTCTGCACACAATCTCTGAGATGGTGGTACCGGATATCTATATGCTTGGACCTATCATGAAACACATGATTAA
Organism: Pinus albicaulis; assembly: GCA_034641835.2. Lineage (NCBI taxonomy): Eukaryota > Viridiplantae > Streptophyta > Pinopsida > Pinales > Pinaceae > Pinus > Pinus albicaulis. The sequence continues at coordinate 1,358,212,537 of CM076584.1, read as the reverse complement.
TTGAGATTTTAACGCAACTCTGATTATCACAATGAATCACTGTCGGACAGGGAAAATTTTAAGGATGGAAAATTATCTTGAAGTTTAAAAAATTGGCGAATCTCACTAGTCCCTGATATGCAAACTATAAATATTTATTGATGTATTTGTAAAAAAAATCAAATTTATAATGATATTATATATACTCTCTATATAATGTTGGCGATTTTTAATGTAAAATAAATTTATATTATAAAATTTGGGAGAATCATTTTTATAAAAAAAAAGAAATTGGCGAATCTTTTTTTTGGAAAAACCATGGAAAATTAGCCCACCTGCGAATATTAGCCCCTAAAATTTTCCATGATGTCGGATCCATCTATGAACCAAATAAATCAACCAAGATATTTCTCATGTAGATAGCCTCACATGCAGCTTGAATTGCTGCCATGTATTCCGTTTTCACTGAACTGAGTGCCACGGATCTCTGCTTCCTGTTGTACGAAGAAACAACTATAGATTCATTGCTAAAGATCTCCCCTGATGTGATATTTTTGTTCAATGGACTGCCAACCCAATCAGCATCCATGAAGCCATGCAACTTCACTTCATCCATCTATCCATACCATAGACCATACTCTAATGTGCACCTCAGGTATCTCAGGACATACTTCCCCACCTTCCAAAAGAGCTTGGTAGGCTTAACCATAGCTTGACTCAGATGGTTAACTGCATAGTAAATGTCCAGTCTCGTGTTCACTAGATACATTAGTGAACCCACTAATTGTCGATAGACAGTAGCATCCAATACCTCTCCAGAAGTAGCATCCTATTTCCTCCAGTTTCCTGCAAGAGGAGTATCCATGGGTTTGCAGCTCTCCATGTTAATCTTACCCAATATCTCATTTTCATACTTGCCTTGAGACACAAAAATTTCACCATCCTACTGCCATATTTCCAATCCAAGGAAATAATTAAGGAGGCCCATATCCTTCATTTCGAACTCGCTTGCAAGATCCTTCTTGCATGAGTGTATTAGCTGCTCATCACCAGTCAAAATTAAATCATCAACATTGATAACAATGATCAATAGCTTAACCTCAACCACAATCTGGTATAGTTTTGCATCTACTTCACTTTAGGTGAAGCCCAGTCCAGTGAAATAGCTGTCTATCCGAGTGTACCAAGCACGGGGTTCTTGCTTCAACCCATACAATGCTCTTTTGAGCCTGCACACATGTGACTCGCTATTGAAGATCTTGAAACCTTCAGGTTGCTCTATGTACACCTCTTCCTCAATGATCCCATTGAGAAACACAATTTTCACATCCATATAATGAATGCGCTAGCCCATATGTGCTAAGAGTGCAAGGATGGTCCTTACTCCCATCAACAGCTTGCTCTACCTTGTAGATCCATCTCGAACCTACCACTGATTTGTCAACTGACCTTGGGAAAATTTCCCATGCATCTTTTTTTCACAATGGAGTCATACTCCTCTACCATTGCATCAACCCAAGTAGGTTGTTGCACTGCTTCTTGAAAGGAAGATGGTTAAGACATAATACATTTTCTCATAAGAGCCATGTATCTAGTAAATCGGTCAGGAGACTGTCTCTTTCTGTGTTGTGAAGTAGGGGCTCCTACATTCTGTACAACATCAAGTCTTAGCCTATCAGCTTTCGTGGTGCGCCTTCTACAATTTCTGATGGATGGCTCTGCATGAGTGACTTCCTCCACTCCACGAACCTCCTCATGTGGCTGATCCACAACTTGAGACTCATCTTTGGGAACCAACAGTTTCTCCTCCGCATGCAAGTCCAAATCCATCTCAAGGGACAACCACATGGCTTTCCCCTCATCAAATTTTATATCTCGTTGCACAACAGTCATTCTGCTGTTTCGATAATACACATGATAATTATGGGGTGTTTCTGTGTACCCCACAAAAATTCCATCTTCAGTAGTCAGTTCTAGCTTCTTCTTGACATCCTTGGTCACATGCACATAAAAATATGAGCGAAAAATCTTAAAGTGTAAAACATTTGGTTTCTTACTAGTGAAAGTTTCTTCAAGTGTACTCATGCCAAGTACTCTATGAGGACAACGATTTTACACATAAACCGCAGTGTTGCATGCTTCCGCACATAAATGCATTGGTAGGCCTTGATCATGCAACATCGCTCGTGCTACACACATGATCGTTTTGTTCTTCCTGAGTCGCCTAACCATTCTGTTGTGGGTTATGAGGCACTATGAGTTCTCTTCGAAATCCTTCTTTGTTGCAGAAGTTCTTGAATTTGTTAGAGATGTATTCTCCACCATTATTGCTCCTAAGAGCCTTCACTTGCTTCCTCGACTCTTTCTCCACCAATGCCTTAAACTCACAGAACTTATAGAATGTTTGATCTTTCTTCTGCATGAATAAGATCCAGCATTTACGAGAAAATTCATCAACAATGATTACATAGTACTTATGTTTTGTTGTTTAAGAAACCGAGAATGGCCGACACACGTCTGTGTGAACTCTCTCAAGGATCCCTGAAGCACAGTTATCCTTCTCATGAAAGGTGGACTTTACATACTTCCCCATGGTACAACCCTTGCACCGATCTAACTGAGAAAGTGTTCGCATTGGAAGTCCAGTAGATATTTTTTGCATGACTTTCAAGGCTCCATGATGAAGATGGCCCAATCGCTTGTGCCATAATTCGCCCTCAACCTGGCTCACCACTTTTTCTGCCTTGCCCATTATGGAAATGTAGCCATCTACCTCCATATTTTAGATATTCTTAACTCGAATCCCTATTCTCTTGTCTTGACTCATTGTTTTAGGTCGCAGGAAATCTTTTCCATCACTAAAAACAACGTCATAGCCTCTGTCTTCCAACATTGCGACTGAGACCAAAGTTTTTTTCAGACCTGGAACATGCATTACATCTTTTAATTGAAATATTTTACCTAAATCCCCATAAAAGGTAATGGTACCAATCCCAGTAGCACGGTATAGTCCATCGTCACCCATATCAATATGCATCTTGAGATCTTTCTCCTCCAAGTCACTGAAAGGTTCCTTATCTCTTGTCATGTGAAAGGAAGTACCACTATCCAAATACCACACCAATCCTAATGCACTTGACACCATGCATGCAATCAACGAGAAGTCAAGCTCAAATTTCAAGCCAAGGGCCTCACCAGCTGCAGATCCAGCAACTCCTAGAAACTATCCTCCACCTTTGGCTCCGACAAAGAAGGTGGGCTAAAATTCTACACATGGTAGACAATGTAGCCTAACCCACGCTATCCATCTCTCCACTTATGATAAGTGTAGAGAAATTGTTTATCCCGAGCTGTAAAATACTTGCCCTCAAGTGGCAAGATGAAGACTAGATCTCTAAGGATCTCTCCTTCAACGTTGCAAATCATGCTGGCCCAAGTATCTCCATATATGATGAGTTGGAAGTCATCAACATATGGCATCTCCTCCATCATATGTATCACCTCATAAGGAAACCAATGTGCTATCAAGGTGACCATACTATAACCCATGTTCCCCTTAGAACATGTAGTGCAAACAATGTGCGAAATTTCTCCCTCAAAAGACACATTCACCTCATGTGTCTCCCTCCCAAGTATGCTTCTCATAAAGACATAAATAGTAGAGCCATAGGGAGCACAAATGAGAATCACACTTGCTGCCATGTGTAACAAATGTGAAGGAAAATGGTCCCTCAAGTGCAACCAGCACAGCTTGACCCTCAATTTCAATAGAGACAGATAAAAAGTGTGGCTTCTCAACCACTTTCCCACTGCTCCAATCTCCCCATAAGTATGGAGGAAGTGGATGATGTAAGGTGTACAAAGAGCATGTCCTCCATAATATCTCTCTTCCCCAAGTCCTCCTAGGGAATGGCCATCAATCATGCTTATGGCCTCATCTAAACCATGTGGTCTAGAAAAAAGAATGCTCCTCCTTGGACCATCATCCTACACATGTATGGTTAAGGGACATATACATACATGATATAAATTCTCATGTAAACAACAATGAATACCCTTACCATACTCTCTGCTCATACAAATGGAGTGGCTCATAAATGAGTCTCCTCTCATCCTCAAAGTGGAAAGAGGTGGCTATGCTAACTCCTCCAAAGAGTTATGTCTTTCCTCCATCTCCATCTGGTCTATGCATCTATTCATATGATGATATATCTCCTCCTCAAAGCCCATCCAAAAATACCCCTCCATGATGGTGTGGTATGCTCTCATAGAACAAGTGGGGCTGAAAAGGAAATCCTCCCGAGCTGCTTGTAGCAACTTCTCCTTGAGCTTGGAAGCTCCTAGTAAGAAGATCCTACCATGATAGAAGGTGACCCCATCTCTGATTGAGTATCCCTCCTCATGCAACTGGTCATCCAAGATCATGCAAGTGAAAAGATCCGTGGAATACTCCACCAACAACTGGGAGTTCCAATATGGATCTATCCTCCATAGTGATAGTGCTGATGATCTCTCGTGAAGAGCACATTTCATATGGTCATCATCTTCTTTGACATCTCTCATGCCAAAGAGGCAAGTTGGAAGGCTGCTATCCTTCCCCTGCTGCTTCTGCCACAACGCTGAATCTAAAATGGAAGTGGGTACTGATGATGTTGAGAGAATTCTCTCTTTCTCCTTGAGTCTACCCCAGAATCCCAACGCTGTATCAAGCTCTCCTAAGGTTTCCACCCTCCTGGAATCAATGAGTGGTGCCCCAAAATGTGAAGCATCCATCCTACTCTGTTGGTCCAGTGGTCCCCCCGGTAAAATGTCTCCACGCAATGAGACATTCTCAACAAGAGATGACTGAATATATGGATGGATAAAACTCTCCATGCTTCCACTGTGCAATCCAATCACCTTCTTAGGTGCATCATCTTCTTTGACATCTCTCATGCCAAAGTGGCAAGTTGGAAGGCTGCTATCCTTCCCTTGCTGCTTCTGCCACAACGCAGAATCTAAAATGGAAGTGGGTACTGATGATGTTGAGAGAATGCTCTCTTTCTCCTTGAGACTACCCCAGAATCCCAGCGCTGTATCAAGATCTCCCAAGGTTTCCACCCTCCTGGAATCAATGAGTGGTGCCCCAACATGTGAAGCATCCATCCTGCTCTGTTGGTCTAGTGGTCCCCCCGGCAAAATGTCTCCACGCAATGAGACATCCTCAACAAGAGATGACTAAATATATGGATGGATAAAACTCTCCATGCTTCCACTGTGCAATCCAATCACCTTCTTAGGTGCATCACCCTCCACAAATGAATAGGGATGTGTACTCCTCATCTCATGATGCTGGGTCTTCTCCCTACCTTCTCCCTATATCTCCATGGATTCACACCTCCTCAACAATGGCATAGGTATAACATGAGTTGTGCCTTGATCTCAACACATGAGATCCTGGGGACTTCCTTGCAAAGATGCAAGCATCCCTCTATTTGGAGCAAGAGCTCCTCCTTCCTCTGCATGAGGTGCTAGATCAACTCCAGATCTAACAGCGTTGTTTTCCTCAATATCTACAACATGAATGGGCAATCCTCCAATGATTGGATCCCTTTTTGAAAAATAGATCCCCATGCTCTTTTCTCAAAGGTGTGAGATGAAAATCCTTCTTCCGGAAAAGTATGGTGCAATTTTTTAGTCTTCCCCATGGTTCTCTAAAATGGTACTGCATTCTCGTACAAGGGTTTTATTTGAGTTTTCTTGTTTAGATCCACCATGTGTGCCTCATGAATCCTTCCATCAAATATTTTCACTAATGCCTTAGTGAAACTAGCATAGGATTTAATGTTTATATTTCTCAAAGAAAATGACTCAAATATCCACCAGGCATAGGCCTTACCTCTCAAATGCAGCGCTGCAACTTTGATGGCTTCATCTTCAAGGATGTGGTGCCACTGCAAGAAGGTTTCTAACTCCTCCACCCAAGCTTTGGCTGAACATGTAGTTGAACCCTCAAAGATAGATAGAAGAAATCTATCCTGCTGCTCTCTTCCATTCACCTTCATCTTGCAAAACTCTAAAAAACTGAGATTATATCTGAATTTACGAGTTTGAAACTCATACTCTTTCAAGAAATCACTAAGGGTTTCCCTCCTAGCAACCTCTTCTTCTCTTTCCATCTCTCTTCTGGCAATCCTGGGCATGTGACTGCACTGTACAAGATGGTCTGTAGATGTTGGCTCACACTCCTTATGTGCAAATCTAGAGTTTGCCTTTGGTACAAACCCTCTTGGAGATTCTTTACACATCTCCCTCCAGATCTCTTTGAACTCTTCATGAATCATATGTACAGATTTAGGAAGAAGCTTTGTAAGCTTATCCCCTTTTTCTTTTTCCTCTCCAAAAGATGGAGCCTTTCTCCTACTTATTTCTCTGTCTCCTTAATGAGAATAGGAAGTGCAGGGTTCTTCCTCTTCTTTCTGCTTATCCTCCTTGGGGAGGTTCTTCATGGATCTGAAATATGATGAGATAAATCCCATCCTCTCCAATCTTCTAATCTTCTTGGGCTTAGACTCACAGGCTGAGCCAAGAAAGTCTTTCTGATACCACTATAATATTCCAAATCTGGAACAGCTAGCAAGGCATGAATGGGAAACACATTTTCCAGTAATGGCTGCTACAGGATTTGAAACCAAGACTTGGATACCTTAGAAAAATGTGTCTAAGTGCTAAATCTAGGAGGAGGCTCCAAAGAAATCCTTCTAGAGTGGTTAAACAGATCTCCCACTATTAGATGTCCTCAAAAAGTGTCCGATGAAGGGACTGCAACAATACTTGAGCAAGGATTGAATAAACAACGTTATTTTAATGAGACAAGACACATGAAGATGCAAATAGCTAATCAATGTATAATATAGCAGCAAGAGAGTACAATGCTTTGAGGAATCACTCACTCAAGCTAGGCAATGAAAGCGTCAATAAGACATGTACACCAATTGTGACAAAACACCGCTACATAAATATGCCCTAGCTATGACAGCGCTGTCTATAGGAGACACTGCAACATATAATATGAGAATACAATGATATGACAATGATAGCTCAAGAAATGTGGGGGAGCAAGCTCTCAATCCCTGAAAATAACTATACAACAATCCTAAGAAGGATTGGCTAAAATACAAGTACAAATGGAAAATCTGCAGAAATGCCCGAGTTGCTGGGTAGTAGCTGCAACTCAAAACTAATACAATATGGAGATGGCTGAATAATATGTCCAATATGCAGCAAACCTCCTCCAATGGATTTCCTAAGTACAAGGCTGATCCTAATACTGGAAATCTTGCCCTCCAAAATGCCGGTGCAACCTCTCACTATAGATGCACTCTAGAATAACGCAGTCAAGGAGTTGGACTGCGCTACTGATGATGGGAGAAGCTTGGCCTGATGCCAAGATGTACAATAAAGCTTTGAAACCTCCTTCACTAATCTCCTGGAGGAATATAAGCTCGCTCCTCTAAAAGATAAGCCAAGGAAAGGTGTTGTGGAACCCCTCCACTGCAACACCCAACAACACCACATTATGCTTCAGCAGAAATAACGCAGTGGCTGAATAGTGGCTTTGGGCTTGAGCCAAGATGTGGAGAAAATGAAGAGAAATCCTTCAAGAGGCCTATCAAGAAGGATAGGAAATCCTAAACAGGAATCCCTTGTGCTAAGCAGCACTGCAACTCAGTTGAACAACTAGAGAATGAAAATAGTCTTCCAGACTAAAATCAATATGCTCAAAGATGTCTCACTATGGATGCCTCTTCCTCCTTTTATGCAAGTGAATGCCTCTTTTCCCTGGACCCCACACATTAGGGTTTCTTCCACAAAGAATATTCCTCCCTCTCTAACTGTGTTTTCTTCTCATGCAAGCTACACCTCTTAGGCAACATTGTTGACTTGGTCAAACTTGACCTTGTCCTCATGCAATTGCCCATTTTCACACTGGAAGGTGAAAAATTAAGTTGCTCCATTGATCCTTTTCACATTATGAAGGATATTATTCCTACTCATCGGCCTTTTACCCATTTTATTCACCTCCTAGATGAAATAAGAAAAAAATAATGTTCCAATTATCTTTATGAAAATTTTGCAACATTACAGGCACTGGGTGTTCCTGATCGAGAATCCCACCTCTTCCATTGAGAAGCTTTTGGAGGACTCTCATACTTCACTTCCACTATCAGGCATTTTGCCAAAGATTCATCTTACATCTACAGTGCAGATCTTGTTGAGGGTTGAGTTGTTTTGTAGGTTGTAGTAGGGGAGACCATCTTTGGGTCACTTCAGTAATTATTTTCAGTGGAGAAGGGTTCCTTTCCATTGGGAGGATAATAAGGAGGGCCCTTGTGCATATTTTCAGATCCTGTCATCAAGCCACATATTTATTTTCCCCTACAACGTAGTTTCTTTCCATATCTATGTTATTTTGAGGAAGGAGTTCCAGGGTGGTTTTGGCAAACCATTTGGAGAGGAGGTTTGATAGTGAAGGGGATCTTCCTTTCATCTAGGAGATCTATTTGGAGGAGGCTACACTATTTCTTATATCAGATCAGCCACACTTTCCAGATCTATATGTTGCAGTGAATATTCATCGTTAGGGCTTTGATTCAGATATTGTACATGGTGTTTTGCTGAAAACCCTTTGGGAGTTGTTCATTGGAGGTTGTATAGTGCCTAGATCTGTTTTAGATCTATCTTTTGAGGCATATACCAGCCCATGTTATTTTGTATATTCAGTTGCTGTAGCAGTGCCTTTTAAACAATGTTGTAGCATTTTTCCAACTCTTTGATATATAGTAGCAACATCTCTTTTGAGGGTTTTGTCCATTGGAGGCTTGTTCTATATTATTGTACATCTTATGGCCCATTTCTTATGCATATTTTTCTGTTGTTATAATGATTAGAAGGTCTCCATATTGGCCTCTTGTTTTTACATGATGTTATACACTACTATTCCAGCATTTTGCACTATATTCCTGATTTTCCCATTTGGGGATATTACAAGTTCAATCAAATTATCTAGATATAGCAAGAAAGAGAACTAGTATTTGAAAGGGTAAATCAACACTAGTCTAGAGTCAAATGGATCTTCGATAAACGAGCTAAAAACATAGTCATCCTCCCTAGAGACTGGGTCCTCAAATGGGACAAGAGAAATGAGGAGCCAGAAAAACAAGGAAAGTTTGATAACTTGTGGCTAGGACCATTTTTCATTGATAGAGTTGAGGGCGAAAATTCCTTCTCCCTCTAGAAATTTGAAGGAGAAGAGGTTGGTCGTGCCATTAATGGTGAATTTCTCAAACATTACATTACCTACTGAACCTTTTTATTATATGTGTGTGTGTGTGTGTGTGTGTGTGTGTGTGTATGTATGTATGTATATAAAAACAAACTCAATTATAATGATAATAAATAACTTGGAAATGAAATAATCACAATCATAAGTGCTTAACAAAATAACATTTTATGTTTGTAGGAATTAAACTATAAATCTATGCAATTGGAATTCCCATCATGAAACATGTAAACCATTAAGAGAATTTTAAAATCACATAGGACATATTTCCCCATAAAATATTAATTAAGTGTTGCATTATCTATTATAAATTTTCCCACGACACCCTAGTTGGTTCCTAAATATAACTAGCCTTGAGGTTATGTGATCTACATATAAAAAAAAATCAGATCCCACTTAATTGCTTTATCTTGTGTCCCGTAGATGATCATACACCTATGCTTTATTTATGCATTAGCAACCATCCATAACTTGGGTCAGTAAGGCAAAAAAATTCTCCTCCTCTCCGAAAAATTGCTATCATGGTTTGTTCCCTACTAATCTTTAGTCTACCTTCTTAGGATGGGGTATGTTGACAACCTCCACTGGGCCTATGGATGCTCGCTAGAAACGAATAAAGGACAATGTAATTGAGAAATGCAATGCATAATCTACCCATCCCCCTAGGTTTTGGTTAAAGTGGGGTATGTTGATCAATCCTCCAGGGCTATGGATGCTCGCTGGCAGCGAAGCAACATTAGTGGCATTGGAAAACTCCAGTGTGGTTCTTCCCACTATATCATAAAAAAAAATCATTGAAATAAATTAATTGAGAATGTGATAGACATTAATAGTATGGACAAATAAGAAGATAAGGAAAATCCTACCAGTGAAGCAGTGAATGAATCAGTCGGGGCTATGGACGCTCGCTCAGAGCGGAGTGAAGTTGGATAGTAACCTCCACACGGGGGTGTCCTAAAACCTTTTGTTTTGATGTTTTGCATCCTGATGTCTATCTTTTTTTCTTTGTTTACATATACCGCCTGGTTCCCCATTTATTTCTCTAAATTTTGGGTTTCATAACCTAACATGTAAAAGTTGGATTTGGGGAAAACTTTGAGGTGGTCTCTGGGAACATCATTGTTTACTCGTCACATATATATAGATGGGGAAAGAAAGATGCATTATAAAACAGATTAAATAACCATTCATAATTATTCATGATAAGATAGAAAAGGAAAAATTAGCATCAAATTACATCATTATCTCCTTAATTGATACACCATGGTTTTAAAACAAGAAAAATAAACATTAAAAATTCAATTATGCTAGCTCAATAAGGTAAAACCCTTCTCATTTCATAAGTTTAATTATATAAGCATGAGTAAAAAAATTGTCTTACGTCAAGTCCACTCAAATGTTTTAATCGAGCTTATGCACTCTATAAGACGTAAAATGTTTACAAAATTATACTTTTAATACGTTCCTGGTCAAAACTAAGTTGAGTGTTTCAGGAAATTAACTATCAGAAACCTGAATTATCTCCTTAGCAGCGTTGGGGAAGCGTGCAAGATGAACACGTCCAACAGGCTGCCACGATTGGATACTCTCAACTCCCTAGAAAATTGTAGGTAGTGATGCCAGTTGGTTTTCAATTTGAGCAATGCAATCTTCCATTGTAGTCAACAAATGCAACATCATGTCCACCTTTTCATGAAGAGTCTCATGATAGCCTATGTTACTACTTCCAACTCTCTCCATCGTAGCTAGCTCCTTTTATCCCATAAAGCCTTGAAAATAATCGTGTTTATCCTGACGATTGTCATCATATCCCTTCATTAGCTCCCATCGTTTTTGCACTAATATTTCCGTATAACCCATCGCATCACAAATATTTCCCTCGGTCCATATTTGTACAAAACTGTCTCGTCAGGAGATGTACGTCATTGGTTAATTGGGACCCCATGGCCGACCTAGAAAGGCGCCTGGCTTGCGTTCTTGGTTTCTCTTAGGGAGAAACCATTCCCTAATGGAGCCAATGTTAGGGGCAAAAATATCCCCTCCTTTCCAAATTTCTAAGTATTCTCTCTTACGTATCTTAAATGGATAGATAAAGCACTCCCCATAGAGAATGAGTAAGTTTGTAAGGCAGATCACACTCAATGGAAGCTCATCAGTTAGTAATTACCCGTTACATCTCAAAATGATGCGTTTTTAGTTCCTCTTGAAGTCCCGACGTATTTAACATCTGCCAAGTTTCTGGATCGATCACCATCGAGGACTAGATCCGACAACTCATGAGCATGCTAACATATGAATTAGTGTGCCTTTTGAGCACGGTCTTATTTCCTGACACATCTCGATTTTTCACTCATATTTTATCTAACATCTATCGTGACCCATCTCACTCAAATATGCCAGCGCGTTAATGATACCTCCAGGACCCGATGGCACGGGAACCATTGATCAAATTCATATCAATGGTCATCACATCCAAACATGCACACCACTTAACCGTCAGCTCCCCTGCGATGAGCGGGTCCCGCCTGTTATGGTTGGTGGCCCGACCAATGGCAGTCGAGCATATAGCCACCACATGAATAAACCTCATAATCACCCATTAAACCTTAATGCCGCAATATTTTTGCCATTCTGCCTATTGGTTTAACCCTTTGCAGGCTCTCCGACGAAGCACGACCATGACTATTTCAAAGTTGCAGACCTACTCTTCGGTCGATGAATTCACCCTTATTGGTCAATAAGTCATTTTACCTTTATGCTTTCTTGTTGTGACTGTAATTCAGTCTCTTTAAGCAATTACGGTTAAGAAAACAGGCAAAGTGGCCCTCATAAATGACATGGTTGGGGTTCAGGATACTAGGGTGTTTCGAACTGATATTCTTACTCTAAAGAGAATGCCCACTCGCTCAACCACCGTGATGGCTGATGAACAATGCTTACTTAGAACTGGAATCCTTCATGCAGCCCTCCCTCCAGTTCACTTTGATCTTGATTCGATTATACTATTGGTTGATAATTTTGAGTCATAGCACCAGGCAGTCTATTTTAAAAGTACTCGTGCATTTTTCTTCAAAATAGATGAGGGGATAATTGCTAAGATGTTGGATATCCCAACCTAGGGCATTGATATTACAGATAAAGGGTTATATAGTGAATTCATTATGTGGGTTTATGGGGATAAGCTATAAATTCTCAAGACCATCTTCGAAAGCCTCGATCGTGAGTTGAAATTTCTTTTTCCTGTATCCACTAAATCACTTAAGCCTTTCTTCCAAACCTTGATGTCCCTCATTTCTATTATTTTTGGTCTCGCCAACGATTCTAAATTGGACGAGTCGGTGTTCTAGGAAAATTGTCTAATCACCCTTCAGTTGGGCCACCAAAACATAGTCTTTTTGATTTACTTGGTCCGCACCCTTACAGTAGATTTATCCGCTACCCTTCCTTTTGGTTCCTTCCTCCAATATTATTGTGGTTCCTTCCTCCACTATTTATCCAATTGGTCCTTTATAATTATCCCTCATATGTTCTAACTTTTAGACTTCTTCTGAGCACCACTAGCACTAACGATAAAGGGAAATATGTTTTTCACTAGTTGGATGCAATCTACCCTCAATATGTCCCTTTTTCTTATTCCTAGTATATTGATTGTTTCGCTCACCCCTTGAAGGAAAAAATAATAGCAGAAAACATGGGCAGGATCTCAGGCGAACAGGCCAGAGTTCTATGAAAAGGAAGAAGATACTCGTGAAGGAAAAACAGGAGACATGGAGAGATATTTGGCAGAAAGTCACTATGGTCAAGTAAGATGTGAAAATTCTCTCACATTTTGAAAAGGCTTTAATTTAAAGTGCCAGTCTGGAGGAAAGGTATTCAATTGTGGCCCTAGATAAAAAACTAGAGGACCTTGATGCCATTATAAATTTGGTTAAGACCTTGTAGGATGATACTTTAGTGGAACCAAAATTACCTCTCAGAGACAACTGAATTTAATATTTGTGCATGTTAAGGGAAAAACAGATCGCTATGTAGGAAATGCGAGACGAAATCAATAAATTCATTAAGGAAATAAATGATTTTAGAACTAAATGGAATGATTTGGGAAGATTTGGTTTTCCTTCATTCTGGAATAAATAACACTGCGAAATATCCTGGGAGATTTTCTCTGATCAACTGAAATCTATAGAGCAGTATTTGGGTTGTTTGGCCATGCTACGGAAAGAGATAGTTTCTTCTTCCACAATGCTAAATTCTCTTTGTCAGGAATTTACTATTTTGGTTGGGATAAAAAAAAATTATACAAAATCTCCTGGCCAACAGGTACCAGATAATATAATGTTTGGTGGTAGTAATCTCCAAATAAAAGAATGTGCCTTGGTTAGCTGTTGTTGAGTGGGACAAACTAATCAAATTGAAAAATTGTTTTAAGCGCAACACAATAGTCCAGAAACTCTCTACCATGTCACAAGCCACTGAACCAGTTTCGACGATGCAGTCCGTCATGAACCAGCTTGAGGACTGGCATGAAATCCCATTTATTACAACATAGGAGCCAACATTCAGGATGCATTGGGTGCACACACTCTCTCCTACAGGTCTGAATATGGAAGTAAAATAGTCAAAGTCATGAAGGTGTCATGATGCTTAATTACTTAATTTCCAAACTTTTACTTTATTTTACTTTATTTAATTTTAATGTGAATTGATTACAGTGAGGGAAGTTGCTAAAACCTTTATTTTTTAAAAATATTATTAAAATCCTTGTTTTTCGTCATGTGGGAGTTGTCAGCATAAATAAGATACTTTATAAGATACAGAAAATGACTGTACCTGCTACACAATTTTTATTTTCAATTTTAAAAGTCTATTTTCATGACTTTAAAAATGTATATCTATTTCGATTTGTAATCACAAAAAACTAAATCTGAGGCTTGCCCTCATTTAGGAATTAACTCGTTTGGTTTTCATGTTCGGATATCTATATTATCAACATAAATCCTTAATTACCAATCATAACAAAGTTACTGATCAAACAAAAACTATTACCTTAAAACTAGAACTTACACCAAAAAAACATCAAAAACTCATGAGAAAACAATTTAAAAATAAAAATTTGTAGATAAATTTTTCTTTTTACCGGTGAATTTTCAACATTTTTTAAAAATGGAAGTAAAAGCCAATTTTTTGTGTGCAAAAAACAGCTTGAAAACTAAAAGTGTTGATGCTGGAATAACGTCATCAATTTTTTGTGTGCAATTAAAATCTTGAAAATGAAAAGTCTTGATGTTGGAATAACGTCTTTTTGGGGTAAATTGTCAAGAATTTTTAATAATAACATTAAAGATCAAATATCATGATTTTGAAAAACCTTAAAATTTCAATGATAAACATGACATTGAAGATAAAATATTACTTGTAAAAAACAAAACAAAAATATTCAAAAATAGAAGAAAAAAAGGGAAAATATTTATTTTTAAGTTATAAAAATTATTAAAAAAAATCATGTAAAAAAATATAAAAAAATAGTTTAAATAAAAAATTTAAGAATAATTAAATTAAAAAATAATAATAATTAAAATAATTTAAAATAAAAATAAAAATGTATATATATATATATATATATATATATATATATATATATATATATATATATAACACATTTTCAAAAAAAAAAAAAATCATTTTTTTTGTTTCTTTTTAAATTAAAAATAAATAACTAAATTTTTTTAAAAATTTTAAAAATTAAAAGAAAATAAATTTAAATTTAATTAAAAAAATTTAATTAATTTTCGCGATGTTTGATGAATTATTGATAACTAAAGACCTATCTTTCGTTCTATAAGAATTCTCCACTTATTTATGATTGCAAATTTGTGTTTTTCATTCTTAATCTTGTTATAGGTATTTTATTTGAGTGTTTTATTTGTTCTGCAAATTATGAGGTTTTAATCTCCCGTTATGAGTTTCCATGATGATATTTACTATTAATTGTTTTCATCTACATATTAGAGTAGTACGATGAAGTTTCCTATACTTGTTGCACATGTTACTGTTTAATTTGAGAACAATTCTTATGAGTTTTCATGATGATATTTACTATTAATTGTTTTCATCTACATATTAGAGTAGTACGATGAAGTTTCCTATACTTGTTGCACATGTCACTGTTTAATTTGAGAACAATTCTTATTTTGATTTTTTGTTGTTTCTGTTTTTTTTTTCTTCCATCTTAATGGTCACTATTATTCTTGTTCAAATTTATCGTATTTTGATTTTTTGTTGTTTCTGTTTTTGTTTTTCTTCCGTCTTAATGGTCACTATTATTCTTGTTCAAATTTATCGTTACTCTTTCAGATTCTGTATGTCTAGCCTAATTTTATTTGCTAATTAAAAATCATGTAGTTTATATTTCCTGGGTTACCCCCTATGGTGTGTTGGAGGTCAGAAGTGACACCTAGAGTGGGAGGACTTATTGGTCCTAAGGGAATGTGTACTTAAGTCGTTTTCATGTGGGAACAATTTGAGCACCAACATATAGCATATAAAAGAGATTTTCATATGCATAATTTACAAATTAAACACTTGAACACAAATATATCATTCATGAACATTAAACTAGAAATATTGGTTCGAACTTGTCATCTGACCACCTTCGAACTATATAAATGGAAGTGAATATAATGTGCTCAAGATCCTGATTTTTTCAATTAAATGCCAAGAAAAATGCCCTATTACATAATTGTGCCAAGCAAACCATGTTCATATCTAAAAGTTACTTTTATCTTGTTTGGCATTGGGCTTGAAATCCATGATCTAATAGAGACAACCTATAGGTAAAGGTCCACGACTCATCAAATACAAATGAGTAGACATATTATTGAAGGACTGGAGGCACTCAAATATGGAAATTAGAAACCTATAAACAACTCGCGGTTCAGTAAATGAAAAATGAATATTGATGGAAAATTTAACATTGACCTTGAGGCTTGGGTTAGAAACCCACTATAATTAAATGTATGCTGTTAGTTCCTTCATTGAAAATTTATCAAATTCGCAAAAAAATGCAAGGCATAATTTTCACAATGCTATTTTGTATGTTTTAATTGTAATTGCAGAAGTAATTCTTCCACCACCTTTTTCAAGGGACATAGGCTAAAAATATGGCTTCATAAATTTTCTCTTTGACTATGAATCTTCTTCTAATGCATTGGTATATATACTAGTGGTTAAAATATAACTTCTCTTGAGCATGGATTAGTTGTAGCTGTTAGAAATAAAGGTCAAAATATGGTGCTTGAAGTTTGAATTGATTGCTCAAGTTTGATTCTCACCTGAGCTCCAAGCTTCAATCTTGGCCCAAATTCCAACTTTAGTATTCCAAGAACTTGTGTGCAGTATGTAGAAGGACGATTCCAGTCTGCAGTTGTATCTTTTCTATTTACCAATGGAAGAATCAATAATCTTATAGAGTATGAATGGGGTGTAGTGTTTTATCCTTTGGATGTTTAATGTTCTTGGGAATTTTTACTTTAAACAAGCCTTTTTTACTAGGGATACATGTGTCAAAATAGTGTTGAATTTTTTTGGATGTGCTTCATAGCTATGGGATCCATCATGGAGTGTGAATGCCTCAATGGGAGGAGGAAATATACTATTGGGAGCACCACTATTCTACTTCACTTCTCTAGAAAGATAGATCTAGGATGAGGTGGAGAGTTAAGATCCATAAGAGCACACCCTTGTAACTATGTTCGTGAAAGGATGTATGTTGGTTTCTGTTATCACTCATAAAATGTGAAACATTACTTTATATGTTCATAAAGTTCATTTATCGAAGGTCTCCTTAAGGCTTTCAGGTTGGTATAGGAAAATTTCATTTTTTACATGTTTAACCTATCCTAAGGTTCAAGGCCACTTCCATTTAGGTCATGTCATGTCCCATTAGCCATCATAAGGTGTTAGCTTTAATTTCCCATGCATTTAAATTTAAAAAGGACACCTAAGCAAGTTTTACAACTTTTCATAGCATTTTATACAGCAAAATAATAGTTTTCACTACGAAACTGCCTAGTAGTTTCGTAGAGAAACTGTCAAAATTTAAACTAATTATACTACGAAAAATTGTTTTCTTGTTTGTCTTGTCAAACTTGATGTGAAGTGTCAGTTCATGATTGGATAAGTTAGGATAGAAGTCATTCGAGTCTGTAAGGGTTATTTCAAAGGTTCAAAGCAATGTCTGAGGTCATCATTACCCTTTTTAGCATGCATGTGTCATGGTTAAGGCACAAGCTGTCATTTAAACCATAAAACATTACCTAATTAGTATTTTTGTCATAATACACTTTATCTTTGCATGTTATTGGATTTCTGGAGAACTGCTTCATCGAGCTAAGCAGATTGCTGGCAGATTCAAAGTTTGCAGGTGTCATCAAGCAAGCGAGGCTGAGAAGATATAAAGCTACCACTGCTGCAAGGAAGAAATCAAGAAAAAGTGGTCACTACCATAGGTATGAGCCCATGGACATGAATTTTCTCAATGAAGACCCAACGACCATGCATATTTTCAGAAGAATAGGTTGCTTGCAATTCTATCAAAGATTGCAGGGTTCTCATCTACAGGTTTCCAAGGATTTTACTAACAGTTTCACTGGAATATCTTCAAACGTGGGAATGTTGAACCTAATAGTGACACTAGAAAGTATTTCAGTAGCGACAAGAATCCTTAAAGGAGGGGAACAATGGTTTAACAACATCAAGTTCAAAATTTAGGATTGCAAAGATATCATCAAACCAGAGCATAGTGAAATTGATCTAACAAATGCTATCCCTAGGAGTTTCATGAAGGAAAACAATTCAAAGTTGTTGATGATAATTCAGAAGTATTTTACCTGTGAAGGAAGGTTTCACATGGTCTACTCCTACCACCTTAGGCTTCTTCTACATTTTTTGGGTAAGAGGTCACTTGACTTGCCCTTTTATTTATACATAAGTCTAGGTAAAATGTCAGATAAGGTTCAAGTTAAAACAGAAGGAAATTAAAGTTCTATCTTTCACCATGGTTTGATTAAGTTGTTGGTGTTAGAGGAGTTGAAGAGACTAGACAGAGATTGAACCTTCTTTCTATTCATTATTGATTTTGAATTTGATGTTGTCACTCCTAAAAGAGTTCCCAAACCTAGAAATATTTCATCACCAACAGTGGCAGAGAAAGTTGAAGAAGGGAATATATCATCCCCACTAGAACCAGTGAGCATGGAGACAGAGCCTTTGCAGAAGATTCACATGCTTAAAACAACACCTGCAAAACAGAATCCAACAATTAGCAAACAAAGTAGAAAGATAGTTACTAGAAGCCAAACAATGGCTAAAGGAAACTTAGAAGACATCTTGCATGCAATTGACATTGAAGAAACACCCATTTTCTAAGATGAAGATGTTGAAGATGGAGAAAGAAAGCTAAAGAAAGGAAAGACAACTAAAAAATTAGAGTTTGCAGATGATGATGCTGGTTTCATGTCTCAACCTAGAAACCAATAAATAGGCATGCAAGGAAGGTTATGGAAAGTAGCAAAGAGACTGAAAAGATCATTGAAACTTCCTAGCCTCCAAGCATCATAGATCTCTCTTCACCTGCAAAAGAAGAGTTGGTTAGTAAACAAAGGAAGGGTAAAGAGAAAATTAGTGAAAAGTCAGAAATTGAAACCCTTAAGGAGAAGTTGAAGGTGGCAGGTGAAGAGATATCAGTTTTAAGAAAGAGGCAAAGAAGCATAGAGATGAGAAGGTTCATTTTGAACAAATGTGGAAAATCCAGTAAGATAAAATCACAAGTGTCTCAAAGACCTTGGACAATACAGAAAAGCGGATAAAGTGGACTCAGCCACTAAGAGGATAGGTCAAGCACATCAAAAGGGTCAACTTGCACTTGCAATCGAAGAATAGGGCATTAAAGGACAAGGTGAAATATCTAGAAGAGCAATTGGATCTGATTCATGTAGAGTTGGAAAAGAAAGGACTGAAAATGACTGTGGTAGAAGAGCCCATTAGCCAATTGATTGTAAATGGGGAAGAAACACCATAGGAGTAATGATTTGAGATGGAATATGCCTTAGGATTTTTGTAACATGCAGAGAATCAAAATTTTGCAACTTGAGGTCAGTTTTTGAAGACAATTTTGAAAGGGGCAATTTCTGGTTTTTTACACAGTTTCGTAGCATACCTCAGGCTTGAAGCCAAAAAAACGCTATGAAAAAAAACTGTAGGTGCCGTTTTTCATTTAAAGTCAGTTTTTGCATGTTTTAATGAGGGGGATCCATGATGTAAGGTGTCATGATATGATTAACATGATGGAACAAAAAATAAGTGACGAGGATGGATGGAAAAGGCACTTTTCCCACGCTACTAAAACTCACTACGAAATTGTCCTGTTTTCATAGCGAGCAATTGTTGAAGGATTTTGAGCATATTAAAAGAATTTTTTACCAGTTGGAGACCTATAGCATGTCAGAGGACCTTATTAGCAGATATTTATGACTCAAAGGGAGTTCCATGCATCTAGGTCATAAGTCAAAACAACGTTGAAGATAACGGTCATCCATTCCTAAATTAAGGGTTATGTTCCACAGATCTAGGGATGCTTTAACTTTGTAAAGTGGTGGTGAACTTGGTCATGTGTACTTCAATCATGTGAAATTCGATTTGTAACCATCATGTAACTATTTCACAAATAAGATAGAGGAATGTAATAAATAGGAGATGGAGTCTTATGTAATATCCCAAAAGGGAGATAGTAGCAATACAAGACATAATAATGTAAAACACAACAAATCTGAACATGACATAAGAGGGATCAATATGCAGCCATAATTTTATTAATATATCAGCAACAATATACAAAATATCTTGAGGGCCAAGCCACTCAAGCAATAATAACAAGCCTCCAATGATCAGATCAATAAACACTTAAGTTGTTACTACTGTATAGAATGTTGGAAAGCAGTGACAACGTTGTCTATATCAATGTAGTTTCTGCTGTAATCATACATAAATGTAATATGGCTGATAGATACAAAAGAAATGCCTAGAAAAGAAGAAAATACAGTTCTCCAAAAGGAACGCACTCAAGCCACATGATGGCTGAAATACACCAAAGAACCAAGCACTGGAAATGTGTACTGCTACTGTTGTTGCTACTGGAAACTACTACTTCTGAGGAAAAGAACCATGTACAAAAGGCAGTTAACGTGCTCAAAATGATTTGGTATTTTAATCACAGATTCTAATTACAAAACCCAGGAAAACCCAGAAGTGGTTTGGCCAGATCTTAACTTTGGATTTTCGGTCATTTTTGGGTTACCCACTGCAACAACTCACTAAAATAACGTAGTCATGGACTGGAAATATGCTATGAGGGATGTTATATAGTTGGCATGATTCCAAAATTATAGAAATATGCCTAGGATCCCTCCTTGCTAATCCTCCAATGGATAGGCTACCTCTCCACTGAAAAACAAGCCCGAAATTGGCTCTATGTGATCCTCCTTTGCTGCACCCTGCAACACAACCCAGCTCTAAACAGAAACTGCATTATAGCTAAAGGAGGTAGCTTGGAAAAAATTCTAGAATGAGAAAATGCAGCCCAAAGAACCCCTCCTTCCTTGAGGGTGAGGTAGGGATTCCCGAACAGGAACACCCTTGTGCTAAACATCACTGCAACCCTACTAAACAACACTACAACCCTGCTAAATAGCAAGAGGAAGAAAATTCTAAGTAAACCAATATCAAATGATAATCTAAAACATGAATAAAAATGGTTGCTACCCCCTCCATATATAGCATGAGAGCCTCCTCACATTGGTTCCCATCCATACTTTCCAACAAGCTCATGCACGTTGTACTCCACTAAAACTGGGTTGTCTTATCATAAAGGCCACTCTTCCACGAAAACGTTGTTGATTTGGTCAAAGTTGACTGAATCAACATGATCCAATTCCTCTTCGTACCCAAAGGTGCTTAACCCAGCTGCTTATTATTCCTCCTTTCACATTAGGAGTGTTACTATTTCTTCTAAGGGGTTTTTATGAGTCTCCCCACCCACTTATTCAGCTACCTAGTGATAAAACAAACTATAATATTCCATTTAGATGAAGGCTAAATTTTTGGAATATTACAGTCCTCCCCTCCAAAATTTTTCTTGTCCTGAAGCAACTGTAAAGGTGGAGAAAAATTCCTACCTTCCTCTTCTTGTGACCTCCTCATCAATAGTTCCCACCACAACTCAACATAATCTACAATAAATCTGTCCTCCAATGGTTCCTCCCAAGTATGAAAAACCAAATGGTGTGCATCATGAGAAAGTGGAAGGTGTAAGTGGAAACCTTCTTTTTTCCCAATGGCCTCCTCAAGGTAGGAGTGATGATAAACATAGGGAATCTCATTCCCAACGAGATTCTGCCATACCCATGCTATCATCCAAATGAAATGAGCCATTCTAGGTAGCTCATCAAAGAAGTCTTCAACCCCCGGTTTATGCAATGTGTTGGGGCAGCATGGAGAGATTAGATTGTCCCATCCAAGTTGTTTCTCTCTCCATTTATGGTAAGTATGGGGCTGTTGCTGATCTTGGGCTGAAATGTCATGGCCTCCAAGAATGGCCCAAGTTACCCCACAAAAAAAATCAGTCATGAAGTGCCTCCTCCAAGAACTCAAGTTCTCCAAATGGCTCCTCCCACATGAAGAAAAGAGATGTAGTATGGAAATCATGGTTTTCTCATTGTTTCTCCTGAAAAATAAAGCATTTAAAGTAGGGAGAATCATACTCCCAATGGTTACCTTCAACTCTTGTCCCAATCTCCAAACAAAGCTCCCCATGAACATAATAATATCAGCAATATATGGAAGCAAAGACCAATGAAAACAAGTTGCCATATGACAATCGAAATGTGGACCATAGTTCTACACATGGAACTAGCACAGTGCATCCCTTGCCTACATCAAAACAAAAAATAACAAGTGCCCTTCCAACCACTTGTTTTCTGCCACAATCATCCCATAAGATGGAATCATGAATGTAAAATGTGGTGTCAATGGTGCACACCAAGAACCATTTGGCTTCCCCCACAAACCACCAATAGTATAGCCAATCTCAATGCTACATTTGGCCTCAATTACATCATAATATAATGTATAAGAAGGAATGACCCTCATTAATACACCATGTTGCTCATATAAAGTAAATAAGTGCAAATCATAATGCAAAAATGTACCCCCTCTACTATGTACTTTGGTCAAGGCGCTGAAATGGCTCATATGAAAGTTCTCCCTCACTCTCAATGAGTAGGGAAGTCGCTATGCCAACCTCTTCATCAGCATCCGGGTTATGCATCTCTCCATATGATGAAATATATCATGTTGGATGCCCTCCCAAGTGAACTCCTCCATCAAAGAATGGAATGCATCAAAGCGCATGGAAAGAAAGTCCACATGTGTTGCATGTAGTAGCTTCCTCTTGAGCTCATAAAATCTAGTCAAGAAGACTCTACCATAAGAATAGATACCTCTCCAACCACCATGTATCTATCATCTCCATCTGGGGCATCAAGAATCATGCAAGCACCAAGCTCCTTGGAGTACTCTACCAAGAGTTGAGATCTCCAATATGGATCAATCCTCCTCAAGGACAACGCTGAAGATCTAAAATGTGAAGCTCCCCACATGCTGTTGTCCTCTCCTTTTACATCCCTCATGCCAAAGTCATCCTCCAAATTTATGCCATGCCCATCATGCAAATACTCATGCTTAAATAGAAGTGGCGACTTTTGGAAGTTGGCCTCCCATGAGAAGCTACCATCCAAAAAGAACCTCCTGATCTTGGCCAATGTAAGTGTGAGTGGCCTCCATCTACTCCAATGTATGGAGGAATCCTTCCTCAAAGGAAGTACCCTCCATTTCTCCAAATCCATGGAGCAGCTCCATTGCACCATGAAGGTGCCATCCTCCATCACTGCAACAACTTCTGTCAGCACAGTATATGTAGTGAGAGTGGGTAATGTTGAGAATGGGAGGATGTCTGCCTCCTCCTTGAGTCTATCCCAAAATCTTTGTGTTTTCCTAGACTCCTCCAAGGTCTTCACCCCTCTGGAATCTAAGAGTGGTGAACCAAATGGAAAAATGTCTCCCACCAACTCTAGATTTGGTGGCCTTCCAGGTGGAATGCCCCCATGTAGTGAGACATCAAAATCTGAAGTGGACTGTACATATGAGTGGACTGATTTGTCCCTCTCTTCACTGCACAATACAGTCTGCTTCTTTTGTGTAGAAACCTCCTGAAATAGATAAGGGAAAATCATCCCTTGATGTTGATCCTTCCTTTCTTCCCCTTCCATCTCACAATCCATAAAAACTGATGCATGCTGCTCTGGAACTGTGTTTTGGTTCCCATATGTTGAATCATTTGGAAATCCTTGCAAAGACACAAGGGCTACTCTAATGGAAGAAATGGCTCCCTCCCCATATCCATGTCGTGATGGATCTCCTCCTAATGGTACAGTGCTGTTAGCTCTTCTTTGCTCATCCTCTTCATCAATATTTGAGAATGCCTCAGCATCAATGAGAGACCCTTGATCTTGGTCTTCTCTTGAAGGAAAAACCTCCATGTCTTCATCTATAGAAGAGAGCTCTTCAAGAAGTGGGGATCTTGCCCTTGGCAAGGCATCATGCATGTTTTCATCCCCTTCAATAGAAATAAGGAGTGGAGTGGGCATAATAGATCTCTCCAACTCATGCAAAGGTTTTGAGTTTTTGGGTTCAACAAATGATGTTTTAGAATAATTCATATCAAATATTCTTACTAATTTCTTAGTGAACCCAACATAAGTGTTTATATTTTCATTATTAAGTGAAACAAAACTACAAAACCCCCAATCATGGGCCATACCTTTGAGGTGCAGCGTTGCTACTCTGATGGTCTCCTTTTCTGAAACTTGGTGTAGCTGGAAATAGGAATATATCTCCTTCACCCAAGATTTGGCTGTACACTTTGCTGATCCATCAAAGTTAGATAGAAATATTCTACCTCTCTTTCTTCTATTGTTGGATCTTTTGTCTTCCTTGAGTTGGAAAAACCCTTGTAATTCCAAGTTCTCTTTGAATCTCCATGATTGAGACTCATACTCCTGAAGATAGTAACTGAAGGTCTCCTTCCTTGGTGCATCTTCTTCCTCCATCCTTCTTGTAGTGAATGTGGGCAAATAATTGTGTTGTGGATCTGCATGTGTGGCTGAATGCTCACACCCATCATGTGAATATCTATGGCTTGCTCCACTTTCCAACCCTCTTGGAAATTTTCTACACCTTTCCCCTTTCATCTACTTAGATCTTTGATATTTTTCACAGTTTGGAAAAGAAGCTGGGAGATCCTCTCTTCCTTCATTTCTCCAAATAATGGAGTCTTGCTTTTGTTTCTTCTGTACAACTTCTATTTTCTGTGAGAAGAAGCTTCTCCTTCTAATGACATAATGTCTTGAATGCATAGGCTGAGCCAAGATTATGCTTTGATACCACTATAATATCCCAAAAGGGAGATAACAACAATACAAGACATAATAATGTAAAACACAGCAAATATGAACGTGACATAAGAGGGATCAATATGAAGCCATAATTTTATTAATATATCAGCAATAACATAAAAAATATCTTGAGGGTCAAGCCACTCAAGAAATAATAACAAGCCGCCAATGATCAGATCAATAAACACATGAGTTGCTACTACTGTATAGAATGTCAGAAAGTAGTGATAGCATTGTCTATATCAATGTAGTTGCTGCTGTAATCATAAATAAATGTAATATGGCTGATAGATACAAAATAAATGCCCATAAAAGAAGAAAATATAGTGCTCCAAAAGGAATGCACTCAAGCCACAAGATGGCTAAAATACACCAAAGAACTAGGCACTGGAAATGTGTACTGCTACTACTGCCGCTACTGGAAACTACTACTTCTGAGGCAAAGAACCATGTGTATAAGGTAGTTAACACACTCAGAATGATCTGGGATTTTAACCACAGATTCTACTCACAAAACCCAGAAAAACATAGAAATGGTTTGGCCAGATCTTAAATTTTGATTTTCGACCATTTTTGGGTTATCCACTGCAACAACTTACTAAAATAACGCAGTCATGGACTAGAAATACGTTGTGAGGGATTCTATATGGTTGGAATGAGGCCAAAATTATAGAAATATGCCTAGGATACCTCTTTGTTGATCCTCCAATGAATAGGCTACCTCTCCACTGAAAAGCAAGCCCAGAAATGGCTCTATGTGATCCTCCTTTGCTGCACCCTGCAACACAACCCAACTCTAAATAGAAACCGTGTTGTAGCTGAAGGAGGTAGCTTGTCCAAAATTCTAGAATGAGGAAATGAGCCCAAGTAACCTCTCCTTCACTAAGGATGAGGTAGGGATTCCCGAACAGGAACACCCATGTGCTAAAAAGCACTACAAACCATGCTGAACAAAAAGAGGAAGCAAATTCTAAGCAGACAAATATCAAATGATAATATAAAACATGAATAGCAATGGTTTCTACCCCCTCCATATATAGCATGAGAGCCTCCTCACATTGGGTCCCATCCATACTTGCCACTAAGCTCATGCAAGTTTTCCTCCACTAAAACTGCGATGCCTTATCATAAAGGCTACTCTTGCATGAGAGCGTTGCTGATTTGGTCAAAGTTGACTGAATCAACATTATCCAATCCCTGTTCACACCCAAAGGTTCTTAATCCAGCTGCTTATTCTTCCTCCTTTCACATTAGGAGTGTTATTATTTCTTCTAAAGGGTTTTATGAGTCTCCCCGCCCACTTATTCACCTACCTAGTGATAAAACAAACTATAATATTCCATTTAGATGAAGGCTAAATTTTTGGAATATTACATCCTATTAGGAGTTGGTTCCTTTAAAATATAGATGTTAGTTTTCTATTGTAAGTTAAATATTTCGGTTATGTAAGGTGTCATAGGAGAATTCGAGGATCTAGCCATGAGGCAGATCATCCTAATTGTAAACAATGTCTAATTATAGACAAAACATCAAAGTAGTAAAGGTTTGAAGAACATTTGCACCAATTGTTGCTTGTATGTTTTTGACCAATATCAGTAATACAAAGTGACATTCTTCTTTTCAGACTTGAGATTCTCATGAGGTTTTTGATATCTTATTGATATATATCTTTAGGTTTTATCACTTGCAGTATATTTCATCCCTAATTACTTAAAATTCATAATATTATTCTCGACTTCTCTTAGTGGTGAAATGACTGTGTTTTCCTATGTTGTATGTGTGAATTATCTCTTTTGAAAACCTTTATCTGCCTCAGATTCCATGTGAATAACCACTATCACTAAGACTACTAATTGTTGACTCCGTAAGCCCAATGGTAGCAAGCCTGCATTTTTCAACCTGCAATCATACCAAACAAGTTAAAATTTCTATAGAGTTAGCCATCTAGTACTATCATTATTAAAAAATCATAAACCTCATTGAGAGAGCCCTCTCAAACTGAAGAGGCTAATATTCAGTTAGAAGTGGTTTGAAACAATTATACTGAGTTGTTTAATGAGCAACCAATCAAGTTCAATTTGGTGATAACAATTTCTTTCAAGAAAAAAATTTGGACAACTAGGTAAATTGTTTTCATATCAAGATGCTTATTTTAAAGAAATAATGAAATATTTAGGAAAAGTGCTCGTAACAAAAGGAAAAGGAAAAACTTGCCAAAGAGTATACTTGTGTTTCATTCATGGAATTGTGTGGAATTTTTTTTGGAATATGAAATTAAGAAATATCACCTCTTAACTATAAAGTATTTTGATATTAACCATGTCAATTAATCCTTTGGGTTGTGATGAAATATAGAAAAAATAAACAAAATAAGTGGATACTATTTCTATCCTTAAGAACCCAAACTCTTAGGTAATCCAAGGAGAAAAGATAGAATTCATTTTAATAAGTTTTAGCCTTATAACAAAATATTATCATACATAAACTATATATGAAAATTCTTATTTACCACAGTAAAATGGTGCTTTTATTTGTCAATTATAATGTTAAATCATTTAATATTTTACTCTTAACTTATGTCAAATCAACAAGACATTCATAAATGTAAATTACAAATTGAACTTCACACTCCTTTATTTATTGTTAATTAATTAAATATTTTGGAATTATATCGAGTGAGGAACATGTATATTGTGAAATTTGTTGTGAATAAACTTGTCCAATTTATTTTGTATGCAAGAGATTGACTTCAGGTGTTGGTACATATGAATGCTATTTTTATCATTTTTCATTCTCATTGTACAATGGTACTTTGGAGCAGGTTAAAAAAACTTGTTAGAACTCTCAATGAAGTAGAAGTGAAATATGAAGATGTTGTGGGTAAGTATGCAATCGATAAGCCTCCTTTTAATCTGGACTGTAAACACCTACTTAGAATTAGTTTTAAAAAATAGTACGATATTTCCATCTAAAATTAATTTTCATCAAATAACATGAGCCATAGTTGTAGAATTCTATGATTTGTGTGTATGTGAAAATGATGAACCTATGCCAAGGAAAAATATTTTTCCTATCCATAGAATCATGGAAAGTTTCTACACGAATATTATTTTTACTTTAAGATGTGTTTTTTGTTATTTTTGGAGCAATTTGAAATGTAACTTATGAGTGCATAGTTAGGTATGGTATATAAAATAAATTTCTTATGACCATTTAAAGAAAAAAGGTGTATACTTACACATGGGAAGATGCCCTTGAATAGTGATTTTAAATCCAATTATGGATAAATTATTTTTCTGAATAATAAGTGTTCCTTATTAGGGGAGAAAACTATGGAAACATTAAAAGTTCTTTGATATTGCTACATTTTCATAATAGAGATAAAGTTCTATATTTCTTAAGTTAGCAGTAGGCATCAAATTCTCCTGGATCTTTTGGGTCCTCTTGTAAACTCAATTACACAAGTTTCCATTGTCCTTTAATAGTGTAAAACTATAAATTTTGTAGCTATTTTTAGCATAAGTCCTCTCTCTACAGTTGCCTTATTTATGATGATGTTCAAGGAGACTATAATTAACACACTACTCCTATGAATATTTATACTAAACAAAATATGTGGTATATTAATGAAAAGAAAATTGAACAACATGTTATACTTCATGCTTGCATGTCATATCATACTTTGGGTACGTTTATATGTTTTGGCCTTTTTCATTGATATCTTATATATGACTGAATATCTTTGCTGTCCATCATTTCAGGTCTTTTCATGTGGCATTTATCACCATATCTACAGTAGAAACCAACCAAATGAAGTTCACTATGACTTCATTACATACTGTTAACAATTAAAATGTATGATGCATTTGTGTACATGATTACAAGTTACATATAGAGACCAATCATCCTGATAATGTGGATATTTGTTATCATGATTGTAGAATATTCCAAGTTGATATGAGTCATGCACGTTTTGGTGTCTATTATGGTTGTAATATTGAAAGTTAATGCTAAATATATTTTTATAAAGAATAAAATGAAGTGAAGCTACAAAACAATTTTTGCAAAGGAAGACATCAACCATGCTTATAGGTTTTGAGGAAATATATTGTGCATACAATTGGTCACATTCATGGAGCAGTTTGAAGCACACCATTGGAAAAGGTGCATGAAAATCCCTATCTTGTAGACATTTGGAAATTATTGTCAAATGTGTCCATTTAATATATTATTTAGTTGAGTGAAAGTGCCCATTAGATGTCAGGCGAAGTTGAGAAACCCTTATTTTGAAGTACGAGAGGGGAATCTTAGTTTTTGGTTGCAATGTTGAATTTATGGTCTCTAACACCCTTGGAAAATAGTTTTTGAAGAATATGTATATGAAAATCATTAGTAATGAAAATATATTTAGGAATTTAAGCATAAATTTACACACAATAACAAACAACTCATTGTACACGATCTTCTGGTTTTTGTTTGCAGATCAATTGTGTTTCTTTGTTTGCAATGGGTGTGAGAAACAATAAAAGAGTGAAGATATTTCCAGTATAATGGAGGAACAAACTTTGGTATTAAAACATGTGGACCTTTTATTGCTACTAGCTATGACTATTATGCTCCTATTGATGAATATGATAAATCACTTTTCCTTCACATAAGTTATCCAACCCTTAAAAAAAGAAAAATATTTTTCCTCTAAGTTGCTTTTGATTTGATTAACTAAATATGCACACATATCAATTAAGGTTATGTTCCTCATGATCCCAATTGGTATTTGCATGGATCATAGTGAACATAAAATAATACCATATGAATTGAATCAAATAGGAATATAATTTAAAAACATGATTCTTGTGATTAGAAACTCTTTTGTAAAGGGAAACCATAACAACCTTCAATTTAAATATGTAAGGAAGGGTTTTCTAGAGTCTTCATAAGTCAATTATGTAATATGTATGATATCCAAATTACATGTACATTATACTATATGTATTGGTTTATAGTTTACATTCTCATTGATCATAGACAAATAGATGAGATTTTGTGCATGTTGTTGTTACAACCTAGTTATAGTATATCATTTGTTATTCTATGAGCTAAGATAGTTTGGTTGCTTCCATATGATTTTTTATGTGGCTCATTGGAACCTCTCCAAATTTGAACAAGGAAACATGGTTTTGGCTAGAATGAGAAATCATGACACCATCTACAACTCTTTAGTCCTCCAAGAATGAATTTAATATTTTTTCCCAGTAAATGGCATCACCTCGAGTGCATTTGATCCAAATTATATCATTATAATTGTTTTCATCCATCACGATGCATTTGGAGGGGGAAAAAGTGGAGGAATCAAATTGCGGGATTGTTTTTACTGCTAGGATCTAGTTTGGAGAAATAGGGTATGAAACCTTACTAGAGAATTTTGAGGCATCAAACAACGTTTTTTTTGGGTACAACTTTGTCACTCTATCACCACACCTTTTTGTGCTACTATACATAGAAATATTTTGAAAGATGAAAGAAGGGTGTCAATCAAAGTCTATATGAAAAAGTTATTCCACTGAGAGATTGATCTTCTTGTTTTCACACCTATAGTTTTGGAGGATGGCATCTTGGCCCCATAATTTATGGGAAAGGGTATAGCAAGGTGTTTTTGATGTAAAATAATCTAAAGGCGTCTATATTATAACTCTAGTTAACAATTGACGTAGTAAAAATTAACGACTAGTAGGCTATTGGGTCGTGTTATAAGCGGGCCACTAGGAGGAAGAGGCATTCCATTCTTTTGAGAGCATTTTTTTCTGTAGATTAGAAAATATAGCCAAGAGATATAGAAGGTTAAGTACACAGAGAGGATCTATCCACTATAATAGCCCTCGTGCCATAGGCATTACCTCTTTGTACCTGCAATCATATTTCAATACAGAGAAAGAGGGTGAAGCATCCTCACCTTCCATCTTGGTTTTCTCTCAAAAGGGTTTCCTATAGAGAATATCTTGTGTCTTAAGTGTATGGGATCTAGGTCAGCAAGGTCAAAGATCATAAAACCCTAATCATGGCTGACGAATCTGTAAAGGAACCTTATGATCCTGTAGTGGTGAGGTTTTCTCGACTCTAACAACAAGTCGCAGATATAAACCATAATGTAAACCTCCTAATGGTGTCTCTAAGTAATATTATGGGGATAATTAGAGATATTTAGAGAATATTGGTAGTCAAATGCAGAGGAAAAATTAGAAGGGGGATCAAGAGATCGAAAAGACATGGAGAATCAGTAGAAGAAAGAACCAGGAAAATATTAACCCATTTCAAGTGTCGTGAATCAATCCATGTTCAAAATGGAAGAAAAATCCGATATTGATCCATACTATAAGAATATAAACACTATGAAGCTACACCGTTGGTTTCAGCAATTGGAAGTTTATTTCACTGTCCATCAGATCGAGAAAGGAGAAAAGACCTAATTTATGCAACTCAAATTGGAGGGCCATGCACTGAATTCGTGGGAGAGCCACATGGAAACCCTGAAGATGGAGGGCGAACATCTACTGACTAGTGGGAGGATTTCAAAACACTCATTAAGTCACAGTTTTATCCCATTGGGTATGTGGAGGACCAGTGGATCTGGTGGAATTAATTTAGGAAAAATTTGGGCCAAAGCATGAAAGAGTACACCACATAATTTAGAAAGATAGCTATAATTTTGGGTATTTAGAGAAAACACACAATTGGGAGCGCCTATATTGTACTTCACTTCTCTATAAAGATAGATCTGGGATGAGGTTGAGAGTTAAAATCGCTAAAATCACACCCCTGTAACTATGTGCTTGAAAGGATGTATGTTGGTTTCCTTTAAGAAAATCATTTGGATAATTATGTAGAGTATTTTCATATCAAGATGTTTATTTTAAGAGTGATTAAATATTTAGGAAAAGTGCCCATAACAAAAGGAAAAGAGAAAACTTAGCAAAGAGTGTACAAGTGTTTCATTCATGGAATTCTATGGAATTTTTTTGGGAATATGAAATTAAGAAATATCACATCTTAACTAGAAATTTTTTTGATATTATCCCCATGAATTCAAAGTTTGAGTTGTGATTTTTTGTGTAACCAGCTCCAAAAATAGAAGAAAATAGCTATCAATACCTTAGAAATAAGCCATTTCGAGGGAGCAACCTCCAATACATTACATAAATGAACAATTCTTGGATGATACAATTTACAAAACCTCCTTTCTATATATAGGAGTCCATGGGGCCATAATGTAATCCTAGTGGGCCACAATGTAATCCTAGCCGAACTAACAATAATAATTTAAGGGCACAATAATAATAAAATGGGGGTTACAAGGGTACAATAATAACAATAAGGGGGTTACACTAACAACAATAAGGGACTATACTAGTAATATAGGGACCTAACATGCCCCTCTCCTTCAAAAGAGTGTTGTCCTCAATGCTTGAGTAGCTTTGGGTGCTTCTGTATAAAATTCTCATCCTCCCATGTAGAATCTTCAGTGGGTAAGTTCTTCCACTTGATGAGATACTCTGAAATTGATCGATTCCGTAGTTGTCGAGTTCTTTTTTCCATGACTGCTTCAAGTTCCAATATGATTTTCCCTTCCCCATCAAGTTCTGGCAATACTGTTTGAACTGGAAGATTTTCACCTATAACCTTCTTTAAGCATGAAACATGGAAAACTGGATGTACTCGCGAAGAAGCGGGAAGCTCCAATTTGTATGCCATAGTACCAATATTTTGCAACACCTTGTAAGGACCATAGTACTTTGGCGACAATTTATTATCCTTCTTTGCTTGCTTGAGGGACATTTGTTTGTATGGTTGTAGCCGTAAAAATACCCAATCTCCTACATCAAAACTTCTCTCGCTATGATGTTGATTTGCCTGTTGTTTCATTCGATTTTGTGCCAAATTCGGGTTATCCTTTAAGAGTTGGAGAACTTCTTGCTGATGCTCGATGTGATCTTCCACTGCTTGAACCTTCGAATTTTCCCTTAAAGATGATGTGATGGATGGTGTATGATATCCATAAAGTGCCATAAATGGGGTCATTTTTGCTGCAGTATGGAAGGAAGTGTTATACCACCATTCAGCAAGAGGTAAACACTTGACCCATTGTGTTTGTTTATCAGATACAAAACAACGAAGATATCCTTCCAAACATTTATTTACGATCTCAGTTTGACCATCAGATTGAGGATGATAAGATGAGCTATGAGCTAATTGAGTACCAAAACAAGAAAATAACTCTGTCCAAAAATTTCCAGTAAAAATGGGATCTCTGTCGCTCACAATAACCCTTGGGCTTCCATGTAGCTTTTGAATTCTGTCCATAAATGTAGTACCAACTGTACTTGCTTTAAATGGATGGGATAATGCACAAAAGTGTGCATACTTGGTAAGTCTATCAACTACCACCATGATGACACTCTTTCCTTCGGACTTAGGTAAACCTGTGATAAAATCCATTGAAATCTCCTCCCAACGTTGACTTGGAATGGATAAAGGTTGTAGAAGTCCCAGGTTCTTAATTGTCTCAACTTTATTCTGCTGGCAAACCAAACATTCCGTCATAAACTTTTGAATATCAGATTTAAGGCCATCCCAAAAAAATTCATTCTTCACCCTATGGTAAGTTTTTAAAAATCCTGAGTATCCTAAAGGCGAAGTGTGTAGTTCCAAAAGAATATTTTGTTTTAGTTGGGAATTCTTACAAAGATATAAGCAATATTTGTACCATAAGGAATCATTTTTCCAACTAAATGTATCAGATGTACTAGGATCTTGCTGCAACTTTTGAATGAGTGTCCATACATCTTTGTCATTCTTCCATTCATCTCTTGCTTCGGTTATCCAATTTGGTTGGATAATAGAAATGGCACAAATCAATGCTTCCACCTCTTCATTCTTTCTTAAGAGTGCATCTGCAACAACATTAAGCTTTCCTTTTTTGTAGATTATTTCAAAGTCATAACCCAACATCTTTGTGACCCATTTTTTCTACTCTTATAAAGATATTCTTTGTTCCAAAAAGTGTTTAAGACTATCATGATCAATTTTTACCTTGAAGTGTCTTCCCATTAGGTAAGTTCACCATTTCTTTAGTGCATGCAGTATTGCTAACATTTCCTTCTCATAAATAGGTTTCTGTAAATACTTTCCTTTGATTGGACGACTTTCAAAAACAATGGGTCTTCCTTCCTGCATTAAAACTGCACCAATTCCATTTCCTGAGGCATCACATTCCACAATAAAGGTTTTTGTGAAGTCTGGTGTAGCTAAGACCGGTGCTAGGCACATTGCCTCTTTAAGATGTTCAAAGGCCTTGGTTGCTTCAGGAGTCCATGAAAATGCATCTTTCTTCAATAATGTTGTTAGAGGTGTTGCTATTCTCCCATAATTCTTAACAAACTTGCGATAATACCCTGTTGACCCGAGAAATCCTCGCAACTGCTTTATGGTTGTGGGGACTTTCCATTCCTTAATGGCTTTAATTTTGTTACGGTCTACCTTAACACCCTCATGAGATACAATATGACCCAGATATTCCACCTCTTGTACTCCAAAGAAACATTTGGATGTTTTTGCATATAATTGTTTCTCCTGCAATAGTTTGAGCACCCTGTCAACATGTTGAACACGATCCTTCCAAGACCTGCTGTAGATTAGTATATCATCAAAAAATACTAGCACAAATTTTCTAAGGAAGGGTTTGAAAATGGAATTCATCAACCCTTGAAATGTAGAAGGTGCATTGGTAAGGCCAAAAGGCATGACCAAGAATTCATAATGACCCTCATGAGTTCGAAATGCTGTTTTTGGAATATCTTCAGTCTTCATTCTAATTTGATGATATCCTGAACGAAGATCCAAATTGGTAAAATAAATTGCTCCATGTAATTCATCCAATAATTCATCAATCACAGGAATGGGAAATTTATCTTTAATGGTGAGCTTATTGAGCTCCCAATAATCTGGACAAATTCGCCATGATCCATCCTTCTTGTGTACCAATACTACAGGAGTAAAGAACGAACTTTGACTAGGTTGAATTATACCCGCCTCTAACATTTTTGAAATCATACGTACAATTTCTCTCTTTTGGACATAAGGATATCTATAAGGTCTGATGTTTGGAGGAACACTTCCTGGAATCAAATGAATAGCATGATCATGATCAAGAATAGGTGGGAGTCCTTTGGGAGTTCAAACACCTTGGAATGATTGTCCAAGACTTGTTGGAGATCTGCAGAAATAGATGATTTTGATGTTGGAACTTCTAGTGAGCATAATTGTGCAATTACGCCTCGTTGTTATTTCTTTAGAAGATTCGTCATGACATTAGAGCTTATTATCTTTCCCTGCTTCCCCGCAATACCTCGTAATTCGACTTCCTTTCCTTCTGAAAAAAAATTGAAGAAAAATTCTTGAAAATTAAAAGCTATCGTCCCCAAAGATTGTAACCATTGTACTCCTAGTACAACGTCAACACCTCCCATAGGAATGGAAAGAATTGGAATAGTCAATACATATTCCCCCATGGTTAGCTTGATATTATGGCATTTTCCAGAGCAATTTATCGTTCCTCCATTTGCAACCATCACTTGATATTCTGGTGCTGGTTATAGGAAACAATTTAATTCCTTGGCTACCTTACAATGAATAAAATTATGGGTGCTACCTGAATCAATCAACACTATTACCTTTTTCTTCTTGATATGTCCTTGTATCTTGAGAGTTTCAGGAGTGGTAATTTCTGCCAGTGCATTACACGATATGGTCGGATTCATTTCTTCCCCTTCTATGGTTGGTTCTTGGTGTATATCCTCTTCTTGTTCATTTTCTTCTTCCTCTTCACAATCTATGTAAAATAATTTCTTCTTAGCAAACTTATGACCTTTAGTGTATTTTCTATCACAACTGTAGCAAAGCCATTTTTCTCTTTTTTCTTCCAGTTGTTGTGGTGTCAACCTTGTAGGTTGTGGAAATCTAGGCATAGCAACACTTCCTTCTTTATAGAAGTGAGTGGTAGGCTTTCTTGTTGCCATCATTTTAAATTCAATATTTCTTGCCAACTTGAATGCCTTCTCCAATGAATTAGGTTCCAAAACGTGAACTTCATGTTGGATTTTATCCTTTAAAGTGCCTATGAAGAGATCAATCCTGTGTTCCTTTGGAATATCAGTTACCCTTATATTCAATTTTTGGAAGTCCTCAATGTGCTACCCCACTAAGCCCTTTTGTTTGAGATTTATCAATTGGCTAAAGAAGGTGTTGCTCTTTGTATCGTCATAATGTGCTATCATTTCCTCTGTAAAAATTGACCAAGTGACAATTTTTTTACGGGAGAAAAGCCATCGATACCATACAAATATATTTTGTTCTAAATGTAAAGTTGCAATGCGTACCTTTTGTGTGTTTTGCACGTTATGGAGATCAAAATATTTCTCCATCTGTAGTATCCATGTTATAGGATCCTTTCCATCAAACTTCCTCCTCTCCATTTTTGGAATATGGTGGTTCTTCCCGCTAACATTAGAGTTTATGAAATCACGATTAACATTTATTTTGTTCTCATCATGATTTTCTTCTACTATCTTTTCACCATTATGAAACATTTATTGTATCAACTTTGTCAAACCTTCCATGTCTGCCTTTAGATCATTCTTCATGTTTTCCATGTTGTCTTTCATGTCATCCATCTTAGCTTCCATGCCAGCTTCCATGCCATCCATATTAGCTTCCACGCCTTTCTTCAAAACTTCCATTTCATTTTTTTTGCTCTCTACGAGAGCGAAATTTGGTGCACTTGCTCTTGTAATTTTGATAGATCATGTTGCAATTCTTCATCTTCATGAGTCATAATAGAGCCTTCTGAAGGCTTAATGGGTGTTGAATTAATTTTTATGGGGCATATTTTAGAACCCAATACTGATATCTATTCTACAATATGCCCTTGGAATCAATTCAAATTGATTCTTCAAACAAGACTTATGCAATTCGGAAAAAAAAAATACACACCTTTTTCTTGCTTTTGAGGAGCTCGATATTAAAATTGGATTATCTCTGTGACTGCAGCACTTAAATATTTGAATTTCAGTATCAACGTATCCCTCTGAATTCTCTTTCGAATTCCATAGCTCTGACCTGATTTGGATTCTCCAAGACAAAGTTGTGTCCAATCTCCCACAATGACCTAATTATGGATTGGTTTAGTAGAGAAAACTTGTACGAATTTCCACATGTCACTGTTTCATCCTTCGGCTCTGAAATTGATAGCCAAGAAACTAAAGTCTGTGTACTTGTGACCAATTTTTACAGCACTCCAATCTGATGCTCAGAGAGAAAGTTATGAATCTTTTCCCACGATCACCTCTTTGAGATGAAATTCGGGAGCCTGAAAAACCACTACATTCCACAGATCATATCTCCAAAACTGTTGTGAACCAAGCTTTGAAATTTTTTGACGTGTTTCCTTAGGATTTTGGCTTTGCACCCTAAATATTTCAGATTCTGAAACTTCATAGAAAAAATGTTATAGAAAAAATTCCGCGATGACCTGTTTAGAGCAGCGAAATCCTAGAATCCAAAGCCTCTGATACCAAATGTTGTGTAACCAACTCCAAAAATAGAAGAAAAGAGATATCAAAGCCTTAGAAATAATCCACTTCGAGGGGGAAGCCTCCAATACATTACATAAATGAATAATTCTTGGATGATACAATTTACACAACCTCCTTTCTATATATAGGAGTCCATGGGGCCATAATGTAATCCTAGTGGGGCCACAATGTAATCCTAGCCGACCTAACAACAATAATTTAAGGGCACAATAATAACAATATGGGGTTACAAGGGTACAATAATAACAATAAGGGGGTTACACTAACAACAATAAGGGACTATACTAGTAATATAGGGTCCTAACATGATTAAATATAGAAAAAAGAAACAATAGAAGTGAACAATATTTCGATTCTTAACAACGTAAAATTGTAGGTAATCCAAGGAAAAAAAAAAAACATTTTAATAAGCTTCAACCTTATACGACAATATTATCATACATAAACTATATATGAAAAATATTATTTACCACAGTAAAATGACGCTTTTACTTTTCAATTATAATGTTAAATCATTTAATATATTACTCTTCGCTTATGTCGAATCAACAAGACATGCATAGTTATAAATTACAAATTGGACTTCACAATTGTTGATTTTTTGTTAATTAATTAAATATTTTGAAAGTATATTGAGTGAGGAACATGTCTATTGTGAAATGTGTTGTGAAATAAACTTGTGCAATGTATTTTGTATGCAAGAGATTCACTTGAGGTGTTGGTACATATGAATTCTATTTTTATCATTTTGCATTTGCATTGTAGAATGGTAATTTGGAGAAGGTTAAAAAATTTGTTAGTACTCTCAATGAAGCAAAAGTGAAAAATTAAGATGCTGTTGGTAAGTATGGAGTAGATAAGCCTCCTTTCAGTCCGGACTGTAAAGACATGCTTAGAATTAGTTTAAAAGAAAGCACAATATAATTTCCATGTGAAAATAATTTTCGTCAAATAACACGAGCCATAGTTTTAGAATTCTATGATCTGTGTGTATGTGAAAATTATGAACCTATACCAAGGAAAAATATTTTTCCTATCCATAGAATCATGGAACATTTTTATATGAATATGATTTTTACTTGAAGATGTGCTTTTTTTTTTTTTAATTTCTAGAGGAATTTTGAAATGTAACTTATAAGTGTGCAGTTAGATATGGTACATAAAAGAAATTTCTTATGACCATTTTCAAAAATAAGTGTATACTTACACATAGGAATATAATCTTGAAGAGTGATTTTAAATCTAGTTGTGGATAATTTATTTTCTGAATAATAAGTGTTCCTCAAGAGGGGAGAAAACTACGGAAATATAAAATTTCTTTGATATTGCTACATTTTCATAATAGAGATAAATTTCTACATTGCTTAAGTTAGTAGTAGGCATCAACTTCTCCTGGATATTTTGGGTCCTCTTGTAAACACAAGTACATAGCTTTCCATTTTCCTTTAGTGTAAAAATGTAATTTTTATAGCTATTTTTAACATAAGTCCTCTCTCTGTGGTTGCCTTGTTTATGATGATGTTCAAGGAGAATATATCTAACAAACTACTCCTATGAATCTTTACACTAACCAAATTATGTGGTATATTAATGAAAAAAAAATTTGAACAACATGTTATACTTCATGCTTACATGTCATATCATATTTTCAATATGTTTATCTATTTTGGAATTTTTCATTGATATCTTATATATGTTTGAATATATTTCTTTCCATCATTTCAGGTCTTTTCATGTGGCATTTATCACCATATCTATAGTAGAAACAAACCAAATGAAATTCACTATGACTTCATTACATACTGCTAACAATTAAAATGTATGATGCATTTGTCTACATGCTTACAAGATAGATATATAGACCAATCATCCTGATAATGTGGATATTCATTATCATGATTGTAGAGTATTCCAAGTTGAGATGAGTCCTGCACTTTTTGGTAGAACACACAAAGAGGATGTATCGACTATAATAGTCGATGGGCCACAGACATTTCTTCTTTGTACCCGCAACGATATTTCCATATAGAGAAATAGAGCAAAACAACCTCACCTTCCAGCTAGGTTTTCTCTTGAAATGGTTTCCCAAAGAGCATATATTGTGTATTATGTGTGTGGGATCTAGGTCGGCAATGTCAGAAATCATAAAACCCTAATCATGGTTGACAAGTATGTAAATGAACCTTATCATCCTACAAAGGTGAGGTTTTATCGACTCAAACAACAAGCTGTGGATATAAATCGTAATGTAAACCTCCTCATGTTGTCCATAAGTAATAATATTGGGATGTTTAGAGAATATTGTCAGTCAAATGTAGAGGAAAAACTAGAACGGGGATCGAGACATCAAAAAGACACGAAGAACCAGTCGAATAAAAAACTAAGAAAATATAAACATCGAGCGTCATAAACAATCCATGTTCAAAATGGAAGAAAAAGTCGATATCAATTCGTACCACATCGATATTGACACTATGAAGTTGAACTGCTGGTTTTAGCAAGTGGAAGTTTATTGCGACGTCTATAAAATCGAGGAAGGAAAAAATATTTCATTTGTGCGACTCAAATTAGAGGGCCATGCATTGACTTCATAGGAGAGCCACATGGAAACCTTGAGGTTGGAGGGAAAACCTCTAGTGACTATGTGGGAGTATTTCAAAACCCTCATCAAGTTACAGTTTTATCCCATTGGATATGTGGAGGACCAGTGGATCTGGTGGCATTGCTTTAGGTAAAAGTTGGGCCAAATCGTGTAGGAGTACACCACATAATTTAGAAATATAGCTATAATGTTGTGTATTTAGAGAAAATCCACTATTTGGAACACCTTTGTTATAATTTTCTTCTCTATATTGATAGATATGGGATGAAGTTGAGAGTTAAGGTCCATAAGAGCACGCCCTTGTAACTATGTTCTTGAAAGGATGTATGTTGGGTTCCTTCAAGAAAATCAAATAGATAATTATGTATACTATTTTTATATCAAGATTATTATTTTAAAGGAGTTATGAAATATTTAGGGAAAGTGCCCGTAACAAAAGGAAAAGGAAAAGCTTACCAAAGAGTTTACTCATTTTCATTCATGGAATTGTTTGGAATATTTTTGGGAATAAGAAATTAATAAATATCACCTCTTAACTATAATTTTTTTATATATTAACCATGTGAATTCAACCTTTGGGTTGTGATGAAATATAAAAAAAATAAACAACAGAAGTGGACAATATTTCGATCCTTAACAACCCAAACTTCTAGGTAATCCAAGGAGAAAAAATAAAAAGCATTTTAATAAGTTTCAGCCTTGTAAGAAAATCTTATCATACATAAACTAGATATGAAAAATATTATTTACCACAGTAAAATGACACTTTTACTTGTCAATTATAATTTAAATGATTTAATCTATTACTCTTCCTTTATGTCAAATCAATAAGACATGCATAACTGTAAATAATAAATTGAACTTAACACTTGTTGATTTTTGGTTAATTAATTAAATATTTTGAAAGTATATTGAGTGAGAAACATGTCTATCGTGAAATGTGTTTTGAAATAAACTTGTGAAATGTATTTTGTATGCAAGAGATTGACTTCAGGTGTTGGTACATATGAATTCTCTTTTTCTCTTTTTGCATTTGCATTGTAGAATGGTACTTTGGAGCAAGTTAAAAAACTTGTTAGTACTCTCAATGAAGCAGAAGTGCAATATGAAGATGTTGTGGGTAAGTATGCAATAGATAAGCCTCCTTGAAATTTGGACTGTAAACACATGCTTAGAATTATTTTGAAAAAATAGTACCATATTTCCATTTGAAAATATTTTGTCAAATAACGCGAGCCATAGTTGTAGAATGCTATGATTTTTGTGTATGTGACAATGATGAACCTATGCCAAGGAAAAATATTTTTCCTATCCATAGAATCATGGAAATTTTCTATATGAATATGATTTTTAATTGAAGACATGCTTTTTTTTTTATTTCTGGAGCAATTTTGAAATATAACTTATGAGTGTGTAGTTAGATATGGTACATAAAGGAAATTTCTTATGGCCATTTTGAAAAAAAAAAAAAATTATACTTACACATGGGAAGATGGGTTTAATAGTGATTTTAAATCCAATTATGGATAAATTATTTTTCTGAATAATAAGTGTTCCTTATTAGAGGAGAAAACTATGGAAACATTAAAATTTATTTGATATTTCTACATTTTCATAATAGAGATAAATTTCTACATTTCTTAAGTTAGTAGTAGGCATCAAGTCCTAGATATTTTGGGTCCTCTTATAAACTCAAATACACAGGTTTCCATTGTCCTTTAGTATAAAACTATAAATTTTGTAGTTATTTTTAGCATAAGTCCTTTGTTTGCGGCTGCCTTGTTTCTGATGATGTTCAAGGAGACTATATCTAAAACACTACTCCTACGAATCATTAGTATGTAGCATACTAATGAAAATAAAATTTAACAACATGTTATACTTCGTGCTTGCATGCCATACCATATTTTGAGTATGTTTATCTGTTTTGGCCTTTTTCATTGATATCTTATTTATGTCTGAATATATTTTCTTTCTTTCCATAATTTCAGGTCTTTTCATGTGGCATATATCACCATATCTATAGTAGACACCAAACAAATGCAGTTCACTATGACTTCATTAAATACTGCTAACAGTTAAAATGTATGATGCATGTGTATAGATGGTTAGAATATAGATATAGAGACCAATCATCCTGAAAAATGTGGATACTCATTATAATGATTTCAGAGTATTCTAAGTTGAGATGAGTCCCGCACTTTTTGGTGTCTATTGTGGTTGGAATCTTGAAATTTAATGCTAAATATATTTTTATAAAGAAGAGAAATGAAATCAAGCTACAAAATAGTTTTTTCAAACGAATGCATCAACCATGCTTATAGGTTTTGAGGAAATGTATTGTGAATACATTTGGTTAGATTCATGGAGCAGTTTGAAGCACACCATTGGAAAAGATGCATGAAAATTCTTATCTTGCACACATTGGGAAATTATTGTTAGAGGTATCCATTTAATATATTATTTACTTGAGTGAAAGTTCCCATTATATGTCAGGTGAAGCTGAGAAACCCTTCTTTTGAGGTACGGAAGGGGAATATTAGTCTTAGGTTGAAATGTTGACTTTTTGGTCTCTAACACCCCTGAAAAATAGTTTTGGAAGAATATATATATATGAAAATCATTAGTAATGGAAATATATTTATGGATTTAAGAAAAAAAATTCCACACAATAAGAAACAACTAATTTGTACATGATCTTCTTGTTTTTGTTTCAGATCCATTGTGTTTC
Organism: Pinus albicaulis; assembly: GCA_034641835.2. Classification (NCBI taxonomy): domain Eukaryota; kingdom Viridiplantae; phylum Streptophyta; class Pinopsida; order Pinales; family Pinaceae; genus Pinus; species Pinus albicaulis. Next base: position 1,358,169,693 of record CM076584.1, on the reverse strand, counting down.
TTTGTTGCCAATGGGGATGAAAAAAAATAAAATTTGTGAAGAGCTTTCCAGTACAATGGAGGGAATTTTTTTTGTCTTACAACAGGTGGACCTTTTATTACTACTATTAATGATTATTATGCTCTTATTGATGAAAATGATAAATCAATTTTCCTTCACATAAGTTATCCAACCCCTACAAAAAGAGAATTATTTTTCCTCTAAGTTTCACTTGATTTGATTGAATAAATTTGTGTAGATATCAGTTAAGGTTATGATGTTCATGATTCCAACTGGTCTCTGCAAGGATTATAGTCAACATAAAATAATACCATATGAATTGAATCAAATAGGAATATAATTTAGAAACATGATTCTTGTGATTAGAAACTCTTCTATAAAGGGCAACCATGACAACCTTGAATTTAAATACATAAGGAAGTGTTTTCTAGAGTCTTCATAACTTAATTATGTAATATCAATGATATCCAAATTATATATATATATATATATATATATATATATATATATATATATATATATATATATATATATATATATATATATTGGTTTAGAGTTTAAATTCTCATTGAACACAAATATAGAGACGATATTTTGTGCATGTTTCTATTACAACCTAGGTCTAGTACATAATTTGTTATTCTTTGAACTAAGATAGTTTGGTTGCTTCCATGTGATTTTTATGTCGCTCATTGCAACCTCTCCAAATTTGAACAAGGAAACATGATTTTTACTAGAATGAGCAATCATGACACCATCTATAACTCTGTAGTCCTCTAAGCATGATTTTAGTGTTGTTTCCCATTAAATTGCATCACCTCTAGTGGATTTTATCCAAATTAGAAAATTATATTGGTTTTCATCCATCACAATGGATTTGGAGGGGAAAAAAGTGGAGGAATCAACTCACGGGACTGTTTTTACTAGTGGGACCTAGTTTGGCAAAATAGGGTATGAAACCTTCAAGGAGTGTTTTGAGGCATCAAACAATGATTTTAGGAGGTAAATATTTGTCGCTTTAGCACCACACCTTTTTCTGATATTCTACACAAAAAAACATTTCTGACGACGCAAGAAGCATGCCAATCGAAGTCTATATGCAAAATTTATGCCACTTAGACGTTGATCTTCTTGTTTTCGCACCTATTGTTTGGGAGGATGGCAGTTTGGCCCCATTATTTATGGAAAATGGGATAGGCATGTGTTTATGATGTAAAATACTCTATAAGAGTCTATATTTTAACTCTAGTTAAGATTTGATGTAGTCAAAATTAGCCACTAGTAGGCTATTAGGTTGTGTTATAACGATACCACTAGGAGGAAAAGGCATTTCATTCTTTCTAGAGAATTTTGTTCCATATATTAGCAAAGATATCCAAGAGTGATAGGAGGTAGATCCCACAAAGAAGATTTATCCACTGTAATATCCCATGGTCCACATGCATTCCTTCTTTGTATCTGTAGCCAAATTTCCATATAGAGAAAGAGAGCGAAGTAGCCTCACCTTCCAATTGGGTTTTCTCTCAAAAGGGTTTCCCATAGAGAATATCTTATGTATTATGTGTGTAAGATCAAGGTTGGCAGGTTTGAAAACCATAAAACCATAATCATGGCTAACAAATATGTAAAGGAACCTTATGATCACATAGATGTGAGGTTGTCTTGGCTCGAACAAAAAGTCAAAGATATGATCCGTAATGTAAACCTCCTCTTCGTGTCCCTAACTAATAATATGGGGATATTTTTTAGAATATTGGCAGTTGAATGAAAATGAAAAAGTAGAAGGGGGATTGAGAGATAGAAAAGACAAGGAGAACCAGAAGAATAAAGGACCAGGAAAATATCAACCTAGTTCGAGCATCATGAATCAAGCATTGTTCAAAATGGAAGCAAAATCCAATATCATGTTGTACCACTGGGAGATCGACACTATGAAGCTGAACCGTTGGTTTCAACAATTAGAATTTCATTTCAACATCCATCAAATAAAGGAAGGAAAACATATCTCATTTGCACGACTCAAATTAGAGGCCCATGCACTAACTTTGTTGGCAAGCCACATGGAAACTGTGAGGTTGGAGGGAGAAACTCTAGTGACTAAGTGGGAGGATTTCAAAACCCTGATTAAGTAACAATTTTATCCCATTGTGTATGTGGATGACCATTGGATATGGTGGCATTACTTCAGGAAAAATTTGGGCCAAAGCATACATGAGTACACTACAAAATTTAGAAATATGGATATAATGTTGGGTATCTCTCCAATGAACCCAGATTTAGTGCTCAATTATTTGGAGGGTCTCCACTTCCATCTGTGTGATCAAGTGATGTTTTCCAAGCCAAAATTGAAGGGAGGGCTTGTGTATATGCATAATACCTGGAGAACAAAGGCTTGAAGAGAGTTCAATCAAGTGGATCAAAGAAGGAGCAATGAGGTGCTTCTAGGGGGAAGGGATAAGAAAAAAGGGGGAAAAGATAAAAATATGGCAACCATAGCACACCAGTGTAGATATAATAGAAACCATTGCAGCATTTATGGCCATATAGTGGAGAAGTGTTGGAAGTTTCATTCAAATCTAAACTCGAAGAACAAGAAGAAATATAAGAAGAAGAAGGATCTTGTGGCCACTGGTTCGAGAAACCAAGTTGAAAGAGGCTTAGACGAGGATGAGAAGATCGTCTACACATCAGTACAAAAGTAGGTTAATTTGAGTAGCCTTCAGCAACACGACTAGAAAGAAATGACTAAAATATTCCATATAAAGATACGGGTCAAGAAGAGAAATATTGATGCTTCTTTTGACTCGGGATCACATATGAATCTCATTACAGCATAACTAGTCAAGAAGTTGGGGCTGGAATTTATCAATCATCCAAACCCATATCCACTGGGATGGGTAAATAAGGATGCAGAGTTGAAGGTAATAAAACAATGCAAAATTTGATTTTCTATCAATGTTCATTTATTGATGAAGTAGTTATGGATGTGGTTCTGCTTGATGTATGTGGAGTTGTATTTGGCAGTCCATACATGTACATGAGAGATGCAGTATTCATGAGGAGAGATAATAAGTACTGGGTCATCAAAGATAGAAAACATATTATCATCAATGTGCATAATGGCAAGTCAAAATTTTCATTGGTAATTTCCAACCACGCCAAGAAATTGATCAGTTCCAGCAAGAAGTATGTTATATTGTTTTTGTGAGAAAGTCAATATGAAGAGTAGTTAATAAGAGGCAGTAGTTAATAAGAGGCAAGGCATCCCTAGAGGGGTGTACTAAGAAATGAAAACAACATTTTGAGAATTTTTTACAAGCATACAAGGCTGTGTTTTGAGAGGCTGAAGGGTTACCACTTAAGAGAGAAGTGGAGCATGAGATATAGTTATTTCCAGACTTTGCATTTCCAAATATTTGGTTTTACAAGTAGTATTTTATAGAAGAAAATGAGGTGAAGAAATAATTTCATCATTTGTCAGAACAATGTGTCGTTCAACTAAGTACATCACTATGTGGGTCACCCATCATCCTTGTGTAAAAAAAGGATGGGACTTGGCAGATGTGTATACATTATAGGGCATAGAATAAAATCACACTAAAGGACATATACCCTCTACCCAAGATAGATGATCTGCTAGATCAATTACAGCAATCAAAGTACTTCATAAAGTTGGAATTGAAGTCTAGATATCACCAGGTTCTAGTCAAACAAAAAGATAGATGGACAACGGCATTAAAAACTAGGAAAGGTTTGTATGAGTGATTAGTTATGCCATTTGGACCATGTAATGCACTAACTACATTTATGATATTAATGAATGGTGCATTGTGCCCATTTATAGATTGATTTATTATTGTATATTGAATGATATAATGGTATATAGTGCTACCTGGGAGGAGCATATGTCAAAATTGACGTAGGTGGTGGAAACATTGAATATGCACAAGCTGCTAGAAAATATCAAGAAGTGTGAGTTTGTGCAGCACTCTTTGGTGTATCTAGGGTATGTGATTGGTGGAAGAGAACTAAAGATAAATCCTTCCAATATGGATGCCAACATGAAATGGCCAGTTCCTACTAATTTTTCTGAGGTCACGAGTTCATTAGGGAGGCATAGTACCTGAGGAGATTCATAGCCTCATTTTCAGCGGTAGCAAAACTGCTCCATGCCATAACAACAAGTGGCAAGAGTTTCCAGTGGGGAAAGGGTCAGCAAAAGGCTTTCGAGGAGCTAAATAAGAATATTAGCCAAGCACCGGTTCTAAAATTACCAAAATTGGAGTGACCCTTTGAATTTGAGACAAATGCAAGTGGGTATGCTATGGGAGTTGTCTTGAGGAAGGCATGTATGCTACCATTCTGAAGTATTTCATGGGGTTGTCCTTAAATAACCTACCTATGATAACGAGATCTATTCCATGGTGCAAGCTATGAATAAGTGGAAGCACTCTTTGATGGGAAATAATATATAAATCCACACATATCACCGATTGTTATAGTACTTGCAGGCCTAGAGTAAGCTACAATAGACCATGAATTAAAAATGTATGGGGTTTTTATAGAAGTTTCATTTGGTGATCAAGTATAATAAGGGAAGCACATAAAAGTTGGCTGACAATATTTCAAGGCCACCCACATCAAATATTATAGCTTTGGGGACTCTTATGAACATAGCGCAATTCACCCATGATGCATACAAAGAGGCATATTTAGAAGATGGGGACTTCAAGGAGGTATATTAGCAGTTACAGAGTTAGATTCATGTGCATAATGGAGACAACATTGTTTACCACCATATCGAGGATGGGTTAATATATAGGCTGGATAAGTTATGTGTTCCTAAAATTTATCAATTACAGCTGATTAGAGAGGTCCACAACTGCTAGGTTGCAGGGCAGTTTAGTGTATGGAAGACAGTGGGTTACCTGCAAAGGTATGTGTATTAGTCCAAGATGAAAAATCAGGTAGCTAGGTTCATAAGAGGATGCATGCTATGTTGTAACAACAATCCTAGAAACTCAAAACAAGGTCTATATCAGCCCTTAAATGTACCTATGCATACTTAGGAAATAATTTCCATGGACTTTCTATGAGGTTTACCGACAACTAGGAAGCAACATGACTACCTGTTCATGGTAGTTGTCAGGTTCAAAAATATGTGTGTTTTGATGCCCTATAAAAATACCATTAATGGACACTAAAGCAACAAAATTTTTCTTTGGATAGGTCCGGGTGAAATTTGGGATACAAAGGAGCATCGTTTTAGACAGGGACACGAAATTTATCAATGCATTTTGGACTACATTGTGGGAGAATATGGACACAAAGATGAAGAGTTCTACAACATTCCATCCACATAGAGATGGGTAGAGAGAAGTAATAAATAGGACTTTGGTGCAGCTTCTAAGGGGATACATACAAAAGCATCCGAAGACCTGGGATGAAAATATAATATATATAAAACACTATTATAACAAATAAGTCCACACATCTATAGGAAAGTACTCATTTGAGTCTTGTTTTGGATATTTTACACCTTCACCTTTGGATATTGCATATGGGTAACAAGGAGGAGTGAGGGAATATATTAAAGGAGATCCTTTGAGGTTTGAAAAATTTATAGAGAAGATGAGGCAGATCCATCTACAATTATAGGAAAAACTGTAGAAGTTGCAGGAGAAGTATAAGGCTAGACATGATCAACACAAAATAAATAAATCGTTCAAGGTGGGAGGCAAAGTATGGCTACAATTAAAAACTGAGAGGATGTAGGATCTGTAATAAAATAAATGCTCTAAGGTACGGTCCCTATCAACTCATTTTACCACCATATACCCGCATTTACTCAGTTGTGAATGTAAATAATTTGAAACTTTATGAGCCTTCCATGCTAGATCAGGAAGAGGAACAAGTGCTACCTTCTGTGGAGGATTTGGCACTAGGCGCTTAGGTAGAGTTGAGAAAATATGTCATTTTGTAGAAAATTTCTAGAACTACAAGATAGGGGAAACATGACCTTTGGCAGATTTGGTTGAAGGGACAACTTCCAGGAAAAGCTAAATGGTACACTAGAGAGAAGAAGGAGGAAAATTTCCTCACCTCATTCAGTAAAATATTTTGGGGACAAAAATCCTCCCAAAATGGGGAGGTCTAATGCAAATTGGATCATTATATTTTTTTTCATCTATCTCGATGCATTTGGAGTTGAAAAAAGTGGAGGAATCAAATCACGGGACTGTTTTTACCAGTGCGACCCAGTTTGGGAAATTGGGGTCTAAAAGAATTCAGGAGCATTGTGAAGCACCAAACGATGTTTTTAGTGGTTAAAATTTTCTGGTTTAGTGTCATACGCTTTGATGTTATTCTATACATAGATGTTTCCAATGGTGCAAGAATCACATCAATTAGAGTCTGTATGCAAAATTTATGCCACTCGGATTTTGACCTTCCTATTTTTATATCGATAGTTTGGAAGGATGCCACGTTAGCCCCCATTATTTATAGAAAAGGGGCTAGCCACATGTTTGTGATGTAAAATACTCTAGAAGGGTCTATATTGTAACTCTATTTAAGAGTTTATGGAGTTAAAATTAACCACTAGTAGGCTATCACATTGTGTTATAACCGGACCACTAGGAGGAAGAGGCATTCCATCCCTTCAAGAGAATTTTGTTCCATAGTTGAGAAAATATAGATAGGAGAGATATGAGATAGAAAACACAGAGAGGATGTATGCACTGTAGCCGCCCGCGGGCCACATGCATTACTTCTTTGTACTTGCAACCATATTTCTAGATAGAGAAATAGAGCGAAGCGGCCTCACCTTCCAACTCGGTTTTCTCCCGAAAGCATTTCCCAGAGAGCATATAGTGTCTTCTGTGTGTGCGTGCTTACTTTTTTATTCTCTAATTTTATACATAATTTCCATTCACATGCATGCACTAATTAAAATTTAACCGACAAATCTTAAAGTTTAATGAACTGTAATAGTGTAAACGTTTTAGAGTTTTAATAAAATATTATTAGATATGTTGTGACAAACTATCCATTTGAATATTCATGTTAGTTTACGGATCAAGATTGAATTTGAGTAAGATGATAATTATCCATGTAAAATAAAATCCCACTTCTCTAGGTGAAGTATCGAAAAAGAACATGCCTAATAATTTTTGTAGGACCATAACTCCTAGATGCCAACATTGACAGTTTTTCTCTAATCTTGAGAATGAGGCAGTATTCCTCATTGATTTACTTCTCATCAATTCATTATGAAATTTAAAACATGATTGCAGGTGATATTTTATCCAAACCCTACACAAAATACAAGTTAATGACAAAATTATGTGAGCAACTTCCTAATCTAAAAAACAAATTCCATGAAATGGTATGATTTTTGTTTTGGCTGTTTTTCTGGTGCTTTGAATGATTTTTCTCAAATTTTTTGTTAAGGTTGTATTGTTTGTGTTCTGAACATTTCCACCAAGGATCCTGAATTAGAGTGAAACTGGATTGGACCACCCAGGCCATATTGAAACCATGTGTAGCTAAACATACATAGCCAAGTAGCATGGAGTTACATTTATACCCTTGGCTTTGGCTACTAAATTTCTAAAAAACATGGGCATGGACATATTCTTTTTGTTTGAAAAATCCTTACAACTCCTATAGCTAAATGTTAGGAGAAAATTTATAGAAAATAATATAGCCTAATGCTATACCTATTTATATAATATTCAAGGGAGATCTCAACCCATTGTTGTTATAGATTAACTTCTTGGGATTAAATTCAGTAGGAAGGGTTAGAAATTAATAGAAAAAAGGAATTAGAGAAAAATTCACTCGATATAGGGAGCTATAGGTTATTTCCTGGGATTTCTTGCTGGTCCTTTGGGATGTGTTCACTTGGGGTATTTTAGTTTCCTAGAAGAACTATGAAATGTTTTTGAACTTGTAGTTACAAATGTTACCACACTATCATAAATATTAAATTGATTATTTAATAAATTTCTCCATTTATCACGCCCCTCTCAATCCCATGCCAATAGGATGGGGTGCCCCATATGATGTATGAATCCTTGCAAATGTGAGAAAATAATAAGTCATTTGAGGAAGCTTCTCAAATGGCGATGTCATCAATACACCTCTCCTTCCCATGACAAGAAAAAGACATTATTATTTATTTGATGCCACCACGAGCACCATTTTTTCCATCTGGTATAGCCTTCTCACCCATGTCTTGAACTAAATATCAACGTGGATATTTTAGTAGCATTACAAGGCATTTTTTTCGCTAATACCAATTTTGTAGTGACCTATATTACTCATTCTATCAAAATTGATAATAATTATACCACATTGGCTATAAATAATAACATTTAAAATATTTAGGATGTTAATAGGTTCATTTGTCTAAACTTTGAGATCCCCAACATATTTTTATAGTATTTTTGCTTCTTCTTTTTTTTCCTAATATGATGGGTTGTCTCTAGTTAGTTAAACCAATAGTTGAAAAACAACTCCCATTCCTGATACATTTTGTACGATGCAATTAGGGATCATAGTTGAAAATCCCATATTTTTTAGAGTCAATTTCATACAAACCATCTTCCTTGGTAATAGGGATACAAGTATTGAAATTTCAATGGGGATGTTGATATATACACTATTTTCTGTAGTTACCAAAGATATCACAGATCTTGTATCTCATAGGATTTTATGGGACGTTGAAATATACACTAGTTTCTATAGTCACCAAAGATGTCACATATCTTATATGTCATAGGATTTTATTGAAATGGACTGCTCATTTGGGAAGGTTTAGTTTAAAATATCTTCCTGACATATCTATGATACATGTTTTTTCTTTTTTATTTCCATCATTTTCTTTCAATGTTATGTAGGAGTTGATTTTTCTTTTCACTCTAATATGCATTGGGAAGGAAGAAATGTGTGCCTCTCTTGAATTTTTTTCCACCCCAATAACTCCTTTTCATAGTTTGAATTCCATGGCAAGCTGAAGTGAATATCTCCATAATTTATTTCTATTTTTTTTCTTTTAAATAGTGACTTCTATTAAATGACTGAAACATGATTAAGGGAGGCATACCAATGACAAGTGTTGTGCAGTTATGTCAATTTTTATTGTATTCGATAAAGAGTTTCTAAACTGCTACACGAAATGGTGCACCATCTCAAATAATTTTTGGCTGGAATTTCATTTTTGAGAACACTTTTGAATATATTTTTTTGGGTGTAGAGGTTGAGGTTGCCTAAAACATTGTTACAATATGATTTTCAATGTTGTTTTGGACATCAACATTTTTTTGTGATTTATGTGTTTTGGAAATCAACATTTTTTTGCAATTGATGTAAATTTCATGTTTTAGAGAAATTTAACAACTTTCGTAACTTAACGTTTTAGGGAAGTTGGTAGTCCTTTTTTGTATAGATATTTTTCTTATTCTCGTAGATCTATTCTATAAAGGAAAAGTAGGGATGAAGTATATTTTTGTATTTTGTATTATTTTTTCTTTGAGGTTCTTATCTTCAAACCTATTTGCTTGATCCAGGTGGATATCAGTGGCCACCCACCTATTCCATTTGGACCCGCACCACCAATTCTTGCAGCTTTTCACATTCAGCACAACTTACTATTTTTAGCAGGTTTTTGGGTCCTGCATTCCCGGATCCGTTTTGGGGCCTTAATGATCCAGGTGGACATTTGTGGCCACCCACCTATTCCATTTGTACCCCCACCATCAGTTCTTTCAGTTTTTAAGTTGCAGCACAACTTAATATTTTTAGCAGTTTTTCGGGTCCTGAACTTCTGGAGCCGTTGAGGCCCTAAACGACGTTTTTTGGGCATTGTTCCTCCGAAAAATATAATTCCATTCCAAGATTGATAATCACAAAAACAGTTGTAGTCCTCGGATAGATATTTCCAACGATGTATCATACACATCAAACGTAGATCGTATGCCGAAGTAACGTCCTCGGGAATTTGAAACACCAATTTACCCAAACGGGGCCCACAATTTTGGCGCTTCATCTCCTAGGGTTAGGTTTTTGGATGATTAGAGTTATCCATTATTTTTCCATAATAAATAGGCCATCAAGTCTGATTGTCACATAGTTAAGAGGTCTATAGTGGCCACATCTCTTCCCAGAGATTCGCTACTAGCACCCTCGCTATTTTATTTCCATTATGTTTGTAAGCATATTTCTATTATTTGATATTAATGAAATGAAACCTTATTTCCGCTGCATCTCTATGTTTATGGTTATTTATGTATTCTGTTGTGTTCCTGCATAAATCTAGAACAGTGGTATGAGAGCAGTCTGCTCTTTCTTATTTTTTCTTTGCATGTCCCCAACGCAGTCAGGGTATAAGGAGTTAGGGCTCAAGCTGGTTGAACCCTTGCAAGATCAACCTCACAAACCCCGATGACCTCCCATGGCGGAAGAAAAGGAAGACGAGGGAGCAGGAGATCTTACAAATAATATTTCTTAAGGAGGCCCTAGATAAACAAAGGAACGCGATGATGGATAACTTTTCTCAGATCCTTCAACGACTGCCCACCTACAGCGCATCTGCATCCAACAACCACTCTGGAGGTGCCACTCCCTTCAAGGTACAGGTAAAATTTGAAATTCCTATATTTGAAGGCCAAATAAATGTGGACGACGTAGATAGATGGTTGAATTTGCTGGAAGGGTATTTCTCGGTCCATGATTTCTCTGACTGAGAAAAGATTATTTTTTCACTCCTCAAAGTTGTCCCCCATGTCAAAGACTGTTGGGAAACCTACTGTGTGTAAGAGGAAGAAGGGGAATTCTCGCCCACACCGACATGGAATTTATTTTTAGATGGCATCAAGGAACAATATTACCACGTGGGGAGCTATGAGGACAAATACATCCAATGGACCACACTGTGTCAACAAAGGGATCAAAATGTGCACAAAATAACGAATCTGTTCCATACCCTGCGTAAAAAGTTGGGTATTAAAGATTGAGAGAGACATTTGGTGCTCAAGTACCACAGCTGTCTGCACAAACAGATTCAGGAGGAAATGGAGTTTCTTGAAATTACATCGGTTGGCAGGGCATATCACTATGCTTCCAAGATTGAGCAGAAATTTAAGCAGAAAAAGCGAGACTTTGGATCTGTGAATCTGAAAGGTGCCCCCAAAACAAAGAACAAGAGGCAAGGCCAAAGCAGTGTCACTCAAAACAACACCACAAATCCAAATAAGGACACAGGGAAGTGGTGTGAATTTCATAACATCCCCACTCACAGAAAAAATGAGTTTTGGCCCAAACAGTCATTGGTGGCCGAACTAAATGCACCCGAATCAGATGCATTTGTTAATCCTGAGTTAGAACCAGAAAAAGGGAATGAAAAAGGGAATCATATCATTGATGCGGATCTAGTGCCATTGTTTCCACCACGAAGATCCAGAGGGAGGATCTAGAGGATCTAGAGGAGAGGTAGTGCCTCTTCCATTTGCAGATGTGGGTGAAGGGTTCTCCATAGCAATTCCTTTTCAATAGAAGAAGCCAAAAGAAACTCATTTCAGCAGAGGTCGTGAAGTGGATCGGCCTACCAACCATAGCACACTCGCAGCTGTATACCATCAGGTGGCTCCACCCAGGGAGAGATCTTTGGATCTGCCTGCAGTGATGCCTTCCGTACAATATCAAGCCATTTACAGATGAGGTATTGTGTGATGTTGCTCCTCTTGATGTAGCTGATGTATTATTGGGCCAGCCATAATTGTGAAGGTGGCATGCTGTGTATGAGTTTAGGCCTCGTGCTGTTGTTATTACTTTGGGAAATAACTTGTACAAGATACTGGAGGTAGTACCACCTCCTGTCATCTCTTTGAATACTGCAAAACAACGTAGTAAGATTGTTTCCCAAACCAGGAAATTTATTTTCCTTACTACTCGCTCACAGGGAAAGAAGAATATTGTGGCCAGAACCTCAAAATAGGGCTCCCTTGCATGGCTGCAGCAGATGGATAGAGTCATGGAGGAACATGAGGAAATTGTCTCCTCACTCACAGAGGTTACTCTACACTATCGGGACAAGCACTCAATTAATCTGACTCTCGACGCACCACTGCTTGATGTTGCCATACCTCATGCGACTACACATAGAGAATCCACACATGTACTATTTGAGACTGATACAAAAACCAAATTTACTAATTGCATCCAGCATGTCTGCCCACAGTTCCATGACATCTTCGAGAACAGAACGTGCCTCATCTCATGGAGGATCTCAATGCAATGGGGACCATTTATTCTTAAGGAGGGAGGAATGATATAGGTGGATATCGGTGGCCACCCACCTATTCCATTTAGATCCACACCATCAATTCTTGCAGCTTTTCACATTCAGCACAACTTACTATTTTTAGTAGGTTTTCAGGTCTTGCATTCCCAGAGCTATTTTGGGGCCTTAATGATCGAGGTGGACCTTGGTGGCCACCCACCTATTCCATTTTTACCCCCACCATCAGTTCTTTTAGTTTTTAAGTTGCAGCAAAACTTACTATTTCTAGCAGTTTTTCGGGTGCTAAACTTTTGGAGCCATTTTGTGGCCCTAAACGACATTTTTTGGGCATCGTTCCTCTGGAAAATATGATTCCATTCTATAATTGATAATTATGGCAATAGTTGTAATCCTCTGATAGATATTTCCAATGATGTATCATATGCGTCAAACAGAGATCGTATGCCGAAGTTACGTCCCCGAGAAGTTGAAACACCAATTTACCCAAACGAGGTCCACAGTTTTGGCACTTTATCTCCTAGGATTAGGTTTTTGGATGTTTAGAGTTCTCCATTGTTTTTCCATAATAAATAGGCCCTCGAGCCTCATTGTAACATAGTTCAGAGGTCTGTAGCTGCCACATCTCTTCTCAGAGATTTGCTACCAGCACCCTAGCTATTTTATTTCCATTATGTTTGTAAGCATATTTATGTTATTTGATATTAATGAAATGAAGCCTTATTTCCGTTGCATCTCTATGTTTATAGTTATTTCTGTATTTTGTTGCATTCCTAAATAAATCTGAATCAGTATTATCAGAGCGGTCTACTCTTTCTTTGTTTTTCTTTGCATGTCCCCAACACGGTTAGGGTATAAGGAGTTAGGGCTCGAGCTGGTTGAACCATTGCAAGATCAGCCTCGCAAACCCCAACGACCTCCCATGGTAGAAGAAAAGAAATACGAGGGAACATGAGATCTTATCAAAATATTGCTCAAGGAGGCCCTCGAGAAACAAAGGAATGCGATGATGGATAACTTTTTTCAGATCCTTCAAAAACTACCCACCTACGCCGCATTTGCATCCAAAAACCACTCCGGAGGTGCCACTCCCTTCAAGATACAGGTAAAATTTGACATTCCTATATTTGAACGTGAAATAGATGAAGACGCCGTAGATAGATGGTTGAATTTGCTGGAAGGGTATTTCTCGGTCCATGATTTCTCTGACTGAGAAAATATTATTTTTTCACTCCTCAAAGCCATCCCCCATGTCAAATATTGGTGGGAAACCTATTGTGAGCAAGAGGATGAAGGGGAATCTTTTCTATTCTCACCCACACCCACTTGGAATTCATTCCGAGATGGCATCAAGGAACAATATTACCCCATGGGGAGCTATGAGGAAAAATACATCCAATGGACCATGTTGCGAGAACAAAGGGATCAAAATGTGCACGAAATGACGAATCTGTTCCATACCCTGCGTAAAAAGTTGGGTATTAAAGATTCAGAGAGACATTTTGTGCTCAATTACTGCGGCTATCTGCAAAAACACATTTAGGAGGAAATGGAGTTCCTTGAAATTACATCGCTTGGTAGGGATATCGCTATGCCGCCAAGATTGAGCAGAAATTTAAGTAGAAGAAGCGAGAACTTGGATCTACAAATCCGAAAGGTGCCCCCGAACCAAAGAATAAAGGGCAAGGCCAAAGCAGTGTGACTCGGAACAACACCATAAATCCAAAGAAGGACACGAGGAAGTGGTGTGAATTTCATAACAGCCCCACTCACAGCACAAATGAGTTTCGGGCCAAACAGTCATTGATGGCCGAACTAAAGGCACCCGAATCAGATGCATTTTATGATCTTGAGTTAGAACCAGACAAAGGAAATGACAAAGGGAAGTAGATCATTGTTGCAGATCCTAGCTCCATTGTTGCCACCACCAAGATCCAAAGGGAGGATCCAGAGGATCCAGAGGAGGGGGAGCACATCTTCCATTCGCAGATGTGGGTGAAGGGTTCTCTGCTATAATTTCTTGTCGATAGTAGAAGCCAAAAGAACCTCATTTTAGCAGAGGTCGTGAAGCAGCTTGGCCTACCAACCATAGCACACCCACAGCTGTATACCATCGAGTGGCTCCACCTAGGGAGAGATCTCTGCATCCGCCTGCAGTGACACCTTCCATACAGTATCAAGCCATTCATAGATGAGGTATTGTGTGATGTTGCTCCTCTTGATGTAGCTGATGTACTATTGGGCCAACCATACTTGTGGAGGTGACATGCTGTGTATGAGTTCAGGCCTGATGCTATTGTTATTACTTTGGGAAATAATTTGTACAGGATACCAGAGGTAGTATCACCTCCTGTCATCTCTTTGACTACTGCAAAAAAACGTAGTAAGATTGTTTCCCAAACCTGGAAATTTATTTTCCTTACAACTCGCTCACAGGGAAAGGAGAATATTGTGGCCAGAACCTCAAAACAGGGCTCCCCCGCACGGTTTCAGAAGATGAATAGAGTCATGGAGGAATACGAGAAAATTTTCTCCTCACTCACAGAGGATCCTCTACATTGTCAGGACATGCGATCCATTGATCTGACCTCCGACGCACCGCTGCTTGATGTTGTCATACCTCATGTGACTACATAGAAATAATCAACACATGTACTATTTGAGACTCATACAAAAACCAAATTTACTAATTGCATCCAGCATGTCCGCCCACAGGTCAATGACATCTTCGACAATAGAACATGCCTCATCTCATGGAGGATCTCAATGAAATGGAGTCCATTGCTTCTTAAGGAGGGAGGAATGATCTAGGTGGATATCAGTGGCCACCCACCTATTCCATTTGCACCCACACCATCAATTCTTGCAGCTTTTCACATTCATCACAACTTACTATTTTTAGCAGGTTTTCGGGTCCTGCATTCCCAGAGCCGTTTTGGGGCCTTAATGATTCTAGGTGGAAATTGGTGGCCACCCACCTATTCAATTTGTACCCCCACCATCAATTCTTTTAGTTTTTAAGCTATAGCACAACTTACTATTGTTTTTTGGGGTCCTGAACTTCTAGAGCCATTTGAGGCCATAAACGACATTTTTTGGGCATCGTTCCTCCGAAAAATATGATTCCATTCCAAAAAATATAATTGTAGCAATAGTTGTATTCCTTGGATAGATATTTCCAACAATGTATCATACGCGTCAAACGGAGATCGTATGCCGAAGTTACGACCCCGGGAAGTTGAAACACCAATTTACCCAAACGGGGCCCATAGTTTTGGCGCTTCATCTCCTAGGGTTAGGTTTTTGGACGTTTATATTTCTCCATTATTTTTCCATAATAAATAGGCCCTCGAGCCTCATTGTAGCAGAGTTTAGAGGTATGTAGCTGCAACATCTCTTCTCAGAGATTCGCTACCAGCACCCTAGATATTTTATTTCGATTATGTTTGTAAGCATATTTCTGTTATTTGATATTAATGAAATGAAGCCTTATTTCTGCTGCATCTCTATGTTTATGGTTATTTCTATATTTTGTTGTGTTCCTACATAAATCTAGATCATTGCTAGTTGAAGTACTTGTGGGAAGACGTAATTATCATTGAGAGGTAGAGAGTGATTTCCTTGTATCCATGCAATTGTATATTTGGATAATCGTGAGTGGTGTGGATATGGAAGTGTTTGAAATCCCCTTGGATATTTTTTTGGTATAATATATATTGCCCAAAATTTATGATTACAATTTTAACATATGTTTAGTGGTTACATTTCAGGATCATTGTTATTGATTGTTGTATTTGGACATACTGAATCAGTTAATATCAAGAATCACTCCCAATTATGTTTTTAGATCCCATAGCCAGTTGGATTCCAGCATGTATCTCATTACTCATAATTGTATCATATATAATCACTGTTTTTTACATTTTGGCATGCAAATTAGTCTTCTAGAGGTAGATAGTTATTTTGTAATAACATATCTACATGGTTAACAAGGTGAGAAATGAACCTTTGGTGTGCTTGCAAATTTTATGTTTGATAATTATAGGTCATTTATAGGCTATAAATGTCTTCAAAGTTTCACTTCTAATTGAGTATTTAACTGGAAATATTGAGTATCTTATACATAACTATTTTTCCCTCCACCAACTTTTCATAACTTCCATTACCATTAGGTAAGGACCTACAAATTTGATGCTATTTTTATTTTTTGGTAAAATATTTTCCAAGACTTTACAATTTTTTTTTAATTTATTCAGAGTTGTAGAATTTATAATTTATAAATTTTCAAATTCTAAAATTTTAATGTCTAATTATTTAAAGGTGCTAGCTCAATGGAGGAGTACCTGCTTTAGAAGTAGGATGTCGGTGGTTCAAATCCGTCATGCCTCGAGATTCATGTCGAATGACGATGATCAATTTTTGGCAACAAAGGATATTTTTACCATCACCAATGTGCTTATGGTGACATTTTTTGATCCTCACCAAAATATGAAACAGTGACGGTTAATGAACACCACCATTTATATGCATCAATAGTGATGGTTATGAAAATTCCATGACCATAAATTTTTGTTGCTCATATGAAATTGAGATAGTCACTATCTTTCATTATAATCATTATTCATGACCTACCTTGAATGTCACCACTGTTATCACTCCAATAATTCATAGGGTTGTTATGTTTTTGTTTTAAATAAATATTATAGGTAAATATCAACCTAATTTTGAGATCAAGATTTATCCTTCCTAATGCTCAAAGAGGGATATCTCTTAATTATTTAACTTTGTTGTTTTTAATTTATTTTAGGCTAGTTATGTAAGACTGATTGGGTTTCTATTTTGGTTTGGTGGTGGAATTATTGATTTATATGGATAGGTGCAAGTTTATTTTCCATTGGGCTATGGAGTCAATGTGTCAAGCAAACATGACGAAATCAAGTTCTAAAGAAATTGTTCATAGGGCAAGGTGGTTAAGCCAAATCAGATCTCTTAGGTTGAATGGTGAAGTGGTTTTCAATCAGGATCAAGGATCAGTTAAGGATTCCTTAAATCGGATAATGAGGGAAGTGAAAGAGGTCAATTAGGATGGGAGAGAAATTAAGGGTTCTCAAATCTAGATATCCAAAGAAAACATTAAAATGAATAATAGTTCAGAACAGAGTGTACTTAAACAATTTCTGCAATATTATTCCTGTTATAACATTTAAATTTGGAAAAAATGCAAGTTTATGAAATAATTAAGAGAATTACAATCGAAAAATTGAAATATACTTCACTGAAGTGGCTCAACACATGAATAATGTACTGCAATGCCTTGATTACTCATTCATGTTTGTTGACTTGAAAATGGTACAATAAAACTCCAGGTATTTAGATCAATTACAACTATAGAAATGTTTAGGAATCCACACTCAATACTCCGAATTATGAAGTATTTATACAAAAACTAATACAAAATATCCTAAAACTAATTTAGGAATTATTCAAGGGAAATTAAAATATCTTCATGCAAGAAGATAGAGACACCTAGGAAACTAAATTCTAGTTGTCCCTGCTTATTTGGATTTGTTGTTTGCTCTTTCTTATTTCGCTACTTAATCTATATGACTATTTTTACTTTACCGTTTTACCTGTTTCTCTTTCACCTTCTTTAATTTTACCCTTCACAGTAAATCATATAATATTTCCCAAAATTCTTCATCTAGAATTTTAATCATTACCATCCTCCAATAAATTTCATCATCCTCTGTGTATTTTGCAAAAGTAGTTTTGTTTACAAAGAGATGATTTACCTCATGATAGAGGTAAAAGAGATTTTCAAAAGTCTAATAGAGTACTTTGCCTATAGGAATTCCTTTCATACAAGAATTTTTGGATTGTTCTTTAGCAACTTCTCTTATTTTCTTGTCATAATCCTCATGCTTCATCAGTCTGTCACTGATTACCAAAGGATTAGGTAGACCTTTCTGCCTCAGAACATCAAATTTGATTATGAATCTGTTTATTGCTAACTCCATTGTTTGGCATATGTCTTCAAGCTGTGTCAAGAGAATTATTTTGGAAATTACCTTTTTAACTTCTAAGATTGTTTCAGTTCTGCCACTTATTCCAATTTCTTCTAATTCTTTCTTATTCTTAGAATTGAGAAACTTAATGATTTCAGTGGCCTCCTCTAGTTTCTTCCCAAGTTCCTCTTTGAATTTCTCAATAGCCTCACTAGCGTCCTTGATCAAATCCTTCTATTCAAATATGACTTGGATGGAAGGCCAAATATCATTAACAGAGTTAATTATATTGGCCCACAGTTGTTTCTTTTCTTGGGATGGTGGGTCTTTTAGTGTTAATTCTTTTTCTAATTTTTGTACTTTATCATTCAATATATTTGACTTCTAATTTTTTGATTTATACATGATTTGAGAAAAATTCTTATCATCTTCTAGACTTTTTACTTGATATTTAAGTATATTTATCTCAGTTGTTTGGATTGACATGTCTTGCATGGCCTTAATCAATTTACCTGCCTTATCATTGGGATGGGATGTTGTTGTTGTTGAATTTGTTGCTGGTGTAGTAGTTGATGTAGTTGAAACTATTGTAGTCCCTGGAACTGTTGTTGCCACTGGAGCTGATGAAGTAGATGGAACTATTGTAGTAACTGTAGGAATGGAAGTGATAGGAATTGCTTCCATGCTGGCCTTCTTTTCCTGCACCAATTTATCCATCTCATTCTCCATATCTTTCAGTTGAGTTGTCAACTGAATGATGAGATTCATAATTTCATCTTTTTGGCCTTTATTTTCCAAAACTTCTTTTGTTTGTGGATGTTCAGTGGGAGGAAATTTGAGTTGATTCTTCAATGCATCAATGTATGCATTCTTCTTTTTGATAAGTTCCTCAGCTACTTTGATGTTATTGGGATCATATCCAACCTATATGACCAATTATTCAAATAATTTGATTCTGTTGTCCTTGGCTTGTGAGGAAGCCTTCTCTTGTTCTAACTGAGCTTTGTTTTTTTCTAGAGAATATTTTAGTTTTTGTACACTCATAGCTTTGTTGGTCAGAGTATAATATAGAATTTTTCCAGTTTTCTTATGAAATTCAATTTTTTCTATAGGATGAACATATTTAGCCATGACTTTCAATGTTGTTTTCATGTAGTCAGCTGATGACTTTGGATATTGTACTTTGGGCTAAAAAAAGGTCATCTTCATTTTCATAGTTTTATAATCAAAGGGAAAAGGTAACCTGTTCTGGTCACTAGGTGTCTGTTTCCAATATTGGGCATAAGTTACTACTTTCAATGCCTCATTTTTCAATTTTATCTCTTTATACCTCTCCATTATATCTTGTTATTTCTCTACTAGTTTGCTTGATGAAGATACTTCAACACTATAATACTTATGAATGTTCTAAGCACTAGATGTTGAAGGTTGATGAGTTTCCTCTGAAACAGTAGGAGGTGCATTGTCCCTAAAAATTAAATCAGTATTAATAATCTCAACTATGTCCACTATTTCCTCTTGTTCAATTAATAGATTCAACTTGGGCTTCTTCCTGTACATTAATTTAAATTTAGTTTTAGTAGTGGTTTGAGTTGATTATGAACCTTCTTCTCTTACTCCCTTGGAGTTACTATCTTGTAGGGATAGAGTATGCAGGATAGAACTAGTTTCAACATGCTTCTCTACCTCTTTTGAAGTATTCTCCAACCACTCTGACTGGTTGGAGTACTTTTCAATTTATGGTTTAGACTCATGGACAAAAGGATTTAATTTGAATTTAAATCTTAGTTTGTTGATAACTCCCAAAGGATCATACTTCCATTTGAAACTATCACTGAACTTGAATTCCTATAGACACTTTTCTGCTTTTTGACCATCATTCCTATTATTTCAAATGAAAGGACCAATATGGTTTTTAATCTTAAACTGTGTTTTCTTCTTTGCTGATAGGAAATTAACCTCATCTGAGTTTAGGATCTGCCTGATGTATTCTAGTTCAAATAACCTCATTGGGAGGTATTTGGGCACTTGTATAGAGTGAGTTGACATCCATATACCATAATTTCAGTGTGGTTCTTGTATGAATACCAGTCTCCTATTCTACTGTGTTCAGATAATTGCAATCCTTTATTTATTTCTTCATTGATCCTAGTTAGCCTAATACTACTTAGCATGTTCACAAATAAATGAATAAATGAATCAATTGTTGCGAAAAATATTGAGAGAGGGGGGGCAGGGGGGGTGAATCAGTATTTATAACAAATTGTTAAATTTTACTTTTTCTTTACTGATTTCTATACACAAATTAATGAACCCAAATAGTGTATACACACAGCTATCTTTAAGCAAACTTATGTATGTCCATAGATCTTATTATGCAGATAATTATTTACTCAGATCAGTGCACCATTCATTCATCAGATGTTTAGTAAGTAGTAAGCATGTGCAGTAATAACATAATAAATCATCACACATAAGCAACACGTATGAATACCAGGATTTAAGGTGGAAACACAAGTCGGGAGAAAACCAATGCTATTTTCGTCCCTGTCTTCAATATTTATTATATGGAAAACTTCTTACAATATTGTACTGATGCAGACTCATATCAGTACGCAGGCATCTACCTGTAGATTACTGCAACCTTCTCTTATTCTCCAGCTACTACTGGAAGGAAGCTCCAACTCCCTGATCGCGTTTACCAACTACTACTAGAAGGGAACTTCAACCCTCTGATCAGAAAACCAGCTTCTACTGGAAGGAAGATTCTACTTCCACACTGAGGGCTTCAACCCTCAGAACAACTACAGACCACCTTCCATCAATTTTCTCACTGGATCCCACACCTTCAACCCAAACCATCATAAATATCATCAAGGATATACTTAACCCAAACTTCAATCAGAACTATGAGATTATTGTAACCAGAACACAGTAATAAACCCAGATTTCAGAATCTGTATGCAGAATCAAACTCAACCTTGATCATTCATTATCTTAACATGCATACACTACTTTTCTTCACTAAACCTGCGTGTATACGCGCTTTCCTTCACACCAACCTATGTATAGATCTGTGAATATTTTTTTTTACAAAATGTGATTAGTCTCAGATTCAGATCTGAGGCTTTCAGTTAGATATCTTTTCAGAATTGTAGAACCCTTCATCAGTCAGTCATCATTGACCATATTAACTCACTTATTGATCATGTTTGTACGTATTCAACTTAGGAGCATATATAGTATTCAAGAAACCTAGATCTACATGAAGACTTCATTCACAAGAAACAATAATAAACTAAGACAGATAAGAAATTTCCTTCCGCATACTTTAGAAAAACCCTAGATTCCATACACACTTTTGCTGAAATGAACCTGCATATATACACACTTTCACAGAGACAAACCTGTGTATAGATATGCAAACATTACAGAACTGTGCAACTCTTAAGAATAGATAATCAGCTTAGATCTTATCCTTTACTTTGGCAAACATTCACCAGTAGATCTAAACATTTGATAAACAGATCTAGAAAATACATTATCATTTCAGGTCTATAGATCTTGATCCATCATGATATTCATAGGTGCATTATTATTTCAAATCTATCAGTAAACTGTGACCCATTCCATGCAGATATACTTCAGAGTGAAGTATTCATTAATACCCAGACACTCCACGCCCTTGCACTATGATCTTCTTCTCCTTATATATTTTTAGCCTTTATCAATACCATGAGCCAAAACCACACAACTTCCGATGGTATTCTTGGATGGAATCAAATAGAAAATACAACACTCAATATTGTGGGCTAATACCATGGTAATTCTACTTGGTATCATAATTTTAGAGCACAAAAGGCATACGTGACTTTTCTTCTTTGTCCCCGCATGTATACGCTACTTCTCTTCATAAAAACTACATATGTACTAATTTTGGATGTATACTCAGGTTTCCTTCATAAAAGTAGCATATACATTGCCTCCATACATGGGTTTCCTTCATCAAACCTGCGTATACATTGAGAAATATTTCCTGTTTCATTTCTCTGGCACTTACTGGAATTCATTTCTCTGTCACATCTGAACTGACCTGTAGAAACATCATTTTTACATCTTTAACAAATAGGCTGCTTATCAAAAGGAAACTCATCAAGTAGGTTTCCATCAAGGACAACTTCATCAAGTAGGTTGCCATCATGGACAATATATTGCATCATATTGCCAACAATCTCCCCCTTTGGACTTGATGGCAACCATAATGGTGTTTTATCACCACAAAAGATAAATACATTAATCATAACCATTATTCAAATGCCAAAATAATCTCCCCCTTTGACATCAAGGGAAAAGGGTGGATCAATACTGAAACAAGGTTTTTATTTTCTTGTATAAAGAAGAGCTCCGCAGATATGATGTGCACTGTATTGACCATGCTCCCCCTGAGTTCATGTTGAATCTTCAAATAGATTTTTTGATGAATTACATGAATCTATAACTCAACTGAGTATGACCTTTCCTATCACCAAGGACTCATACTCACATCAATGATCCAACCAAGTGGAATTACATATTTGACTCAACTAACCAACCAAGTGGGTTTACAAATTTGAACAAGTCCTTACATGACTGAATATAACAATTTTACATCATAGATCTCAACATGAACTTTTTAGCAAATTACATATATGACTTTTTATAACCAAAACCAAAGAATCTCAAACAGGAGATCATAACACAACTACCAGTCATAATGCAGCCTCTTCAATAAGGAAAATTATCCCCCTAAACTTGTGCATCTTGAACACCTTAACCAATTCATCAAAACATCTTCATCAAGTAGATAATCAAATAAGAAAATGCATCTTGAAAACCATAACCGTAGTTGTACCCATCAGCGCCAAACCATGTCTGTAGAAAAAAAACATGTCAAAGTTCAATATCATCAACCTGTGATTGGGTCTAAGATTTCAACATCATAGTATCTTTCTGTAGAAATTAGATATCAACTCAATCTCTTTTCTTCATCAAGGTGAACTTTCCATTTCCCCTTTGTAGAAATATATGTAGGAATCATCATAAAATAGGATAGAGTAGAGAGGCATCATATAGAATTAGAAAACACCATAGAATTGTATCAACAATATATGAGAGAAGAAAGATAATACAATGTAGCTGTGTCTTCAACAAATGTAGCATAAGCACATCAGTAACCAAGCCTTTAGGATCTTTGCAGCAACATCATATTCTTGCCAACAAGAATTATCATATCAAAATAACTTCATCAATAATCAATATGTATCAAGCAATCATCCATGTGATATGTTATCACCAAGGTCTTCATGATTTATATTTATTTCATAATCACGATGTAACATGTGTAGGAATCAAGTACAATAAGCCTCATTCATGAGAAAATTCATCAACAACAAACTTTGCATGTTCTTTCCTTATATCTGAATCATTAGACTTGCATCAGATCCACGTGTGAAAATAAAGACACTATTCTATAAAAAGCAATCAGGGCTCATCCATAATCTCATCATAAGAAATCCATGTATCATGACAACATCATTTGAACGTGAGCATCACAAGAATTGAGGAAGGAGCAAACACAATGCCAACAATGCAACATTAGTAGTTAGGCTAATTCTCCCCCTGAACCTGTTCATAGTCAAGACTGGCCATATCATATCAACAAACTATAACCATCTTAGTTTGACTCACTATTTTTCTTATCAAAGAAAAACATACGCAACTGTCTCCAATGGAACTTGTGTGTATATGTGGCTTTAGTTTATGGATCCCGCATATAGAAACTGAAATACAAAAAATTTCACAACTCCATCTCCCCTTGGACTTATACATTATATACCTATCTTCTATTGTCACATCAGATGCAGTGTAAAAAATATAAATAACCATAATTACCAAACCATCCTTTACAAATTGCAGTTGAAGATAACATTATTCTTTCAAGAATGATGGACTACAATGGGCATTGAATTCTTTTAGTCTGAGTCTGAATCCTCCTCACATCTGTGATAGGTCAGATCTTTAAACACATATAATTTATCAACGTTTCTGTATCTCCTTGCTATGACTTCTCCAGTTTTTTCGTCCATAACCTTGCATTTGGTTGAAGTGAACACAATTATATTTCCTTTATCTGCCATTTGACCTATGCTTAATAATTTTTGTTTCAGGACTTGAACTAATAAGGTATCAACTGCCCTTCTATTTTTGTTAATTATGGCTCTACCTTTTCCAAAAATATTTTTTGGAGCATCATTTGAAAGAATAAACTTACCATCTTGATTTTCCTTAAGAGACTCCATCTTACCCTTATCACCAGTCATGTGATGAGAACATCCACTGTCGATGTACCATTCATCCTTCTCTTTAATTTCACAAAGAGCAAGCCCACATCTTGTCTTTTCTTCTTTATGCTTGTCAACATTAATGTTGGTGAATCCAACTTGCTTTGGTCTTATGATATCATTTGTTTGACTTTCATGTTGTCTTTGATGATTCATTGATATGTTCATGCATTCATTTTATACATGCCCAAACTTGTTACAAGCATAACATCTTGTGTGACCAAAAAAGGGAGAAAATGTATCATAATAAAATTTGCCTCATGTTCCTTCTATTACAATTGATAGATTTATGTCCAAATTGGTTGCATGAAAAACAATAACCCTTAAAGAAACCTGAGTACCCAGGAGTTGTCAACCTTTTTGTGTAGAGTATATTTGTCTACGACTAAAACAATTTGATTATGCAATTGGCTACAACATGCCCATAATTATGAGATATAAAGACTTCAACATTATTGATCAAAGGATAAAATCAATTGTTACTTATATAGTTAGGAGCAATTGATTTCCTTTGAGAATTCATGGTTTTCGGTTGACCTTTTGTCTCTTTCAACACTTCAAGTTTTGCATTAATATCCTTTGAATATTTAGCACTTTCTTGTGAACTAGATTCTCCTTTAGCATTTTCATGAAAACCAAGACCAAATTTAATAGAAGGAGACATTTGACTACTAAGAATATTATCCAGAACCTTAGTATTGTCTTGAAACCTCAAGTGTTTATCCTTTTCATCTAATTTACCTTTTAAAATGTTTACCTCAAATTCCAATATTTGGCATTGCTTCTTCATACTTTCTTCGACCCTTCTTCCTTCTTCTACTTGCTCATTAAATTTTAGAATCTCTTCTTTCAACCCATTTTCTTGTTCTTAAAATGTTTGTAGAAGTTCTTCATTCTTCTTATTTGATTTTTCCATATCTTGTTTGAGAGAGATGATTTCTGCTTCAAGTCCTTCACTGTGATTGGATACTTCATTCTATGGCTTTTGACACTAATCTCTCCATTCTTTGTTTAGTTGCTGAATTGAATTTATTTCTTGTAACTGATCATTCAATCTAGAAATCATATCTTTGAAGATACATTCCCTTTCATTAAATAGAATTTGTTGATCTTCAACTTCATTCTTGAGATTAGCCATTTCTGCTTCTAGATCCATAACATTACTTTTACTTTCGTATTCAATATCTTCAACTTTGCATGCACAAGGAAGTGAATCTCAAGAACAACAATCAATACATATTTCATCTTCTTCATTTTCTGCTGCATACGCTTTCTTAGATATATTATTCCTTTGAGTAGCCTTTTCCTTTTGCTTCCTTCCCATTTAGATGGATCTCCTTCAAGTGATCAATATTCTGTAGAAGGACTTGCTCTGATACCAATTTTTGGGAAAAACACTGAAAGGAGGGGGGGGGTGAATCAATATTTATAACACGCTATTAAATTTTACTTTTTCTTTATTGATTTCTATACGTGACTTAATGAACCCAAATAGTGTATACACACGACTATCTTTAAGAAAAATTGTGTATGTCCAAACATCTTATTATGCAGATAATTCTTTACTGATATCAGTGCATCATTCATCCATCAGATGTTTAGTAATTAGTAATGTTGTGTAACCAGCTCCAAAAATAGAAGAAAAGAGATATGAACGCCTTAGAAATAAGCCACTTCGAGGGGGAAACCTCCATTACATTACATAAATGAACAATTCTTGGATGATACAATTTACAAAACCTCCTTTCTATATATAGGAGTCCATGTGGCCATAATGTAATCCTAGTGGGCCACAATGTAA
Source organism: Pinus albicaulis (assembly GCA_034641835.2). NCBI lineage: Eukaryota > Viridiplantae > Streptophyta > Pinopsida > Pinales > Pinaceae > Pinus > Pinus albicaulis. Next base: position 1,358,143,206 of record CM076584.1, on the reverse strand, counting down.
TCCTAGCCGACCTAACAATAATAATTTAAGGGCACAATAATAATAAAATGGGGGTTACAAGTGTACAATAATAACAATAAGGGACTATATTAGTAATATAGGGACCTAACATGCCCCTCTCCTTCAAAAAAGTGTTGTCCTCAACGCTTGAGTAGCTCTGGGTGCTTCTGTATAAACTTCTCATCCTCCCATATAGAATCTTTAGTGGGTAAGTTCTTCCACTTGATGAGATACTTTGAAATTAATTGATTCCATAGTTGTCGAGTTCTTGTTTCCGTGACCGCTTCAGGTTCCAATATGATTTTTCCTTCCTCATCAAGTTCTTGCAATATTGTTTGAACTGGAAGATTTTCACCTATAACCTTCTTTAAGCATGAAACATGGAAAACTGGATGTACTCGCGAAGAAGCAGGAAGCTCCAATTTGTATGCCATAGTACCAATATTTTGCAACACCTTGTAAGGACTATAGTACTTTGGCGATAATTTATTATCCTTCTTAGCTTGCTTGAGGGACATTTGTTTGTATGGTTGTAGAAATAAAAATACCCAATATCCTACATCAAAATTTCTCTCGTTGCGATGTTGATCTGCTTGTTGTTTCATTCGATTTTGTGCCAAATTTAGGTTATCCTTTAAGAGTTGGAGAACTTCTTGCTGATGCTCGATGTGATCTTCCACTGCTTGAACCTTCGAATTTTCCCTTAAAGATGATGTGATGGATGGTGCATGATATCCATAAAGTGCCATAAATGGGGTCATTTTTGCTGCAGTATGGAAGGAAGTGTTATACCACCATTCAGCGAGAGGTAACCACTTGACCCATTGTGTTTGTTTATCAGATACAAAACAATGAAGATATCCTTCCAAACATTTATTTACTATCTCAGTTTGACCATCGGATTAAGGATGATAAGATGAGCTATGAGCTAATTGAGTACCCAAACAAGAAAATAACTCCGTCCAAAAATTTCCAGTAAAAATGGGATCTTTGTCGCTCACAATAACCCTTGGGCTTCCATGTAGCTTTTGAATTCTATCCATAAATTTAGTAGCAACTGTACTTGCTTTAAATGGATGAGATAATGCACAAAGGTGTGCATACTTGGTAAGTCTATCAACTACCACCATGATGACACTCTTTCCTTCGGACTTAGGTAAACCTGTGATAAAATCCATTGAAATCTCCTCCCAACGTTGACTTGGAATGGATAAAGGTTGTAGAAGTCCCGGGGTCTTAATTGTTTCCACTTTATTCTGCTGGAAAACCAAGCATTCCGCCACAAAATTTTGAATATCAGATTTAAGGCCATCCCAAAAAAATTCTTTCTTCACCCTGTGGTAAGTTTTTAAAAATCCCGAGTGTCCTCCTAAAGGAGAAGTGTGCAATTCCAGAAGAATCTTTGTTTTAGTTGGGAATTCTTACAAAGATATAACCGATCTTTGTACCATAAGGAATCATTTTTCCAACTAAATGTATCAGATGTACTAGGATCTTGCTGCAACTTTTGAATGAGTGTCCATACATCTTTGTCGTTCTTCCATTCATCTCTTGCTTTGGTTATCCAATCTGGTTGGATAATAGAATGACACAAAGCAATGCTTCCACCTCTTCATTCTTTCTTGAGAGTGCATCTACAACAACATTAAGCTTTCCTTTTTTATAGATTATTTCAAAGTCATAACCCAACATCTTTGTGACCCATTTTTGCTTCTCTTCTGAAGATATTATTTGTTCCAAAAAGTGTTTAAGACTATCATGATCATTTTTTACCTTGAAGTGTCTTCCCATTAGGTAAGTTCCCCATTTCTTTAGTGCATGCAATATTGCTAACATTTCCTTTTCATAAATAGGTTTCTGTAAATACTTTCCTTTGATTGGAAGACTTTCAAAAGAAATGGGTCTTCCTTCCTGCATTAAAATAGCACCAATTCCATTTCCTGAGGCATCACATTCCACAATAAAGGTTTTTGTGAAGTTTGGTGTAGCTAAGATTGGTGCTAGGCACATTGCCTCTTTAAGATGTTGAAAGGCCTTAGTTGCTTCAGGAGTCCATGAAAATGCATCTTTATTCAATAATGTTGTTAGAGGTGCTGCTATTCTCCCATAATTCTTAGCAAACTTGCAATAATACCCTGTTAACCGAAGAAATCCTCGCAACTGCTTTATGGTTGTGGGGACTTTCCATTCCTTAATGGCTTTAATTTTGTTAGGGTCTACTTTAACACCCTCGTGAGATACAATATGACCCAGATATTCCACCTCTTGTACTCCAAAGAAACATTTGGATGTTTTTGCATATAATTGTTTCTCCTGCAATAGTTTGAGCACCCTGTCAACATGTTCAACATGATCCTTCCAAGACCTGCTGTAGATTAGTATATCATCAAAAAATACTAGCACAAATTTTCTAAGGAAGGGTTTGAAAATGGAATTCATCAACCCTTGAAATATAGAAGGTGCATTGGTAAGGCCAAAAGGCATGACCAAAAATTCATAATGACCCTCATGAGTTCGAAATGTTGTTTTTGGAATATCTTCAGTCTTCATTCTAATTTGATGATATCCTGAATGAATATCCAACTTGGTAAAATAAATTGCTCCATGTAATTCATCCAATAATTCATCAATCACAGGAATGCGAAAATTATATTTAATGGTGAGCTTATTGAGTTCCCTATAATCCAGACACATTCGTCATGATCCATCCTTCTTGTATACCAATACTACAGGAGCAGAGAAAGAAATTTGACTAGGTTTAATTATACCGACCTCTAACATTTTTGCAATCATACGTTCAATTTTGCTCTTTTGGACGTAAGGATATCTATAAGGCTTGATGTTTGGAGGAACACTTTCTGGAATCAAATGAATAGCATGATCACGATCACGAATAGGTGGGAGTCCTTTGGGAGTTTCAAACACCTTGGAATGATTGTCCAAGACTTGTTGGAGATCTGCAAAAATAGATGATTTTGATGTTGGAAATTCTAGTGAGCATAATTGTGAAGTTACGCCTCGTTGTTCTTTATTTAGAAGCTTTGTCATAACATTAGAGCTTATTATCTTTCCCAGCTTCCCCACAATACCCAATAATTCGACTTCCTTTCCTTCTGAAAAAAATTTCAAGAAAAGTTCTTGAAAATTAAAAGCTACCATCCCCAAAGATTGTAACCATTGTACTCCTAGTACAACATCAACACCTGCCATAGGAATGGAAAGCATTGGAATAGTCAATAAAGATTCTGCCATGGTTAGCTTGATATTATGGCATTTTCCAGAGCAATTTATAGTTCCTTCATTTGCAACCAACACTTGACATTCTGGTGCTGGGTATAGGAAACAATTTAATTCCTTGGCTACCTTACAATGAATAAAATTATGGGTGCTACCTGAATCAATCAACACTATTACCTTTTTCTTCGTGATATGTCCTTCTATATTGAGAGTTTTAGGAGTGGTAATTCCTGCCAGTGCATTACACGATATGGTCGGATTCATTTCTTCGTCTTCTAGGGATGGTTCCTGGTGTATATCCTCTTCTTGTTCATTTTCTTCTTCCTCTTCACAATCTATGTAAAATAATTTCTTCTCAGCACACTTATGACCTTTAGTGTATTTTCTATCACAACCGTAGCAAAGCCCTTTTGCTCTTTTTTCTTCCAATTGTTGTGGTGTCAACCTTGTAGGTTGTGGAAATCTAGGCGTAGCAACACTTCCTTCTTTATAGAATTGAGTGGTAGGATTCCTTGTCGCCATTATTTTACATTCAACTTTTCTTGCCAACCTGAATGCCTTCTCCAATGAATCCGGTTCCAAAACGCGAACTTCATGTTGGATGTTATCCTTTAAAGTGCCTATGAAGAGGTCGATCCTGTGTTCCTCTGGAATATCAGTTACCCTTATATTCAATTTTTGGAAGTCCTCAATATGCTGCCCCACTAAACCCTTTTGTTTGAGATTTATCAATTGGCTAAAGAAGGTGTTGCTCTTTGTATCCTCATAATGTGCTATCATTTCCTCCGTAAAAATTGACCAAGTGACAATTTTTTTATGGGAGAAAAGCCATCGATACCATACAAATGTATTTTGTTCTAAATTTAAAGTTGCAATGCGTACTTTTTGTGTGTTTTGTACGTTATGGAGATCAATATATTGCTCCATCTGTGGTATCCATGTTACAGGATCCTTTCCATCAAACTTCCTCATATCCATTTTTGGAATATGGTGGTTCTTCCTACCAACATTAGAGTTTATGAAATCATGATTAACATTTATTTTGTTCTCATCATGAGGTTCTTCTACTATCTTTTCACCATTAGGAAACATTTCTTGTATCAACTTTGTCAAACCTTCGATGTCTGCTTTTAGATCATTCTTCATGTTTTCCATGTTGTTTTGCATGTTGATTTTCATGTCATCCATCTTAGCTTCCATGCCAACTTCCATGCCATCCATCTTAGCTTCCACGCCTTTCTTCAAACCGTCCATCTTCGCTTCCATGCCTTTCTTCAAAACGTACATTTCATTTTTTGTTGCTCTTTGCGAGAGTGAAATTTGTTGCACTTGCTCTTGTAATTTTGATAGATCATGTTGCAATTCTTCATCTTCATGAGTCATAGTAGAGCCTTTCGAAGGCTTAATGGGTGTTGAATTATTTTTACGGGGCATATTTTAGAACCCAATACTGCTATATATTCTACAATATGCCCTTGGAATCAATTCAAATTGATTCTTCAAAGAAGACTTATGCAATTTGGAAAGAAAAATAAATATACACACCTTTTTCTTGCTTTTGAGGAGCTCGATATTGAAATTGGATAATCTATATGATTGCAGCACTTCAATATTTTAATTTCAGTATCAATGTAGCCCTCTAAATTATCTTTCGAATGCCACAGGTCTGACCTGATTTGGATTCTCCAAGACAAAGTTGTGTCCAATCTCCCACAATGACCTAATTCTGGACTGGTTCAGTAGAGCGAACTTGTACGACTTGCCACGTGTCACTGTTTTGTCCTTTGTCTCTGAAATTGATAGCTCAGAAACTTCAGTCTGTGTACTTGCAACCAATTTTTACGGCACTTCAATCCAATTCCCAGAGAGAGAGTTATTGAAGTTTTCCCACGATCACCTCTTTGAGATGAAATTCAGGAGCCTGAAAAAGCACTAACATCCACAGATCATATCTCCGAAAATATTGCAAACAAAGCTCTGAAATTTTGCTACGGGTTTCCTTAGGGTTTCAGCTTCGCACCCTAAAAATTTCAGAATCTCAACCTTTGTATAGTAAAAGTTATAGCACAAATTCCACGATGACCTTTTTAGATTAAATTGAGGAGCCTGCAAAAATACCTAACGTCCATAGATCATATATCCTAAAATATTCCAAACCAAGCTCTCAAATTTTGTGATAATGTTCCGTAGTATTTCGGCTTCGCACCCTAAAAATTTCAGCTTCTGAAACTTCGTAGAAAAAAAATTTATAGAAAAAAATCCACGATGGCCTGTTTGGAGTAGTGAAACCCTAGAATCCAAAGCTCTGATACCAAATGTTGTGAAGCCAGCTCCAAAAATAGAAGAAAAGAGATATCAACGCCTTAGAAATAAGCCACTTCGAGGGGGAAACCTCCAATACATTACATGAATGAACAATTCTTGGATGATACAATTTACAAACCTCCTTTCTATATATAGGAGTCCATGTGGCCATAATGTAATCCTAGTGGGCCACAATGTAATCCTAGCCGACCTAACAATAATAATTTAAGGGAACAATAATAACAAAATGGGGGTTACAAGGGTACAATAATAATAATAAGGGGGTTACACTATTAACAATAAGGGACTATACTAGTAATATAGGGACCTAACAAGTAAGCATGTGTAGTAAGAACATAATAAATCATCACACATAAGCAACACATATGAACACCAGGATTTAAGGTGGAAGCCCAAGTCGGGAGAAAACCACCGTTGTTGTCATCTCTATCTTCAATATTTATTATATGGAAAACTACTTAAAATATTTTACTGATGCAGACTCATATCAGTACACAGGCATCTACCTGCAGAAGGCCTAAACCTTCTCTCGTTGTCTAGCTACTACTATAAGGGAGATCCAACCCCCTGATCTCTTTTACCAGCTACTAGTGGAAGGGAGCTTCAACCCCCTAATCAGAACACGAACTTCTACTAGCAGGAAGTTTTTAATTCCACACTAAGGGCTTCAACCCTTAGAACCACTGCAGATCACATTTCATAATTTTTCACACTTTATCCCACACCTTCAACCCAAACCATCATAAATATCATCAATGATATACTTAACCCGAACTTCAATCGGAATAGTGAGATTACTGTAACCAAAACATAGTAGTAAACCCATATTTCAAAATCAGTATGCAGAATCAAACTCAACCCTGATCATTCATTATCTTAACATGCATACACTACTTTTCTTCACTGAACACCCATGTATACGTGTTTTCCTTCAAACCATCCTGCATATAAATCTATGAATACTACTTTTTACAGAATGTGATTAGTCTCAGATTCGGATCTGAGGCTTTCAGTCAGACATCTTTCAGAATTGCAGAACCCTTAATCAGTCAGTCATCATTGACCATATTAACTCACTCATTGATCATATTTGTACATATTCAACTTAGTAGCATATACAGTATTCAAGCAACCCATATCTACATAAAGACTTCATTAATAAACAACAGTAATACAGTAAGAAAGATCAGAAATTTCCTTCCACATACTTCAGCAAACCCCTAGATTCCATACGCGCTTTTGCTGAAACAAACCTGCGTATATACACTCTTTCATAGAGACAAACATGTGTATAGATGTAAAAACATTACAGAATTGCGCAACTCTTCAGAATAAATGATCAACTTAGATATTACCCCTCACTTTAGCAAAAATTCACGAGATCACAAATCTAAACATTTGATAAACAGATCTAGAAAATACATTTTCATTTTAGGTCTAGAGATCCTGATCCATCATTGTATTCATTGGTGCATTATTATTTCATATCTATCGATATACAATAATTCATTCCATGCAGATATACTTCAGAGTGAATTATTCATTAATACCCAGACACTTGCACGCCCTTGCACTATGATATTCTTATCCTTATATAGTTTTAGACTTTATCAATTCCATGAGCCAAAACCACACAAATTCTAATGGTATTCTTGGACAAAATCAAATATACAATACAATGCTCAATACTGTGGGCTAATACCATGGTAATGCCCCTTAGTGTCATAATTTTAGAGCGCAAAAGGCATATGTGATTTTGCTTCTTCATCCTCGCATGTATATGCGACTTCTCTTCATAAAAACTATGCATATACTAATTTTGGTTGTATATGTGGGTTGCCTTCATAAAATTAGTGTGTACATTTCCTCCATATGCAGGTTGCCTTCATCAAACCTACGTATACATTGAGAAATATTTCCTGTTTCATTTCTATGGCACTTATTGGAATTCCTTTCACTGCCACATCTGAACTGACCTGTAGAAACATCATTTTTACATCTTTACCACATAGGTTGCTTATCAAAAGGCAACTCATCAAGTAGGTTTCCATGAAGGAAAACATCATCAAGTAGGTTGCCATCAAGGACAACATATTGCATCATATTACCAACATCAATGAAGTCCTTGTAGGTGAATTCTGTGGAATCCTTTCTGAGTAATGATGTCTAGAAAAAAAATTATTAGGGATTACCCTCAGTGTCCTGTTTTTGAAGACTAACTGCAAACCTTTCAGATTGGAAATACAAGAATAAATGAAACAAGAATGATGAATACTTAAACACTCCTTCCTATGGTAATTTAACTAATTTGTCATGGATGGCATCTGATAAGTATTGAGCAAAGTTAAATGTAAAAGCTGGAAGCTGTCCTGGGCAAAAAAATGGACAAAAAACCTAATATTGAAGCATCTACATATTCATATGTGAAGTATCCTAGAATGCAAGACATCATTGTGACAATCTGTTTGGTTCTATCTTAAAAAAATGAGGTTGAATAAGGAGGGTTATTCTTTGCGGTTTCAACTAATGGAGGAAGAAAGCTTTGGAAGATTTGAAACCCCTTGGGAAAGTCAATCTTAAGATATAATTCAGTGAGGATTTCAATTGATAAAGGGTCTTCGTCAAGCTTGGTTTGGATCTGTAACATCCGGTTTATTGATTCTACAGTGATTGCCAACAAAATCTCTTTGCTATGGGTTACTAGGGCTCTTTCATTGGGCAGATAATTGATTTGATAGAGCCTGATGATTTTTGGAAATTGGAAGGCCTGTGTGAAGATATATTTAGGCAAATTTGATTCCCAAAGGTAGGTATCATCAACCTAGTCTATGGATTTATCATGGCTCTATCAGTGGATGTCCAACAGGTTGAAATCAATGATTGTGTCAATGATTTCAAGGCACCAACATTTTTTTTAGTTTATAGATTTTTTTATTTTAATTAATTTATTACTTTCTTGTGCTCAAGTAATGGCTAAAGCGCTTTGGAATACTTCTGAAAAGGTGATTTTGGTCTGCAAAATGTGTTCTGGAGGCAGCAGGGGCTTTCCTTAGTCTTATAAAGGTTCAAATCAGAGTCTGCAATGATTATGGTAGGAAAAGGCGTAAATTCTGGTCTATGTTGGCTTTAAATTGGGTCTGCACCGATCTAAATGGCTTCAAAAGAGCTCGACAAGGATTGTTTGTGGCTTCTTCTCCGCAATTCTCAACAGAAATATATTGACTAACGGTAAAGATCGGGTTTTAATACCTTTTGACCTGAAGTAATAACTCATAAGGCACAAGGTCAAATTCATACATCAGGGCAATATTCTTCATACAAAAAAATGGTGGGATGGTGTTTTCTCACACACAAAAAGGTAGGTTGGTGGTTTTGGGCAATGGAGTGTGATGAACTGTAGGACTGCCACGTGGCAGGGCAGTTGGGGTGTGAAACCAACCATTTCACAACCCCCCTGCGGCTTTAAATATTGGACAGTCGGGGTTCCGAAAACTGTTATTGGTCGTTGGATCCGATTGGCTGTGATCGGGCAGATGAGTGAAGTGAGAGGATTTCATGAGTGGGACTCGGATTTGTATTATGCGATGGGATATGATATATGTGGGTCGAGTTAAATAGTTTGGTAGGATATGTAATCAACAGGGATTAATATGCAAGGTTGGGCTAATTAAAATTGGGCTCGGGATATATATAAACCATATGTTTAAACTAATATAAAGTGGTTAATATGATATGGGATTGGGGATTTTAATATATGGGTTTAATGAAATAAACTATAGTTTATAAAATAAAATGGGGTTTGGAAAATATATATGCGGGAGTTAATATATATGAGGTAAGTGAATATGGATGCAGGATTTAAAAATACACTAGGGATGACTTAAAAATAATATCGGGAAGGGATTTTTTTGCAGTGGGGCCCAATTCATTTATAAAATTTAACCATTTAAACTATACAAAGTGGATTTTTTGTATGTGTTAGTGTCCTGTGATTTGGAAAATTGGTAAACCAAATGACAGGGTAACATCATACCAGTATTTGGAGTCCTAGGACCTAGCCTTCCTGGACTCAGAGAGGGCTCTCTCTATTTTGCAAAGGATGTGAACTTGTTCACTTTGGGTGATTGATTTTAGGCTAGTTGTTAAGTGTAGGTTTGTTTGTTTGTTTTGGGTTGGGGCAAGATGATCAAGTAGGATAGGTGGAGTGAGAGGTTATCAAATAAATTGGGCAATGAAGTTTATGAAGTTATTGATATCTTGGTATCGAATCAGGGTACATCACAGGGAAAATCTAGTGTAGTTAATGGATCTTTTAAGTTTATGTGTGAAGTGAAATGGACAATAAGTTTGGGAACCAAGGTACGGAAAAGGGAAGTTAAGAATCCTTTGTCAAATACCTATGAAAAGGGAGGTCTTCAATATTTATAAGGAAAAGATACTAATCATGAGATAGGGTGCACCATTTACTCAGTGACAATACTTTTAAACAAATAAACATTTAAGTTAAACAATCCAGTAGAACATGGAAGCAGGACAACTTATCTAACTTCAATGATTCAACTTTCAAGATTTGAAAACATATAAGAGACAGATAGAATCAATAAATGAAGAGGGAGTGCCTAAACATCATTCATTAAAGTACAAAGAACTTCGAGGCAAACTGATAAGCATATTCAAAGGGAAAGATCGAAACAAGACCTCTTTGACTTAACCTAACAATCAATACATCAAATAGAGATTTCAAGATAGAGTCTAGATAGGCTTAAACAAGCAGGGCTTACCATGAATCATGTTTATAAACTAGCATACTAATCCAATAATGAAATAGACAAGCTTAGGTGGGACTAAGGAGCAATGAAGAATTCTTTAAGCTAACCCAACAATAGAAAACATGAAAACAATAGCTAACAAGAGGACTGAGGTGCCTCAAGCAAAATTTCTCATCCTATACTTTTCTAAGCTATTGAAATATAGAAATATAGACATATGAAAACAAGAAAAACATAAACATATGAGAGATACATCACCATTAACTAAACTTAGGGATCCTGTAAGCAAGCCTTCATCACCATCAATCAAGTAAATCCATCCACAAGCTCCACAACACTAAATTGTTCTTCAACCTCCAAAAATCATGTATTGCTCTTAAACACATCAAGTTCCTAATTGTTTACAATGAATCCTCATGCAATATATAATAAGCATGGAGGAGGAAAAAAAAAGGGAGTATGTAGAAGCCTATTGGCCAACAAGAATTATCTTAAGTTGTCCTTGAGGCCTTGCAATGCTGAAGGCACAAAAATATCTAAAAAATATTTTTTCCGGCCAAAAATAGAAATAAAATTGACTTTTTGGCTCTGACATGCATGTGAAAACTTTCCAAACTAAAATTTTTCCCAGTCATCTAAAGGAGCACAACACATTGTGTCAAAAATTAAAATTATGCTAGGAGCGCAGCGCAGAAATAGGCCTTGTTGCAGCAGTCTTGTGGAGGCCTTCGTGATGTCGAAAAAGGCTTCGTGATGGCTTTTTGGAAAGCCATTGAAGTATAATTTATATATATACCTTAATTTATTCAATATGACCTCTACAAGTTGTGCAAAAAAGGGAAAATTCCAAGACTTCCAGGAGCACAACACATGCTCATAAAAGTGGGAAAAAAGGTGAGAAATAAGTGTTTTTGACCTTTTTGAGGGGTCAAAACAACTCTAATTGAGCTGAAAATTGGTGAGCGTACTTCTATAATGATGGGGAATCCAAAAATTTCAGCCTCTCCTCCTGAATATGCCCTAGGAAAAAAATGTAGCACAGGGTGTGCTACACTCCTAGCCTCAAAATTTGCAAAAAAAAAAAACTTGTTCAATTTCTCTCAAAATTGGTAGGTAGGTGCCTCATGAGTCCCTAGAGACCTGTAGAGAAGATTGGGCCAGAATACCAAGCCTAGTATGGTATTTTCATCATTTGGTGCCAGGCCCTCATTTTGGGCAGTTTTGAGCTTTTTCCTCGCAAAGTGGTTTCTTTGTTTATAGTGCTTAGTCATCCTCCGTTGCAAGCTCAAGTCTTTGTTGGCCTTCTCCAGTTTGGCTTATAGATGTAGGTTGGCCATTTCAAGCCATGATTCCATATCATGCTCAGCTTCCATGGCAAGGAGTTTAGTGAGTGGCATTTTTTGTGCTTGGGTTGATTCTTCCTCTCTCTGCTTTGCCAATGCTTTCCTAAGACCCATAGTCCTAGGTCTCTTCCTAGTTTGACTCTCTTCATCACTTCTTTCCTCATAAGCACCCATATACTCCTCTAATTACACTTGTGACCTTTGAGCCTCTTTCTGATATTTGAGCGCCCCTGATTCATAGATGGCCAACTGGCCACTCATTTTTTTGTTCTGCATCTGCAAAAAGTGAATGAGATCCTTATCTCTCTCTAATTCATCTTCCAAATCCCTGTTCTGTGCATTCCTATCTTGTAGAAGGGATTTTGCAATTCTTGTTTCATTTTCATCATCGCTGTTTATGTTGATGATTTCAAATTATCTTTCCTCCTCATGGTTTTCCTCTTCCTCCTTCATCTATTGTTTTATTTCTCTTTAATTTGAAATGAGGAGGATGGCATGGCCCCTTTCCCTTTGGAGGCAGCAAACACATGCCTCTCTCCTCTTTGATAGGTAATGGTGAAAGGTGCAACAAGTTTTACTTGCAAAGCTTGACCACTAGTGACCTTAGGATTTTTTTTCTCCTCATGGATGATCTCTGTGTGTGCATATTCCTTACCTTTTTCTTGGCTTCCCTTTTGATAATCATTCTCACTATATTTATGCCATCGTCACTGTCAAGATCATTAGGACTTCCATCCTCCATTTTTGCAATGCTAGAAGTGTCTTCATTACTACTTGGTACATCTTTGTCTTCATGAATGTCCTCTTCTTCATCATTTGACCCACTGTTCTCACTGTCTTGCTTATGGTCTTTACCTTTAATTTCAAACTCTGTTTCATAACTTATATCATTTGCACTTTTGTTGTGTTCACTGCCTTCAGAATTTGTCCCTTTTGGCTGAGTTATTCTTCATTGTTTGGTGCATTATTTACTCCTTTTCCTTGAGTGTCACTAGTTTGTTTACTGTCACTATTTTTTTGACTATCACTAGGATCACTGTTTTCATCTCTGTTTTCTTCTTCATCAATACATTCTTCTTGGTCACTGGCTTCATTAATTTCTTCTTGGCCATCTTCCTCCCCCTCACTGCTTTCTTCATTTGCATCATCGATTTGTTCATTTGCACCACTATGTTTTTCATTTCTATCACTATTTTCTTCATGTCACTTTTCCTCTTTGCCATCTTCCTCTTTCTTGTCTTCATTTGTATCATTTCTTTGTTCATTTGCACCATTGTTTTCTTCATTTCTATCACTATTTTCTTCATGTCCTTTGTCCTCTTTGCCATATTCCTCTTCTTCATTACTTTCTTCATTTTCATCATCCTTTCCCTCATTGCTTTCTTCTTAGCCATCACTGCTTTCTTCTTGGCCATCATTGCTTTCTTCATTTTCATCATCCTTTCCCTGACTGCTTTCTTCATTTTCATCATCCATTCCCTCACTTATTTCTTCATTTTCATCATTCTTTCCCTCACTGCTTTCTTCTTGGCCATTACTGTTTTCTTCATGGCCATCACTGGTTTCTTCTTGGCCATCACTATTTTCTTCATTTTCTAATTTCTTAGGGGAAGGTGAATGAGGAATATCTATTTGAGGAAATGATTCATGTGAAGAAGGTGAACGAAGGTCAGTGGAGGGTGATGGAGGTGTGTGAGGAGGATTTTGAGATGATGATGGCAGAATTTGTAGAGGAATGGGCTGTGGAGTTGTGAAATCATCATGGGCGATGAAAACCTCCCAGGGGATGTCTTGTTGTTCTAGTTGGTGTGAGACAATCACTTTGATGAGGGAATGATGAAAAATGCTTGACATTTTTTGGGATGGAGGAATTTTTTGCATGATGGAAGACATTTTATCAATACATTTGCAAAGGTAGTAGGGTGTGTTATTGCCTAAATCTACCTCAGGCTGAAGGAAGGCAGAGTCTAGGGTAACATCAAACCACACTTAATCTGGTAGCTAGCCCTACCGAATCGAGAGAGGGCTCTCTCCGGGTCAATCTCAGAAAATATAATCAATAAGGCTTGATATGACTTGAAATGAAGGCTGATTTTAGGCTAGGTATATAAGTAAAAGAGTTTGATTTTGATTTTGAGGGTTTTGTTGGAATCATAGGGAAAGGCAGTTTTGGGTCCGGGGATGAGGCCTAGTTTTTGGAGAGTTCTGAATGGGGCAAGGAAGGAAATTGTTTTGATGCTTTGTATTGAATTAATGGATAGTTTAGACTGGTGAGGAGCTGAAGAGGGCAAGAGGCTTTCAAGAATCCTCTTCAAACATACGAAAACATGGAAAATTAAACAAAACTCAAGGCAGAGCAAAGCAATCTAATGAATTCCACCTTTATAACTCATTTGTTTAATTTAAGAAGAAAGGAGAAGGGAAATGATACACATAAAACATCAGTGAACTTAAAATCACATAGAGAAACACACCATCAAGACACAGAACCACATGGATCCTAGAGAGTGTTGCAAACCCTGGTCTATTCCTTTGCCAAAATTGCAGAGATGAAATGTACAATGAAGTGCCAAGCAATCCCAAGTGTCCAACCTTCTACCAAATTCAAACCTATACACTATGAAATTCATACAATATATACATTTTCTCATGCTTGTACTAAGGGAATTGAGCTCAACCATTTTCTTAAAAATAGAATCAGTTACATTAAACTTGGGCCGAATTTCTGAAAATAGGTGTTGAAGATGAACTCGTATCTCCTAAACCATAGCACCTGTTACAAAAATGAAAGAGGTGTTTGTAGATAAGGTAATTTTGGAGAAAAACCTCTCTCAAATTTAGAAAATTTGTTTCCATTTTCTCATAATTTGTTCCATAAAATAATCTCCAAAACAGAAAATCATTAAAAATTTAAATCTGTGAAAATGAGCTGTAAAGATCTAGTAACATATCCCAATTCGTGACACTTGTGAATAAACTGAAAGAGGTTTTTTTTATATGTCTTGTGTTTAACAAACACCTCCTTGGGGTTTGCAAAATTACTTTCCATCTGTTGTAAAATGGCCCTGCACTAAAAGGACTAAAACAGTAAAAAATATGAGACATTTGCTTTGTTTTAATGTAGGCTCCAAATATCACTGTATATCTCCCACATAGTAGCACCTGTGCATAAAATTAAGGAGGTTTTTGTTATTTGGTATGTGATGAAAAAAATGTCTTTCAATTTTGAAAAATTCCTTACCATTATTTCACAAACTGATTTTGTACTAAACTTTTCATTGTGTGCAACAACTGACCTCAAAACATGCATAACCAAGAATCACTCATTCATTTCGATCATATCTTCTAATCCAGGAGCTGGTTATGGGAGTGTGATATACCATTGGAAAAATTTATTTGAGCTTCTTCTGATGGACACACTTGTGACATGTTTTGTGCTGAACATCATGTGCAAAACATCTAACAAAACCAAACATAGTAAGAGCTCATGTTGATCTCTGGTGACAGGCTGCGAAGACTGTAACTAACAGGGTGTATGTAGCAGCTTGGTTTTGGTGAAGTGCATGAGGAGTCTTATGTGGTATGAATATACTCTAGAGAACCTACCCTCACAGGTGAAGTATTTCATGATGATCTTCATTAGGAGAGCATATCTTTCCAATAGATGAGAGAAGGGGAACATGGTTTTGCAGTAAGTTTGACAACTTGGTGTCAAAAATGGGTGATAGTGGCTTAGGTCCAGATGCTTTTGTTTGAACCACCTTTCTCCTATGCAACGTATTCTAGTGGCCCTAGAGATAGCATAGGCGGTCAACTCAAATTTTACCCCGGCTAGGTGTACTTGAAGTTTATGAAGGTTTATGGCGAAGAGTTTGGTCAACTAAGGGTGGCTTTGGATATTTTGTACCTTTTTACAGAATTCATAGCATCCCAATTCTTGAAAAGAAGCCAAAATAGTAGGGGAGGTTATCAGCTCTTCAGTGCTTATAAGTTCAAACCTATTTGGCATCCCTCCCTTCCTTTGCTGCTTTTTAGGTCTTTGAGTTGCCTCATCAATGTCAAAATGATTTTCTTCAGAAATTATGTTTTTTTAACTCTGCCTCAAAATATTTAAAGAGAATGGGCACTACCTCTATAATGATGTAACAATTGTGAATGAGATGGTGAATTTTTCTAATTTGGTCAAGGCCCAGCAGTGTGTAGGCCAAGTGTTTTCTTTTAGGATTTCACTGCCCTTTCTAAACCAACTTTCAATTTTCTTTGAGACCTTATCTTTATAAAAACATGCATATGTAGGGAAAGTTTAAAATACCTCTTCAAAATGCCTGCACAACAGGAAAAATATCTCAAAAACCTTGTGGGAAGATTCAGTTCACCCCTGAACATGAATTTGTGCAGAGGCTGCACACTATGGTAGGAGCGCAACACAACCTCTGTGGGGTGGCCCTGAATGTGGTTTCATGCAAAGGTTAAACACTCTGGTAGGAGTGCAACGTTGCTGGTTGGGCGACTCGGGTCACCGTTTAGAGGTTAAACACTGTGGTAGGAGCACAATACTGCTGGTCGGGTAGCCCTGTACGTGTCCTCCTGCACTCTGAACGACAGCTCATGCAACCTTTGGGCGACCCTAAACGTGGTGTCGTACCACCCCATCTTGAAATTTGGGCAAACAACAGGAGCGCAACACCATTCAAAAGGCATGCTGCATGTAGTGGAAAATTGCACAGGGAGACGCTACAGAAATGCAGTGCAACTACTCAGGAGTGTAGTGCCTGGAAAAAATTGCCCAAGGACTCTGTCGGAAATTCTGAAAAACCCTCACTCCTTCTACAAAAAATCCAAATGGTAATGAGAGATGCTTTGCTAGAGTTGTTTTATACCCTTTGATAAAAATCAAAAGTAAAAAGCCACTTTATAAGGTTTGTTTCTTCTCACTGTGCCTTTTGATTGTTTTTGGTCTTATAGGTGATATTTCGACAAGATTTTTTTTCTTTTTACTGCTGGAGGCCTCTTGAGTTTCCTATCAAATTTATAACCTTGATGAAAAATCCAAGAGTATTCCTTTCTCCTTTATTTGGAAAATGAACCTGTTTTATGACTTTTAATAGCTATGCACAGTAAACTTATCATTTTTGAAATTTGTCCCTGTGACTACCATTATGCCATGTTTTTGTCTTTAAGTAATGAAGAAAAAACCTCTTGGTGGGAGAAACACCCTAGCAGTAAGTATAAACAATAGTTTGGTCTTTTGGGATGTGCCACATTTATGTCAAACATTGCTTGCCTTAACCTTATCAATTTTCCTATAAGAAAACACTTTTGACAGTCTTGAAAAGCGCCATTCATGTTCATCAATCTTTTGCAGAATAGTCATTTGATAAAGAGGCCTTTTTTGGGAGTTCCACTGCTCTGCTGCAGACCAGGGGTATATTTGTTTCCTAGGTCACTTGAACATGCCTCTAACTATTCTTTAGAATAAATAATGTTGAACTGACATTTCTTGCCTCTTTTTTCTAATTCTCTTCATCATTTTTCTACCTTTGCTATAGTGGAGCACTCATTTTCATGTCTGCCCTTCTTGATTTTCTTTAAAACCTCTGATTTTACCTTTTGATGAATTGGATTTAGTGCTTGTCTGCCAAGTCCTAGAAGGTAGTTTTAAAATCCTTTGAAACCATCTGTTGTGATGAAGGAGGCTTCTTTGTCACTTTTTGACCATCTTTGTCCATCTACTCAAACTTCTGGGTTTTTAGGGATGCTTAGAAAGAAAAAACAGTGTTAACTTCTAATTTCTCAAAGAAACACTTATCAAACTTATTACTTATGTCTAAAAGCCTTCAGTGATCATTTGAAGGGGTTGAGGTGTCCTTTTCCTTTGTAACCCTAGTATTGCTTTATTGCTTGGTCAAAATAGTCATAGATCCTGATTCCCATCAAACCCATACTTTGTTGCTTTCTTCTTGGTTGTGAGTGTTTTTTTTGTGATGGTGCCTCTCATTACTTTACCTCTTGCTAGGTTGATAGCCTTTTGAATATCTTGCAGAAATGTAAGCAAGGGGCATCTGCCCCCCTACAAAACTTGTGCTTCAAGACAAATATTGTTTTGAATGATCTCTTTGATGTGTTTAAGACAAGATCACTAGTATTTTCCTTCTTTGAGTGCAGTTTCTTCATATAGGAAAAACAGAGTTTGTAGGGCAAAAAATCCACCCTATGACTTTGTGAAACTCTAGGTGACCTAGTGGAGGCTTTCTGGGACTTGGCTTTTGGACTGAAACCTAGAACTTGGGATTTATCAAGTGTGAGACATAGCTGATGATTAGAATAATGTATTAAAAACCTAAATACCAATGTACTTGATTTATCAAAGATTCTACAGAGATGGTTTGAGATTATCAGTGTTTAGGAGTAGTTCTGGGGACACAACAAGCATGATTGATTGGTGAGCTTAGGTAGCAGTGGGGTTTTTAGGTGAAACAAAAACAGGGGATTTGAGTCAAAGGTGACAAGATATAGATAAAATGGGTGACATGTGCTCTTAATGGGTATTCTGAGACTGGTAGGCAAAGCTAAATAGGATGAAGTGATGAAATCATGAAAAACTATCTGAAGGATAATGAAGGCAATGAGATTTCTAGAACTCACAATGTCTATGAACTTTGTTTCTAGAAATCTTGGGATAATCATTTAGTCATCAACAATGAAAAAAATACCGATCACTAATAGTGGCTGCACTTGGGGAGGGCAAGTCCCTTTCAGGAGGTGTCCATAATTTTAGATCTCTGGCTTTCTAGAAACCAGTGCCTCATCCATTGGGCATATTTTTACCTTTCTTTACTTTCTTATGGTTTTCTTGAAGCTATGATCTCAAAAATCTGAAAGATATGATCAGCTTAATTTCATCTCTACCTACCCAACCTTTTTGCCTATCATTGTTTCTTCTTTAGTTGCATTCAGACTAGTAACCTTGACATCCTTTTTTATTTTTGAAAGCAAACAACTATCTACTTCTACAATTATTTCTTCTGAGAGTTCAGATTAGGCTAATGAACTCCTTTGATTCTAGACCTATACTATTCAACTGTCAAGGTTAAACTGTTTGACAAGATTCATTCACTAAGATAAAAACATGAAATTGAAAACATGACTAAATCAGGATTAGACAATCTGATTTATCATGGGTTTGTGGCATAAAAACAAGCTGCACAAAAATGTTATTTTTGTACAAAATAAAACTAGAAAAATCAGGGCTAGGATACATAGTTTGCTATTCATCCCTGTTTTTCTCCTTGGTTATGTTTTAAGCATGTGGAACCAGTATCTTTCTTTCCTAATCTATTTCCTTCAACAAGTCAAGCTTCAATGATTTGACCAACATTCTTTTCACTAACTTATCAAAAATAAATTTAAAACATGTTCAGCCATGATTAGGCTAGATAGCTGAACAAGACATTATTTTTGCACTAGTAGTGGCATTTAGGCTTGCACATTTTCATTATTACTATTTTTTGGGTATGGGGTTGTACCTAGTTTTTGAATCTATCCTCTTTTCTATTATTTTCTATGTTTTTGTGTTTTTCTCTTTGTGGCATTTTCTTCAAACAGTGGTATGTACAATGAGTGAAAAACTATAGCTAAGGATTTTTACAGCAATGGTTTTTGAGCATCCTGTCTTCAAAAGGATCTCCTAACATTTTATGTCCATTCATTTTTTGTGAATAGAAATCATAGTTATTTTCATTTGAAAGCATGGTATAAGGATTTTTCCAAGAATTTTCAAATAACTCATGTTCTCATTGGTGCTTCTTCTTTGACTTTTGATTCCCATACTTGTTTCTATTACCACTTTTTGTTAGGAAAAAAAGGTATTCTTTATCATTTTTAAAACAAATGATTATGTCATCAATGTATACCATAGTGAAGAAATTGAAAACTGGAGACATAGTTCTTTGGAAGGTGTCTCCAGTGTCCTTTAGCCTAGGAAGAATTTGTTTAAACCTGTAATTTCTCCCTGTAAACTTGAAAAAATCTTCAAGCTATTTTCTTTGAAGTGGTATCATCTGATGGTAACCTAAAACATTATCATGTAATGACATATGGTTAGAAATCCGTACACTTTGTGAAGTATGATATTTTTGGGAAAAAAGGTATTTGTTTCTTTGGTAGGGTTGATCCTGGTACCTAAAGTCTATACAAAGCCTATGCCTTTTTGCCTTCTTTCTAAGTGAACTCAACTACTCAATGTTTTCATGATTGTTTTTGAAAGGAGGGATTTTTATAACAATGGCTGTGTTACAAATTTTTAGACTAGCTTGTCTACACACATAAGCATTCTGAATTTTTTTGCACAGTCTTGTATTTCTTTGTTTCGTGTGTAGTGATAAAATTTCAGACAAATTAACTATTTCAGGCTTCTTAAGTTTAGCTATGCCATATTTCTCTACATCAACTTTAGTAAAGACTTCTTTGGAATCTATAGAAATATTTGGGGAAATTGACAGCTTTTTTGAAAAGGTGGAATTCTTGGATGATGAAGTATCTAGGTAAGGTAAAAACATGAGACTATTTTGCTCTAGATTCCCAAAGATTTTTTTTCTTTGTGAGGGTATTTCATTTCTTCTGGATTTGCAAAATTAAGAAGTCGTGTTCTTGTGGTTTGTCTTTCTTTTGAGCAACCTGTTTCCTATTCTAAACTAAATTTTGTTTCTGACATTTCATTTTCAAGTTGCAGGAAATTAATTTCAGTTTTATTATCTCGTGGTGTTTCGGGGTCATGATAGTTTTGAATGTCAAACTCATCATAGAGGGACTGATCTGATTGTTTTAATGTGCCTAAATATTCACAATCTTCATTCACTTGCTCATCAAGGTCATTTTCATTATACAAGATGAATGAGTCGGAGTCTGAATGAATGGAATAGATAGTGGTGTTGTTAGGTCTATCTAGGCTACTTACCATATACTTCATGTGAGATTCTCGGTAGAGTCTCCTTGTTTGGTTAAAAATTGGGATGGTAGCATAAGACATGTCAAGTTCGAGGTTCCCCAGAAGTTTAGCTCCCCAAGACCGGGATAAAAGCATGCCATATTTGGGGCGAATGTCAGCCATGACTATATTCATGACTAGGCTCTTAGCAGGGATTTGTGTCAGATTGACACATAAGTCCTTGATCAGGCCCAAACACTTAACCCTGCTTGAATCGAAGGAATACAGATCTTTGTAGGGCCTGGTTATTTCTAGGTCTAATCTTTCCATCACTACCTTTGGCATGAGGTTGTGAGAGACACCAGAGTCTAGCATGGCATTATGCAAGATTTTGTCGTGTATGCTTAGGCTAACATAGAATAGGGGAATGGCTCCTTGGTATTTTCCATCTACTTCAGGTCCAAACAACAGCTCTGGCATATCATCTATCAAATTCAGGGTATTGGTATCATTTCCTATGTTTATAACTTTCATAACTTGAGATTTGTACATATCCTGAGCTACCAGTTTAGTGAGAGGGATGGTTATTTTTATTTTAGTGATCTCTCCTTCAAAACTAAAATTTATTTAAGTTTTGAACATATTTACATCAATTTTATTAGCCATAAATTTTTCCACATTTTTAATTTACTAATTATGATTCGGGGCTTTGGTCAATAGAGTTTTCTTAGGGCCACTAGCAAAGGTACTAGGACAACTTGTGTTAATACTTGGTTGGCTAGTTTTGTCTATGTTAGGATCAATTTTCTTAGCCATGGTATTGTTATTGTCTGCTGTTCTTTTAAGAATTTTTTCGAGAGTTTTCTTAACAACAGTGTCTGAGTTTTTTTTCTTGGAGTTGTCTTGGTTTTTCTTACTCCTAAGATCATATTTTATATGGACTTCCATTATGGTGTTTTCTAATCCCAACTCTTGGTCTTCAGAATATTCATAGCTTGTTTCATCTTAGTTTGAGGAAAAAAAACCTTCTTCTTCTTCTGTGAGAAAAACATCACCCTCACTATCAGAGCCTATTAAGTTTAGATGATTTTCATCTGGTTGTTCAATATCTCTTTCCCCTTCATCAACATAGTTATCTTGGAAGGGTGGCATAATTTGTTGATCATTTCCCCTTGGTCTGTTTTGGGGTGGGTCTCTTCTAAATTTCTATTTCCAGTTTTTGTTTTGGGGATTCGGTTGGTTGTCCCTATGGGGTGCTCTTTTGTTTATGTTTATTCTCTCCATCATTCTTTCCATGGTCCTAAGGAGGTTGTCAATCTTGGAATCAAATGAGAGGTGGAGGGCATGGTGTCATCTTTGTAGGTTACCCTCTTTTCTGATCTTAGCCTAGATACTTTTTCAATTAAGTTGGCATCTAGACTTATAGCTCCTTTTTGCATGTATTCTAAGGTTAGGGGCTCTCTTTCTCTTAGCTGATATGCCATGTCGGGATCAAAACCTTCTGGAAATTTAGCTAAGGCTAAGCCTAATGGGGGTTTTGTGTTTGGCGGTAGTGCATTGTAAACAATATTGAACCTTGTGCAATAGTCTTGCACACTTTCCCCCGTGTTTCTTTCAAGATTGCTATATTCCGAGAGGATTTGAAGAGGATTTTTCTTGATTTCCCATTTTTTTATGAAAGTTTGGTAAAGGTAAGGGAGATTGTTTATGTTGTTAGGAGTTAGGCTCTTGAACCATTTATTAGCTTCTCCTCCTATACTTTGGGCAAACATCCCCATCTTCATGGTTTCCTCTTCTAATTCCATGTAGTCAAAAGCATCATTAATTCTATCTACATGCTGTTGGGCAGTGGTGGATTCAGCCCCAGTGAAGTGTAGGATTCTGGGTTGGTAATCATTTGGCAAAGGTACTAATGGTTGTGGTAACACAAGGGGTGCATACCATGGTGCCATGGTAGGAGCTAATGGTGAATTTACAAGCAGAGGATTTGTGATGTGAGATGGAGTAGTTTGCACAGTGGCAGTGTGAATGGGTGTGGCAGAAGTACTTGGACCAGTAAACTGATTCTGAGCAGACTTGGGGTGAAAAGAGCTAAAGTGGTGGATAAGCTGGAAATCAAGTGGTGTTGAAGGAGAAGCTTCTCCACTAGGACTCTACTGCAAGTCTACGGGCTCAAGATCGGTATGGGTGATTCTACTTTGTGACTTGGTTCTGAAAAGGTTTTTTGTATGGTTCAAGTCGAACTGGGGATCTTGCAATGCTGTAAGATGTTCCAGTACAAAGCTTGCTTTATGAATGGTCCTATTAGTATCTAAGTTTCCAATTTCGGATGTTTTCCACAAAATTTTTTATGGGTCATCAACTATAGTAGGAGGGTTTGGGTCTGGATAAGATCTGGTATTGATTCTTCGTGAAGCCAGATTTCAAACTCAAAATTTAGAGAGGCTGAAAGTTTTTATGTTTTTTTGAATAGTTCGCCTCTTTTATGTTTGCTAAACTCACACAGTGTGTGACTAGGGTTCTAGATTTCCTAGGGTTGTTTCGACACAATCCTTTAGGAGCCTAAGGACATTTGTAAAGTTAGAAGGCCTACTGGATGCTAGTGGAGTCACCAGGTGGATATGTTTATTTGTTTTGAAGATAAGTGTCTATGGTCCACCACCAATACTGACAAAGAGCCAATCTAGAAATGTTTTAGGGTTTTCTGAGTTTCTATATATAGCCCTTAAGTTATGTAAGAGTGTCCTATAGCTGAGTCAACATTTTGCTAGGATGGTGAAAAAGCTAGATTCTATTCTTACGCTATTATTTAAGTTTCTCTATGATTTGACGAAGGTTACTGAAGTCATAAGGGATGCTTAGATTGTCACTGACATCAGAGGTTGCATCTTGATCACCATTGTGTTAGTGATAGCGATGAAGTAGCTATAAATCATAGGATACTGTTTGATGAAGGGATTCTGGAGTCCTAAGGGGTATTTAGATTGTTATGAACTCAAAACATCCCACCGTGATCGTGTTGGAAATGTTGTCATTGATGGCAAAGAAAGAAGCATAGAAGTAGACAGATAGCAAAATAAAACTGACAAGGAGAACATTAGACATGAGGAAAGGCAAAGAGAGATAGCGAAAGAGGCAGCAAATATGTAGAGAGGTAGCAGAGAGGCAGCAGAGACCTGCATAGAGCTAGAGAGATTTGAAGAGTTGCAGAGGGTCGAGAAGCTATGAAAAGGGCCATTTGAAGAAGCAGGGCAGCAAAAAGAAGCAGTCGAGGCTGCAGAATATAGACAATACAGAGAATACAGAGAAACAAAGAAACGGTCCTGCACTGACATGCACTGTCATGCACAGTAAGTGAATGCAGAGAAACTGTCATCCCGAATAGGGTTGAGTGGTCCCTTGGCTCCCCAGATATGAGCAATTGGGGAAGGCTCGTTAAAGTGTGTTAGAAGATGGTAGCACTGGAAATAGAGCAGAGATGGCTTGATAGTAATGGCACAAAGGGTTCATAGAGCTATTTGTTCATAAAGGTGGAGCGGAATTGCGAGCTGATGGTGAAGTGAAATTGGGAAATGTTAAAGAGCGAAAGAAAACAATGTTAGCACAGTTCTGAGGCAGAACCATAAGGTATTTGGAACCACAGAGACTGGATGGTTTTATATGTCGTAGGTTTAAATTAAAAGAAATATTGATGTCATATATGAACAGACCTTTTACCTATACAAAAGAAAAGAAAGTGGAACCTAATTTTAATTACAATTGATAGACCCATGAATAAAAGAAAGAGGCGGAACCTTGAAAAAGTGGAAAATGGGAACCATAAGTGACAAAAATAAAGGCGGTTTCAATAAAGCATACCGGCAGTATTGCGTGTCTATCTAACTGGTAAGCTATTTTCACATTTCGAATGCGATGTTGGTCCTCGTTCGACACGTGGAAAAGGCAATATTGGTAAAACCATTTTCATCGCATAACTTTTGAACATTAAACCTTGTGTTGTTTGGTTACGCGATATTCTATTTCGGATGTTGGATCACCGAAGTCAATGCAATGATGTCTCAACCGTTAGATGTAAGGGGTAAGTTAATGTTGGGACCCATCGTCATCATGCGATTTTGAGCGGTTAAAAGGAGGGCAGTTTGGTTGTGCGATATTGCGTGAGACTCATCGGATGAACGTGAAATGGGAGTTTGGAATGTGATAATAGATCGACCGTCGAATGGTAACAAAGTTGCATAGTCGATGAAACAAGGTACGTGGGCCTAAACAATATTATATGATTGGTGGTTGGGTTTTGTAGTCAAAGTTTGTGGTTCCACATATATGAATATTACATAAGGTAGTTAATATAAAATGCATTGTATTATAAAGGTTCGTTGAGATGTGAATAGCCCAAAGTTATTCAAATAGCCATTGAATCATTGAAATTATCACATGATTGATACGTTGGGTTTTAATAAAAGACGAGGTATTAAAAGCCATATTATATAATGATTATTGGTGTTGATGCAATGAGGCATCAATAGTTGGATGCAAAGGTAAGTGTTAAACGAGCAGTGGGACCCAGAATTTAATATAATATGCCAGTGGGTAGTTATTAAACAAAAGTAAAGGTTCATTTTAACGAATTATCATATGAACGCCTATTCGAAGGTTGTTAAGGTAGTTTTCTAGTGTTAGTGTAGATAACTGAAGTTAAATGGGTATCAAACATAGGTGGGCTCGAATATATGGGCGCGTGGAAAGGTTGGCGAAGATTATTGAAGGTGTAATATATATATATATATATATATATATAATGTTATAGCTGAACCTTACACATGAGTTATATAGTAGATGCGAAAGGTAAACTTTGAGCATAGAATATATTGGGTTATGAGGCAGAGTATTGGAGTTGCATATGAATGTTTATTTAAAATAGGTTTGACATGTGGGCCCGAACAGAATTTTATGTGTATCAGATTATATGGTTACCAAGGGTTTCATAACCATGGAAAAGTGAAGCTTCCGCATTAATTCAATTTGACCAGTTTAGAAAATAAGAATTTTTTCCGCATGTAAATATAGCGAGACTATGAGATTTTTTTGGGGCTAAACTTGTAAAGCATGTATATATGAAGCAGATACACAAGTGCAGTGAACTGGTGAATATGCAAAGGAATGAAAATGTGGGTTTGACAGGTGTGCATGTGCAGGTGCACAGAGTTGCAGTAAACAGAGGTATGCAGAAAAATTACTTAATAGTAGCAGAAAAGACAAAACCAGCAAAGCCAAAGGCTAGAAAAGGGGCTGAGTGAAATTGATGTATGTAACTGAAAATGTGAATGTAAACGTTTTAATTGATTTTATATTGTTTGTGATGCATTGGCAAGTCTCTGGTAGGAAAACAAAACTCCACCGTAAAACATAAATTTGTATAAATTGCTATATTTTTTCTGAATGAGCTGGACAAAGAAATGAGAAGGCAGAAGGCAAAGAGTCAGGGCTATTCACTTCTAATTCCCTATGGAATACAAATAGTCATGTGATGAAATCTATAAATGATATCACATTGATATGAATAGAGAGGTTAGAGAATGCATAATTGAGGCAGAGAAGATAAGAAGAAGGAGGAGCTGAAAGAGAAAATGTGAAGAGTCAGAGATGATATAAGACAGATAAGAAAGCTGGAGGACAGTAATGAAGAAGGTACAAAACAGAGCTAATATCCAAGGTAAATCAGCAAGTGTTTTTCTTATGAAAGAGTGAGGAAGATGGAGCTTCACTATCAAGTTGTAGCTTGATATATGTCAGTTGTAGCTGACTGAGGTTGAAGCCTCCTGTAGGTTGTTGCCTGTAGAAAATTTATGGGAGTTGGAGCTTCCTTGCAAGTGGTAGCTTGCAGAATTGAGGTAGGAGCCTCCTATAGGTTGGTGCCTACAGAAAATCAGTGGTGAGAGGGAGTTGGGGCTTGCCTTTGCATCACAACAATAATAAGATGTGGTTTTCTCCCTTTATGGGTTTCCACTTATATCTGATGTCTCTGTGTGTGATGTTTATGTGTTGATATGGTTTATCCAATCTGCTTAATACTTGCTGCTCTCACATTAATTCTGCTGTCACATTATCTTAATACTTGCTGCTCACATATTAAGATTGCTCACATATAAAGTTGATCATGAAATTAAGTTGTAAATAAGTTTAAAGGTCAGTTTAAAATTCCATGAATGTGTTAAACTGATTCACCCCCCACCCCTCTCAGTTTAACTAAGGGTTTAACAATTGGTATCAGAGCAGGTTCCTTCTGTATCAGTTTAACAACTGAAAGGAGATCATAGGTCCCCAGGATGGTTAGTCAAGAAGGATGCTCAACCAATAAAGCCCCTTTTTTCACCAGTGCAAATTATGCCTTCTGGAAAATCAGAATGAGGACATACATAGTGTCTCTAGGAATATAAGTTTGGGCTGTTGTGGAATTTGGATATGCCCCAAAGGCGACTGATTCAGAGAAAGAAGCCAAACAAGATTTTGTAGCTAATGCAAAGGCCATGAATGCAATCTTAAATGGATTGTTTGAGGAAGAATTTATCAAAGTAATGCACAACAAGACTGGCAAAGAAATGTGGGATACACTAGAAAACATCCATGAGGGAGACAAAAAGGTGAAGATAGCCAAACTTCAAGTCTATAGAGCCTAGTTTGAAAATATAAAAATGAATGATGATGAAGACATTTCCAGCTTCTTTTTCAGGGTTACAGAAATTGTGAATAACATGAAAGCTTTTGGAGAAACCATAAAAGAAGCTGTAATTGTTCAAAATATTCTAAGATCTCTTCCATCCAGCTTTAACCCCAAGGTTTCTGCCATAGAAGAAACAGCTGATTGGGAAACCTTGACCATGAACCAATTACTTGGAAATATAACAACCTACGAGATGACACTGCCAAAGAGGAAGTAAAATGTGAGGAAGGCAGCATTTAAGACAGAGAAGAAGAAAGAAGAAAAGGAAGATATATGCTCTTGCTCTGATGAAGAAGAGGCCAAATTTGTCAGGAAATTGGATAGAGGCTCAGGTAAATATAAAGGTAAACTTACATTTAAATGCTTTAACTATGGAAGAGTTGGACACTATGCTGATAAGTGTCCTCATAAGAAAACAAAGAATCAGACTCAAGAATCAAAGAAAACCATATCAAAGAACTGGCAGAAAGGGAAGAGATTCAATAGAAAGTATTTCTATGCTCAACAAGACAGCAGTGCATCTGAAGACTCAGATGAACCCTCAAGTGAAGAAGGAACCTCTGAATTTATATTGATGGCTATAGAAGAGCTTGAAGGATTCCTTCTAGAAGATGAGGAAGAAGGTGAAGTTGATCTTGAGGGGGAGCTAAGAAGTGCCCTGAAGGAAATTGATAGACTCAAACTGAAGTGCAGAAAACAGAAAGACATTCTCCTCAAATATGTAAGGGAAGAACAAAATTCAGAAGTCCTCATTTAGTTGAAAGTAGAGCTTGAAGAAGCCAAGAAGGTAGAAGACATTTTACTTAAGCAAATTAAGGATAAAATTTAGGAACAAGAGAAATTGGAAGAAGAAGTAGTATGTTTGAGGAAGAAATTAGAAAACTCCCAAAGGAAAGTGTCAATAAATACTCCTCAAATGACAAGATCTAATAAGTTGAATGAAATTCTAGATGCACAAAGATCTCCTCTGATAAAAACTAGGATAGGCTATGAAGGAGAATGAAGCAAAGGCAAAGAAAAGGAAAACAGAAATATCATTTTTGTAAAAGTAGATAAGGATAATAAAGCAGCTTAGAAGGTTCCTACAAAAGAAGAAACTTGCAATGAAGTAAACAGAAACTAGAAGGAACCTCAAATGACAAAGAATGAAATAAATAAACAGTCAATTGAAAAAGGCTCATATACTCCTGAATATGTCAAATTTGGAAGCCATTAAAGGAGATTCTCCCCCCCCCATGAAAAATGCCACTTGCTATGCCTGCCACAAACTGGGACATATTGTTGCATATTTTCATACAAGGAGAATCGATTCAAACCAACAAAGGATGCAAACAGTGAAAAGAATTCCTCAAGAAAACAAATGGAGAACACAACCCTTCATCAGGTATGCAAATTGTTTTTATAGATATTGTTTTTACTGTAAGGAATTTGGCCATAAAATCATAGAATGTAGAACATATGGACAAAGACTGATGTTCAAAACCTTAAGGAGGTTTATGAATCATGGAGAATTTACTCGTACTCATAATTCTGCTAAAAATATGATCAAATGCTGTGTATGCCATAAAATTGGACATATGTCTTCCAAATGTCCTCTCAGATAATGTGGCCCATCATGTCAGAAAATATACCAAACAAAAGGATGCATGCAGTGGAAAAAGAAGGTGAATAAATGTGACCTAGCTCTAATAGCTCAAGACCTGAAAAGCCAATGGTATTTGGACAGTGGTTGCTCAAAGCATATGACTGGAGATAGAAGCAATTTTATAACCTTTGATGAAAATAAATCTGGAAATGTTACTTTTGGCAATGATAAAGTAGGGAAAATCAAAGGAAAATGCTCAGTCAGTTTGGATAATGGTAGAGGAAAGGCCCAAGATGTACTATTTGTGGATGGGATGAAAGAAAATTTGCCGAGTGTCAGTCAAATGTGTGATAAAGGTTGTGAAGTTCTTTTTAGAGCACAAGACTGTGAAGTAAGATCAAGCACCACAGGAAAGACCCTGATCAAAGGTGTTCAAACAGAAATTAATGCCTACATAGTGAAAGAAGAGAATGAAGCATGCCACCTTAGCAAACTTGAGAAGTCATGGTTATGGCATAGAATATTGGGACACCTTAACTTCGACCAAATCATCAGTCTGAGCAAGAAGAAAGCAGTTAGAGATATTCTAGCAATAAAGAAGCCTTCAAATACCATATGTAAATCCTGCCAATTGGGAAAACAGACCTGCACATCCTTTAAGACCAAATATGAGCTATCAAAAAGTAGGTCACTTCAGCTTGTACACATGGACCTGTGTGGACCTTCAAGAACTAAAACACCAAGTGGAGAATCCTATTTCATGCTGATAATAGATGATTTTTCGAGAATTACATGGGTTGCATTTCTCAAATATAAATCAGAAGCACTTGAGAAATTCAAGATATTCAAGGCATTGGCAGAAAATCAAACAGGATGCAAGCTAAGGTGCATCAGATCAGACAGAGGAGGTGAATTCACAGACTATGATTTTGCAGACCTATGCAATGAGCATGGGATAAAACAAAATTTTACAATTGCAAGTACACCTCAACAAAATGGAGTGGCAGAAAAACAAAACAGGTCTGTACAAAAGATTGCCAGAGCCATGATGCAAGAAAGTAACATTCTGCAAACCTTCTAGGAAGAAGCAGTACACACAATTGTGCATATTCTTAACAAAGCTCATTTAAGACCAAACAATGACAAGACTCCTTATGAACTATGGCATGGTAAACTAGCATCAATCAAGCACTTTAGAGTCTTTGGAAGCAAGTGTTTCATAAAAATTAATGATGAAAATATGGGAAAGTTTGATGCAAGAGTAGATGAAGGAATATTTTTAGGATATGCATCCAAGAGTAAGGGTTACAGGTGCTACAAAAAAACACTTCGCAAAATTGTGGAAAGCATTGATGTAAGATTTGATGAAGAACTACCAAACAAGACAAGAAGTATAGGTTGCAGCAATCCTCTAGAAGATCATGAAGAAGAGAACCAAGATGATGATGAACTAAGCAAGACAACAAAAGATACTGAGTTAAACTCAAAAGGTCCTTCAAGATACGCTCAAACGAACCATCCAGAAGATCAAATCATTGGGGAAAAGAGTGTAGGATTCCAGACAAGGAGACAACTAGCTGAATAGATAGAAGAAGTATACCTAGCCATGTTATCTCAAATAGAGCCAAAGAAGTTTGAAGAAGCTTGAAAAAAAAAATATTGGTTGAATGCTATGAATGAAGAATTGGACCAAATTGAGAAGAACAATACCTGGGAATTAGTTCCAAGACCCACTAGGAAAAATGTCATTGGCACAAAATGGATATTCAAGAACAAGATGAATGAACAAGGGCAGGTAATCAGAAATAAAGCCAGACTTGTATGCAAGGGATATTCACAAATTGAGGGTCTTGATTATGATGAAACCTTTGCCCCTGTAGCCAAAATGGAAGCAATCAGAATGTTTCTGGCGTTTGCATGTTATCATGATTTCAAGGTACATCAAATGGATGTAAAGTCTGCCTTCCTAAATGGAGATCTAGAGGAAGAAGTCTACATGGAAGAACTTGAAGGATTATCTCTAATAGATAAACATGACTATGTGTGTTTTGAAGCCCCGAAAATCGGGTCTACAACAAGGGGGATACCCACCCGGTCTGGACCTTGGTTAGCAGCTCCTTTTTCGTTTGGTGTAGTGGGTCTGACTGGGGATAATGAGACCAGTTTCCCAATATGTGTGTGTGTGTTTGAGAATTGATATTTCTTATCTAAAATTACTAAGTAAAATGCTTTTAATCTATTTCTAATCTATTCATATGCAAACTATATTCTAAGAAATATCTAACTCTAAACTAAACCGGGATGTAAATCTTTCTATTTATGTGATCTAAAATGATTTTAGATAACAATCGATAATAAAGATCATTCAATTATTATGAGAAAATAATTCAATAAAGATAAACCATTTCATATAAAAAGTTAGATGAAACAGTTGTGAAAAACATATCGCATAATAAGCTATTCATACATCAAGCACAAATAAATAGCTATCACCGTACAAAAATTCCAAATGATAACTCAAGTATTCAAACATCAATATATAAATAATTGAACATAAGTATCACTTTTAACACAGAAACATAAACAATTAAGAGATAAAAGTACCATTTATAACTGGTTCTACTCATGAGCTAGAAGCAATAATGATTTATCTCTTCCTAATCCAACATCCATTAAGAGTACAGAAATGCAACATCAGTAACAGATATTAGACACAGATATCAATAAATCTCGTTCCATTCATTCATCAAAACCTCCTCTGAGGGTGCAGAAGTGCATGTTCTGAGGATAATTTTTTGACAAATTTCAGAACCCTTCTCTAAATGCATGAGAAGGGTTTAAATACTACTAACTAATTCTAAAAATAGTTTATTACAAAATTTTAGGATTCAGTTTAAATGATCATCCTTTTTCTAGGAAAAAATAAAGTAAAACTGAAACTAAATCTAAAATTGAAAACTATCAACTAACTACTTATGAATTTGATCTCTGAATTTGCAAGCATCCAGCATTGTTTTGAGAAGAGGTGGCTGGCCGACTTCAGATTTCAACTGTCCTGAAAAGACAAAATCGGCAAGTGTAGGCACAATCTTCTCAGCAGAATTAATGATGCAATTAAGAGTGTTGCATTGACTGTGTGGTTTTACTAGATATGTCCAGTAAGAATCCCAATTTAATCTTGTCAATCCTTGAATTGATTTTGCTTTTTCTTCCGCCTTTTGTTTCCACTCTGTTTGCAATTGCTGTGCCTGTGGAAGATATACCGGAATAGTTTCTGAAATCAAATTAGCCTTGTGCAAATTCTCATTTACACAATCAATAATATTTCCTGTTGCTGTAGCTGACTCCTCTGCCGCTTTCTCTGCTTCTTTAATCTGTGCATCCCAGTTATTGAAAAGTATTTCTTTATGACTGTCATTAATAATTGGTGCACCAGCTCTTTTTCCTTCCTTTGTCTTTTGCCATGCCAAATAATTAGTAACTCTTTCATTAGTTAAATCATAATCATGTCATAATTCTACGACATGATTAGTGATTTTATCACTTTCTAGACAAAAAGAGTTCCCTTGCGAGATTTTTTGGCATAATACATCTTGTTGTTGGAGTAGTTGATTGTTTAAATAAATAGATTCTGAAATAAACTCTGGAAGTTTGGGATCATCTTTGTGCTCTTCTCAGATAATCTGTATTTGTTTCTCTTTATCGGCCAAACTTTTTTGATATCCAATTTGCATCTCTTGAAGCTCTTGCTGTAACTTTTCAAGAATTACCTGTTCTTCACTGCTAGCATGAGCTTGTTGCAATTTCTGTTGCAGAACTTGTATCTGATCTTCTTTTTCATTTAATAATATCTGTACCTCAGATGCTTTGTCAATAGCTGCAGAGGCATAAGCTCTTGTAATCTGAGATAACTTGGTAATATTCTCAGTAGGATCCATAATAGGATCTTTCCATAAGAGATCTAATTGTTCTGCATTAGTAGAGATTACACTCTCTAACTTTCTCTTTTTCCTTTGCTTCCTCACTACTGCTTTATACTGCGGGCTGTAGAATACATCTAGAGGAGGAATGTCCTCTATATTAAGTACAATTTCAGAGGAGGGAGTGATAGGTATATGCTCAGTTTCTGTGACATTGCCACTTATTCCCGTGCTTAAAAATTTTGTTGTCTGTACAAGGGTTTGTGTATTCTGTCCTTCAACATTAAGAAATTCATTAAACGTTTCCCATTATTTATCTAATTGAATGCTGGTGGATGGTTGCTGTACAGTGGGAGGTGGAAGATTCAACTGTGGAGTGGTTGAAGACTGTAGTTGTGAAAGCTCTTTTGATTGAGTTGTATCTTTCACTGAGCCTTCATCTTTATCAGACTTTTGAGAACGTTCAGAAGTTTCTTTGTCAGAATTTGATTTAGACATTTCTGTATCTGAGCTGCCACTAAGACTGACACTAGGATTTGGTTCCCTTGCGGGTTCCAAGCGTAAATTATCCAAAGGGATAGCA
The DNA here is from genome assembly GCA_034641835.2 of Pinus albicaulis. NCBI lineage: Eukaryota > Viridiplantae > Streptophyta > Pinopsida > Pinales > Pinaceae > Pinus > Pinus albicaulis. Next base: position 1,358,109,797 of record CM076584.1, on the reverse strand, counting down.
GTCAACCTTCTTTCTCTGTAGATTTTAAATTCCTGAAATTCTTTTGGGGGAAGCTGTGTTTGAGCTAAATGTAAAACTTCTTTAAATGAACATTTCTCTTGAAACATATCATCAAAAAGATCTTCTTCTCCAAAAAATACTCTTACTTTGATTGCAGTGGTGAAATCCTTGACAACACCATATGGATCGAATAGCCTTCTCAAAAACTTGAACAATTGTAAGCATGCAATATTGCTTACCTCTTTGAATGCATGACCAACATCAAATAATGAAAATGCTCCATAGGCTACGGGAAATTGTGGCCAAATGGCCTTCTTCTTATCCTTTAATTCCTTTGTCAAACCTCCTTCACCACAGGTTTGGTATGCAATTTCCCGAGCTATAAGTTTATCCGGAACATACAAGGGTAAAACATGAGGAGAAGCAGAGCTTCCAAAAACCCTCACATAGGTAAACCACTCTTCTCCAAACCATCATCCGACAGGGAGAATGTTGACTTATGCTTCCGGAGAAAACCTTGAAGCATCCTTATTATACAATATTCTGTATAGAGGCAACATTATGCCATGGAAAATCTTGTAAAAATGAGGAACAAACTTTGATTCCCACAATTCTTTGTGATAGACATGAATAGGCAAAGGATCATGAATTGTCCATTGCCAACCCATTAAAGGGAATTTAGAAACAAAACAGATAGAATCCATAACATAGGCAGACAGATAAAAATGAGGATAAATCCTCTGAGAGACAGTCCGTTTAGACCGGTAATTGAAAATAGCAGTGGCTAAATTATTAGAAAATATTTTGGCCCAGTCTACAATGGTAGCGTTAATAGAAGCATTTAATAACGGAAGCCATTCAGGCAAGACCTTATTTATGTCAGGCTTTCCAAAAAGCCTACATCACATAGCAGCAGCAAAACAATAGGGAGAGGTGAGTGATCCAGTACTGTACATACCGTGTTTGTCTTTCTTCAATGGTTCATCTCTTTTGGTCCATTCCTTTGTGCATTCCGCCAAATTTGCATTTTCCCTGGAAAATTTCTCCATAAATTGTTTGTTGTAAGTCGCTTGAGGCTCCGGTAAGTGATAGATAAGCCTAAAATCTTCTATAGTGAATGATCCAATGAGCTCTTGATCTGGAGTTCTAAATTGCCTGTCTGAAATATCGGTGCTATCCAGCACCCATTTTACCATATCTGTATATGGAAGAATTCTCGGTCTTGCTACTATCCGGTGTAAAAGTGAACAAGCCAATTCTGTAAGAGATGCTTCAGATGAATTACTTGAACCTGCAGTAGCCGCGACTTCCATTTCCCTGGGATTTTCTTCTTCGAGCAGATTATGCATTCCCTCCCAGGTGGTGATATCGGCATCCTTGTTGCAAGCAGTATCTGCATACAGGGAAGCCATCTCTTTGTTTTCAGAACTTGGAGTTTTCTCTTTCTTTCCCATAATACTCTGTGAATGCTTTGTATAGTCTTCTGATCCTTCGCGCCTGCAGTTTTACGAATTAAGTGAGAGTAATGACATGAGAAAGGTGACGGGATAGTTTTAAATGCTGAAGGCGGATGAAATATATTATTTTAACATGAAACAACCTTTCAATCAAAACAAAATCCTTTTTATCGATAATTGACAATCCATTCATTAATTCAATCATTAAAGCGCATAACGGATATAGATTTATGAAAATATTTTCTTTGGACAACGAGCTTTTAAGAATTTGCAACATTGCGATCTGCAATTTGCTGTGCAATATCGCAATATCGTAGATCGCAGTTTTCTCAAATCGAAATCATCGCAAGATCGCAATTATCGTAAATCGCAATATTCATGATTCACAGTCTCATAGCATCGTGAAATCGCAGTATCGCAAAATCGCAATATCTCAAAATATAATATATGAAAAGTATTTGTTAAACATCTTTTCTGCGATATGCGGTTTGCGATCAATATTTTAATGCATAGTTTTTTGGGATCGCGCTATCGCAATATCGCGAAATCACGATTTAAAATATTCTGCCTTACGAAGGATGTCTACTTATTGCGATGGATGTGATATTTTCTTCAAAGAAATGATTTTATTTTAATTTATCATAAACTTAAGTGTATTTAAGGATTTCCTAAGGAATTTCCATAAGTTATGATAGTAAGTTTTATTTGAGAAAGGAAACAAGCACTAATTAATTTTTTTGGATTTTTTGACTAAGGGTCCCCTCATATTTAGTATTATTACTAATACTTAAATAAAAAGGGGGGTTGTTGCTGGCCACAACAATTGGTGATTCACTTGGAAGAACCAGTTATCTCTGCTTTTCTTTTGAATTTTCTAAACTTTTCAAAACAAAATTTTTTCCAGAAAATCAAACTTTATTATCAAAAGACAAAGTACATTATGCTTTAATCTATAAATGATATTTCATTTCTTCTATATTCAACTTTGATTATTCACTTCCTCAAGCTAGTCCTTGTATTTACATCAGTCATTACTTAGTTCATAAAGATAAAAACAAAGGCTTCTCTGTAAATCAATTTAAAATATGCTCATTTGTCATAGGTAGAGCCACTGTTGCCAACAAGCATTTATAGCCTCGACAGGGTTACCCATTATCTAGCAATGATCCTGTATCCTACTTAGAGAAATATACAATTTTCAAGGAGAAATCCATATTCACACTTATTGCTTTTATTTTTATTTTTCTTCTTAAAGAACAATGTCTTGGTTTGGTAGCCAATTTATGACAGTGCCATTCACTTGATTTATAACTTTGCTGAACAAGCTGGCTCGTGATGAGACCCCTTGTCTTTTGATTTATAACAATCTTGAGTCATTGCCCTGTTGTGGTATGCAGTATTGGCAAAGTCAGCAAGCTATAATATCTATGATCATGATAAGTCGGCTCGTGATGAGACCTCTTACTCTTTAAGTCAAGTGTATTATTGGATAATTCCCTGAATGTTGTAATTTCCTAAGTGGGGAGGAAATCATTGTTTCCTTAAGATAGCTCTGGACGACAATGGTAGAGTTTTTGGAAAGAATTTTTCTACAGAGAAAGTTTGTTTTGTTATTGATACCTTTCATTGGACTGATATGAAACAATCTTTCACTAAAAGTTGCCTTTTATCAAAGTTTTCAAAGTTGAAACTAGTATCATTTCTAGGCTAAAGTTTTTAACTGTATCTTTGAATAACAATGATCAATATTCTAAAAATAATTCTATTTGTAAAAGTGAAGAAACAACATCTAAAAAAGAGAATTTGTATCTTTTTTGTGAATTCCAAATGTAACCATTAACAACTCGTTTTATTTATAACGATAAAGGAAACTAATATACAAAATAGAAGAATGATCTCCTATGGAAAATATTTTTTGAGAATTTGTCCATTAACAGGCAAAGACTCTCTTTTACCTGTTAAATCCTGTAACATAAAATTAGATGGACCTATGATTTCTGCAATTTGGAAAGGACCAAGCCACATCCGTTGAAATTTCGTATGTTTTCCTTTTTTCTCATGAGCCTGGTCCCATTTTAAAACAAGATCTCCAACCTGAAAGTCTTTTCTGGTTATCATGTTTGAATCAAAGGAAGCTTTTACTAATGCTTGATGATGAGCATGAGTTATTTTGGCTTTTTCTCGTTGTTCTTCTAACTTAATTATTTCCATCTGTCTTAGTTGTATGGGAGAAGTTGGTGCTTCATCAATATATTGAACTAAGGCTAGAGAAGGAATTGCTAAATGAGTTGGAAGAACTACTTCTTTTCCATAAACTAAATTAAAGGGAGAAGTACCAATAGAAGCCTTCTGTGTTATTCGATCTGCCCATAAAGCATATGTTAAAGACTTATGCCAATTTTTATGATTTTGATCAATGGTTCGCTTAATGATTCTAATTAAGTTTTTATTTGTGGATTTAGCTAATCCATTTCCCTGTGGATAATAATTGGCAGAGTATTTAAGTTTAAAACCTCTCTTGAGTGCAAATTCAGTCATAGCATTACCAGAAAAATACGATGCATTATCAAACATTAAAGCAGAAGGTAAACCAAACCTGGTAATTATGAACTGATCTATGAATTCGATGATATTTTCAGCATTAGCAATCTTGAGAGGGACTGCTTCTACCCATTTCGTAAAATAATCAGTTGCTGTAATGATATACCTATGTTTCTGAGTGAGGAACGATCTCACCTATTATGTCCAATCCCCATTGATCAAAAGGTTGTTCAATGTTCACTGGTTGTAATGGCAATGATGGTTTCTTTTGTCTTCCAGCTACAGTTTGAAAAATTTGACATTTTCTTACATAGCTATGTGAATCTTTGAATAATGTAGGCCAGTAATAGCCTGCACGAAGAATTTTTTGTGCAGTAGCATCTCCAGCATAATGTCCACCTGCTGGCCCATCGTGAAGTTCCTGCAAGACTTTTTCAGCTTCAGATTTCTCCAGATATCTAAGAAGAACAAAATCGTAATTCATTCTAAAAAGAACATCGTTTACAAGCTGATATTGTTTAGCTTTCAACCTTAGAGCTATTTTCTTGGTGTGATCAAGATTTGGAGGAGCATATCCATTCTTTAGATAAAAAATTATATCAACATATAATGATTCAACATCGTTTAGGCTTACCTCATACGTTTGTATCTCTTCAGATGATTTTTCAGAAATCTGTGATGCTCCAGCTAGTATTTTGCAAAATCCTTGACCTCTTACAATATTTGTTGGTTTGATCTCAACATCATATTCTTGTAAGGCAGTAATCCAATTAGCTCTTTTCTCACCCACATCTTTTTGGACTAAAATATTTCTTACCGCTGGAAACGGTACTATGATTTTTGTATGGGTTTTAAGTAAAAAAGGTCTGAAATACTTGATTTCTTTGAAAACAACATAAGCTTGTTTCTCCACATATGAGTAATTCAACTCAGCTCCCTGTAAATTTGAACTGAAGAAAGCAATTGGGGCTTCTGCTTTGTCTTGATTTTCTTGAGTAAGTATTGTAGCGTAAGATTTATGAGAGGAAAATGTATACAAAATAAAAGTATCGAAAAAATTTGGAGTTGCTAAAGATGGAGAATTAATAATTGCTTGTTTGATTAGATTGAATGCTTCATATTCGTTTTGACCCCATTTAAAGTTTGAATTTTTTTTAATCATTGCTTGTAAGGGAGATACAATTCTTGAAAAATATGGTACAAATCTTTTTATAAAATTAATCTGGCCAAGGAAAGATTGCATAGCTTTCTTTTTGTGAGGTAAAGATATTTCAAAAATCTCCTTGATTCTATCAGGATCAATATGAATTCCAGATTTTGACACTATGAATCCAAGAAGTTTTCCTTCACTTAATGCAAAAAAGGATTTTTTCGGATTAAGTGAAATTCCATACCTTTGACAACGTTGGAAGATCTGTTTCAAATCTCTAAGATGATTGCTTCAATTTTTGGAATATACATTTATATCATCCAAGTAAATTACCACTGATTTGTTAACTAATCCCTTGAAAGCGATGTCCATGGCTCTCTGAAATGTGGCACCAGCATTGATCAGACCAAAAGGCATTTTTTGATATGCATAAGTGCCCCATTTGGTTCTGAATGTTGTTTTCAATTGATCATCAGGATGGACTAACACTTGATTGTAGCCAGAGAAACCATCTAAGAAAGACATTAATTCTGATCCTGCAACTGCCTGTAATATTTGCTCCATTGGAGGCAAAGGAAAATTATCTTTTTGGCAAGATTTATTAAGATTTCGAAAGTCAATGCAAATTCTAATATCTCCGTTCTTCTTTCTAACAGGAACCATATTGGAAACCCATTTAGAATATCGAACAGGAAAAATAATTTTGGCTTTCAATAACTTATTGAGTTCAGATTTGATCTGATTTTCTAGATTGGGATGGATTTTTCTCAGCTTTTGTTGTACAGGTTTTTCATCATTTATCATTGGGATAGTATGTTGGATGATAGAAGTGTCATAAGTTTTGAGTTCATCATAGTTCCAAGCAAAGACACTTTTATATTGTTTCAAGAGACGAACATATGCTGATTTTTCTTCAGGAGCTAGACCAAGACCTAGGTTGATATTCTGTGGTTTGGTATCAGTTCCTAGATTTACTAATTCATAATTCAAAGTTGAACTTTGTAATTTTGAATTGGTAGATATTTTAAATCGGTCTTTCAAATCATAAAGGTCTTCTAACTTGACTATTGAATTTGGAATAGCATTATTAGTGCTATCATGTTGTAATTGTTTGTCATGTTGGTCTTCATCAATTATCTGATTGGTATAAGATCCTTCAGATGTGAGGAAGTTTACAATATCAGGATCATCATTGAAAATTCTCCAATTGGTAACGTTATCAGGAATCGAAGGTTTAAAGATTAATTTAATTGAAAATCGATCAGGACTAAAATCTTCTGCAGGAATAAGCTTAGAAGCTACATTGGCTAAGAGGTCTGCGCTAGCATTTTGGATTCTAGGAATTGGTGAAATATTAAATGCTATAAAATGTTCAGTCAGATCTTGAACTAAATATTGATAATGCTTTAAATGATCTAATAAACAGTGTATAGTATTGCGTACCTGTTTGATTACAATTTCTGAATCTCCAAAAACTTGTAGATATTTGATATCTAATCCGATTGCTTTATATAATACTTGGATTAAAGCCTCGTATTCTGCGGTGTTATTAGTGCATTCAAACTCAAGTCTACAATTTAGCATAATTTTGTTTCCCTCTGGACTAACCAACACGCATCCTTCTCCTGCTCCTTCATTAGAATTAGAACCATCAAAAAATAATTTCCAAAATAAAGATTTATTTACAGGAGTATCTATAACATTAATACATTTAGAACTATTTGTCTGAGAAAAATTTTCTATTTGAGATAAAACATAATGTTCTAAATAAGGAGAAGTATGAGCATTGAAATTTCCTAAGAAAGAATCAACTGAGTAATTGCCAATGATATTACTGTTGTATGCAACTGGTTCATTCTCTCCTTCCAGTTCTGTTACTATGTATTTCTGATGCTTTTCTAGTTCAACCTTTATCTGATTTGGTTTACCATTGTAAGGAAGCCACATATGCGACCAATCGGTTGCAAAGTATCCATGAAGTTTTTCTGACCAATCTCTGCTAAGAATTAAGCCATAAAATTCTGGAATATCTGCAACTAAAATATCAATGACTTGACATACCTTTGGATTTGATGACAGCCGTATGGTAACCTGGTTTAATTTGCCAATCACTTCAACTTGCGATTGATCTAACTGCACTATGCGTACAACAGATTTTTGTGGTTGAATGTTTAATTTTGCACATACTGATTTTGGTAAAATATTAGATGAAGCTCCAGAATCCACTAAACAGTTATGCAAATTTTTATTGAAAACTTCATAAGTAAGAAGAAATGGAGGAGTATGAGATCTTGATCTTCCTCCAATTAAAGCGATATTTTCAAGATCAACTTTACTAATCAAATTAGTTGGAGGTCTTCCCATCTCATTGGAAGCTTGAGAAATTACAGGATCGAGCAAATTTTTTTCTGGTATAGCATGTAATTCTTTCAAAAGTACCTTTTTCTGGTGCTTTAACTTGCTTAGTTCATAAAAAGTGATGTTAGCCCTAGTCTTCTTCATATCTTCTATAATGTTATATTCCATTTCATCCAGAACAATCAGTGTTCTTGATGGAATTGATGAATCTAATTGGACTGGGCTAGTTTGAATTTCTTTAGATGTCATTTTCTTGGGTACAACTTTTTCCTTAGTCAATGGGCTTGCGCTCTTTGACTTAGGATTAGATTGAGGAGGATCAAGCTGATTTCTACTTCGAGTGCTGATCGGGGATGCTTCTTGATCTTCTTCATCTAGGAGGATGAAATCCCACATACCTTAGACTTCTACAACTTCTTCTTCATCAGTTGTTTCTTCAGTAGAAGTTTCTTCTTCTTCTTCTTCTGATTCATCATTTGTAATAGCATTTGGTGGCTTTGGATCATTTGAAGGATTTCTTCTAAAAGGCTTGAAAGAATTTTTAGAAGATGTTTTTTCCACTTGTTTCTTAATGTCAACCATTTCGTTAGACATGGTTTTCAAAACTTTCTGCAATCCTTCTAAATCAAATGGATCTTTTGGTTGTTTTTTCTTGGGATCTTCTTTAAAAGTGAACTTCTTAGATTTTCGTTCTTCTATTGCATTTTTCTTTTCTAAAGCAATGAATTGTTTCTCTACTGCTATTACTTCCTTCATATTTTCTGCTAAAGTTGTTTTGTTTTCCCTATCAACAAATATTGCTATGTTTGATGGTAAATCAGAAATGTACCATTCACTTCGCACTTCTTCGCTAGGCTTGGAAGAAATAGGAATTTTGTTTAACAATTTATTGAAATGTGAATTGAAATCCTTGACAAGTTCTTTTGAATCAACTCTAAGATTAGATAAATCATTGATCAATGTTGCTGTAGACTTGTCGTCACCAAATTTAGTTAAAAATTGATCTTGAAAGATATCCCAAGTAGTGATAGATCCATATGGTAACAAGAAATACCATGATCCAGTTGCTCCTTGTAGGGTATAAGGAAAAAGTCGGACAACAACATCTTCATTAATAACTCCATTGAGGTTTATGGACAGCATAAAGTTGTTGATATGTTCTTCTGCTAGTATGCCTGCTTCAGGATTAAACTTAGGCAGCCAATTTTCAGGATGGGCTGGTAATTGACTCAAGGGTGTAGGCATTAAGACCACCCCTGGATTATTCCATGGAATTTGGGCCATCGATGAACTACTAACATAGGAAAGTGTAGAAGATGATATTTGTGACTGAGAAGATGAAGATATTATGATTTGAGAAGGAGATGTGGAAGATTCAGTGGACTAATGGACAATAGTCTGGGGTGGAGGAGTGGGTGGTTGACTTCACGATGAAGAGTTTGAGATGGATGATGATGATGAAAGAGTCTCACTATCAGACCCTTTAGGTGATTTCCTAGCTCTTTTTCTTGTAGGTAGAGGTAACTTAGTTGGCTGAATGCCAAGTTTTTCGCTCTGTAATCTAGTGAGAGGATGAGCAGGATTATATTGCGAAGTCACATTTCCTTGAGATCTATCAGACCTTTGAGGTGATATTGAAAATCGCTGAAGCTTATGAGTCAAAGATTGAACTTCCGGAGGTTCAATAGCAGATTCTTTTGAAAATTCAGGGTTTGTAGCAGTGTCTGTTCTTCTTTCGACTTCTAGTTCTAGATTTAAAATTTCTGAGTGTGATGGAGAAGTCGGGGAAGATGGTGAGGGTGATTTACTCTCATAATGGTATTTAGATTTAGATTCACTTGCCATTCATAGTTCGTGGCCCTCCTTCTAGCGCCAAATATGTTGAAGCCCCGAAAATCGGGTCTACAACAAGGGGGATACCCACCCGGTCCGGACCTTGCTTAGCAGCTCCTTTTCCGTTTGGTGTAGTGGGTTTGACTGGGAATAATGGGATCAATTTCCCAATATGTGTGTGTGTGTTTGAGAATTGATATTTCTTATCTAAAATTACTAAGTAAAATGCTTTTAATCTATTTCTAATCTATTCATATGCAAAATGTATTCTAAGAAATATCTAACTCTAAACTAAACCGGGATGTAAATCTTTCTATTTATGCGATCTAAAATGATTTTAGATAACAATCGATAATAAATATCATTCAATTATTATGAGAAAATAATTCAATAAAGATAAACCATTTCATATAAAAAGTTAGATGAAACAGTTGTGAAAAACATATCGAATAATAAGCTATTCATACATCAAGCACAAATAAATAGCTATCACCGTACAAAAATGCCAAATGATAACTCAAGTATTCAAACATCAATATATAAATAACTGAACATAAGTATCACTTTTAACACAGAAAAAAAAAACAGTTAAGAGATAAAAGTACCATTTATAACTGGTTCTACTCATGAGCTAGAAGCAATAATGATTTATCTCTTCCTAATCCAACATCCATTAAGAGTACAAAAATGCAACATTAGTAACAGATATTAGACACAGATATCAATAAATCTCATTCCATTCATTCATCAAAACCTCCTCTGAGGGTGCAGAAGTGCATGTTCTGAGGATAAGTTTTTGACAAATTTCAGGACCCCTCTCTAAATGCATGAGAAGGGTTTAAATACTAGTAACTAAATCTAATTATAGTTTATTACAAAAATTTAGGATTCGGTTTAAATGACCGTCCTTTTTCTAGGCAAAAATAAAGTAAAACTGAAAATAAAAAATTGAAAAGTATCAACTAACTACTTATGAATTTGATCTCTAAATTTGCAAGCATCCAGCATTGTTTTGAGAAGAGGTGGTTGGCCGACTTCAAATTTCAACTATCCCGAAAAGACAGAAACGGAAAGTGTAGGCGCAATCTTCTCAACAGAATTAATGATGCAATTAAGAGTGCTGCATTGACTATGTGGTTTTACTAGATATGTCCAGTAAGAATCCCAATTTAATCTTGTCAATCCTTGAATTGATTTTTCATTTTCTTCCGCCTTTTGTTTCCATTCTGTTTGCAATTGATGTGCCTGTGGAAGATATCCCGGAATAGTTTCTGAAATCAAATTAACCTTGTGAAAATTCTCATTTACACAATCAATAATATTGCCTGTTGTTGTAGCTGACTCCCCTGCCTCTTTTTTTGCCTCTCTGATCTGTGCATCCCAATTATTGAAAAGTATTTCTTTATGACTGTCATTGATATTTGGTGCACCAGCTCTTTTTCCTTCCTCTGTCTTTTGCCATGCCAAATAATTAGTAACACTTTCATTAGTTAAATCATAATCATGTCGTAATTCTACGACATGATTAGTGATTTTATCACTTTCTAGACAAAAAGAGTTCCATTGCGAGATTTTCTGGCATAATACATCTTGTTGTTGCAGTAGTTGGTTGTTTAAAGAAATAGATTCTGAAATAAACTATGGAAGTTTGGGATCATCTTTGTGCTCTTCTCGGATAATATGTATTTGTTTCTCTTTATCGGCCAAACTTTTTTGATATCTAATTTGCATCTCTTGAAGCTCTTGCTGTAAATTTTCAAGTTTTACCTGTGCTTCACTGCTAGCATGAGCTTGTTGCAATTGCTGTTGCAAAACTTGTATCTGATCTTCTTTTTCATTTAATAATAGCCGTACCTCAGATGCTTTGCCAATAGTTGCGGAGGCATAAGCTCCTGTAATATGAGATAGCTTGGTATGATTCTCAGTAGGATCCGTAGTAGGATCTTTCAATAAGACATCTAATTGTTCTGCATTAGTAGAGATTGCGCTCTCTAACTTTATCTTTTTCCTTTGCTTCCTCACTACTGCTTTATACTGTAGGCTATAGAATACATCCAGAGGAGGAATGTCCTCTAAATTAAGTACAATTTCAGAGGAGGGAGTGATAGGTATATGCTCAGTTTCTGTGACATTGCCACTTATTCCCGTGCTTAAAACTTTTGTTGTCTGTACAGAGGTTTGTGTATTCTGTCCTTCAACATTAAGAAATTCATTAAACGTTTCCCATTATTTATCTAATTGAATGCTGGTGGATGGTTGTTGTACAGTGGGAGGTGGAAGATTCAACTGTGGAGTGGTTGAAGTCTGTAGTTGTGAAAGATCTTTGGACTGAGCTGTATCTTTCACTGAGCCTTCATCTTTATCAGACTTTTGAGAACGTTCAGAAGTTTCTTTGTCAGAATTTGATTTAGACCTGTCAGTATCTGAGCTACCATTGAGACTGACACTAGGAGTTGGTTCCCTTGCGGGTTCCAAGCGTAAATTATCCAAAGGGATAGTAGTCAATCTTCTTTCTCTGTAGATTTTAAATTCCTGAAATTCTTTTGGGGGAAGCTGTGTTTGAGCTAAATGTAAGACTTCTTTAAATGAACATTTCTCTTGAAACATATCATCAAAAAGATCTTCTTCTCCAAAAAATACTCTTACTTTGATTGCAGTGGTGAAATCCTTGACAACACCATATGGATCGAATAGCCTTCTCGAAAACTTGAACAATTGTAAGCATGTAATATTTCTTACCTCTTTTAATGCATGACCAACATCAAATAATGAAAATGCTCCACAGGCTACGGGAAATTGTGGCCAGATGGCCTTCTTCTTATCCTTTAATTCCTTTGTCAAACCTCCTTCACCACAGGTTTGGTATGCAATTTCCTGAGCTATAAGTTTATCCGGAACATACAAGGGTAAAACATGAGGAGAAGCAGAGCTTCCAAAAACCCTCACATAGGTAAACCACTCTTCTCCAAACCATCGTGCGACAGGGAGAATGCCAACTTCTGCTTTGGGAGAAAACCTTGGAGAATCCTTATTATACAATATTCTGTATAGAGGCAACATTATGCCATGGTAAATCTTGTAAAAATGAGTAACAAACTTTGATTCCCACAATTATTTGTGATAGACATGAATAGGCAAAGGATCATGAATTGTCCATTGCCAACCCATTAAAGGGAATTTAGAAACAAAACAGATAGAATCCATAACAGAGGCAGACAAATAAAAAGGAGGATAAATCCTCTGAGAGACAGTTCGTTAAGACCGGTAATTGAAAATAGCAGTGGCTAAATTATTAGACAATATTTTGGCCCAGTCTACAATGGTAGCGTTAACATCAACATTTAATAATGGAAGCCATTCAGGCAAGACCTTATTTATGTCAGGCTTTCCAAAAAGCCTACATAACATAGCAGTAACAAAACAATAGGGAGAGGTGAGTGAACCAGTACTGTACATACCGTGTTTGTCTTTTTTCAATGGTTCATCTCTTTTGGTCCATTCCTTTGTGCATTCCGCCAAATTTTCATTTTCCCTAAAAAATTTCTCCATAAATTATTTGTTGTAAGTCGCCTGAGGCTCCAGTAAGTGATACATAAGCCTCAAATATTCTGTAGTGAATGACCTGATGAGCTCTTGATCTGGAGTTCTAAATTTCCTGTCTGAAATATCGGTGCTATCCAACACCCATTTTACCATATCTGTATACGGAAGAATTCTCGGTCTTGCTGCTATCCGGTGCAAAAATGAACAAGCCAATTCTGTAAGAGATGCTTAAGATGAATTACTTGAACCTGCAGTAGCCGCGACTTCCATTACCTTGGGATTTTCTTCTTCGAGCAGATTATGCATTCCCTCCCAGGTGGTGATACCGGCATCCTTGTTGCAAGTAGTATCTGCATACAGGGAAGCCATCTCTTTGTTTTCAGAACTTGGAGTTTTCTCTTTCTTTCCCATAATACTCTGTGAATGCTTTGTATAGTCTTCTGCTCCTTCGCGCCTGCGGTTTTACGAATCAAGTGAGAGTAATGACATGAGAAAGGTGACGGGATAGTTTTAAATGCTGAAGGCGGATGAAATATATTATTTTAACATGAAACAACCTTTCAATAAAAAAAAAATACTTTTTATCGATAATTGACAATCCATTCATTAATTCAATCATTAAAGCGCATAACGGATATTGATTTATGAAAATATTTTCCTTGGACAACGAGCTTTTAAGAATCTGCGACATTGCGATCTGCGATTTGCTGTGCAATATCGCAATATCGCAATATCGCAGATCGCAGTTTTCTCAAATCGAAATCATCGCAAGATTGCAATATTCACGAATCACAGTCTCATAACATCGCGAAATCGCAATATCACAAAATATAATATATGAAAAGTATTTGTTAAACATCTTTTCTGCGATATGCGGTTTGTGATCAATATTTTAATGCATAGTTTTTTGTGATCGCGCTATCGCAATATCGCGAAATCGCGATTTAAAAGATTCTGTCTTACGAAGGATGTCTACTTATTGCGATGGATGCGATATTTTCTTCAAAGAAAATATTTTATTCTAATTTATCATAAACTTAAGTGTATTTAATGATTTCATAAGGAATTTCCATAAGTTATGATAATAAGTTTTATTTGAGAAAGGAAACAAGCACTAATTAATTTTTTTGGATTTTTTGAATAAGGGTCCCCTCATATTTAGTATTATTACTAATACTTAAATAAAAAGGGGGGTTGTTGCTGGCCACAACAGTGTGCAGATTAAAGAAAGCCTTATATGGTCTGAAACAAGCTCCTCGTGCATGGTATTCAAGGCTGGACAAATACTTGCAAAAACAAGGCTTTAAGAAAGGTGGAGTAGACAACAATTTGTACATAAAATCTAATGAAAATGATCTCCTTATTGTAGTTGTGCATGTAGATGACATCATGTTTGGAAGAAACAAAGATGAATTCGCAAAAGGATTTGCTGAAGAAATGAAATAAAAAATTGAGATGTCTATGATTGGAGAGCTCACCTTCTATTTAGGACTTCAAATTCAACAAAAGAACATAGGCACATTCATCTCACAAGATAAATACTTAAGAGAGATGCTAAAAAGGTTCAAAATGGAAGACTACAAACCTGTGTCAACTCCCATGACCACTGGATGCAAACTTTGTGCAGATGATGGATCAACAGATGTAGATCAAAAACTTTTACAGATCCATGGTTGGAAGTCTACTATACCTAACAGCTTCTAGACCCGACATTGTGCTAGCTGTAGGACTTGTGGCAAGATATCAAGCAGCACCAAAACAAAATCACTTACTACCAATCAAGAGAATATTCAGATATCTACAAGGAACTACACATCATGGGCTATGGTATCCAAAAGGCAAGAACTTCACTTTGACAACATATACAAATGTAGATTGTGCCATCTGTGTGGATGACAGGAAAAACACAAGTGGAGGAGCATTCTATTTGGGAAAAATTCTAGTGGCATGGCTAAGTAAGAAGCAAACTTCCATCTCTCTATCTACATCAGAAGTATAATACATAGCAACAACAGCTTGTTGCACACAAGTAATGTGGATGAAACAAACTCTCCAAGACATGAAGGTAAGAATTGATGAACCTATTTCTATCAAATGTGACAATACAAGTGCAATAAGTATATCAAAAAATCCTATACTTCATTCAAAAACAAAGCACATCCCAATAAATTACCACTTCCTCAGAGAACAAGTAGCACAAAAAGTAGTAAAGCTAGAATATGTACCAACAATGGAACAAACATCAAACATATTCAAAAAACCTCTTGCTAAAGAGCCATTCAAATATCTAAGAGACAAACTAGGGGTAGTATCTGTAGATGTTACTCTCTGATATAAAAAGAAAGCATCATTCCAGGGGGAGAGCAGAAAAGAAAGCATCATTCTAGGGGGAGATCAATCAACAAATTGTCATAAAAGAGCCAGAGCTAGTGAGTAATGCATGAAACAGGTCCTCAAGATAAGAGTTTATGGAAAACAATTGGAAACCACACCAGGAAATGGGAAACCCTTTGCCATTGATGTCAAAGGGGGAGGAAAATCAAGCATCAGAAGAAAGGGTATTCTAAAAAGGAAGCAGAGGAAGTGTATTGCCATCAATGCCAAAGGGGGAGACTTTTGGAAATGTTGTCATTAATGGCAAAGAAAGAAGCATAGAAGCAAAGAGATAGCAAACGAAAACTGACAAGGAGAACATTAGATATGAAGAAAGGCAAAGAGAGATAGAAAAAGAGGCAGCAAAGATGTAGAGAGGTAGCAAAGAGGAAGCAAAGACCTGCATAGAGCTAGAGAGATCTGAAGAGCTGCAGAGGGTCAAGCAGCTGTGAAAAGGGCCATTTGAAGAAGCAGGGCAGCAAAAAGAAGTAGCCCAGGCTGCAAAATACAGAGAATAGAGAGAATATAGAGAATACATAGAAATGGAGAAACGGTCCTACACTAACATGAACTGCCTGTGCACTATCATGCCTAGTAACTGAATGCAGAGAAACGGTCATACCGAATAGGGTTGAATAGTCCCTTCGTTCCCTAGATATGAGAAATTGGGGAAGGCTCATTAAAGCCTGTCAGAAGATGGTAGCACCAGAAATAGAGCAGAGATGGCTTGACAGTAATAACGCAGAGAGTTCATAAAGCTATTCGTTCATAAAGGTGGAGCAGAATTGCGAGCAGATGGTACAATGAACTTGGGAAATGTTAAAGAGAAAAAGAAAACAATGTTAGCACAGTTCTGAGGCAGAACCATAAGGTATTTGGAACTTCAGAGACTGGATGGTTTTATATGCCATAGGTTTAAATTAAAAGAAATATTGATGTCATGTATGAGCAGACCTTTTACCTATATGAAATAAAAGAAAGTGGAACCTGAGTTTAATTACAATTGATAGACCCATTAATAAAAGAAAGATGTGGAACCTTGAAAAAGTGGAAAATGGGAACCATGAGCGACAACAGTAAAGGCAGTTTCAATAAAGCATATTGGCAATATCACGTGTCTATCTCACTGGTAAGTTATTTTCACAATTCGAACGTGATGCTGGTCCTCGTTCGACACGTGGAAAAGGTGGTATTGGTAAAACTATTTTCATCACGTAACTTTTGAACATTAAACCTTGTGTTGTTTGGTTACGCGATATTATGTTTTGGATGTTGGATCACTGAAGTCGATGCGATGATGTCTCAACCGTTAGATGTAAGGGGTAAGTTAATGCTGGGACCCATCGTCATTGCGCGATTTTGAGCAGTTAAAAGGAGGGCAATTTGGTTGCACGATATTGCACGAGACCCATCTGATGAATGTGAAATGGGAGTTTGGAACGCGATAATAGATCGACCGTCGGATGGTAACAAAGTTGCATAGTCGATGAAACAAGGTACGTGGGCCCGAACAATATTATAAGATTGGTGGTTGGGTTTTGTTGTCAAAGTCTACGGTTCCACATATATGAATATTAAATAAGGTAGTCAATATAAAATGCATTGTATTATAAAGGTTCATTGAGATGTGAATAGCCCAAAGTTATTCGAATAGCCATTGAATCAATGAAATGCTCGCATGATTGATACCTTGGGTTTTAATAAAAGACGAGGTATTAAAAGCCATATTATATAATGATTATTGGTGTTGATGCGACGATGTGTCAATAGTTGGATGCAAAGGTAAGTGTTAAACAAGTAGTGGGACCAAGACATTAATATAATATGCCGGTGGGTAATTATTAAACCAAAGTCAGAGTTCATTTTAACGAATTATCATATGAACGCCTCTTCGAAGGTTGTTAAAGGTAGGTTTCTAGTGTTAGTGTAGATAACTGAAGTTAAATGGGTATCAAACATAGGTGGGCCTGACTATATGGGTGCGTGGAAAGGTTGGCGAAGATTATTGAAGGTGTAATATATGTTGAGGTATATATATATATATATATATATAATGTTATATCCGAACCTTACACATGAGTTATATAGTAGACGCGAAAGGTAAACTTTGAGCATATAATATATTGGGTTATGAAGTAGAGTATTGGAGTTTCATATGAATGTTTAGTTAAAATAGGTTTGACATGTGGGGCTTGAATAGACTTTTATGTGTATCAGATTATATGGTTACTGGGGGTTTCATAACCATGGAAAAATGAAGCTTCTTCATTAATTCAATTTGCCCAGTTTAGAAAATAAGAAATGCTTCCGCATGTAAAGATAGCTAGACTATGAGATTTATTTGGGGCTAAACTTGTAAATTAGGTATATATGCATCAGATACACAAGTGCAGTGAATTGGTGAATATGCACAACAATGAAAATGTGGGTTTGATAGGTGTACATGCGCAGGTGCATAGAGTTGCAGTAAACAGAGGTATGCAAAAAAATTACTTAATAGCAGCAAAAAAGACAAAACCAGCAAAGCCAAAGACCAGAAAAGGGGCTGAGTGAAATTGATGTATGTAACTGAAAATGTGAATGTAAATTTTTTAATTGATTTTATATTGTTTGTGATGCATTGGCAAGTCTCTGGTAGGAAAACAAAACTCCACTATAAAACATAAATTTGTATAAATTGCTATATTTTTTCTGAATGAGCTGGACAAAGAAATGATAAGGCAGAAGGCAAAGAGTCAGGGCTATTCACTTCGAATTCCCTATGGAATACAAACATTCATGTGATAAAATCTATAAATGATATCACATTGATATGCATAGAGAGGTTAGAGAATGCAGAATTGAGGCAGAGAAGATAAGAAGAAGGAGGAGCTAAAAGAGAATTTGTGAAGAGTTAGAGATGATATAAGACAGATAAGAAAGCTGGAGGATAGTAGTGAAGAAGGACAGAATAGAGCTGATATCCAAGGTAAATCAGCAAGTGTTTTTCTTATGAAAGAGTGAGGAAGTTGGAGCTTCCCTATCAAGTTGTAGCTTGATGGATATCCGTTGTAGTTGACTGAGGTTGAAGCCTCCTGTAGGTTGGTGCTTGCATAATATTAATGGGAGTTGGAGCTTCCTTGCAAGTTGTAGCTTGCAGAATTGATGTAGGAGCCTCCTGTAGGTTGGTCCCTACATAAAATCAGTGGTAAGAGGGATTTGGAGCTTGCCTTTGCATCAAAACAATAATAAGATGTGGTTTTTTCCCTTTATGGGTTTCCACTTATATCTGTTGTCTCTGTGTGTGATGTTTATGTTTTGATATGGTTTATCCAATCTGCTTAATACTTGTTTCTCTCACATTAAGTCTTTTGTCACATTATCTTAATACTTGCTGCTCACATATAAAGTTGATCATGAAATTAAGTTGTAAATAAGTTTAAAGGTCAGTTTAAAAGTCCATGAATGTGTTAAACTGATTCACCCTCCCCCCCCCCTCTCAGTTTAACTAAGGGTTAAACAGATCACCATTATGTTAGTATCCCATGATTTGGTAGATTGGTAAACCAAATGACAGGGTAACATCAGACCAATCTTTGGAGTCCTAAGACCTAGCCTTCCTGGACTCAGAGAGGGCTCTCTCTATTATTCCAAGGATGTGAAATTTTTCGCTTTGGGTGATTGATTTTAGGCTAGTTGTTAAGTGTAGTTTTGTTAGTTTGTTTTGGTTTGGGGTAAGATGATCAAGTAGGATAGGTGGAGTGAGAGGTTATCAAATCAATTAGGCAATGGAGTCTATGAAGTTATTGATATCTTGGTAGCGAATCAAGGTACATAACAGGGAAAATCTAGTGTATTTAATGGATATTTTAAGTTTATGTGTGAGGTGAAATGGACAATAAGTTTGGGAACCAATGTAGGGCAAAGGGAAGTTAAGAATCCTTTTTCAAATACCTATGAACAAGGAGGTCTTTAATATTTATAAGAAAAATATACTAATCATGAGATAGGGCACACAATTTACTCAGTGATAATACTTTTAAACAAATAAACATTGAAGATAACCAATGCAGTAGAACACGGAAGCAAGACAACTTATCTAACTTCAATGATTCAACATTAAAAATTTGAAAACATATAAGAGACAGATAGCATCAATAAATGAAGAGGGAACGCCTAAAAATCATTCATTAAAATACAAAAAACTTCGAGGCAAACTGATAAGCATATTCAAAGGGAAAGATAAAAACAAGACCTCTTTGACTTAACCTAACAATCAATACATCAAAGAGAGATTTGAAGATAGATTTTAGATAGCCTTAAACAAGCAGGGCTTACCATGAACCATGTTTATAAAATAGCATGCTAATACAATAATGAAATAGACAAGCTTAGGTGGGCCTAAGGAGCAATGAAGAATTCTTTAAGCTAACCCAATAGTAGAAAACATGAAAACAATAGCTAACAGGAGGACTGAGGTGCCTCAAGAAACATTTCTCATCCTATACTTTTCTGAGCTATTGCAATATAGAAATATGGACATATGAAAACAATAAAAACATGAACATATGAGAGATACATCACCATTAACTAAACTCAGGGATCCTGCAAGCAAGCTTTCATCACCATCAATCAAGGCAATCCATCCAAAAGCTCCACAACATTAAATTGTTCTTCAACTTCCAAAAAACGTGTATTTCTCTTAAACACATCAAGTTCCCAACTGTTTACAATGAATCCTCATGCAATATATAATAATCATGGAGGAGGAAAACCAAAGAGAGTATCTAGAAGCCTATTGGCCAACAAGAAATATCCTAAGTTGTCCTTGAGGCATTGCAAGACCCAAAACACAAAAATATATAAAAAATATATTTTCCATCCAAAAATAACAATTAAGTTGAATTTTAGGCTCTGACAAGCATGTGAAATCATGCCAAACATACATTCTGCCCAGTCATCTACAGAAGCGCAGCACAGAAATAGGACTTTTTGCAGCAGTCTTTTGGAGGCCTTCCCGATGTTGAAAAAGGCTCCGTGATGGCTTGTTAGAAAGAAATTGAAGTCTAATTTCTATATGTACCTTAATTTCTTCAATCTGACCTCTGAAATATCCCCAAAAAAGTGAAAATACCAATAATTCCAGGAGCACAACACATGCTCAAAAAAGTGGGCAGAAAGGTGAAAAAATGAGTATTTTTGACCTTTTTGAGGGGTCAAAACAAATCCAATTGAGCTGAAAATTGGTGAGAATACTCTTATAATGATTTGGAATCCAAAAATGTCAACCTCTCCTCTTTAATATTCCCTGGGAAAAAGCACAACACAGGGTGCGCTGCAAAAATTTGCAAAAAACAAAAACTTGTTCAATTTCTCTCAAAATTGGTAGGTAGGTGCCTCATGGATCCTGTTAGCACTGGAATCTGCCTTAGGCTGAAGGAAGGCGAGGTTCAAGGCAACATAAAACCAAGCTCGGCCTCGTAGCTAGCCCTATGAGGACAGGAGAGGGCTCTCTCCGAGTCAACTCAGTAAAAATGAATAATAGGGTCTGAGATGATTCAAAATGGATACTGATTTTAGGCTAGTAAATAAATAGGACGGTTTGATTTTGATTTTTAGGGTTTTTTTGTTGGAAAAAAGGGAAAATCACTTTTGGGCTTGGGGATGAGGCCAATTTCTTACAGAGTTCAAGTTGGGGCGAGGTAGGCAGCGGCTTTGATGTCTTAGATCGGGTGAATGGATGGAAAAGACTACTGAGGAGCTGAAGAGGGCAAGAGTATGCAAGGATCCTCTTCAAACTAACGAAGAACATAAAAAGCTAAACAAAAGCTTAAGGCAGAGAACCAGCAAATCAATGAATTCTACCTCAAATACTCATTTGTTTAATTCAGAAGCATAAAGAAGCATGGAATACATATAACATTAATGAAACTTACAAGAACATGAGAAGAAACATCATAAAAAATCAGAAGCCACAAGGATCCCAACAAGTGCTGCAAAACTCTGGTCTTTCCTTTGCCAAAAACTGAAATATGGATGTACAATGGAGTGCCAAAATTTTCCCAAGAGTCCAACCCTGAAAGTGTCTAAGAAAAAACAATAAATAGACAAGTCTAACCCCTTCCCATGCCTCTAGGGGTCGAGCTCATGCTTCTAGGAGTAGTTTGAACCAATTCTAAACAAAGAGCTAAAATCTAGGCAGCCAAACAACTTGCCTCTATAAACTAGGAGACTGATCCATTCACTTGATTTTCACTTTTTTGTGAATGTATCATCTAGAACAAGTAAATACATGCCAAAATTACATCATGGTTACCAATTTACATCAATATAGATCAAAAATTACATCAAGAGGTGAAACTAGTCAAAACTGGCCGAATTCCTGAGCTGGAAGATGAAAAATGGGTTGATTTCCTCTATGCGCCGCGCTCAAAAGCCCTATGCACCGCTCTACTTTGGACCTGTTTTTGGAGTACTTATCGAAGTCAAAATCGAGCTCATTATAGCTCGTTGGAAAGCCCTAGATGTCTGCTATCCAACCCAAGTGGAATTCCTCAATTTGGAGCTCATTTGCCCCTCCAAAACTTCAATCTCCCAAAAGTACTTCCTGCTGGTGCAAAAGGTGGCAGAAAGGTGATTTTCATGGTGTTTTTGGCCCTTAAGACCACCCAGAATTTGATGAAATGCTTCGGCCATTCCTGAGCATGCATAAATTACCATGAAAAATCCAAAAATATCAATTTTTCCTCCAGAAGGTGTCCCAATCATAAGCGCGCGTCGGGAGGCGCGACGCGTTGGGCGGAAAAACCTGTTTTGCAACCAAAATTTCCAAAAATGACAAAATCTTCTCCAAATTTGCTGAAATTTGGAGTGAAGATCCCCCATCATGCCTCATGTTCAGCCAACAAAGCCTCGGCCAAGATTCAGAGCGGATCAGACCTCTTTCACCGTTTCAGTGCTTTGCTCAACCTTGCTTTCAGGATCTTCATTTTAGCTTTGCAAACATGTGTGCAGGCCCAATAGTGATTCTTCATATGTCTGAGCATGTCTTTTTCCCTGTTAGCCTTTTCCAAAAGCTTTTCTAGATGAATTTTGACATGCGTAAGGCAAGTCTCTTGCTCAAATGGTGTCATGTCGCCTGGTCTCTTCCGAGCCAATGCACGGTCTTCCTGGATTTGCTGCAACTTTACAAGTGTATGCTGATCTTCGAGCTGTTTATTACGCTGCTCCAAGTAATATATCACCCACTAAGATCTCTACAATTTCTCAGTCAGTGTGTCAATCTCGGCCTTTTGTTCTTGGATGATCTCTTCCAGTTTCGAGCTAGGAGAGCTCGCATCAACATCGATGAGTATTAAATCAGTGCCTCGGCCTCCTGAAAGGCCCTCATCGTGCATAGGCCTCTTGCCTCTTTCCTGAAACTGTACCTGTGCTGATGTTGAAGGTGAGACCCCTTCCACGCCATGTTGAGATAGTACTCGCACTGCTGATGAAGTCAACGAGACCCCTTCCACCCCGGGTGGAGATAGTACTCGTCGTGTCACTGCAAATAAGGCTCTGTGGCCTCGCTGATATGTCACATACACTGGAGCACTGATATGCTCAGTCTCAGGAACCTCAAACTGATGTGAAGGCTCTGCCTCATCATGAACTACCTCAGGAGGTGGCTGTGGCGCTGCAAAGAAGTCACGGGAGATGAACTCCTCCCAAGAAATACCCTGCTGTGTAAGCTGATGTACCACCATGATTTTGATCAGCGCGTAATGATATATGCTGTTATGCTGCTACGCTGGGGTCTTCTTCTGTACAAGAAATGTCATCCGCTCTATGTTACGGTACATGAAGTATGGAATGCTCATCAACTGCACTCTCGTGAAGTGCATCAACAGTCGGATGTGATATGCATACAAGCGTGAAAAGCGCCCTTCACAACTGAAATAACGAATGATGAGTTTCATCAATGGTGCATACTCATCCTTCAGAAATCGGAATAGAAATACCTTGCTCAGCTGCCTCATATATCCAGGTCTGATATATGGCTCATAATAGGCTCTATCCAATTGTTGCTGCTTATTCCACTCTTCCCTGATGTTTGGTATCCCAGTCGCCTCTGAAATGGTCTCTGGTGACAAAGTAAAATCCACCCCAGCAAGGTTTACATGACCGTTATGCAAATGTAAGACAAATAGGCGAGCTAACTCATGATGATGTTGAGTTTGGGAAATCATCTCACAATAATGGAAACATGACTGACGTTGAAAACAATCCATTGCAAGCGGGCAAGCCTACAATTGGGTCAAAGAAGTGGGCTCCTCCCTGACATGCCTGCCACTTTTGTGAGACTTCCTTGGCACATTAACCTCTGTAGATGAATCACTGTCCTGCTCATACCCCTGCTCATAAGGTGAATTTGTCTCTGACATGATGCTGAAATGTGTTTTCCAACTGTATGCTTGGTTGGTTAGAAAATGAGCAAATTGGTGTATTTCTTTCAATGCCCAAATGGGTCACATAAAATGGAGATGCTGCAATGTCAAAGTGAACACAATGGACTGTCAAGTGGCTTTGGAAAAGACAAACAATTTACTCACTGCTTTGGAAAATGTTGAGATTACACACCTTTACAAATGGTATGGGAATGGGTGATAGTAATGGGACTTGCAATGTGATAGACATAAGAATTATTCAAATGGAAAAAGTACAGTCAAAGACATGAAAACAACCATTGAAGCTTGTGGAATTTTAATTTTGAATCAATGAAGGGAAGGAGGTAACCAGTGAAGGGTTTGAGAATCTATTAACATGGGAACAAAGGGTAAAGGGATATGGGGACAATGAATATGGGACTGTGGGACTATGCCATAACAACAATGATAATAGCAGTGAGACAATGATATGATAATAACAGTGACAAAAAATCCAGTAACAATGAAAAGAGATTGTTTTGACAAGTTGCATCTTTGACACCCAAATTCAAATTACAATTATCTCTCCCTCAAACCCTATGGAGCAGATTTTGGAATGGATGTAGGGTTAAATCTTTCACCATTAAACACTGGTTTTCTCCACTTCTAAACCACCTTAGCATATCCCAAAAATCATTGAACAGGCGTTAACACACTTACTTGGAGCGGGAAGATTATTTGAATTTGAAAAATCACTAAATGCTGATGAGTTTTGGGCTGGAAGGCTCAACGCGCCGCGCGTAAACCCAATGCGTCGCGCTGGTCTGGTGCACCGCGCCAGTTAGAATTAACACTGTCAAATTTTTCCCAGTGCGCCGCGCGCATTATATGCATTATATGTGCCACGCCTATTTTGTGTGCGTCACGGCCTCTTCAAATGCCAGTTTGCTCCTCAACCTCAAATTTTGACTTTGCTATGAAGATTTATGAATGTTTCTTGATGAAAATGATTTATAGGACTTTGAGAAATATCTTATAAGAGTTGGATTTAATTTTTTCTTCCTCCAAAAACCCAATTTGTAATGTTTTTCATTTTGGCACTTTATCATTTCATGAAACCTATGTCTTCTGCTTTTTCACTAAATTTCTGAGTTTGGACTGATGAAATGATTTGATTTTTGCAGGGATGTTGGCGTTGATGTTTGGCAAAGGAAAACCAGAGCCTGCTTTGAAAACTTCAAGATGGAAAAATACATGATTATTACAAAGAATGAATTCGAAAATTTCTTATTCAAAACAGAGTTTTGAACAAGAAATGTCCTCAAATGTGTTTGATGATGAAAATTTGAACTAAGAACCTTTTTCAAAAACCATCCTCATGGCTTGCGGGCATTTATTGAACATATCAAAAGACTGAACCCTAGACTCAAAAACTAAAAGACTCTTTTTGACCAAAATTATCATTGATGACCATGAATGACGTGAAATGAAATTTGACGATTTTGGAGAAATTTTTACTAACCCAGCAGGTGCAAGCATGAGGGAAACAAGAAAACCAAGACCTTCCATCAGACAATGGCATGCCCCTAGCGAAATGCAACGAAGTGAGTCGAGCGAGACACCTAAAAATGAATATGCAAAAAGAGAAATCATCTCTGACGGAGGGATGAACAGATGGACTCTAACATTGGCTCCAATGGGGATGGTGGCTCCAAGGAGGTGCCAAGAATGGCAGATCTCTGGGAGAGCTAGACAGTGCCTTCATCCATTGGGCGATGGAGTCATTATTTCAACAGATAACACAAAAATTTTGACACACTTATTGACTGAAAACTTGACTGAAACCAACTCAGCTTTAAAACTAAAATGACTGATAAAACTAACTTGACAAACTTCAAACCAACTGACCTCCTTCTTCAAAATTATAGCCTTCGCTTCGAGCCCTAGACTGAAGAAAATAGATGAGTACACACTCGCGATGAAACAGAAGTAGAACAATATATACAATGACAATGAAATCAACAGAAAATACTCAGAAATGGTATCGCTTGAGCAGCCGACCATTGATCGGCCCTCCAGGACAATCATCCCCATTCATTTCCTTCAACAGAAAGGCGTTCTGACCTCGATATGCTACAATCTTGAATGGACCTTTCCAGAGGTTCTCAAACTTACCGTGTTTTCCCTTGTCTTCATTGCGAGCATCCCACTTCAGGACCACCTCATCCAACCGAAACTTATCTGCTTTTGCCTTCCTGTCATAGATCTTTTTGATGCGCTCCTGCAACTTGAATGTATTTTGAAAGACTTCCTCCCATGTTTGTTGTAATTGAATCATCTGACTTATCCTCCGCTGCATGGGATCTTCCTCACTACCATCTTCCTGAAGAAATTTGACTACCGGGACAGCAAGAGAAGTGGGAAACACTGTGTCTACTCCATACACCAACTCAAAGGGGGACATACCGATGGATTTTTTATGACTTACCCTATCAGCCCAAAGCGCATTCACTAATTTCTTGTGCCAGCCTTTCTTATTGATTTCCAACAATTTCTTAATGATATTTACCAAAGACTTATTGGAAGACTCCGCCAAGCCATTTCCTTGCGGATGGTAAGCAGTCGAATGTCCCAAGCTGATGTGATACTTATTGCAAAATTCAACCATCCTTTTTGATTTGAAGGCCGCTGCATTATCTGTGATTATCTTACTCAGGCAACCAAAACGTGAAAGAATGTTATTCTCCAGGAAAGAAATAATTACCGCATCCGTAGCTTGTCTGGTAGGAACTGCTTCGATCCACTTCGTGAAGTAATCAGCTGCTATGAGTATCCACCTGTGTTGACTTGAAGGAGGAGGAAGGATTTCCCCAATGAAATCCAAACCCCACTGCTGAAACGGGGTGCTTACCTCAATAGGCTTAAATGGAAATGGTTGTAGTTTCTGTCTTCCTTCAAAGATTTGGCATTCGTGATAGCTTTTGACGACTTTATATACATCTGCAAAAAGTGTTGGCCAATAGTATCTGGCTCTCAAAATATTATTGGCTGTAGTCTTCCAAAAAAGGTGACCACCACAGTCCCCTTTATGGAAATCTTCCATGACTCGTTTCGCTTAATCTTCCACTAAAAAATTCAGTAACACACCTCCCAGGTCTTTCCAATAAAGAGAAGAATTTAAAACACAAAACTTTGCAGCCTTTAGCTTAAGATTTCTACCTTTGTTTCTAGGCATACTAGGTGGTGGAGACAAATTCTGAAGTACATATACGATATCCGAGTACCATGGAGAATCCACAAACATGTCAGATACCTGAATTGATGAAGTTTCCTCATTCTCTTCAGACATGGCAACGATCAGATTTATGTCTAAAGCGTGCAGATTCGTTTCAGCCATGAGTTTGGCTAGTCCCTGTCCTTTGATCAGCTTGGTCGGTTTAATCTCCACATCATATTCTAGCAATGCATCGATCCACTTCCCTCGTCTTCCTTCTGGATCTGCCTGTACCAAAACATCTTTGATAGCTGCATTAGGAACATAAGCTATAATGTGAGAATGCAATATATACACACGGAAATCTTTCAAGGCCTTCACAAGAGCAAGTGCTTGTTTCTCAATAATGTTTTATTTCAAAGCTCCATCCCTTATAATTCGACTGAAGAAAGAAATGGGCTTCTCACATCCATCTCTTTTCTGCATTAAAACAGCTGCCAAGGTGTGCTCCGAAGCGAAAGAAAACAAAATGAAGTCCTGTGTGTAATCTGGGCTAATTAAAATTGGGGCTGAAGATAGAGCTAACTTTACCAAATTGAATGACTTTATTGCGTCTTCCGTCCACTTTACTTGACTGTCCTTTTTCAGCATATTGTTAATTTCTCTAAGATGTTCAGCAAGGTTAGGAACAAAACGACACAGAAAATTCATTTTACCGTTGAAAGACTGTATTTCCTTCTTATTCCGGGGCTACTCAATTTGTAGGATTGCTTCAACACGTGCTGGGTCTATACGGATACCATCTTTTGAGATAATGTGGCCCAGAATTTTTCCCTCATCCATGGAAAACAAGCTCTTTTTCGGATTCAGCGAAATGCCATATTTTCTACACTTCTAAAATTTTTTTTTCAAGTGATACAAATGTTCTTCACCAGAATTTGAAAACACCGTCAAATCATCAAGGTAAACAACCAAAAATACATCTTTCTCATTGGCGAAAGCCATGTCCATTGCACGCTGAAAAGTGGCACCTACATTTTTCAAACCAAACGGCATCTTGGCATAATGAAACGTTCCCCATGGAGTGGTGAATGCGGTTTTGTCACGATCATCCTCATGAACTAAAATTTGATTATATCCTGAATAACCGTCGAGTAGTGACATCCTTGATGCTCCAACTACTCACTGCAGTATATGGTCCATTTTTGGCAGCGGATAATTGTCCTTCAATGACACCTTATTCAAATTTCTGAAATCAATACACAAACGGATCTCACCTGAATTTTTCCGAACGGGCACCAAATTGGAAATCCAATCAGAAAATCTAATGGGAACAATGATTCCTGATTTGTACAGCCTATTTACCTCCTTCTCAATTGACGACAACAACTTCGGATTGATTCTCCTCAACTTCTGATGGAAAGGCTTCTGATTTGGTTTAATAGGGATAATATGCTGAATGATATTAGTGTCATACGTCTTTAAATCTGAGCAATCCCAAGCGAAAGCATCAGAAAATGAAGAAAAAAAACTCAGATATTCAGCTCTTACCTCCGGTGACAATGACTTGGATAACTTTACCATCTTGGGGTTTTCAGCTGTCCCAATATTTACTTCTTCAACACCTTTTTCAGTCGGCCTCAATGTCGGTTTGCGGGCTACGTCATCTTGATCAAAGAGTTCCTCTGAAGGAATCAATCCTTTAGGAATGATGTTATCCTTAAGCTGCACCACTTCCATCTGATTTATTTGCATATCATCATTACCATCATCAGGTTCTGTATCTATGGAGGTATCTTTAAACTTACCCTTGTTTTGCAGGAAATCATTAATCTCCTCATCGTCCTGAAAAACTTGCCAACATCTCTGATTATCCGGAATGGTAGGGCGGTGCTTCACATGGATCTCAAACTTATTGCTGGAATTCATTGGGATTTTTAAATTGCTTGCTGCCTTAGCAAGTCCATCAGCAACACCATTTTGGATGCGAGGCACACACGTCAAGGTATAGTCTGAAAATAACTTCAAGATGTCTAAAACTGCATTACGGTAAGCCCTCATGCGAGGATGCTTGGCTTGAAACTCACCCTTTACCTATTTTATCACCACTTCGGAATCACCATAGACTGCAATTCTTTTCGCGTTCAGCTTTCTTAGAATCTTTAGGCCAGTAATCAGAGCCTCATACTCAGCCTCATTGTTAGAACAATCAAATGCTAGTTTGTAGGAACATACTCGCACATTGCTCGGAACCTTATTCGGAGCGGAAAATGGACTGCATACCCAAATACCAATTCCAGCACCATCACTACCCACTGTGCCATCGAAATACATGGTCCAAAGACCATCTTCATCATCCTCTAAGTGCTGAAATTGCGCCAGCTCTATTTTTCCTGTTTGTTGCCCATTGTCTTTAG
Organism: Pinus albicaulis; assembly: GCA_034641835.2. Taxonomy (NCBI): domain Eukaryota; kingdom Viridiplantae; phylum Streptophyta; class Pinopsida; order Pinales; family Pinaceae; genus Pinus; species Pinus albicaulis. Next base: position 1,358,080,527 of record CM076584.1, on the reverse strand, counting down.
CTGATTGCTCAACAATAGCTTTCTTTTCTTGTCTTTCTTTCTGCAAAACTTCTCTGAAATTCTCGGTAATCTCTGGTATATCTTCTGCTTGAACTAACTGACTATCTATATCATTAAAACTATCAGCAAACAAAACAAAAGACTCTAAGTCTGTATGTACATAATTTACAGGGTGATTGATTGGTTTCTCCTTGCTTGTTATCATGTATTTCATCTTTTTTTCTCGATATAACTTTCTCATTTAGCCAAAGACAGGAATTGTTGCATAGGAGAAATCTAGCTGTAGTGTACCTTTCAACTTTGCTCCCCAAGATTTAGAAAGGAGCATCCCAAACCGTGGAGGAATGTCTGCCACAACTACGTCCATCAAGACATTCTTCGCAGGAATCTGATCTAAACTAACAACCAAATCTTTGATGAGCATGATACATCTCACTCGGCTGGAATCAAATGAGTACAAATCATGGTACTTCCTTGTAATGTCTAAACCCAACTTTTCCATGATTTCTTTTGGCATAAGATTGTGCGAAGCACCGGAATCAAACATGGCATTATGCAATACAAATTCATGCAACCTCAAACTGATATAAAAGGGAGGAACATCGCTGTCAGGGGACTCACCATCTAAAGCATGCCCAAATATCAATTCAGGCTGATCATCTTCAATATTCAACGTGTCAAACATTGGATCAAAATTCAGAATTTTAGAGACTTGACCTCTATAACTGCTGATCTTCATCATTTCTGTTAAGGGAATAGATACCTTCAATTTAGAAATTTCATTCTCCAAACTAAAAGCTGAAACCTTTTCGACCTCTTTGACTGGAACTTCTTTCCTTTCAGCCTTCTCTCTCGATGCAATTGGCTGATTTGATTTTTCTACTGATGACGACTTTTTAGCTGCGGGATCAATTGTCTCTTTACCTTTTTTCTGTGCTACAGGTAAATCTATCTTCGGTGCTGAAGCCTCTTTTCTCTTCTGAATTGGGTTTATGGTCACATCTATATTTCTTAATGAGTATTGCTTCTGCTGAGCGGAAAAAGCATTCATATACCCTCTTTGGTATTCATCTGATTCTTCCTCAAGAGCTGCATCATTTGCTAAAATAAAATCCTCATCTTTCTGTGCAGCTGAACTTTCTGCATACTCTTCATCTTCAGTGATGTAAATGGGCAAATCATCGGGAGTAAAGAAGTGGTTTTCTTCCCCCACTACATCATCTTCATCATCTGAATCCTGACCAACAAAATTCTGATGAAGAGGTGTTTTAACTTGCTGCTGGGCTGCTGGCTCTTGTGCTCTCTGTTCACGTTGTTTAATTCTGAACTGTGGCTGCTGCTGGCCACAGTAGTTGGGATTTAGAATCTGCGGTTCGGGCTTATCAAGCGTCATTCTTTTAAACATTTTTTCCATTTCGCGAAGCAAGTGATGATCTGATGAAGATGTGGCAGCTTCTTCCTTTATGGTCACTCTCTTCTCTGCTTTCAACCTGGCTCTCTTATCATTCAAATTCCTCTCTACACTAACAACAATCTTTTGCATATCTTCTAAGGTAGGTGGATCTCTGTCTCGTAATGAATAAGCCATCTCCGGATCAAAACCATCCAGGAATTTTAACAAAGCTGACTTCTTAGAAGGCCTCAAGTCATCAGGAATTGCATTATACACCGTATTAAATCTGATAATATAGTCTTGGATGGACTCACCAGGATTGCGCTTGATCTTAGTATACTCAGAAGTGATTTGAAATGGATCTTTCTTCATCTCCCACCGATCTAGAAACTGTGTCTGAAGCTCTTCCAATGTATTAATACTTCCGGGCTATAAAGCTCTGAACCACTTGCGTACCTCACCTCCAAAAGTTTGGACAAACAGTCTCATAGAAACATTCTCTTCATCAATTTCATGTAGCTCCAAAAAGTCTGACATTTTAACAATATGCTGCTGAGAGGGTACACTTTGAGGAGTACCATCAAACAAAGGAATTTTACTCTGATAATCAGTGGGCATAGGATCCAAATTTGCTGGCAAAACCAGAGGTGCGAATGTAGCAGCCATGGCTCTTGGTGGATTTATGATCTGTCTCGGAGAAACGGGTGGAGTGGGAGCAGTAGGTGTTCGAGGTGTATGTGGTGGAGATGGAGGAGGAACTACCACTGATTGCTGATCAGAGATCTCAGGCTGTACAGGAATGGTAGGGATAAAGGGAGGTTCAGTGGGAATCTGTGAACCAGATGCAATTTCAGATGGCCCAAAAGTTTCGGATGCAGATTCAATAAACTCAGGAATATTTGTTGCCACAATGGAGTTTTGAAGATTCAGAATGTAATTATCAATGGATCGATTAGCTTGTTCGACCTCAAGATATTTGATGAACTTGGGATTTATGACGGTAGAACTTGTAGCACTTTCAGATTTGGTTTCAAACAAGGATAACTCGAACTGATCATCAAACTCAATGTCTTCGATGTATTCAAATATAGTGGGGTATGAATGAGATTTAAAAACAGGAAACACAGGAGCTTCTCGACGGAAAATTCTTGGAATCAGATTGGGATTCTCATACACTGGAGGCGGATTAGGATCAGGATTTTCTCTCGTGTGTCTTCTGGAAGCCAGTGTGGAATTATTTCAAGAATCAAAAGGACAAAACAATCTATTCAACCTATCAAATTCTAGACTCAATCATCCAAAAGTCCAGAACGATGTAATATACTAGGGTAATTCACAAGGTAAATGTCTTGTTCACAAGCTAAACCAGAGATCGACTGAAGCAGCGTTTATCTACTTCCGCTAATGCAAGGCAAAAGCGTTTCGAAAGCTACTTGGCGTGACTTCAGACTCCGTTTGTAACTTATGAAGAAAATAACATCAACTAGCAAACCACTTTCTCCCCAGTATGGTCGCCACTATGTTAGCACTGGAATCTACCTTAGGCTGAAGGAAGGCGAGGTTCAAGGCAACATCAAACCAAGCTCAGCCTCGTAGCTAGCCCTACGAGGACAGGAGAGGGCTCTCTCCGAGTCAACTCAGTAAAAATGAAAAATAGGGTCTGAGATGATTCAAAATGGATACTGATTTTAGGCTAGTAAATAAATAGGAGGGTTTGATTTTGATTTTTAGGGTTTTTTTGTTGGAAAAAAGGGAAAATCACTTTTGGGCTTGGGGATGAGGCCAATTTCTTGCAGAGTTCAAGTTGGGGCGAGGTAGGCAGCGGCTTTGATGTCTTAGATCGGGTGAATGGATGGAAAAGACTTATGAGGAGCTAAAGAGGGCAAGAGTATGCAAGGATCCTCTTCAAACTGACGAAGAACATAAAAAACTAAACAAAAGCTTAAGGCAGAGCACCAACAAATCAATGAATTCTACCTCAAATACTCATTTGTTTAATTCAGAAGCATAAAGAAGGATGGCATATATATAACACTAATGAAACTTACAAGAACATGAGAAGAAACATCATCAAAACTTAGAAGCCACAAGGATCCCAACAAGTGCTGCAAAACTCTGGTCTTTCCTTTGCCAAAAATTGAAATATGGATGTACAATGGAGTGCCAAACTTTTCCCAAGAGTCCAACCCTGAAAGTGTCTCAGAAAAAACAATAAATAGACAAGTCTAACCCCTTCCCATGCCTCTACGGGTCGAGCTCATGCTTCTAGGATCAGTTTTAACCAATTCTAAACAAAGAGCTAAAATCTAGGCAGCCAAACAACTTGCCTCTATAAGCTAGGAGACTGATCCATTCACTTGATTTTCACTTTTTTGTGAATGTATCATCTAGAATAAGTAAATACAGGCCAAAATTACATCATGGTTACCAATTTACATCAAGCTAGATCAAAAATTACATCAAGAGGTGAAACTAGTACAAACTGGTCGAATTCCTGAGCTAGAAGATGAAAAATAGGCTGATTTCCTCTATGTGTCGCGCTCAAAAGCCCTATGTGCTGCGCTACTTTGGACCTGTTTTTGGAGCACTTCTTGAAGTCAAAATTGAGCTCATGATAGCTCTTTGGAAAGCCCTGGATGTCTGGTATCCAACCCAAGTGGAATTCCTCAATTTGGAGCTCATTTTCCCCTCCAAAACTTCAATCTCCCAAAAGTACTTCCTGCTGGTGCAAAAGGTGGCAGAAAGGTGATTTTCATGGTGTTTTTGGCCCCTAAGACCACCCATAATTTGATGAAATGCTTCAGCCATTCCTGAGCATGCATAAATTACCATTAAAAATCCAAAAATATCAAGTTTTCCTCCAGAAGGTGTCCCAATCATAAGCGCGCGTCGGGAGGCGCGACGCGTCGAGTGGAAAAACCTATTTTGCAACCAAAATTTCTAAAAATGACAAAATCTTCAAATTTGCTGAAATTTGGAGTGAAGATCCCCCATCATGCCTCATGCTTGGCCAATGAAGCCTCGGCCAAGATTCGGAGCGGATCAGGCCTCTTTCGCCGTTTCAGTGCTTTGCTCAACCTTGCTTTCAGGATCTTCATTTTAGCTTTGCAAACGTGTGTGCGGGCCCAATAGTGATTCTTCATATGTCTGAGCATGTCTTTGTCCCTGTTAGCCTTTGCCAAAAGCTTTTCCAAATGAATTTTGACATGCGTAAGGCAAGTCTCTCGCTCAAATGGTGTCATGTCGCCTGGTCTCTTCCGAGCCAATGCACGGTCTTCCCGGATTTGCCGCAACTCTACAAGTGTATGCTGATCTTCGAGCTGTTTATTACGCTGCTCCAAGTAATATATCACCCACTGAGCTCTCTGCAATTTCTCATTCAGCGTGTCAATCTCGGCCTTTTTTTCTTGGATGATCTCTTTCAGTTTTGAGCTAGGAGAGCTCGCATCAACATCGATGAGTATAAAATCAGTGCCTCGGCCTCGTGAAAGGCCCTCATCGTGCATAGGCCTCTTGCCTCTTTCCTGAAAATGTACATGTGCTGATGTCGAAGGTGAGACCCCTTCCACGCCATGTCGAGATAGTACTCGCGCTGTTGATGAAGTCAACGAGACCCCTTCCACCCCGGGTGGAGATAGTACTCGTCGTGTCACTGCAAATAAGGCTCTGTGGCCTCGCTGATATGTCACATACACTGGAGCACTGATATGCTCAGTTTCAGGAACCTCAAACTAATGTGAAGGCTCTACCTCATCATGAACTACCTCGGGAGGCGGCTGTGGCGTTGCAAAGAAGTCACGGGAGATGAACTCCTCCCAAGCAATGCCCTGCTGTGTAAGTTGATGTACCACCATGATTTTGATCAACGCGTAATGATATATGCTATTATGCTGCTGCACTGGGGTCTTCTTCTGTACAAGAAATGTCATCCGCTCTATGTTACGGTACATGAAGTATGGAATTCTCATCAACCACACTCTCGTGAAGTGCATCAACAGCCGGATGTGATATGCATACAAGCGTGAAAAGCGCCCTTCACAACTGAAATAACGAATGATGAGTTTCATCAATGGTGCATACTCATCCTTCAGAAATCGGAATGGAAATACCCTGCTCAGCTGCCTCATATAACTAGGTCTTATATATGGCTCATAATAGGCTCTATCAATTACTGCCGCTTATTCCACTCTTCCCCGATGTTTGGTATCCTAGTCGCCTCTGAAATGGTCTCTGGTGACAAAGTAAAATCCACCCCAACAAGGTTTACACGACCGTTATGCAAATGTAAGACAAATAGGAGAGCTAACTCATGATGATGCTGAGTTTGGGAAATCATCTCACAATAATGGAAACATGACTGACGCTGAAAACAATCCATTGCAAGCGGGCAAGCCTGTAATTGGGTCAAAGAAGTGGGCTCCTCCCTGACATGCCTGCCACTTTTGTGAGACTTCCTTGGCACATTAACCTCTGTAGATGAATCACTGTCCTACTCATACCCCTGCTCATAAGGTGAATTTTTCTCTGACATGATGCTGAAATGTGTTTGCCAACTGTATGCTTGGTTGGTTAGAAAATGAGCAAATTGGTGTATTTGTTTCAATGCCCAAATGGGTCACATAAAATGGAGATGTTGCAATGTCAAAGTGAACACAATGGAATATCAAGTGGCTTTGGAAAAGACAAACAATTTACTCACTGCTTTGGAAAATGTTGAGATTACACACCTTTACAAACGATATGGGAATGGGTGATAGTAATGGGACTTGCAATGTGATAGACATAAGAATTATTCAAATGGAAAAATTACAGTCAAATACATGAAAATATCCCTTGAAGCTTGTGGAAGTTTAAGTTTTAATCAATGAAGGGAAGGAGGTAACCAGTGATAGGGTTTGAGAATCTATTAACATGGGAACAAAGGGTAAAGGGATATGGGGACAATGAATATGGGACTGTGGGACTATGCTATAACAACAATGATAATAGCAGTGAGACAATGATATGATAATAATAGTGACAAAAACTCCAGTAACAATGAAAAGAGATTGTTTTGACAAGTTACAGCTTTGACACCCAAATTCAAATTACAATTATCTCTCCCTCAAACCCTATGGAGCAGATTTTGGAATGGATGTAGGGTTAAATATTTCACCATTAAACACTTGTTTTCTCCACTTCTAAACCGCCATAGCATATCCCAAAAATCATTGAACATGCATTAACACACTTACTTGGAGAAGGAAGATTATTTGAATTTGAAAAATCACTAAACGTTGATGAGTTTTGGGCTGGAAGGCTCAACGTGCCACGCGCAAACCCAATGTGTCGCACTGGTCTGGTGCACCGCGCCAGTTAGAATTAACACTGTCAAATTTTTCCCAGTGCATCGCGCGCATTATATGCGCCGCGCCTATTTTGTGTGCGTCGCGCTCAGTGATAACACATAGTCACGACCTCTTCAAATGCCAGTTTGCTCCTCAACCTCAAATTTCGACTTTGCTATGAAGATTTATGAATGTTTCTTGATGAAAATGATTTATAGGACTTGGAGAAATATCTTATAAGAGTTGTATTTAATTTTTTCTTCCTCCAAAAACCCAATTTGTAATGTTTTTCATTTTGGCACTTTATCATTTCATGAAACCTCTGTCTTCTGCTTTTTCACTGAATTTCTGAGTTTGGACTGATGAAATGATTTGATTTTTGCAGGGATGTTGGTGTTGATGTTTGCCAAAGGAAAACCAGAGCCTGCTTTGAAAACTTCAAGATGGAAAAATACATGATTATTACAAAGAATGAATTCGACAAATTCTTATTCAAAACAGAGTTTTGAACAAGAAATGTCCTCAAATGTGTTTGATGATGAAAATTTGAACTAAGAACCTTTTTCAAAAACCATCCTCATGGCCTACGGGCATTTATTGAACATATCAAAAGACTGAACCCTAGACTCAAAAACTAAAAGACTCTTTTTGACCAAAATAATCATTTATGACCATGAATGACGTGAACTGAACTTTGACGATTTCGGAGAAATTTTGACTAACCCAGCAGGTACAAGCATGAGGGAAACAAGAAAACCAAGCCCTTCCATCAGACAATGGAATGCCCCTAGCGAAATGCAATGAAGTGAATCGAGCGAGACACCTAAAAATGAATATGCAAAAAGAGAAATGATCTCTGATGGAGGGATGACCAGACGGACTCTAACATTGGCTCCAATGGGGATGGTGGCTCCAAGGAGGTGCCAAGAACGGCAGATCTCAGGGAGAGCTAGACAATGCCTTCATTCATTGGGCGATGGAGTCATTATTTCAACAGATAACACAAAACTTTTGACACACTTATTGACTGAAAACTTGACTGAAACCAACTCAGCTTTAAAACTAAAATGACTGATAAAACTAACTTGAAAAACTTCAAACCAACTGACCTCCTTCTTCAGAATTATAGCCTTCGCTTCGGGCCCCAGACTGAAGAAAATAGATGAGTACACACTTGCGATGAAACAGAAGTAGAACGATATATACAATGACAATGAAATCAAAAGAAAATACTCAGAAATGGTATCGCTTGAGCAGCCGACCATTGATCGGCCCTCCAGGACAATCATCCCCATTCATTTCCTTCAACAGAAAGGCGTTCTGACCTCGATATGCTGCAATCTTGAATGGAACTTTCCAGAGGTTCTCAAACTTACCGTGTTTTCCCTTGTCTTCATTGCGAGCATCCCACTTCAGGACCACCTCATCCAACCAAAAATTATCTGCTTTTGCCTTCCTGTCATAGATCTTTTTGATGTGCTCCTACAACTTGAATGTATTTTGAAAGACTTCCTCCCGTGTTTGCTGTAAATGAATCATTTGACTTATCCTCCGCTGCATGGGATCTTCCTCACTACCAGCTTCCTGAAGCAATTTGACTACCGGGACAGCAAGAGAAGTGGGAAACACGGTGTCTACTCCATACACCAACTCAAAGGGGGACATACCGATGGATTTTTTCTGACTTACCCTATCAGCCCAAAGCGCATTCACTAATTTATTGTGCCAACCTTTCTTATTGATTTCCAGCAATTTCTTAATGATATTTACCAAAGACTTATTGGAAGACTCCGCCAAGCCATTTCCTTGCGAATGGTAAGCAGTCGAATGTCCCAAGCTGATGTGATACTTATTGCAAAATTCAATCATCCTTTTTGATTTGAAGGCCGCTGCATTATCTGTGATTATCTTACTCGGGCAACCAAAACATGAAAGAATGTTATTCTCCAGGAAAGAAATAATTACCGCATCCGTAGCTTGTCTGGTAGGAACTGCTTCGATCCACTTCGTGAAGTAATCAGCTGCTGTGAGTATCCACCTGTGTTGACCTGAAGAAGGAGGATTGATTTCCCAATGAAATCCAAACCCCATTGTTGAAACGGGGTGCTTACCTCAATAGGCTTCAATGGTAATGGTTGTAGTTTATGTCTTCCTTCAAAGATTTGGCATCCGTGATAGCTTTTGACGACTTTATATACATCTGCAAAAAGTGTTGGCCAATAGTATCTAGCTCTCAAAATCTTATTGGCTGTAGTCTTCCAGAAAAGGTGACCGCCACAGTCCCCTTTATGGAAATCTTCCATGACTCATTTCGCTTCACCTTCCACTAAAAAATTTTGCAACACACCTCCCGGGTCTTTCCAATAAAGAGCAGAATTTAAAACACAAAACTTTGCAGCCTTTAGCTTAAGAGTTCTAACTTTGTTTATAGGCATACCAGGTGGTGGAGACAAATTCTGAAGTACATATACGATATCCGAGTACCATGGAGAATCCACAAACATGTCAGATACCTTAATTGATGAAGTTTCCTCATTCTCTTCAGACATGGCAGCGATCAGATTTATGTCTAAAGTGTGCAGATTCGTTTCAGCCATGAGTTTGGCTAGTCCCTGTCCTTTGATCAGGTTGGTCAGTTTAATCTCCACATCATATTCTAGCAATGCAGCGATCCACTTCCCTCGTCTTCCTTCCGGATCTGCCTGTACCAAAACATCTTTGACAGCTGCGTTAGGAACATAAGCTATAATGTGAGAATGCAATATATACACATGGAAATCTTTCAAGGCCTTCACAAGAGCAAGTGCTTGTTTCTCAATAATGTTGTATTTCAAAGCTCCATCCCTTATAATTCGACTGAAGAAAGCAATGGGCTTCTCACATCCATCTCTTTTCTGCATTAAAATAGCTGCCAAGGTGTGCTCGGAAGTGAAAGAAAACAAAATGAAGTCCTGTGTGTAATCTGGGTTAATTAAAATTGGGGCTGAAGATAGAGCTAACTTTACCAAATTGAATGACTTTATAGCGTCTTCTGTCCACTTTACTTGACTGTCCTTTTTCAGCATATTGGTAATTTCTCTAAGATGTTCAGTAAGGTTAGGAACAAAACGATGTAGAAAATTCATTTTACCGTTGAAAGACTGTATTTCCTTCTTATTCCTGGGCTGCTCAATTTGCAGGATTGCTTCAACACGTGCTGGGTCTATACGGATACCATATTTTGAGATAATGTGGCCCAGAATTTTTCCCTCATCCGTGGCAAACAAGCTCTTTTTCGGATTCAGCGAAATGCCATATTTTCTACACTTCTAAAAAACAATTTTCAAGTGATACAAATGTTGTTCATCAGAATTTGCTAACACCGTCAAATCATCAAGGTAAACAACCAAAAATACATCTTTCTCATTGGCGAAAGCCATGTCCATTGCATGCTGAAAAGTGGCACCTGCATTTTTCAAACCAAACGGCATCTTGGCATAATGAAACGTTCCCCATGGAGTGGTGAATGTGGTTTTGTCACGATCATCCTCATGAACTAAAATTTGATTATATCCTGAATAACCATCAAGTAGTGACATCCTTGATGCTCCAACTACTCGCTGCAGTATATGGTCCATTTTTGGCAGCGGATAATTTTCCTTCAATGACACCTTATTCAAATTGCTGAAATCAATACACAAACAGATCTCACCTGTCTTTTTTTGAACGGGCACCAAATTGGAAATCCAATCAGAAAATATGATGGGAACAATGATTCCTAATTTGTACAGCCTATTTACCTCCTTCTCAATTGACGGAAACAACTTCGGATTGATTCTCCTCAACTTCTGACGGAAAGGCTTCTGATTTGGTTTAATAGGGTTAGTATGCTGAATGATATTAGTGTCATACGTCTTTAAATCTGAGCAATCCCAAGCGAAAGCATCAGCAAATGAAGAAAACAAACTCAGATATTCAGCTCTTAGCTCTGGTGACAATGACTTGGATAACTTTACCATCTTGGGGTTTTCAGCTGTCCCAATATTTACTTCTTCAACACCTTTTTCAGTCAGCCTCAATGTCGGTTTGCGGGCTACGTCATCTTGATAAAAGAGTTCCTCTAAAGGAATCAATCCTTTAGGAATGATGTTATCCTTAAGATGCAGCACTTCCATCTGATTTATTTGCATATCATCATTACCATCATCATGTTCTGTATCTATGGAGGTATCTTTAAACTTGCCCTTGTTTTGCAGGAAATCATTAATCTCCTCATCGTCCTGAAAAACTTGCCAACATCTCTGATTATCCGGAACTGTAGGGTGGTGCTTCACATGGATCTCAAAATTATTGCTGGAATTCATTGGGATTTTTAAATTTCTTGCTGCCTTAGCAAGTCCATCAGCAACACCATTTTGGATGCGAGACACACACGTCAAGGTATAGTCTGAAAATAACTTCAAGATGTCTAAAACTGCATTACGGTAAGCCCTCATGCGAGGATGCTTGGCTTGAAACTCACCCTTTACTTGTTTTATCACCAATTCGGAATCACCATAGACTGCAATTATTTTCGCGTTCAGCTTTCTTAGAATCTTTAGGCCAGCAATCAGAGCCTCATACTCAGCCTCATTGTTAGAACAATCAAATGCTAGTTTGTAGGAACATACTCGCACATTGCTCGGGACCTCATTCGGAGCGGAAAATGGACTGCGTATCCAAACACCAATTCCAGCACCATCACTACCCACTGCGCCATCGAAATCCATGGTCCAAAGACCATCTTCATCATCCTCTAAGTGTTGAAATTGCGTCAGCTCTGTTTTTTCTGTTTGATGCCCATTGTCTTTAGCTGATTGCTCAACAGTAGCTTGCTTTTCTTGTCTTTCTTTCTACAGAACTTCTCTAAAATTCTCGGTGATCTCTGGTATATCTTCTGCCTGAACTAACTGACTATCTATATCATTAAAACTATCAGCAAACAAAACAAAAGACTCTAAGTCGGTATGTACATAATTTACAGGATGATTGATTGGTTTCTCCTTGCTTGTTATCATGTATTTCATCTTCTGTTCTCGATATAAATTTCTCATTTGGCCAAAGACAGGAATTGTTGCATAGGAGAAATCTAACTGTAGTGTACCTTTCAACTTTGCTCCCCAAGATCTAGAAAGGAGCATCCCAAATCGGGGAGGAATGTCTGCCACAACCACGTCCATCAAGACATTCTTCGCAGGAATCTGATCTAAACTTACGACCAAATCTTTGATGAGCCCGATACATCTCACTCGGCTGGAATCAAATGAGTACAAATCATGGTACTTCCTTGTAATGTCTAAACCCAACTTTTCCATGATTGCTTTTGGCATAAGATTGTGCGAAGCACCGGAATCGAACATGGCATTATGCAATACAAATTCATGCAACCTCAAACTGATATAAAAGGGAGGAACATCGCTGTCAGGGGACTCGCCATCTAAAGTAGGCCCAAATATCAATTCAAGCTGATCATCTTCAATATTCACCGTGTCAAACATTGGATCAAAATTCAGAATTTTAGAGACTTGACCTCTATAACTGTTGTTCTTCATAATTTATGTCAAGGGAATAGATACCTTCAATTTAGAAATTTCATTCTCCAAACTAAAAGCTGAAACCTTTTCAACCTCTTTGACTGGAACTTCTTTCCTTTCAGCCTTCTCTCTCGAAGCAATTGGCTGATTTGATTTTTTTGTTGATGACGACTTGTTAGTTGTGGGATTAATTGTCTCTTTACCTTTTTTCTGTGCTACAGGTAAATCTATCTTCAGTGCTGAAGCCTCTTTTCTCTTCTGAATTGGGTTTATGGGCACATCTCTATTTCTTAATGAGTATTGCTTCTGCTGAGTGGACAAAGCATTCATATACCCTCTTTGGTATTCATCTGATTCTTCCTCAAGAGCTGCATCATTTGCTAAAATAAATCCTCATCTTTCTGTGTAGCTGAAATTTCTGCATACTCTTCATCTTCAGTGATGTAAATGGGCAAATCATCAGGAGTAAATAAGTGGTTTTCTTCCCCCACTACATCATCTTCATCATCTGAATCCTGACCAACAAAATTCTGATGAAGAGGTGTTTTAACTTGCTGCTGGGCTGCCAGCTCTTGTGCTTTCTGATCACGCTGTTTAATTCTGAACTGTGGCTGCTGCTGGCCATGGTAGTTGGGATTTCAAATCTGCGGTTCGGGCTTATCAAGCGTCATTATTTTGAACATTTTTTCCATTTCGCGAAGCAAGTGCTGATCTGATGAAGATGTGGTAGATTCTTCCTTTATGGTTATTCTCTTCTCTGCTTTCAACCTGGCTCTCTTATTAACACTGTCAAATTTTCCCCAGTGCGCCGCGCGCATTATATGCGCCACGCCTATTTTGTGTGCGTCGCGCTCAATGATAACACACAGTCACGGCCTCTTCAAATGCCAGTTTGCTCCTCAACCTCAAATTTCGACTTTGCTATGAAGATTTATGAATGTTTCTTGATGAAAATGATTTATAGGACTTTGAGAAATATCTTATAAGAGTTGGATTTAATTTTTTATTCCTCCAAAAACCCAATTTGTAATTTTTTTCATTTTGGCACTTTATCATTTCATGAAACCTCTGTCTTCTGCTTTTTCACTGAATTTCTGAGTTTGGACTGATGAAATGATTTGATTTTTGCAGGGATGTTGGCGTTGATGGTTGGCAAAGGAAAACCAGAGCCTTCTTTGAAAACTTCAAGATGGAAAAATACATGATTATTACAAAGAATGAATTCGACAATTTCTTATTCAAAACAGATTTTTGAACAAGAAATGTCCTCAAATGTGTTTGATGATGAAAAATTGAACTAAGAACCTTTTTCAAAAACCATCCTCATGGCCTGCGGGCATTTATTGAACATATCAAAAGACTGAACCCTAGACTCAAAAACTAAAAGACTCTTTTTGACCAAAATAATCATTTATGACCATGAATGACGTGAACTGAACTTTGACAATTTCAGAGAAATTTTGACTAACCCAGCAGGTACAAGCATGAGGGAAACAAGAAAACCAAGCCCTTCCGTCAGATAATGGCATGCCCCTAGCGAAATGCAATGAAGTGAGTCGAGCGAGACACCTAAAAATGAATATGCAAAAAGAGAAATGATCTTTGACGGATGGATGACCAGACGGACTCTAACAGGTCCCTCGAGAGGTGTAGAGAAGCTTGGGCCAAAATACCAAGCCTAGCTTGGTATTTTTCATCATTTGGTGTTGAGCCCTCATTTTGGGAAGTTTTGAGATTTTTTCTCACAAAGTGGTTTCTTTGTTTATAGTGCTCAATCATCCTCCATTGCAAGAAAAAGTCTTTGTTGGCCTTCTCCAGTTTGGCCTCTATATGTAGGTTGGCCCTTTCAAGCCATGATTCCCTATAATACTCCACTTCCATGGAAAGGAGTTCAGTGAGTGGCATTTTTTGTGCTTGGGTTGATTCTTCCTCTCTCCACTTTGCCAATGCTTTCCTAAGACCCATAGTCCTGGGTCTCTTTCTAGTTTGACCCTCTTCATCACTTCTTTCCTCATTAGCACCCATATACTCCTCCAATTGCACTTGTGACCTTTGAGCCTCTTATCGATATTGGAGCACCCTTGCTTCATAGATGGCCAGCTGGCCACTCATTTTTTTTTTCTACATCTACAAAAAGTGAATAAGATCCTTAGCTCTCCCTAATTCAGCTTCCAAGTCCATGATCTGTGCATTCATGTCTTGTAGAAGGGAGTTTGGAATTCCTGTTTCATTTTCATCATCACTGTTTATGTTGATGATTTCAAATTCTCTTTCCTCCTCATGGTTGTCCTCTTCCTCCTTCATCTATTGTTTACCTTTGTCTTTCATTTGAAATGAGGAATATGGCATGGCCCCTTACCCTTTGGAGGCAGCAAACACATGCCTCTCTCCTCTTTGATAGGTAATGGTGAAAGTTTCAACAAGTTTTACTTGAAAAGCTTGACCACTAGTGACCTTAGGATTGTTTTTCTCCTCATGGATGATCTTTATGTGTGCATCTTCCTTACTTTTTTCTCGGCTGCCCTTTTGATAAGCATCCTCACTATCTTTTATGCCATCATCACTGTCAAGACCCTTAGGACTGCCATCCTCTATTTTTGTAATGCTAGAAGTGTCTTCATTATTGCTTGGTACATCTTTGTCTTCATGAATGTCCTCTTCTTCATCATTTGACCCACTGTTTTGATTGTCTTGCTTATGGTCTTTACCTTTAATTTTAACATCTATTTCATAACTTATATCATTTTCACTTTTACGATGTTCAATGCCTTTAGAATTTGTCCCTTCACCATTATGCATACTGTCATTTTGGCTTAGTTCTTCTTCACTGTTTGGTGCATTATTTACTCCTTTTCTTTGACTGTCACTAGTTTGTTGACTATCACTAGGCTCACTTTTTTCATCTCTGTTTTCTTCATCATCAATACTTTCTTCTTGGTCACTTCCTTCATTAATCTCTTCTTGGCCATCTTCCTCCCCCTCACTTCTTTCTTCATTTGTATCATCTCTTTGTTCATTTGCACCACTGTTTTCTTCATTTCTATCACTATTTTCTTCATGTCCCTTCTCCTCTTTGCCATTTTCCTCTTTGCCATATTCCTCTTCGTTTTGTTCATTTGTATCATTGCTTTGGTCATTTGCACCACTGTTTTCTTCATTTCTATCACTGTTTTCTTCATGTCCCTTGTCCTATTTTCCATCTTCCTCTTCTTCATTACTTTCTTCATTTTCATCATCCTTGCCCTCACTTCTTTCTTCTTGGCCATCACTGCTTTCTTCATTTTAATCATCCTTTCCCTCACTGCTTTCTTCATTTTCATCATCCTTTTTCTCACTTCTTTCTTCATTTTCATCATTCTTTCCCTCACTGCTTTCTTCTTGTCCATCATTGTTTTCTTCTTGGCCATCACTATTTTCTTCTTGGTCATCACTTCTTTCTTCATTTTTTTGATTTCTTAGGGGAGGGTGAATGAGGAAGGTCTATTTGAGGAAATGATTCATGTGAAGAAAGTGAACCAAGGTCAGTGGAGGGTGATGGAGGTGTGTGAGGAGGATTTTGAGATGATGATGGAAGACTTTGTAGAGGAATGGGCTATGGAGTTGTGAAATCATCATGGGCGATGAAAAACTCCCAGGGGATGCCTCGTTATTCTAGTTGGTGTGAGACAATCACTTTGATGAGGGAATGATGAAAAAGGCTTGACATTTGTTGGGATGGAGGCCTTTTTTGCATGATGGAAGACATTTTCTCAATACCTTTTCAAAGGTAGTAGGGCATATGTAGCAGCTTGGTTTTGGTGAAGTGCATGAGGAGTCTTATGTAGTATGAATAAACTTTGGAGAACCTACCATCACAGGTGAAGTATTTCATGACGATCTTCATTAGGAGAGCATATCTGTCGAATAGATGAGAGAAGGGGAACATGGTTTTACAGTCAGTTTGACAACTTGGTTTCAAAAATGAGCAATAGTGGCTTAGGTCTAGATGCTTTTGTTTGAACCTTCTTTATCCTATGCAAGGTATTCCAGTGGCCCTAGAGATAGCATAGGCGGTCAACTAAAATTTTACCTCGCTTCGGTGTACTTGATCTTTATGAAGGTTTATGGCAAAGAGCTTGGTCAAATGAGGGTGACTTTGGATCTTTTGTACCTTTTTACAGAATTCATAGCATCCCAATTCTTGAAAACAGGCCAAAATAGTAGGGGAGGTTATCAGCTCTTGAGTGCTTATAAGTTCAAACCTATTTGGCATCCCTCCCTTCTTTTGTTGCCTTTTAGGTCTTTGAGTTGCCTCATCAATGTAAACATTATCTTCTTCAACCATTATGTTTTTTTACCTCTGCCTCAAAATATTTAAAGCAAATGGGCACTGCTTGTATAATGATGTGACAATGGTGATTGAGTTGGTGAAGTTTTATAATTTGGTCAAGGCCTAGCAGTGTGTAGGCCAAGTGTTTTCTTTTAGGATTTCACTGCCCTTTCTAAACCAAATTTCAATTTTCTTTGAGACCTTATCTTTAGAAAAACATGCATATGTAAGAAAATTTTAAAATACCTCTTCAAAATTCCTGCACAGTAGGAAAACTAGCTCAAAAACCTTGTGGGCAGAGTCGGGTCACCCCTGAACGTGAATTCGTGTAGAGGCTGCATGCTGTGGTAGGAGTACAACACAACCTATGTCCAGTGGCCCTGAATGTGGTGTCGTGCAGAGATTAAACACCATGGTAGGAGTGCATCACTGCTGGTCAGGCGGCTCAGGTCACTGTTCAGGGGTTAAACATCATGGCATGAGCATAGCATTACTGGTTGAGTGGCCCTGAATGTGTCCTCATGCACTCTGAACGACAGCTTGCGCAACCTTTGGTCGTCCCTGAACATGGTGTCGTGCCGCCCCCTCCTAAACATCCGCTAAACATCAGGAGCGTAGCGCTGTTCTATTATCGCGCAACGTGTATTGGAAAATTGCACAGAGAGACGCTACAGGAATGCAGCGCAGCTACTTAGGACTGCAACGCCCAAAACAAATTGCCCGAGGACTCTGTCAAAAAATTCTGAAAAACCCTCACTCCTTCAGCAAAAAATCTAAATGGTGAATGTGAGATGTTTTTTTGGAGTTGTTTTATACCCTTTGATAAAAATCAAAAGTAAAAACCCTCTTTATAAGGTTTGTTTCTTGTCACTTTTCTCACTGTGCCTTTTGACTGTTTTTGGTCTTGTAGCTGGTATTTCGACATGAACTTTGTTATTTTTACTGCTGGAGGCCTCTTTAGTTTCCTTTCAAATTGATAACCTCACTGAAAAATCGAAGAGTATGCCTTTCTCCTTTATTTGCAAAATGAACATGTTTTATGACTTTTAACACCTATGCACAGTAAACTTATCATTTTTGCAATTTATCCCTGTGACTGTTATTATGCCATGTTTTTGTCTTTAAGTAATGAAGAAAAAACCTCTTGGTGGGAGAAATACCCTAGTAGTAAGTATAATTAGTAGTTTGGTCTTTTGGGATGTGCCACCTTTATGTGAAACATTGCTTGCCCTAACCTTATCAATTTTCCTGTAAGAAAACACTTTTGACAGTCTTGTAAAGTGCCATTCATGTTCATCTATCTTTTACAGAATAATCATTTGATAGGGAGGCCTTTGTTGGGAGTTCCTCTGCTCTGCTGCAAACCGGGGGTATATCTGTTTCTTAGGTCACTTGAACATGCCTCTAATTAATCTTTGGAAGAAAGACCCTTGAACTGAAATTTCTTGCCTCTTTTTGCTAATTCTCTTCATCATTTTTCTAGCTTTGGTATAGTGGAGCACTCATTTTCATGTTCGCCCTTCTTGATTTTCTTTAAAACATATGATTTTACCTTTTGATGAAGTGGATTTAGTGCTTGTCTACCAAACCCTAGAAGGTAGTTTGAAAATCCTTTGAAACCATCTGATGTGATGAAGGAGGCTTCTTTGTCAAATTTTGACCATCTTTGTCCATTTACTCAAACTTCTGCATTTTTAGGGATGCTTAGAAAGAACAAATAGTGTTATCTTCTAAGTTCTCAAAGAAACACTTATCAAACTTATTACTTATGTCTAAAAGCCTTCAATGATCATTTGAAGGGGTTGAGGTGTCCTTTTCCTTTGTAACCCTAGTATTGCTTTATTGCTTTGTCAAAACAGTCATAGATACTAATTCCCATGAAACCCATACTTTGTTGCTTTCTTCTTGGTTGTGAGTGTTTTTCTTGTGATGGTGCCTCTCATTACTTTACCTCTTGCTAGGTTAATAGCCTTTTGAATCTCTTACAGAAATGTAAGCAAGGGGTAGCTGTCCCCCTACAAAACTTGTGCTTCAGGCCAACTACCTTTTTGAATATCTCTTTGACGAGTTTAAGACAAGATCACCAGTATTTTCCTTCTTTGAGTGCAGTTTCTTCATATAGGAAAAATAAAGTTTGTAGGGAACCAAATCCACCCTATGACTTTGTGAAACTCTAGGTGACCTAGTGGAGGCTTTCTAGGACTTGGCTTTTGGACTGAAACCTAGAACTTGGGACTTATCTAGTGTGAGACATAGTTCATGATTAGACTAATGTATTGAAAACCTAAAGACCAATGTACTTGATTTATCAAAGAGTCTATAGAGATAGTTTGAGATTAATATTGTTTAGGAGTAGTTCGGGGGACACAACAAGCATGATTGATTGGTGAGCTTAGGTAGTAGTGGGGTTTTTAAGTGAAACAAAAACAGGGGATTTGAGTCAAAGGTGACAAGATATAGATAAAATGGGTGGCATGGGCTCTTAATGGGTATTTTGGGACTAGTAGGAAAAGCTAGATAGGATGAAGTGATGAAATAGTGAAAATTTATCTTAAGGATAATGAAGGCAGTGAGATTTCTAGAACTTACAATGTCCATGAACTTTGTTTCTAGAAATCTTGGGATAATCATTTAGTCATCAACAATGCAAAAATTACTGATGACTAACAGTATGTTTTTAAAATAAAAAAGGAGAATTAGTAAGGGAAGTTAATTTTTCGATGGAAAAAATGGATTTTAACTAGGGAAAGGGGTTTTAGGAAGGGAAAAGCGGTGAAATAAAGGGAAAAGGTTAGTATGAAGGGAAAGGGATATTTTTACAAGGGAAAATGCCTTCTAAGAATGGAAAATAGGGTTTTAATAAAGGGGAAGGGGATTTTTGGGGATATTAGTGATATGAAATGACCAATTGATGCTCCCCATTACTTGTGAAAGTAATCTACCTACCCTTTATTTACCCTAACATTTTTTATTCATTTGTTGGGTGCATTTGAGCTTGCTAACCCTTTTATTTTCTTTTGATAAGAAAAATAACCTATTTCTAACCGTATAAGTTCCAATGGCTCAAATTAAAATGATGAGATCATTATTATTCTCTACCTAACTACTGATCTGCCAAGATTAAATGGTTTGGTCAGACCTTATTCACTAACTATCAACATGAAATTTAAAGCATGAATGCATCAAAATTAAACTGTTTGATCCTCATGAATTGTGGCATTTTGGACAATTTGCACACAATTTTATTTGCAAAAGTAAATTAATGGTAGTGGAATTTGAATGTGCACACTTTCATGATCTATTTTTATCTCTTTTGTGGGGTTCATACTTTATAATATTTTTTGATATTTTTCTTTTTAGTCCTTTGATTTTTCTTTTAGGAGTTACCCTCTTTTTATTTTTATTTTTAATATGGGAAAAAAATTCAGAAAGAAAAGTATGTACAATATTACAAGACTTTAACATAGTCAATTCAAAATTATGATCCTTATTATTATAGGACCTTAACATTGGCTCCCCTTGGGGATGACATCTCCTTGTGTGTTATCAAGAAATTTAAGATCAATAGCCTTGGAACTTTGACTTTTCTTGCCTTGGAATTGTTTTTTGAGTTCTCCTTTTATTCAATCATATGATGTTATAACTTTCAAAGCTTAGGGCCTTCTCTTCGGGCTTCAACCTCAGAAGATAATAATCCAATCCAACTCTAAAATCTGCAATGGTGTTTACAATGAGCAAATTAAAACAAATGAACTAATGTTAATATGGAGAAAATTAATGCTTCAGCATTCTACCATTAACTGGTCCACCTGGTATATTTATTCCATCTAACTCCTTTAAGAAAAATGCATTTTTACCTCTGTAACCATAAATTATGTATGGTCTTTTCCATAGAAAATCAAATTTACCATGTTTACCTTTTTCTTCTCTTCTGGAATCCCATTTGATTACTTTATTACCTATGAAAAAATCATCTTCTTTGGTTTTCTTATTAAATATATTTTTGATTTTTTCTTGGATCACTTTTGATTTCATGTAAACTTCTTCCCTAGTTTTCTGCAAATGAATTTTCTAATTTATCCTCCTTTGGATGTCATTTGGTTCTACTTACAACTGTTGAATTATTTTCATCACTGGCACTCCCAATGAGGATGGAAAAACAACATCCATCCCATATACCAATTGATAGGGAGATGTACCAATATATTTTTTGGTAGTTATTCTATCTACCAATAAGGCATTGACCAACCTTTTATTCCTGGTCTTCTTGTTATATTCTAACATTTTTTTGATGATATTAACTAGGCTTTTGTTTGAGTATTTTTCAAGTCCATTGCCTTAAGGGTAATAGGCAGTGGAATGGAAAAGAGTGATGTGGTATCTGTTACAAAGTCAATTGTTTTCTTAGACTTGAAGGCAATTGCATTATCAATGATGAGCTTTTGTGGGCATCCAAATCTAGAAAGGATATTATTTTCAAGGAAAGAGATAATGGCAGAATCAATGGCTTGTCTAGAAGGAATGGGTTCTTTCCACTTGGTAAAGTAATTAGTGGCTGTCAAAATCCGTTTATGCTGGGGAGAGGAGGGTGGGTGAATTTCACCAATGAATTCTAAACCCCATTTTTGAATTGGAATTGGTTTGAGGGGTAATGGTAAGATTTTCTTTTTCCCTTCAAATATCTGGCATTTGTGACAATATGTCACATACTTTCTAACATATGCAAAAAGAGTGGGCCAGTAAAAACCTGCCCTCAAGATTTAATCAACAGTTGATCTCTAGTAAAGGTGTCCTCCACAGTCTCCTACATGAAACTCCTACATTACTTTATCAGCTTCATATTTCAATAAACAGTTCAATAGAATTCCACCATGATCTTTACAAAATAAAGCATTTTCTATGATACAGTACTTCATTTCTTGCATTTTAAAAAATCTACCTTTAGTTCTAGATAAACTAGGAGGAGATTTTAGGTTGAGTAAAACAAATATAAGGTTTGAATACCATGGTGAATCTATAAAAGCTTCACTAATTTGTGGAGTCACCATCTCTTCCCGATCATCTAGTTGAGCAATAAAATTAATATCTAAGGCCTGACAATTCGATTCAGACATGATTTTCGCTAAAAATTGGCCTTTAATTAAATTTTTAGGTTTTATTTCAATATCATATTCCAATATAGTGGCAATCCATTTGCCTCTCTTTCCATCACACCCATTATGAGTTATAATGTCCTTTACTACTCAATTTGGAACATATCCAATAATGTGTGAGTATAAAATCTACACTCTAAAATATTTGATAGCTTTCACTAAAGCACAGGCTTGTTTTTCCATTATATTGTACTTTAGTGTTGCATCTCTTAAGGTTTTACTGAAAAAAGAAATGGCCTGTTCATAACCCTGATCATTCTTTTGTAACAAGATTGTTGCAATGGTGTGTTCTGAAGCAAAAGTAAAAATTATAAAATATTTTTGTAAATTAAGACTTGTTAGGACAGGTGTTTTAGTAAATGCTTCTTTAATTGATTCAAAAGACTGTTTAGCCTCTAATGTCCACTTAAGTGCCAAATATATCTTTAACATGTTATTCAATTCTCTGATTAGTTTTTCTAAATTAGAAATGAATCTTCTAATAAAATTATTTTTACCTAAGAATGACTGCAATTCTTTGATGTTTGTAGGATGAATGATGTTTAAAATTTCCTCTATTCTAGCTGGATCTATTCTAATTCCCTGTTTTGAAATTATGTTTCTTAATATTTTACCTTCTTCTAGCCCAAAGAGTGTCCTTTTGGGATTCAAGGAAATACCAAATTTTCTGCATTTAATAAAAAATCTTCTCAAATGATCTAGATGTTCATTGTCTGTTTTGGAAAATACTTTTATATCATCTAGATAAATGACTAGAAAGTCATGAATCTCCTTGGAAAAAGCTATACCCATAGCTCTTTGAAATGTATCTCCTGCATTCATTATTCCAAAGGGAATTTTCGAATACATGAAAGTTCCCCAAGGAGTGGTGAATTTTGTCTTTGCTTGATCTTCTAGTTGAACTAAGATTTGGTTATATCCAGAGAATCCATCAAGCAATGAAATCATGGATGACCCTACTACCGTATTAGGGTCCTATAATAATAGGGATCATAATTTTGAATTGAATATGTTAAAGTATTGTAACATTGTACATACTTTTCTTTCTGTAAATATTTTCCCATATTAAAAAATAAAATAAAAAGAGAGTAATTGCTGAAATAAAAATAAATGGACTAAAATAAAAATATTAAAAAAGAATATAAAGTATGAACCCCACAAAAAGAGATAAAAATAGATCATGAAAGTGTGTACATTCAAATTCCACTACCATTAGTTTAATTTTGCAAATAAAATTGTGTGTAGCTTGTCCAAAATGCCACAATTCAAGAGGATCAAACAATTTAATTTTGATTCATTCATGCTTTAACTTTCATGTTGATAGTTAGTGAATAAGGTCTGGCCAAACCATTTAATCTTGGCAGATCAGTAGTTAGGTAGAGAATAATAATGAGCTCATCAGTTTAATCTAATCCATTGGAAGTTATAAGGTTAGAAGTAGGTTAGTTTTCTTATAAAAAAAAATAGAAGGGTCATCAAGCTCAAATGCACCCAATAAATGAAGAAAAAAATGTTAGGGTAAATAAACGGTAGGTATATTACTTTCAAAAGTAATGGAGAGCATCAATTGGTCATTTTGTATCACTAATATCCCCCAAAATCCCCTTCCCCTTGTTTAAAGCTCTTTTTTCCATTCTTAGAAGACATTTTCCCTTGTAAAAATATCCATTTCCCTTCATACTAACCTTTTCCACTTATTTCACCCCTTTTCCCTTCCTAAAACCCCTTTCCCTAGTTAAAATCCATTTTTTCCTTTGAAAAATTAACTTTGCTTACTAATTCTCCTTTTTTCATTTGAAAACATACAAAAAATCCACTTTGTATAGTTCAAATGGTTAAATTTTAAAAATGAATCAGGCCACACTGCAAAAAAATCCCTTCCCGATATTATTTTTAAGTCATCCCTAGTGTATTTTTAAATCCAGCATCCATATTCACTTACCTCATATATATGAACTCTCGCAAATATATTTTGCCAACCCCATTTTATTTCATAAACTATAGTTTATTTCATTAAAACCCTATATTAAAATCTCCAATCCCATATCATATTAACCACTTTAAATTAGTTTAAACATATGGTTTATATATATCCTAGGCCCACTTTTAATTAAACCAACCTTGCATATTAATCCCCACTGATTACATATCCTACCACACTATTTAACACGACCCACATATATCATACCCCATCACATAATAAAAACCCAGGTCCCACTTATCAAATCATCCCACTTCATCCATCCGGCAGATCATAGCCAATTAGATCCAATGACCAATGAGAGTTTTCGCAACCCCAAATGTCCAATATTTAAAGTCAGGGGGGGGGGTGTCATGAAATGGGTGGTTTAACACCCCCAATCCCCTACCACACAATAGTCCTATAGTTCATCACACTCCCTCGCCCGAAACCACCAACCCGCCTTTTCGTGTGCGATAAACCGCCATCCAACCATTTTGGTGTATGACAAATATCGTCCTGATGTTTGAATTTGACCCCATGCCTTATGAGTTATTTCTTCAGGTCAAAAAGTATTAAAACCTGCTCTTTACTGTTAGTCAATCTATTTTTGTTGAGAATTGCATAGAAGAAGCCACAAAGAATCCTTCTCGGCCTCTTTTGAAGCCATTCAGACCTGTGTGGACCCAATTTAAAGCCAACCTAGACCATAATTCAGGCCTTTTACTACCAGAATCATTGCAAACTTAGATTTCAACCTTTATAAGACCAAGGAAAGCCCCTGCTGCCTCCAGAACACATTCTACAGACCGAAATCACCTTTTCACAGGTATTCCTAAGTGCCCGAGCCATTACTTCAGAACAAGAAAGTAATAAATTGATTAAAATAAACAAATCTATGGCTTCCCAGGGCATTGTGACTATTAACCCTCTGCAACCATTTGCAATTGATGTTGAACATACCCCCCTTGCTGATAAATATTTCAAAATTAGTGGCACAATCATTAATTTCAACCTCTTGGACATCCACTACTGGAGCCATGAAAAATCCATAGACTAGGCTGATGATATCCACCTTTGGGAGTCAAATTTGCCTAAATATATCTTCCCAAAAACCTTCAAATTTCTAGAAATCATCAGGGTCGGTCAAATAAATTATCTTCCCAATGAAAGAGCCCTAGTAACCCATAACAAAGAGATTTTGTTCACAATTACTGTAGAATCAATAAACCATATGTTATAGATCCAACCCAAGCCTAATGAAGCCCCTTTATCAATTGAAATCCTCACTGAATTATATCTTAAGCTTGAATTTCCCAAGAGGTTTCAAATATTCCAAACCTTTCTTCCTCCATTAGTTGAAACCCCAAAGAGTAACCTCCTTATTCAGCCTCAATTTTTTTAGAGAGAACCAGACAAATTGTCACAATGCTGCCTTGCATTCTAAGATACTTCACAAATGAATATATAGATGCTTAAATCTTAGGTTTTCAGTCTATTTTCTACATAGGACATCCTCCATCTTTTACATTGAACTTTTCTCAATACTTATTAGATTCCACCCATGAGAAATTAGCTAAATTACCAGAGGAAGGAGTGCTTAAGTATTCATCGATTTTGTTTCATTTATTCTTATATTTCCAATCTGAAAGGTTTGCAGCTATCCTTAAAAAAATGGACACTGAGGGTAATCCCAAGTCATTTGTTTTCAAGACATCCTTACTTATAAAGGATACCATATAATTCACCTACAAGGACATCATTGACTCATTTATTCATCTAGTTGTCAACATACTAAGCAGTAGGAGTCAACCTAGGATCAGTGAAGAAATAAAGAAAGTACTGCAGTTATCTAAACACAGTACAACAGGAGTCTGGTATTTATACCAAAACCACACTAAAATTAGGGTATATGGATGTCAAATAACTCCATAAAATTTTCCCAAAAACCTCTCGATGAGGTTATTTTCACTAGAATAAATCAGGCAGATCCTAAACTCAGATGAGATAATTTCCTGTTAGCAAAGAAGAAAGCATAGTTTAACAATAAAAACCAGATTGGTCCTCTCATTTGAAATAATAGGAATGTTGGTCAACAAGCATAAAAGTTTCTATAGGAATTCAAGTTTAGTGATAGTTTCAAATGGCAGTATGATCATTTGGGATTTATCAGCAAACTAAGAGTTAAATTCAAATTAACTCCTTTTGTCCATGAGTTTAAACCAGAAATTGAAAAGTACTCCAACCAGTCAGAGTGGTTGGAGAATACTTTGAAAGAGGTAGAGAAGCAAGCTGTAACTATCTCTGTCCTACATACTCCATCCCTACAAGATAGGAACTCCAAGAGATCAAAAGAAGAAGGTTCATATTCAACTCAAACCGCTACTAAAACTAAATTTAAACTAATCTACATGAAGAAGCCCAAGATTAATCCAGTAATTGAACAAGAGGAAATAGTGGACAAAATTGAGATTATTGGTACTAATTTAATTGTTAGGGACAATGCACCTCCTAATGTTTCTGAGGAAACTCATCATCCTTCAACATCTAGTGCTCAGATCATTTCGAAGCAACATAATGTTGAAGTACCTTCATCAAGAAAAATAGTAGAGAAAGAACAAGATATAATAGAGAGGTATAAAGAGATAAATTTGAAAAATGAGGCATTGAAAGCAGTAACTCATGCCCAATATTGGAAATGGACACCTAGTGACCACAATAGGTTACATTCTGCCTTTCATTATAAAACCACGAAAATGCAGATGACCTTTTTGTAGCCCATAGTATAGTATCCAAATTCATCAGCTGACTACAGGAAAAAAACATTTGAATTCATGGCTAAAGATGTTCATCCTATAGACCAAATTTAATTTCATAAGCAAGTAGGGGAAATTCTATATTCTACTATGATCAACAAAGCTATGAGTGTAACAAAACTGCAAAATTGTCTAGAAAACATCAAAGCTCAGTTAAAACTAGAGAATGCTTCCTCACAAGCCAAGGAAAATAGAATCAAATCACTTGAAGAATTGGTCATAGAGATTGGATATGATCCAAAAAACATCAAAGCAACTAAGGAAATTATCAAAAATAAGAATGCGAAAATTTCTAGAATGAAGAAGCAGCTGAAATTTCCTCCCACTGAACAGACATAACAAAATAAGTTCTGGAAATTGAAGGCAAAAAATATGAAATGATGAATCTCATCATTGAGTTGATAGCTCAACTGAAAGAGATGGAGAATGAGATGGATAAATTGGTGTAGGAAAATAAGGCCAGCATGGAAGCAATTCCCGTCACTACCATTCCTACAGTTACTACAACAGTTCCATCTACTTCATCAGCTCCAGTGGCAACAAGAGTTCTAGTGACTACAACAATTTCAACTACATCAACTACTACACCAACAACATATTCAACAACAACAGTAGCCCATCCCAATGATGAGGCAGGTAAATTTATTAAGGCCATGCAAGGCATGTCAATCCAAACAACTGAGATAAATAGACATAAAGATCAAGTAAAAATTTTAGAAGAGGAAAATAAGTTGGCTCAAATCATGTATAAATCAGAAACTCAGAAGTCAAATAGATTGAATGATAGAGTACACAAGTTAGAAAAAGAATTGACACTAAAAGAGCCACTAGCCCAAGCAAAGCAACAACTATGGGCCAATATGATTAACTCTGTTAATGATATTTGGCCTTCCATCCAAGTCATATTTGAACAGAAGGATTTGATCAAGGAAGCTATTGAAGCTATTCAGA
Organism: Pinus albicaulis; assembly: GCA_034641835.2. Lineage (NCBI taxonomy): Eukaryota > Viridiplantae > Streptophyta > Pinopsida > Pinales > Pinaceae > Pinus > Pinus albicaulis. The sequence continues at coordinate 1,358,053,066 of CM076584.1, read as the reverse complement.
AAGTCAAAGAGGAACTTGGAAAGAAACCAGAGGAGGCCACTGAGATCATTAATTTTCTCAATTCTAAGAACAAGAGAGAATTATAAGAAATTGGAATAAGTGATAGAAGTGAAACAATATTAGAATTTAAAAAGGTAATTTCCAAAAGAAACCTCTTGACACAGCTTGAAGATAGATGCCAAACAATAGAGTTAGCAATAAACAGATTCATGATAAAATTTGATGTTCTGAGGCATAAAGGTCTGCTTAATCCTTTGGTAATCATTGATAGACTGATGAAACATGAGGATTATGACAACAAAATTAGAGAAGTGGCTAAAGAACAGTCCAACAATTCCTCTATGAAAGGAATGCCTACAGGAAAATTACTCTATCAGACTTTTGAAAATCTCTTTTACCTGCAGCATGAGGTAAATCACCTCTTTGTAAACAAGCCTACTTTTGGAAAATACACAGAGGCTAATGAAATTTACAGGAACATGGTAAAGATTAAAATTATAGATGAACAATTTTGGGAAAAATTGTATGATTTACTGTGAAAGGTAAAAGTAAAGCAGGTAAAAGAGAAAAAGGTAAAACGGTAAAGTAAAAACAATTAGAGAGATTAAGCAGCAAAATATCAAAGAGAAAACATCAAATCCAAATAAGTCGAGCCAACTACCCTTTAGTTTCTTATGTGTCTATATCTTCTTGGATGAAGATATTTAATTTCCCTTGAATAATTCCTAAATCAGTTTTAGGATATTTTGTATTAGTTTTTGTATAAATACTTCCAAATTCGAAGTATTGAGTGTGGATTCCTGAACATTTATATAGTTGTAATTGATCTAAATACCTGAGGGTTTTTTTTACCATTTTGAATTCAACAGAAATGACTAAGTATTAGAGGCATTGCATTATAGGATTCATGTGTTGAGCCATTTCAGTGAAGCATCTTTCAATTGTTCAATTGTAATTTTCTTAAGTATTCCATAAACTTGCATGTTTTCCAAATTTATATGTTATAACATGAATATTATTGCAGAAATTGTTTAAGTACACTCTGTTCTCAACTATTATTGATTTTAATTTTTTCTTCTGATATCTGGATCTGGGAACCCTTAATTTCTCTCCCATCCCGATTGACCTCTTTCACTTCCCTCGTTATCTGGTTTAAGGAATCTTTAACTTCTCCTTGATCCCGATTGAAAACCATTTCACCATTCAGCCTAAAAGATCTGATTTTTCTCATTTGCCTTTCCCTTTGAACACTTCCTTTAGAACTTGACTCTGTCATTTTTTCTTGATACATTGGCTCCATATCCCAATGGAAAATAGACCTGCACCTATCCATATAAATCAGTAAATCCACCACCAAACCAAGATCAAAACCCAATCAATCTTACATAACTAGCCTAAAATCAATTAAAAACAACAAAATTAAATCATTAAGAGAGAGACCTCTCTCAACATTAGGAATGCTAGATCCTAATATCAAAATTAGGTTGATAGTTACCTCTAATATTTCTTTAAAACAAAAACATAACGAACCTAAGAATTATTGGAGTGATAACAACCACAAAACTTATACTTTTGGCAATGCAATTTTTGGTGATGTTCAATATTTTATGATGGATGATATTTCTACCATCACTAATGAACTTATGGTGATGGTAAACAAACGTCACCATATATATGCATCAATAGTGACAACCATGAAAGGTTCATCACAATAAATCATCATTCTTCATATGAAATGATGACGGTCATTGTACGTCATTAAAATAATTATTTGTGACAAACCTTGATTGTCGCCATGACACCTATGCTTTTGGCGACACTATCTTTGGATATATTCATTTTTTGCTGACAAAGGATAAGGTCCATCACCATTTGTCATATGAAATGGTGACAATCACTATGTCTCACTATAAATCATTATTGGTTATGGACCTTGAATGTCACCACAAAATCGATAGTTTTAGGGATACCACCTTTGGTGATGTTTAGTTTTTTTTTGATAGAGGCTCTTTTTATCATCACCAATGACCTTATGGGGATATTTTTCACCCCTCACCAAACTCCTTTTTTATTATAGTGTTTGCTTGATTTTACTTTCCTTTCAAAGTTTCTGCATAACTGGTACTTGGTTGATATTTGGAATTTTGTAGATTCTTGAATGAAAAACTAATTTTGTCCTTCGGTGACCTTTGCATGTTGATAATATTTTACAAGTTTTCAAATCCTTTGACAAAATTATGATTTAGACATGCTTTAGTTTCCAATTTTGATAGATAGTCCCTTAATGAAGCAATTCCACCCTCTACTTTGTGACAATTTTCTTTCCATTATTTTAGATGATTGGTGAGAACATTTTCTTTCATTTTTTATTCTTCCAATTCTCTCTTTAGGTGGATAGTGTCTTCTTCATGCATGCATCTAATAAGATCTCTGCCAATATTTTTCTTCAAAGATTCATTTTATCTCTCCAACTCGGCCATGTTATTTTGTTGAACCCCAATTTGTTGAAACAAGTTTTCCTTAAATCTCTCAAGTTCATCCAACTGGGTCTTCAAATAATTATCAACCAAATCAGGTTTATATTCCTTTAGTTTATGTATCTCCTCTTTTTGTAGTTTATTTTTGTTTCTAGATATTCTTAGCTCATCAAGTGTTGTAATGATATCACCTTCATAATCAATCTTTCGATCCTCAAGATTTTAGTAATCTTTAAACTAAAAGGATGTAAGAACAAATTCATTGTGCTCTTCTTCTTCCGATGAATATTTTTGACCACTTTCATCTAAAATATCACTTTCCTCTTTGGTATATTAGCTCCTTCTATTTTTGGATTTACCTTTTTGAAATGTTTGAGCTTTATCCTTGCTTTTCATCTCCTTCTTATTCTCTTCCTTTTCACTTCTTTTATATGGACACTTTGGAGAAAAATGTCCAAATTCTCCACATTCAAAGAACTTGAAGGGAATCTTTCCTTTATACTTTCTAGAAAATCTATTTAATTTATTGGAAAGCTGGAAAATTATTCATCATATTCACTACTATAATAATCTTCCTCTTCCTTGATTTTCTTTGTAAGTTTCTTGAACTTTTTGGTAATATCCTTGATATTCTTAGAGGCCTTAAATGAAACTTCACTAGACTCTGATTTCTCTTCTATAATACACATCTCATAAGTATAAGAATTCCAAGAAATTTATCCATAGTAAGAGTGCTCAAATAAGATATTTATCAAATAGAAGAAACCTTGGGGTTAAGTATTATTGGTAAAAACCTCAAGATCTTCTGAATAATGACTTCATCTTTAAGTTTTATATCTATACTCTTGATATGATTGGTCACTATTTCAACTCTTCTGAAATATTCTGCAATAGTTTCATCTTCCCTCATTTTCAAGCTCTCAATCCTTATCATATAGATTTGGAGATTTGGTTTCTTCACATTCTTACCATCTTCATAGCTATTCTCAAGTTTTTCCAGAAATTCCTTGGCCGATTTACAATGCATGACTTTTATCAGCTCATTCTCAGTAAGTGCAACAATAATATTTTTTACAGATTTGATATTATTTTGAAACCTCTTACTTTTATCATTTTTTGATGGAAGAACATCAGGAAAAAATACCCAGAAACCATAGTACAAAAAATTTCAACACCTAAACTCATGAGATTCCCCTCGGTTCTCATGAGATGCATACTCACCCACTCACACTGCTAGAGAACCAACCAAATGAGAAACCTTTCTCCACATATTGGTAATATCTGATATCAATTAATTATTTAGTTATTGGAGCTCACCGAAAACTTGTTCAGATGCTTCATATTTTACTGATTTGGACTTTTTAACCAAATCAAGCCACCCATTCCAATAGACTTTTGAAAATTTCAACTTTGATCACCTTCTGGAGGCCCCACAACTTGTCTCAACCTTTTTATAGAATATTTCCACAATAAACTTCGCCAAAAGAAATGAATTCCGAATGAGTGTGTGAAATTAAGAGAAAATATCATGAATTATTTCATTTGCATGGATAAACCTACTCAAATTTGACTGGACATGCACACAACATTGCCAACCAATGAATGGGAATTTTTTGTCGTTCCCATAAGCCTTTATCCATGTGGATAGGGTAGAATATAAGGTAAAACAACAAAATTTATCTATCATACTTGAAATAGAGCTTTAGGGGATTATGTCAACCTGAAAATCACGAATAAAATAATGACATAACTTAAACGAGACTCCACACACATCATCAAATAGACATCTAACATACATGTAGCTTAGATTCAAATGAGGCCTTATAACCTTATGACACCTCTTCTAAATACCATCTGAGACTATGACCACAATTTACATCAGCATGGTATCCCTTAATGTGTATACAACAAACTCAAGGTGAGACATAGACTCATGAGTACATAACTTCAACATGTGACATCAATTGAAACACATACATGCGAACATATATCTAGTCGTGTGTTCACAAGATACATCAGAGAACTCACTAATTCTCAATAAATGGTAGCCTCCACTTATTCACCTTAATTGGCATCGTCCTTGCTCCAATTGGTTGATAGAGGTGTCTCCATGGGTTTGCATTTCTCTTTGCATAATCTATGTAGTATCTCATTTTCATACTTTACTTGAGACAAAAATAGTTCCCCATCATCTTGCCATACTCCCATCTCGAAGAAGTAGTGCATGACACCCATGTCCTACATTTAAAATTCCCTTGAAATGTCCTCATTTCAATATTTAATTATCTTATCATCACTATTTGAAATCAAATAATCAACATATAAGACAATAATAAGAAATTTACCTTCTACCAAGATATGATATAGGTTTGCATATGATTCAATTTTGGTGAAACCCAAACCCGTGATATAGTTGTTGGTCCTGGTGTACCTAGCATAGGGTGATTGTTTGATACCATGCAATTCTTTCTTAAGTCTTCACACATGAAACTCGTGATCAAATGTCTCAAAATATTTTGGTTGCTTAATGCATACCTCCTCCTAAATAACCGCATTGAGAAATATTGCTTTTACATCCATTTGGTGGATCTTCCACCCCATTTTCACAACCAGTATAGGAATTGATGTAATGCATGAGTAACTTTCTATAGGAGAAAATTTCTCGTGGTCAACTCCATTGAATTGAGAGTACCATTTGGCCACAAATCTGGCATTATAATTCTTTATGGTTCCATGTGTTTCATGCTTAAGCTTGAAGATCCATCTCGAACCCACAACCACTTTATCTGCTAGTCTTATGACAACTTCCCAGACATTTTATTTTCAATTATTTGTATTCCTCCACCATTTCATTAACCCATACAAGTTTCCCTACTACTTCGTCAAAAGAGGACGGCTCAGAGCCATGTACCTTGTCTACCATTCAGGTGACCTTCTCTTCCTATGCAATTTGAAGGAGCTTCCACATTCTCCCTCACATCCTGCAAAATTATATCAGCTTCGTTGGTCCTTTTTATTCCTTCTCTGGATGGTTATGCATGAGCGGTTATCACCACTCTCTACTCGTCAATTTGTGGTTTCTCCACACTTCTTTAGGATCATCCTTTGCAGTTAAAATCTCCTATTGTGGTAATATCTCAAGCTCCATCTCAAGACAGTGTTGCATCAGTTTATCCTCATCAACCTTTACATCCCTTTGCACAACTGTGTTTGTAATGATGATGCAGTTGTTGGTTGTAGTTATTGATGATTGGCATTGATTTAAACCTGATAATGTATTCAAGATGATTCTGTTGTAGGTGGTTTGAGATTTGATCTATGGTTTATGGTTTTTTATAGAAGGATTTGTTGGTTTCAGCCCCTAGTTCCAGATTATTTATTACAGTAGGTGATTTGGCTTGGATTATGTTGGCTTGGTTTATGTCAGATGTTTTGGAGTTGAGTTGTTTTTATTTCTGTTTGATCATTTTCTCTGGTTTCCTTACTCATATTGCATATTTCATGAGTAGATTAATACCATGGTATATGTTTCCTCGGTATTAGGAATACCATGGTATTGATATGTCTTTGGACTAGGTTGGCATGAAATATTACCTTGGTGCAGATAGTCTTAGTATTGACATAACCATGGTATTTTACCATGGTATTGTTTTGGATATTTCCATGGCATAATAGTCCGTGGTATTGGCTTAACCATCGTATTTACCCTTGGTATTGACTTGGATATTACCATGTTATAGGTGTTTGTGGTATTGACATAACCATGCTATTGACTTGGAGACTACCATGGTACGAAGTCTGTAGTATTAGCATAACCATGATATTTATGTGTATTATTGAATTGGAGATTAACATGGTACAAGTTTCCATGATATTGGCATAACCATGGTATTTACCTATGGTATTTAATTAGTTATTACCATGGTATAGGTGTTAGGGGTGATGGGCCTCAAAATTAGACATAAATTAAGGCCCACCTGACCATACTTAAACACATTAAACCTCTCTTTTTGTATTACATGACATATTTTTAACTTTAATATATTCATTAGGAAGGTTTAGAGATAATTTCATATGTGTGCCTCATATTATTTATTTTTATAGAATATTGTGAGAATATTGGGTAGATTATGAAGATTTGGAGGAAAATATAATTTATGGAATCACTCCCCACCATAGGAGGATCGATGTTGGAGAAGAAATGAACAAAATATCATGGAATTATTGACAAATTATAGAGCTCCAATGATTCATAAAATCTAGGAATATGTTCCTTGTCATTTAATGCAGTTTCCTAGTGTTGGGAACCAAATTCACTATTTGAGGGATTTTCGATGGGAAATATTCCTCATTTCAAGGAAAATTACTCCCCATCAATTTTTATAGTTACCGATTAAAATTTTCCTCTAGGGGCAAGTACTTCATACTCTCATTATGGAGAAAACTTGTTGTTTAGAAAATCCACTTTCATTTATAGCAGGGATGCACTTGGATTTATTCAAGTAATGAAGTTTGGTGTCATATTTAGACTATAAAGTTTTGTTTCCTTCATGGGACTCTTAGTTTCCTTGGGCTTGGCCATCCCAGGAGCCTTAAAGCCCTCTTGTATAGTTTCTTTATGTCCTTTTAATGTCCTTTTCACTTGCATTTGTTATTTCTGAATTTACTATTAATGTTTCCTTTCTTGTAGGTTACATTTATTAAATGATTGAAATGAGTTTTTTTAGGTTATTTATAGAGTTATGATAATTATGCATCCTTAGAACAACCTTGAAAATTCATCTTCATAATTGAGCTACTTGGATTGGATTACTAGTTCACAAATCTAGAATTTCTGGAAATCCCCTATAAAAAAATAGTATTAATTTTATGCTATTTTTTAGAACATGTTATGAGATTCATTCAAGTTGAATCCAATTATATTAGGTAATTAAATAATTCAAGTTAATAAGAAAATTTACCCCATTTCATTTTCACTTGATTAGACTATGCATTTGATAGGTTAAATAACTCACAAGTTCTTGGATTTCCAGTTTTTAGAGCAACAATTTTCTGCTATTTTTTAGTACTTGTTAGCAAGGATATTTTGGAGTGATTAAAATTTGAATGGAGTCATAAGATGTCCTAATTAATAAAAAAATTCCCATCCCATTTTAATTTGATTTAGTTGGTACTTCAATGAGTTATCTCCTCCTGTGGAAAAACAAGACCTCATGTAGCTCTCTCTTTCACTTGTAGCAATCGCCTATAGAAAACCTGCAAAACCACTTTCATTCATCCATTTTTATCCCCACTACAACTATAAATTATTATATATGAATACTGATCAAAACTATGAATTTATGACTAGTGGAATCCCCTAGGCCACTCCAATGCTTCCTTTTCTTCACTGCAAAAAACATAATATAGTTAGTTTCTTTATCATAAGTACGATGCAAGTAGGTTACTGAAATAGGTAGATTATCCATGCAATCATGATTGGTGGTTTGAACTAGGTAGATGATACATGAAATTTTTATTGGTAGCTTGATGAATTGTGCAAGAAAAATTAGCCTCCTTTCTGCAATTAGATCTGGTAGTTTGATGAATTTTGAAAGATAAAATAGCTTTCTTTCTGAAAGTAGATTAGCCTTTGTCCTTTCATGAATTGATTAGTTAGCATTTAGAAGTTGAGGAAGTAGAATTTCCATTTATTGCAAATAGAGTAAAAATTATATTTTTTCAATTATTGTAGGCATTGATTTCTTGACATTCACTCCATTACATCATATCAACAAAAGAAGGACACATTATATGCCTCACATATAGGGTTGATATGTTTTATGTTTGTATGAACCCCGAGTTGATAATTAAAGTTGGTAGCCCTGGGAATTGCAACATTATTGTTGAAATACCGAGGCTCGTCACTTTTTGTCAGGGTTGTTGGTGAGGTGTCAAAGGATCCATTTTTTTCTTCCCTAGTTGATTCATTCTTTTACTTTAGGCAAAAAAAAAATTGCATTTGGCATATTTCATTTAAAGAACAAAAAATTGCATTGTATTAGCATTCTCATTTTTTTTTTAAGAAAGAAAATAGTTTTCAAACACCAACCTCCTCCCTCATTTGATCACATGGTGCAATAATGAGAACATAACCATCCAATTTTGTAGGTATAAGAAGAAGAGGTGTTTCGGGGAATATCACCCTAGAGGTTCGTTGGGTTACAACCTCCACAGAGTAGGGGCATGCTACTTAAGAAGGACTCACACAACCATGCATGTTCAGAAAAACTAAATAGAGTAGAATGAGAAAGTTACCCGTAGGTCCTATGGTTGAAGCAGATCCCGCGGGGTCCAAACCCCCAGCAACCGTCCTTCCTTCTTAACCTGAAAGACAAGAAGAAACAAGCATGAAGAACTAGTTGTACAGCATATATCTACTCTAAATGTTAGTGAAAACCATATAAAAACATTAAATAGATCATAATGAATGCTTAAATAACAATTTTCTCATACATATAAGCATACACTAACACGTATATATCGGGAACAGCATGGTACTTCCGTATTATAAATAGCATGTACAAAAGTAATGAGTGGAGAGATCACCTGATCCTTCCACGGCCTTCGAGCAGACCGTCGTCCGGATCTGTCCAGCCCTTGCCTCACTAAGACTCTTTCCAAACTGGTGCATGCGAGATGACATATAGGAAGATGAGCATCTCAAGGAAACAAAGGTTTCCTGAACTGAACTGGGAAAGTGCAGGAGGCACGGGGAATCAGACTTGGATAGGGAATACCAACAGAAAGGGCTATCAAGAAATTTTCTCCCTTAGGCTACGCTGCTGAGGGCTTTTTATAGTCCCTCCAAGTAGTTTCAGCAGTTGGAAACAGTTGGCCACGGGCTGGGGTGGTTGAACTACCTGAGTAACCATCAACCTAGCGCGAAATTAGGGATTTTTTATATATTTTTTAATCATTTTAATGGTATACGCGGAAAAGTCGAGCTGGACTCACGTATACACGCGGAAAAGTACGGGCATAGTCGCGTATGAGGGATTTTACACTGTTTTTAAGTGAATTTGTCCAAGTCTGGAGGAATGGGTGCCCAAAAGCCATGAAGCAATCATGAATCATGTCAACGTGAGAAATGATGCTATAACAGATGCCCCCAATATATGAGGTCGTAAGGGGTACATGGGATGGCGAAATGTATTATGCACATAGAAAGAACTTCGCAAGGACAAGAGAGGACTTCACCAGATTTCAGCCTGCCAAAAACCAATGAAAGAAACCAGAGAGTCAACTCATGCTGAGGCGGGCATACCCATGCTCAGTAAAAAATACATCATATAGAAAGTAGTGAATAGATCCAACATGTATACAAGTATAGCTGAACTGAAAGTACACAATGAATCATCTGAGCATGGCCCGGAAATACAAGTCTGAATCAATGTCCAAGTATCACATATAAAAATCTGATCAAAAGATGCTGCAACTGGATGTCTGATCAAATAAGTAACTGAATCTCCAAGTACCGAATCATAAGAGGTGGAACAACCGGTACAATCACGCAACTCGGGAGCCAACATATAGGATGCTGCTGTACTGAACTGCAACATATAAGGGTGGACGGCATCACTGGCAGAAACTGAATGGACTGTCAAAAGTGAACCAAAAAATGTTGATGCAACCCGAGGTCTTCACCGATCACTATGGCACAATTCTACACAATGGGAATAAATGAGCTGAAGTCGACCATGTGAGAAATCGTTGGATTACCGATCAATGATGTATACCGTTAACCAACGCGAGACAACCCACCGATAATGATAATGAGTGTCAAGGTGCCCCAGTACAATCTGACAAGTGCGAATGAATGAGTTGAAGTCGAACACTTGAAAGAATCTACCAATCAGGAGGCAATGATGAATCCCCATTGTCGATAGCGAAGAGTCTGCCACTGATGACTGCAAACCCTAAGGTACTGACAAAAAGACTCTAGACCTTGTTCCCAGAGCAATGAGTCGGAGTCGATGGGAAAAGATCTGTTGGAAGGAAGGCATTAAGGCATCCCACATCAGTCCAGCGCGAGTGTAACCCGCAAGCCAAGATTTGGAAGGAATCGGACGAAGTAGAGTGACGGAACCAAAACCGAAGTACGTTTCTGACGTGCACAAGATGAAGCTAGCGCACGGAAGAAACCCTCTGAACCAACCAATAATGAAAGCTGACACAGAGGCGATAAATCCACCGATAGGGTCAAATGGAAATCAAGGTACTGCACGAATCCCAAGTGTGATAATGTGTGCTGACGTCGAACACATGGGAAACCACTCAGTCAAGACCCATGATGATGATCAAATGCTGAGCACAAGGTCACCTATCAATGATGGAAATAGGGCCAGGGTGCAGCTCTAGGTTTGCTCTTAGAGCAATGTGTCGTAGTCGATAAGAGACAAAACCGCCGACAAGAAGTCAATGGGGACCTTCTCAAACCAGCACGAGCAAAGGACCAAAACATCTGATGTGATAGAACATGATACTGACAAGACCGGGTAGGCCGACTGAATAATGAGTCAAGAGACACCACAGAATGGCCGACTCTGGCTAGACTTCCCTTGAAAAAAATCACGACTCGTGATGACCATGGCAGTAAAAAGTGACACTGTATAAGTCTGTTATGCAGGAGGCAGAACAAACTCTCCATATGATTGGAAGAGATAACCAACCGGGGGAGAACTGACAAGTGAAACATGGTAAAGGCTAAACCTAGGTCAAAAACTAAAACCATCCCAAATGTAGGAAATATATATAAGTATATGTGCTTTGTTCAAGGGCAACAAACTGACTCTGTACTGCCATCAAAACAACGAAGATACATCCCGTTCCCGCTCTTTTTGTTATATTTGATTTTTTTGTCTTTTTCATATAATAAGCCTGAAAAAGAATAAAAGAATGCTATGGTACAATGGATAGAACGAGTATCAAGAAAGCAGATGCACTAGTTCCTGGGATTGGAACAATCCTATGCTCAATGCAAGGTGGTGAAAACTGGTCAGTGATACTCAGAGGAATGTTCCATCCATGGGTACAAAGGTGTCGAGTCGTGATAGCTAAGTGCATGCAATGGTTAACTTGTACAGAAATTCAAGGTCAAAAGTTGGCTTAAACATCGAGTCCAAATGAAGCCGGCTAAAGGCCAGGATAAACAAGTAGCCAATATGCAATGCAGTAATACAACTTAACGACACCGGGGAGCCTCTAGGGTAAAAGCCAGAAAAAATGATAAGTGATGAAGAAGAAGAATGAAGCTTCAACACATAAGACATGGCGGGACTAAAGAGGACTCCCGAACCTACATAAAACGCAGCATGGGCAACAAGTGATAGCGAGGAACTAACTAGGAAGCCCATGTAAAGGAAGGCTCTACCATCAAGTCATGATTAAATAATCGGCGAGTGAAATGGGTGTAATACTCATGACCTGATGGGATCGACCCTAAGGCAAGTGATCAGTATGGAGGCTAGAATGTAAGATGCAACGGAAAGTGATTCCCTAACCTATATGCCAGTGAAGATCATATACCTGCGGTGGCGAGTCGGTAATCATGGATCAAAAACGGGGAAAAAACTCAAAATCGTCAAAATGTACCTGAAAACATACCAAACTGGGCACTTCCAAGCATCCGAGTTATGCAGCTTAATATAGATCGAAAAAATAAGCATAACAAGTTTTTGCGAAAATTTTCAACTTTTTAGCCATAAATAGACAAATTTCCTCTCATTTGGTTCATTATTGCATTGCTGATTTGGAAAAAGTGCTCTGGAGAAAAAAAACTTCTTTCGTCAAATCAGGAACAACCGACCGTCGAAACGCACCGAAACTTCAGGTAGGCTCCTTAATCATCCTGTTTATTCATTTTGTCCATTTGGAAATTAAAATTAAGTGAATTTAGCTTTAAAACCCTTGCTAAAAAATGCGTACCTGCGCATACGCGGGTTCATAACAGGAAAGTCGCGTATATACGCGACTGTGCAAAGAAAAAGTTGCGTATGCGCAGGTCCGAAACTCAAAAAGCGTGGCTAAAGAAAAATTTGATGAAATTTGACAGGATGACAATCTCCTGGAGATAACGTGAGCATAACGCAATTGACCAAGAGGTCATGCAAGATCGCGCAACACAAAATATCCTTCGGAATTGCGGTTTATTCAAATTTTTCAAAATGCCAAATATGAAAAGCAATGTGCGGTTGCTAGAAATGCTCGTGAATTACTGGGAACCAGATCAGGATTGCTTCATTATTGATCAGATGCCAATACGCATTGAAGTGGAGGATATATATTTCATCACTGGACTCTCCCAGAGGGGAGAACCAGTAGACTTGCACGGAAAGCCCCTGGGAGGGTTGACCGTGGAAGATTATGTCCACGTATATTGCGTAGAGAATTCCAAAAAGGTTGGAACTCAGATTGCGATTAAAGATCTGAGGGATTTGCACATGAAAATCCTCCTGTTCACCATCGGCAGAGTGGCAGGATCAGCCTCTCTACATCAGGCATCTAGGACGCAAATGAGCATAGCAGTAGAATGTTTGACTCATGTATATGATTGGTGCACAGCCCTATTACTGAACATGAAACAACAGCTGACTTCAATTCGCCAAGTAAAGACCAAACACTTTGGCTATGGTACTATTTTGACAACATTCTTCTTTGAGAAGATACCAGCATTGAGACCCAGATTTGTCTCTACCATCAGCAGCCCGCGGGACCCAAGAATTGCCCGTTGGGAAGATATGATGAAGAGATTGCGGGGCAGTGAAGTACCCCGAACCACATGGGACGATGAGTTCTTCCTTTGGTGGGGAGAACAAATCATCGCAGTGGACGACTATCCCTATGCCGGGATGGATTTCCGTGGAGATCCAGATCTAGTTCTTCCACCAGGCACAGCATGGGGCACAGTCGGTAAGTTTGCAAAATTTTTTGACTTATATAATTTTTTTTGGATTTTTTCAAATATGTATGAAAAAATGAAAAACAAACATGTTTTTTATTGGATTCATAATGATTGACAATTAAAAATGATCATGTTTCAGATGTTGGACCAGTTCGACTTGAGGGTCTCCCACGCCATAAGCATCGCAGGGGCGAGGCAGAGACAGTGGATTCAGACAGGACTCTCCAGGCCGTGCAGAGAAACTTGGAGGGATTAACCCGCCAAATCCCTATGGATGCCGTGGAGGACTTGCCTGAAGCCATCCAGAGACGGGTGGTAGGAGTACCCCGAGACTGGGTTAGATTATTCCGCCGTGTGGCCACTGCAGTTACGTTCTATAGGAACACGACTTCTGGGCAGGGACCTCAAGAGTAGATAGATATTATATATTAGATGACTGTATATTATTTTTTGAGACTGAACATGATGGGGCATAAGCCCAAGTTTTGTACGACCTTATGGATCCAAATTTTGTAGAGTTTTTGAACACTCCGATGATATATATACAACGATATTTGATGTGATGTGATAAATGTATCAAATGTATGATGTTTTTGATGATTAAAAATTTATTGTATTGAATGATTAATATGCCAATCCAATGCTTGATTAGCTAATGAGTCAGCAAACCAATTGTCAGCTCGAGGAATATGAATGAAAGTTAAAAATTGAAATGACCTTTGTAACAAACGTACACTCAAGAACAATCGTAATAAAAATGGATCTCGTACCCGATAAGTGTTGTTCAACTGCGACACCACCAGCTAGGAGTCCAAAAAAACTACCAACGAATCAACACCCAAAGATATTGCCTCTGAGAGTAGATGAACCACTGTAGTGTATTCTACTATATTATTGGAAGCATGACCAATGCAGACCCCTCTTGATACTAACAGCTGACCGGATGGATAATGAAGCACCCAAGCCACGGAAGCTAAGTTCCGAGTGTGTCTACTAGCACCATCGGCGAAACCAAAATGACTCATGACATCCAACACAACCTGCCAAAGCAGATCAAAAACATCACCAACTCATCAAAAATCGAAAATCAATCAGATATGTACAAAGCAAAAACTACTATATACAAAAGCAACATGCCAGGCCGAAGCCTAGGCATAATACTTCTTCAAATAGAGCCCATTTCGGGGCTCCGGCAACTCGTTCCCTTCGAAATCAACCAAGGTATAAGCTCCTTTCTTAAGGAATTTTTTAATGATATAGGGGCCATACCACATAGACTTAAACTTTCCTGCCCCCAAGGCATCTTTTTCTTGGGCATAGACCAAAACAAGGTCACCTTCCGAAAAGACCCTAGGCTTAACCGCCTTATCGTACTGAACTTTCACTCGGTTTTTATGCGCCTCATTCATCGTGGCGGCATCCCGACGCTGCTCATCGAGATGTTCGAGATGAAGAAGTCGTTCTTTCAGACTAGAAGTGTCAGGAAGAAGTTCAACAGCTAACTTAAGAGAAGGAATCTCGCATTCAATGGGAAATACGGATTCCACCCCGTGCACTAGCTGAAACAGAGTAAAGCCAGTTGCAGTTTTCACTAACATCCTATATGCCCAAAGTGCAGGATATAGCATAATATGCCAGTTGGATCTATGTTTATCAATTGTCCTTTGAATAATTGTCTTCAAAGATTTATTCACGGCTTCCACTTGCCCATTGGCTTGAGGATAATATGGAGATGAACGCTTCTGCCGGAAACCCAATTTGAGAGCCAACTCAGCCATCATACTATTCTGAAAATGACTGCCATGGTCAGTGACAATCTCTCTAGGAATACCAAAACGAGCGATAACCTGGTTGAAAAGGAACGGAGCTGTAGTCTCACCATCGTTCCCAAAAGTAGGCATAGCCTCAACCCACTTCGTAAAGTAGTCTACTGCTACAATAATGTACTTGTGACCTTTTGCGGAAGGCGGGTTACAAGTAGTATAATCAATACCCCACTTTGTAAAGGGACTGACAGTAAAGACTGGAAAAAGTGGAGCTGGATGAGCGCGCATTTTTCGAGTATAGACCTGACACGGATGACACTTTTTGATCGATTCAATACAATCTTTGAAAATAGAGGGCCAAAAGTATCCAGCACGCAAAATCTTTTGAGTTGTAGCAAGCCTAGATAAATGACCCCCACAAGCTCCACTGTGAGAATCATTGAGCACAGCCTCAGCTTCTTCGAAAGTTAAGCAGTGTCTTAGTATTGAATCAACCCCTCGACGGTATAGAGCATCACCAATAAATAATTCTTGGCCAAGTGACGTAGCTTACGACGCTCATCTTTCGAAAAAGAGGAGGGAAACTTCACAGTCTGGAGATACACAATGATATCCCTGTACCAAGGATCCTGTGAAGAGATAAGAAACAAGTGTTCATTCGGAAAGGACTCATCATAGATCATTTCTTCCCCATAGGGCAACTCGGAGATCAATTCCGCAAAAACTAATGATTTCTTGGATTTGGCAGACATGAACTCGAGATCAAATTCCTGTAAAATCCCAATCCATCTATTATATTTGCCCCCAATCACTCGCCTGCTAAGGACAAACTGAAATGGATTGGCAGCTGCCAAAACATAAGTTTTTCCAAGAATAATGTAATGCCGGAGTCGCTGCACAGCATGAACTACTGTTAAGGCTAAATTTTCTATCGGAGTGTACCTAAGTTCAGGTCCTACCAGTCCTCGACTAAGGTAGTAAATAACATGCTCTGCAAGATCATCATCCTCCTGAACCAGAACCATACCAATGGTAGATTCTGTCGCGGCTAGATACAAAAGAAAATCTCTGCTATAATCAGGTGGACTCAGTAAAGGAGCAGAGGTCAATGCCTTTTTCAAAGCATCGAACGAGCGTTGAGCATAGTCGTCCCAAAGAAAAGGAACTCCTTTCTTCAACAGTCTCATATATCCCTTTGTTTTCTCAGCATAATTGACAATAAACCTCCAAAGAAAATTAGACTTTCCTTGAAGACTTTGAAGCTGACGGATGGAAGACGGGGGAGGCAACCGAAGTATTGCCTCAACCTTGAAGGGATCTACCCTTATCCCTTCCCTAGACACAATGAATCCCAATAGCCGACCGAATGTAACCGCGAAAATGCACTTGTTCAGATTCAATCAAATTTTATAAAAACGACATCTTTCAAATATTTGCCGGAGGTGACCTGGATGATCCATCCTCTTTCGAGAATGAGCAGCTAAATCATCTAAGTATGCCTCGATAATCTTTTTGATGTCGTGGAAGGCGTAAGACATGGCCCGCTGAAAGGTAGCTCCAGCATTTTTAAGACCAAAAGGCATCTTCTTGTATGCAAACGTACCCCAGGGACAAATAAATGCGGTCTTATGTTGATCTTCAGGACGGATAGTGATTTGATTATATCCAGAAAAATCGTCCATGAAGGAGAAAATCTCATTACTAGCACACTCGTCAATGATCTGATCGATAAATGGTGTGGGGTAATTGTCTTTAGGACATGCCTTATTTAGGTCTCTGAAATCGATGCATACTCAAATCGTTCCTTGCTTTTTATCTACGGGAACGGGGTTTGAAACCCATTCAGTCAGAGGAACTGGGAAAATGAATCCCGCCTTAAGCAGCTTTTCAACTTCAGCTTTGATAGCTGCTGCCTTCCTAGGATTGACCGGACGAAGCTTTTGCCTGACTAGCTTAGCGTTTTCATACGTTTTGATCTCATGCTGGACAATAGATGGGTCTATGCCAGGAATTTCCTCATAAGACCAAGCGAATACATCCCTATACTCTTTGAAGAGCTCGGTATAAATTTGAACCTCTTCACGGGAACATTCAGCTCTAATGAAGACATTCTCGATAATATTGGGATCCCTGGAAATGTTCACCGGGATAGTCGGAGAGATCACAGCCATGTTCCCTTCAGCATAAACCTGTGTTGGTGCCAAAGGGTTCAAGACTGGGTGAACAAGACCAGGAGACTGAGGACTTGGAAAACTTGTTTCAACTTCGCTCAAGTCAGGTAGGAAGTAAGACCGATGATGCAAATCATCCCACGGTCTATCTATACCTGTCATCGCTTCCAGGATGGCCTCTTCAGATGGAAGAGTGGTATCAAGACAATCCTGGGCAGAAGAAGAAGTAAGCGTCCAAGCCGGAGCCACATCACCATCCAACTCTTCCGGTGAAAGAGGAGCTAGATCAGATTCTGCAGTGTCAACAATAGAGTGATATGCAATCTCAGCTGTAGAAATCGGAAATGCCATACCACCCACTTGACCTTCCTCCAATGTGGCATTAGGAGAAGGTAAGGTCCAAGGGTCCAAAAAATAATGAGTTCGAAAGAACTCTCTTCGAAGGGGAGCCTTGGAGGATGAAATAGCATTAATATGAACCTTAGGAGGAGGAATATCGAAAGTACCCATCAGGGAAGAATACATTCCAACTCCTAGATTCTCAACAGGCGCCTTAGTATTATCCAACTTAGGAACAGATGAGTCAGAAGGCGCATCCAGGTCTACAGGAGGACAGTCCAGTTGATCCACTGTAATGATCCTCCCTTCGTGGGGGAAACATACAATTCGAAATAATGAGGATGCAATGGCATCCATCTCATAAATCCAATTTCTCCCCAACAGAAGGTTGTAGTCCAAGCTTGCATCCACTACCTCAACCTCTATATTGACAGTTTTGCCCCCAACACATATGGGCAAAGCTGGGACAATACCATGGGGTCTGTGAGAATGACCATCGAACACAGTAAGAACAGTGCTAGATGGAACAACTTTGGGAGATCCAAGTGTCTTCCAGCATGCGAGAGACATCACGCATGTGGAAGCACCCTCATCAACAACCGTTCAAAAGATATTGCACTTCCGATACGACGATTTAATATGAAAAGCCATGTGATGAGGAAGTCTCTTCTTAAAATTAGTCATATCAAAAGTAATCAGAAGAGAATTTTTCGGATCAATAGCCCCAATGGCAGTGAGCAAAGCATTGTGCTAAGCCGGACAAGACTGGAGTACCTCTAAAGCTGACATAGCACAAGGACTCTACGCCAAATCTTCTACGATCGAGTAGTTCTGGGCAGCCCTCGCATTCGGATTAATCGTTGAATGCTTAGAAGATGCTTTGGGCATCCGAGGCATAGACTCAACAGTTGGCTTCGTTATGTGAAGCGGCTCAGTAGCATCAGGAACTTCCTTAGCTTTCGAAGATTCCTTTCCGCCATAATCACGGGATCTCGTAGCGATATCCGCGTGAGCACTCATCATAAAAATGTTCGATGGAAATTCCCCTTCCTGGGTACCTCCAGAGGAAGCCCCAGGATTTTGGTTCGCGCCAACAACTAATTGCTGCCCTTGGGGAAAAGGGTTTGTTAACACAACCTGGGAACTAGAAGAACCCTACTGGGATAACAAGCACTGAGCATCCTGAATTTTAGGGCAAAGGTGCATGAGATGGTCTCCAACACAAAGCTTGCATGGAAACTTCACTTTCTTTTTCTCCTTTTGACCCTCACCAACACGCTCGTTGGTTTTATTTTCATTTCCCTTCCCGTTCTTGCCCTTCTTCTTGTTATTTCTTCCCTTCTTCTTCCCATCGGATTGTTGATTTCCTTTGGGATCAGAAGCTTGGACAACATTAATGAACAAATACTGGGAAGGTGATGAATCAGCAGGCACAGCCTGACCAGAAGGAGCAGATTGTAAAGACAACTACTGCAGTTGAGAAAGCAGGCTGGACACACCACTATTGACCGATCCGACAAGCCCGTCACCATGCAGACCAGGTTTATTTTTCGATAAATCTAATTTGGAGCGAGGAGCATTGGGAAAATACTTATAAAGTACCCCAGACTGAGAATAGATCAATTCTAGCTGCTGGGCCCTAAAAATGGCCTGCTCCTCAGAAAATACCCCAGATAGGGATACATCTTTTGAAATATCCGACTGCAGAGATTTCAGAAACCACTCGAGAAGGAATTCTCCTGGAATATGAGCTTTGATAAGCCTCTTCCTTCTCCTCCATTCCTGAACGTGATCAGAAATGTGAGTTGCCTCATCCTACTTAAAATTAGCCAGGAGTTCGGTCCCAGCCTCATATTTGACAGGCAACTGAAAATGGTTTAGAAATGTGACAGCCAGCTCTCCAAATGTAGCGAAACTGCCCCCAGTGAGCTCGATATACCATTTGGCAGCATTTCCAGTTAGGGTGCGTTGAAATAATCTCAACCTAATCGAATCATCAATCAGGGAGTTCAAAGAACACCATAAGTGGAAAGTGGTGATGTGGTCCGCCGGATCCTCTCCATTCTTACCTTCAAATTTTGGAATTTCTGAAGGAAGTTTGGTCGGGACTGGAGGCCACCCCGGACTATAACGAATCGGGTCATTAGTCAACTTCGACAAATCTGGCAAGTTTAACGTTGCCAGAAACGGTAAGCGAGGCGGAGCCTGAGGATTCCATCCTTGATGGGATGGATTCCCAACATTTTGAAAAGAATAGCCTGGATTTGATAAGGCACCAGGCTGCCAGAAAGGACTCGTAAAAAACGGAGAAGAACCTCCTCCCCACGCCGAGTTACCAAAGCCCAGACCAGTTCCCCCCGCTGAAGTATTGAATGAAGAGGAAAGCCCCTGATAGGGGTTCCAAGCATTAGACAGAGGAGAAAAGGTCTGATAAGCACTCGATGAGGGGAAAGAAGCATTCCCTTGATGACCTGCATAAAACTGATTCCCTGCCCCCGCTGTAGTAAACACAGGATTCCAGCCTGTAAAAGTAGTCGAACTTTGCCCCCCAGACCAAGGGTTGAAACTCTGGGTCTGGGACGTAAATGGAAATGACCCTAAAGAAGGATTGGAACTAGGAATGTGTCCAGTCCCAAAGGGGAAACCCTGAAACGAAGCTGATCCACTAGCCATGTTAGACATGGGCGTAGATCCAGCTGAAGCAGCGGAAAAGGAAAAAGAGGGATTTCCACTAAAGGACATCCCTGAACAAAAGGGACCAGAATGAGAAGCATGTGCTTGGGTGAACCCAGAGCCAAACACAACAGCACTAGAAGCAATCGAAGATGAAGCAATAGTGCCCCCTGCTTCAACAGAAACAGGAGTCTGAATGCCTGCAGCACTCACAGCAGAAGCTGTGTTCCCAGTCATGGCCATCGAAAGATAAGAATGATACGGAAGATCTGGCGGTCTCTCTGATTCAGGTCCGATGTACTGAACAATGAACGGATAATCAGGAGGAAGAGGATATGGACCTGTAGCAGGAGGCTCAGGTATGTCTTCTATATGAAAATCTTCTTCCTGAGGAAACAAAACTCGTGAGGTGAGCAAAACACTCCTCTAGGGACCGACACCAGAATCAGCTACGAAACCTTCAGACCTTTGTGGAGGATCTCTCTCCATTGCGTCAGACGCCACAGGGTGATAAACACCTGCTAAATCACTCCTACGCCTTCTCGAAGAAGGCTCTGGACTCTCGGGAGATAACCCCCGGATTCTCCTCGAACGACGAGGCGCTTGATCAGCCACTTTTATAGATTTTATAAATTAGACTCAAAAAAGTGAAAAGCTAGGCAAGCTAGGAGAAAAGAGCACTCACTATAATAAAAATCCCTGAGATACAGTCAAGCAAACAGCCTCCAAGTATTTCTGCTCCGGGTGATGAGGAACGGACACCAAAATACAGGAAAGCGAAATATAGGACCTCCCGAAAGCAGTCTGGGATGATTAGGGCCCAGAACAACTAGCGAAGGTATCAGAAACAGTTACGCCGACCTCCTAACGACAGCATTTGCTGGCTCAAGCACCCAAGCTTCACAAGGGCACCCCCCAGAAGTATTGCTAAAAGTGATGCGACATCTGCCTCAGGTACCACGGGTATTCCCCCCCGCAGTCACCTGTGTGGAACCTAGGAGTGGCAACTATGGACACCAATCCGTATCAGAAGCCGGGTGGAACGGTCTTGAGGTCAGATTCAGCCAATTGGAGAGGGGGTATCCCTCTTCTCAGCCTTCACTTCCCCTCGCGCTTGACTCTCGGATGAGAGCTTTCCCGGTCCACCTAACGGAGTTGGATTTCGCTCAATTAATCAACTTCTATGTTTGTTTGAGCGGCCTTGGAGAGTTAACTCTCCACTCACCTATTCCAAGGCCCTACAACCTAGCTAGTTGGTGTTTGACACTTAGAAAAACTTGCTAGTTGATTTTAGATTAAATCGCTTATTTTATGGGCTGTTATGTTAAGTCACAAGGATATGGAGATGAAACTTATGGTGTTTTGATGCAAAAGAAATTAATAAAAACTTAACTACATGCACATGCAGTTATTGTCTTTCGATGAAAAGTAGCCTCTATACAAGTTCTACGAGACTAAAAATTGTATTTTTCTTTTCAAATAGCAAACTCACACTCACAAAAACTAAGAAACTGACTAAATGCTGAAATGCTCCTAATGCAAATCACTACAAGCATGCAAATCCTAAGATGCAAATCTCTTAAAGCAGAGTGAAATTCTCAAAAAGTCCTTCAGTTTTAACTCTTCTTGGTTGCCCAGAAAGCTAGTTCTCGAAATCAAGAACTCTTAATATAAGACACCAAAAACGCTCAAAAACAAGAAGAAGAAATCAATGACAACTCCTCCTCAAAATCAAGCCAAAAGCTAGAAGCAAGAAACCTCACAAAACTTCAAAAGATATGGCGAAACGAAAACAAAAATGCAACAACAAAAACAAAAACAAAACAAAATGTTTTTTGAGTTTTTGAAATGCAAAAACAAAACGCAAAACAAATGTTTTTTGAGCTTTTTAGTTTTATAAAGAGAGAGCTCGAAAAGACCAAGCAAAACTATCAAAATCCAAACCAAACAAGACCGAATTTCAAGCACAAACTTCAGCAATGCTCCCAAACCTTATAAGGCTAACTCGTAGCAAGATCAATAAGAGGAAAAGAAGACCAGAAAACTCAGCCACTCAGCCTAGACAAATAGTGCAAACTCGTCGCAAACAACAACTCCAAAGAAGAAAGAAAAGCTCTTCAAAAGTTGCAACAAGACCTAGCCTATGGAACTCAAGAAAACCAATCAAAAACAAAGCAAAAATCGTAATGCGAAGCATAACACAAATATAGGAGCGAGTAAGTGAGCATAAGATCTCTGTTCTGATAAAGCAGAACAACCAAGAATGCTCAGAAAGCGATCTTGGTACTCAATCCAGAAGTGCCAGCACCAGAAACAACACTTTGCCAAAAAGACTAGTTTTCAATCAAACGAAAGAGAGAAAAGATCTGAAACCACTTCCTTCACACTCCAGAGAGTACAGAGACTCTGTAGGAATAGGTCTCCACAGCCAGAAAGGACTAAAAATTCAAGAAACTCAAAAATTCAAAATCTGCCTAGGTATACGCTACTTCACAGTTTAGCAACAAGTGTGCATACGCGACTGTGCTAAAGGAAACTCACGTATACGCGGGTCCCTTTAGACAAACTTGCGTGTATACGCGACTGTGTGCAAAAAAAAGCGCGTATGCAAAGTTAAATAATGAAAAAACAAAAAGGACAAGCCTGGAAAAGAAACCAGGACTTCAGACTGACTGATAAAAAGTAAACTGGACTGCAAATGAAAGTTAAAACTATCGGCAACCTACCAAACAGCTGAAACCACCCAACAAGAGAATCACACGAATGTGATCCCCAGTGGAGTCGCCAGTTCTGTTTCAGGGAATATCACCCTAGAGGTTCATTGGGTTACAACCTCCACAGAGCAAGGGCATGCTACTTAAGAAGGACTCACACAACCATGCACGTTCAGAAAAACTAAATAGAGTAGAATGAGAAAGTTACCCGTAGGTCCTACGGTTGAAGTAGATCCCGCGGGGTTCAAACCCCCTGCAACCATCCTTCCTTCTTAACCTGAAAGACAAGAAGAAACAAGCACGAAGAACTGGTTGTACAGCATATATCTACTCTAAATGTTAGTGAAATCCATATAAAACATTAAATAGATCATAATGAATGCTTAAATAACTATTTTCACATACATATAAGCATACACTAACACGTATATTTCAGGAACAGCATGGTACTTCTGTATTATAAATAGCATGTACAAAAGTAACAAGTGGAGAGATCACCTGATCCTTCCACGGCCTTCGAGCAGACCGTCGTCCGGATCCGTCCAGCCCTTGCCTCGCTAAGACTCCTTCCAAACTGGTGCATACGAGATGACATATAGGGAGATGAACAACTCAAGGAAACAAGGGTTTCCTATAATGAACTGGGAAAGTGCAGGAGGCACAGGGAATCAGACTTGGATAGGGAATACCAAAAGAGTATAATATCAATAAATTCTCTCCCTCCCTTAGGCCATACACATGAGAGGTTTTTATACTCCCTCCAAGTAGTTTCAACAGTTGGAAACAGTTCGCCACGGGCTGGGGTGGTTGAACTACCTGAGTAACCATCAACCCAATGTGAAATTAGGGAATAATTATATATTTTTTAATCATTTTTAATGGCATACGCGGAAAAGTGCAGCTGGACTCGCGTATACACGCGGAAAAGTACGGGCATAGTCGCGTATGGGGATTTTTACACTGTTTTTAAGTGAATTTGTCCAAGTCTGTAGGAATGGGTGCCCAAAGCCATAAAAGCAATCATGAATCATATCAAGGTGAGAAATGATGCTATAACAGTAGGGCCTATGCCGTTGCCGAAATATGCAAGTAGTAGCATGCCTCTAGGAAGCTCTATTGCATCGATATGGACTAACCCACCCCAACCTCCATCTTTAATGGGAGGGCACTTTTATACTGGGGGCAACCAACCATTCGCCCCACAATACAATATGCCCTATGGACAACAACCATATATCGCTACCCCTCCACCTATAGGAAATTTTTATTAAAGTCCTACTTATCCTACTAGTAACACATTGATGAGCTAACCCTATGGTCTACATAGTCAACCGATACTTCCTTGGTTAGATTCGAGGGCAAACCCACTGGCAGCTCTAGACATTCTCGACATATATAAACTGACTAATGACCCCATCAATCACAACCTGCTTCGGCCTCCAGTACCGCACAAGATTCCTTCTGACATCCCAAAGTTCGATGGGAAACAAGGGGAAGACCCAGTCGCACACGTCACCACCTTTCATTTATGGTATATATCTAATTCCATGGTGGATGATAGTGTACGGCTTCGATTGTTTCCCCATACCCTTACAGGAAATACCGCCAGGTGGTATATTGAATTGCCATGTGCCGCCATAAACACTTTTGGCGCTTTGGCAACAGATTTTTTAAAGAACTTCCAATTACCAATCAGATTTGAAACTGGAATGGAACTGTTAAACTCACTGTGCCAAGACACTGCCACCCATATCTCTGATCACATTTATGAATGGAGGCGTAGGAGGAGGCTAGTCAAAGTGCGAATCCTGGATCATCTTCTATATAATTGGTTTTGTAAGTCTCTCTTACCCCACATCTCTAAAGACATTGGTCTTTCTGGTGCGGTTAGAGAAGATCAATGCATTCATCATGCCCAACATTTGGATTTAATCTATTCACAATCTGGCACACTATATGATCTACTACCTAATGCCCCTGGTAACCCAAATCTTCCAGCTACTCAGAAAATTGGAGCTCACACCGACGGTCTCGTTGGCACAATCTCTGGTGTAGCCACAAAACAGTCTCGGGGGAAAACCTCCCAGCCATCCTTGGCTGCCACTTCCCCTAACCAAACGACTACTCTTCCTACCGCTGAGGTAAATTCTGTGCAAACTTCACAAAAACCTAGTGGAAAGAATAAGAAGAACAAGAAAAAGACATCTTCTTCGGAAGAGCAGTCGGACAATCAGAATAATCCTAATTAGAAAAACGCTGCCAAAAATTACAAAGGGAAGGATAAACCCATGAAATTTCCTTGCAAGATCTGTGTGGAGGACCACTTGACATACAAATGTCCTTGGCTGCAAGAATGCACCAATTTTATCACAAACAAGTATTTTGGGCGAACACCTGCCATTCTGCATAATCCTTTCCCTAATCAACAACAACAACACCAAAACATGGTTGACAACCCGCCATAACCCCAGAAATGGGGAAATGGTGGTTCACATCCTTCCGGTGAAGGATCATCTGCCATTTATGGCATTGAAAGTGTTGAACTTCAAACACGAGCCAAGCTTTATGGAAATCCTACCATAGACGCTCAAGAACCTGGTACTAGTTCAACTCCACTGCAGACCAACGATTTGCATATCAGATGGCCTACTATTGATCTCGTGATTCGGCCCCCCAAAGGGACACTTCGACGCATGACTCAGAAAACCTCTTTACGTGCAGCCCAAAACTACAACATTGTAGAAGATTTGGCACAGGCACCGTGAGCTATGTCTACTCTTGAAGTATTTCGAACTTTTCCAGCACAAAGGAAAGCCTTGCTTTCGGCCATTGGTGGAATAGACCCCCAAGATTCCATGCTAGATATATTTGATATGGAAAAATCTCAGACTCGCCTCTCGCACCAACTCACATTTCAAGTGCAGGTTGTGTCGAAAGCGAGACCAATCCATTGCACTATCATCGACGAAGGTGCTTCAACTTGCGTTATGTCACAAGCTTGCTGGCTCGCTTTACGTTCTCCTACCTTAACACCATCATCTAATTCCCTCAAAGCTTTCGATGGCCACACGTTCCTCCCAAAAGGATACCTTGCTAGCTTTCCCATCACTCTGAGTGGGAAAACAGTAACCGTGGACGTTGAAGTCATAGATTTCCATCTCGACTATAATCTATTGCTCAGTCGCAGTTGGTCTTATGCCATGACTGCCATTTTTTCTTTGGTCTTCCGACTCGTCCTATTTCCATTGGATGGGAAAATAGTTATAGTGGATCAGTTATCCTTCTACACCCCTGATTATTCCACGTTACCAAGTAGCACTGTACCCCTAATAGGAGGCTTTCATGACTCTTACATCAGTATTGGTACCGGTCTTCTGAAGACGTCTTCCCTACTGGGTTATTTTCCTCTCCCGCCGCGAGAGATCCCAAATACGGTTGCAATGATATCCACCACTTTGGATGGCTCTATCAACCCATGGATCCTCCCAGCACCTTCAGACATTGATTCCTATGGAGATCAGATGCCGCTCTCACCAGCCGAGTTGGCCTACCAAGCCATCCAAATTACATCTAAACCCTCCACTACTATGGTTTCGACCAAAGGTACAAACCTCCCACCCATCGCAGTTCTCTCTAAGGATCTCCTCAATGAAGTCTTGCCTACAGATGAAGCTATTTGAGAGATCATGTCTCTAGAAGAATGACCTTGGGGAAAGTTTCACCATTGCGCTTCAATGATCGACTTAGACGTGATAAATACTGAAATCCCATCCTTTGACCCACCTGATATTGTTCCCTCCGCTTACACGACTGTTCAAACTATCAATTCAGAAGGGAACATGGGTAATATTTCTAAGACAATGCTCATTGATATCTTGGTCAAACCGGGTATCGTGGAAAATATTCAGATTGGAGCAGATTGAAATCCTGAGGAAATTGCATGCTTCACATCCCTTTTTAAGGAATTCCGCGATGTGCTCGCTTGGTCTTATGACAAAATTCCTGACATAGATCCATCTATAGTCAAGCACGAAATCAAGATTTATGACAATGCCAAACCAATTTGGCAGCGACTCAGGCCTATGCACCGGCGCAAGGTAGCCACCATCAAAATTGAGGTAGAAAAACTTTTAAACGTTGGTTTCATCTATCCCGTTCCTTTGACGGAATTGGTTTCCAATCCGGTTCCCGTTGATAAAAAGCAAGGCACCATCCGAGTTGCCTTTTTCAGGCTCACTAAACTACCACGATAGTGAGTAAGGAGCCATTCTTTTCCTCTTTTTCAAAGCTCTTTAAATCGAAAAAGTGACCGAGTTTCCTCCGCGTGACTTGTTAAAATTTCACGGAGAGCATCGAGTTTTTCTTTGTTGGACTCGTTAAAATTTCACAAAGAGTGCCGAGTTTTTCGTCTCCTCGTACTCATAACAAAATGAGGTAGACATCCATCGAACATATATTTCTCACTTTTCTGGCTTCGATGGACTAACTCATGGAAAATGAACTGTTTCAGGCTTACTATTCTCCCTTTGTCGTTCCCGGTTATCAAGACATGACAAAGGAACCCTAATGGAGTTGTCTTTTACGAAATTTTTTAGACTCTCTAAACATGAAAAATTCACTGAGTTTACTCGTCTGGACTCATTAAACCTAATCAGACGGGGAAAAAAATTTGGACAAAATGGATACTACCTCGGTTACATTTCAGAAAGGTCGATTTGGCAGAAAACATCTTGAACATGGCACTTCCCAGACAACTCTTTCACAGTTAGCCGAATCCTACCATATATGAGTATTAGCCTTCATCTCCCAGAATGATTAACAGAAGTTGAAGAGGATGATGTGGAGGAAGAGGATGACGATGGAGATGGTGGATCACCATTTCCTCCATTCCCTTTCTTAGAATCATCCTTGTCTTTCTTCCCTCCTGAAGAATCTCCTTCTTCTCTTTGGTTTCTAGACCCTTCTCCAGCAATCCTATCATTTCTCTCCTAGTATAGGATCCTAACCATCTCAGTCATGTCCAAGAAATCTTTTCTAAAGACTCTTTCTTCTTCCTTGGGATCCATTTCCTCATGTACTTCTCCTTCTCTGGAAGACATGTTTGTGGCCGATTCCAAGGCTAATGAGGATGAAATGGAAGGTGGAGATAATGGCACCATAGCCCTCCTTGGTTGAGGATTATCTTGTTCTCTAACCAATTGACCTTCCCCTCTTTTCAATTTCAGCCTAGTAAGCATCAAATTTTGCAGAATAACACACTTTTCTTGCACAAATTTCACAAACTCTTTAGCAAAACCTAGAGCTCTGATACCAATATGATCTGAAATTGTGTGAACAAAATATTTCTTATACAGAGATTGACAATAGGGGCTTTTACTGGTTATTTCAACTTTACTAGAAAGGATGAAACTAGAAGCTTATGGCCCTCTTACTGGCTCTGCCTAAAGAAATATAATGTAAACACTAAATAGATCCGGCAATGAAAGTATTTATTATGTATGCAAAGTACTCATTAACCAAAATTCTATTTGTGAATAAGCAAGTTCAAGTGTTCTGCAATGAAAGTAATGTGGTTTGAAGTGAATATAATGAGTTGTATTCACTGTATAAGTCTGATTGGGAAAAGTGGACTTATGAAAAGTTACTGTATAATGAAGTAAAATCTGAAATATAACAACAAAAATGCACAACATAATAGTAAGCATTTGTTTAAGCAGTTCACCCCTCTCTTGGGCTACCTCTGCTGGGTCCAAAAGCCTCTAAATAGGCTTTTCCCTCTTTCATTAATGCTCAAATTAAGAATTACACTGTGTAGAAAGCCTCAAAAGGAAAAATTAGCTGCAAATTCAGAAACAGAGGACTGAAATCAGTATAAATCGACTATTCAATCACCTCCAATGGATGAGTATAGTCCAACACAGCTGATCTTTCACCAAGCCCTGGTGGCTCCACAACCAAAATCGCTGATAAAATCACTGATAGAGCGCCCTGATGGCTCTGCAACTTGTCCCAATAGCTCCAGAATGCCTCAATACCCCAAAATAAAAATAAAAAAATTCGTCCCAACGGACTTCCCTAGCCAAAGTTATGGCTAACTGAAGTTTTGCCCAGTGTCACCTAGAAAAACTCCACTAAATGTGGAGAGCTGGAGTTAACTCTAGTTAAAATAGAAACAAATTCCATATTTGGCGGGCATGCTCCAACTTTATTGGGCAGTTATGGTTAAGTTTAATGCTGGGTGGATGGGGTCACATGCACCACTGTCCAACCCGCCTATTTAAACATTGTAACCAACAGTTTGAAAACCGAAATTGGTGCCAAACCATTCACATGTGAAATGGTGTAATAAATGTTATCATAACCGCGGGGTTTTGCATGCCAATGCATCTAAGCCACGGTTCCGGTGAATGGTCTTATGCAGAAGGGGCTGGCCCCCTTTCGGGCCCCGCCCAAACATCAACAACGTTTAAATAAAATTTCGAACGCAATGTTTTTAAAAACCATTGTCGTGGCCCAACAGTCGGGCCTCTCTGTTGCCATCGCCCCGAACTGGTTTCAAATCCTGCCGCAACCATAATAAAATTTTGAAATGCAATGAAATTTCATTCCACCTTGGGGCCACATGGCAGCCTCTGAGCTGGCCACGTCGGGCCCTATGATTGGCCACCTGCGGAATATTCCATAGAATATTTTGTGGAATATTCCACAGAATATTCCCAAAATATTTTGTGGAATATTATTTTTTTAATAAAAACAATTTTATTATAAAGTCAAATTTTGGCCATTTTTAACTAAAATTGGCAAACTTCAAAGCTGAATATCTTTCTCATACAGCATCGATTTTCAGTGCCGTTCACGTCTACAGGATTTTTTTTCTGAGCTCTTTCCAGTTGATCTAGTTTGGAACAATTCTGAGCAACTTCATTTTTGAGCATTTTTCTACAAGAGACTTGATCTCCTGATCAATTATGCAGTTCTTGCCGCTATAATAAGTTTGAGAATGGACTCTAGAGGATTTTCCATGTTTAGAATTAATTCTCAATCCTCCTACAGACTCATAGATTCCCACCATTAATTTTTCTTGTATAACCATCATGGCTCTTCAATAGCTCGATATATCTACTCCAACTTGCTAATATGAGGTTTATGGTTTGATCTTCATTAACATTCTCTTGCATATCGTGGTCCTTGTTTCCTTTCTTCTTAACCTTTTGCAGTCATAATCAATTCAAGTAGTAGGTTTTACTTTTTCTTGTTTGATCTAGGCTCCATTAATTAATTCAGTAAGATGATCCAGTGCTCTCGGCAATCACTATTAACTCCATTAACAACAACAACATGTACATTTACATCATTCACACCAAACAACTATCGACCCATTCATTGCTTACAAAATCCAACTGTAGAGAACTCCAAGACATGACATAGATGCTAAATATAGCGCATAGGCCAAAATAGTTGTCGACCCATTTAAGCTTCATATGCTCATGGTGCTAAGTCCTTCACCCTTTTTTCAATACATACCCATAGTGTTTCTTAATGAAATAGGTCCTTAATCCTTTGTTCACATAAACATATGAATCTATTGCTAAACTACCTACTCAGCCCATTTAAACCATATCCCTAAGGGCTTAACCTCTGTTCACAAAACTTGTATGTTTGTGCTCTTCATCTCCTCATAGAACTATGCCCTGCTATTTATTTCTCAGACTATATTTCTTAGAAAGAACTTAGTCAAGCAACTTTGATTCTCATCGAGAATATTTCTTCTGATATTATGTTTCTCCTGAGGTGATGTGTTTCATGGGGACCACTGCCTAACATACAGACCAATTAGATTTCCATCGAGTTTACCTATTTGCCACGTTCTCTTGTAATAGAGTTATTTTCATCACCAGTTGACTCACCTTTCTGTCTCTCTCCTCCATCTATGGCCACCAGTCTCGACAAAAATTTTCTAAAGAGAACTTAGTTGCACTCCTTTGATAACCTCTATGATTATTTATTATGTGGTTATGTGTCCTGTAGGACTATGCAACTGACACCTTAACCAATAGTATTTTTGTTGGGATTACTTTTCATCCATGTTGATGCCACATGTCACTCCCTTAGTGGTGCTACTTGTCACCCATTTTTAGCCCACTTGGCCACCCAAAAATGCCAAATTCGCATTCGACATGACATGTTACCCTATGCTGACATCATCAATCCCTATGTCTCCTTCGGCTAGTAAAATCATACCAAGTGTCATGTTATGAATTTTCCATGTTTTAGAAGGTACAGAGGAATGGGGGACTTGGGCCTTGGTTATTCATCAAATTCCTTTTCTAAAATGTAGAGCCAAAACCATCAATTCCAAGCACTTTTCCCATATGACCTATTCCCCACAACCTAGGGCCTCGAGTATCGAGATCCTCATATTTTTTACTATGGACTCATGAGAGGTCTTCTAAGGACCATGGCCACGTCATTAGGTTTATTTTTGGACTTATAACTTTTACCATCCATAACTTTCGCTCCTAAGGACCAAATTCAAACTTTAGCATACCGCTGGAAATCTCTTTCTAATAATTATCCAACTATGCCACTTCCGATGAAATTTGAGCAAATCTCCTGAGGCATAAATTCCTTCAAATCCCGGGGCTCACAACCATCATAGTTATAAGATTTTAAAACTTCTTTACTTATCCTATTACTATGGTGGTTTTCTCCCAAATACTGCAATAACCATAGGACTCCCTCTGAACTTGACACACCACGTGTAATATTCCTATTTAGCCCAAGCTAATAGGAATACTTCATTTTGTTTCTTTCTTATTGTTTGATGAATAAAATGTAGAGGAGGACATGCAAAGCTCCTTAAATCAAATAATAAATACATGCCCAATGTGAAAAAGGATAAATCTGGGCCTTTGCAACAAAAATCCACTTGTGTGTGAACATAAATTAGACCACCTTGGAGAACCAGCGCAGTTTTAGAATAAGGTTCCAATGTGAAAGGGGTTAAGTCCATTGAAGTAGTTTAGGGTTTGTGCACCCCCTCAAGTTATAAAAAGGAGGTGAGGGCTCAAGAGAGGGTTGTTGAAGGATTTTCAAAATAGAGGTTGCTTGAGAAACTGTAGCTCTCTTGGCTATTTAGCCCAAGGGAAGAGGATTTCCTATTTAGGAATCCTCCCTCCTTCCTTGAGTAGCTCTTAGAGGAGATTGTACTGAAATGAGCCACTATCCGGAATTTTTGCCAAGCTCCATCTATTAGGAGTGTTGGTCCTATTGAGGATTTTGCAGCTGCTTGAGTTGCAACAAGTGGTAGTCTAGATCTGTAGAGATCTAGTGTTTTGGAGGAGATTTCTCTCAGGGAGGGTGTCTTGTGACCACCCAGAAGAGGATCTCTCTCTTATTTTGTATTTAGATCTGTAATTTATAGCATTTGCTTCATTTTTATACAGCTACTGTGCAGTCCCTCTCAAGAACTATGTTAATGCACTTGAGGGTTTTAATGTTATTTCAGTTTTGTGCAATAGATGATCTTCAGTGATTGAGGCTTGCCTCTCACCTTGTAAATATTTGATGTAGCTACTATTTAAGATATTTCTAGATCTGATCTCTGTTATAATAAAGTCATATTTAGAAATTCTGAGCATTCTGCAGTTTTGTAGCTTATATGTCAGATCTACACTTATTCCGGCATTATTTTGATGAAATTCTAAGTGGATCTTGTAGAGAAAGTTGAGTAGTTTCCAGATATGGTATGGATCTTATGTTTCAGCCATAGATCTATCATAGATCTGAGTTTTCACTTACAGCAGCTGAAACCCCTAAACAATAACGCTGATATAGTCTACAGTCTTTTTCCTATGTGTTGCAGCAACACATTGCAGGGTTTTTATTCATAGAAATGTTTGTTTTTCCATGCCTAAGCTAAATGAATATTATTATGAAACTTCATACTGAAATTTCTGCATAAACTCATTCATACCCTTCAGAAATTACGCTACCCAAGCTTCAACATGATTCTACATAATTTAGGTCATGGGAAATTAGGGTTTTTCTTGACTAGTCGAGAAGGAGGAACGGTTTAACATAGAAAAACTCATTTTTATTTTGCTGAAATTTTTCATGGGGGTTCCATATAACCCTAGTTAACATATCGCAGAGCCATTTCCCTTTTTTTGATGCAAATTTCTTTATACACCTATTTTAGTGCATAAATTGCTGCTTTTCCCCACCTTTATGAAGTTAAAAGATGAGTAAAGAGTGATGATATTATTTATATTGGTTTTTGAGAGTTCTAAAACAAATTTCATTATATTTGAAGCCATCATATCTGAAAAATGCATTTTTCAATCATGATTTGCTGAGTAAACCCTTTGGGGTCTTACCTCTCGACAAGGGTCTATAGACAGAGTCTGAAAAGGGTGAGATAGCCTCTGGATCTCATATTTTCTTGTAAATGTTACATATCTATTAAATTCCCCTTCATTCAATCTCTGGTTTAGATCATATTGTTGATTGATAATGTCTTAAAGAGGAATATCTCACTGATACCAGTTTGTGGGAGATCTGTTTAGCTGATCTAACTTGATTTGTTTTTTAATATATTGCATATTTGAGTCCCACACAACATATTCAAGAGGAACAAAGCTTTTTACTGCATTTTATTTTCCCATATTTCCTTATGCAGCGTTTCTATTGAGCAGCTTGGAAATATTCCTGGAAAAGGAATATTATAGACACATCTATCATCCTTTTCCATTTGACATCAATGCCAAAAGTATGCTCAACAAAAATAATTTTATATCATTAAAATTATATATATATATATATATATATATATATATATCCCAGGTATTTTACATATGTGAAATAGAAAATACAACAATAAACATGAGATATAGATCTATCAGTTCATCAGCTATAGTAAACTGTAAATAAAATAATAATTCATTTAAATATTTAAATGAATTTCATTCATTCACAGTATTAACACACATATTTAATCTTAATGCCTCAACAGAAATAAGAGAAATTGATCAATAGTGACCAATTCTAGTCATTAACCATTAAATTAATAACAAGAGCCGTTATTATTTCAATGATAGAATGACAGAGAAAATTAAAGTGATAGTACCATATTTGCTTGACCTAGTTGAAACATGAAATCAAGTGGTTCAAAACTTATATTAAGAAAAAAACTTTACAATAGTGAAAATTTTACTTTCTTATCCAAAATTAGAACCCATTTCCCAGGGTCCTAATGTTGTTTAAATAACATTACTAAAAAGAAGGATAAATTTTTCATCCATTATTTTCTCAATAATCAAAATAAACATATCAAAGTAAAATTTTGTTTGGATGCTCAGATAAAAATAATTTCTTATCCAATTAGATAAATTTCTGGATGAGATCTATAAGATTATTGTCATTGAGCAAAAAATTTCTAGAAGATGTGCTAGTTGTATAGGAGGATCAAGCCGAACATTAACTTGGCACTTGAATATATGTGTTTCCACAATTGGAATCTCTTGTGAAATTATATCATTAGTTATTTTGGTCATCAAAACATGGTTTCATGGCTTGACCAAATATTGATGTTCTTGTCTTCTTACTTGCACCTTCTTCCTTAGTGCATTCAACTTTGTTATATGTTCTTCTAAAATCTATATTTCAAGATCTATTTATTTGCTTACCAACATAATGGATTGTATTAATGGAGAACAACTTTGATGTTCCATATTAATCAACTATTTAGAATTGTGCAAATTAGCCTTCTAGGATTTCAAGATTTCTTTGTTTTGCATCACATTGAATTAGGGTAGGCTAGGAAGGTTTTTTTTTTCATCATTTTTCCAAGCAATTAGCTCCATGGAAAATTTTAGGGGCTAACATTCGCAAGTGGGCTAATTTTCCATGGGTTTTCCAAAAAAAAGATTCGCCAATTTCCATTTTTTTTTATAAAAATTATTCGCCCAAGTTTTACAATATAAAATTATTTTACCTTAAAAATTGCCAAAATTATATATACAATATATATAATATCATTATAAATTTGAATAATTTTACAAATACACCAATAAACATTTTATAGTTTGCATATTAGGGACTAGTGAGATTCGCCAATTTTTTAAACTTCAAAATAATTTTCGATCCTTAAAATTTTCCCTGATTAGCTCAGTCAATTTCCATTTTTCTTCTGCATACTTTGTCTCCTTGTCAATAATATCATTGAAGAATGTTTGATCCAGGTTTTGTTGGGATTGAGCAAGACTTAACTTCTTACGAAATTTCTATTTTCATGAAGGATATATTGATTGATGTCAGAGGCTTCTCCTCTGAAGATTTCTAAGTCTCTTGCATTATTTTTTGTTGCTTGGAATTTAATCTAGAGTGCAGTCAACTAAGCATATTTTTTTTATTTGTAACCTGCAATTCAAGATGCAATTTTCTAACCTCATCTTCTTGAAATTTCAACTAAGCTTGGATTTGATTTCCATTTTGAGACAATTGTTGTTCCAACAATATGATTTTATAATCCTTCTACTTCAAAAGTTCCTTTAATCTGGTGACATGGTAAACGTTTGCATTTTCATAAGCCAAAATGAAATAGGCTATATCAACAGTTTGATCCTCCTAATTTTGGAGCTATCCCATACTATTTGTAAACAAACTTTAGTTTCTTATTTTTTATTTTCATTTTTTCTCTTCTTTCTACTTTTCCTCATAAGAACCATCTTTTTGGGATTGTGACAGAAATCAATAGGAGGAATACATTCCATCATTATTGGTGTGAGGATATTGATCATATTTATTTCTTTTAACTACTACCATGGATATAACTTATGGTATTTTTCACTAGGAACTCAAAATTAGCCAAACGGTTTTCGTTGCAAGCATCAACACTATCAGGAAGAACATCTATCTGTTGTTATATATACTTCTCAATGGTATAATTTGAAGGAGTAACCACAATAAATTGTTGTGTTTGAGATATATCTATTTTCGTTTTTGAGAATTCATCCCATTTTTCATGTATTTTAATTGAAGCTACAACCCTTTTGACAATGTCCTCTTTGAGAAGTTCATAAGTGATTTCTACCATAATTTGATCAACATCTATTGGGTCTTTATCAAGAATAGTAACTGATGCCTTGGATTTGGAGTCTTTCATGGTGATGGCTTCACCCATTGGTTGTTGCAAAATTAGAGGTAACGATTCTCTTCTTTCCACTTAAAATGTGAAAAAAATGGTGTTATTCAGGGGATATTTTTTTAGTTTTCTAGAAAAATTCTTCATGGGACTCAACTCTATAAAAAATATCATCAAAAGAGGAATTATCATGCATATATATTTTTGTAGCAAAAAAAATAAAATGTTTTCCTACAATTCCCATAGTGTCATGTTGTTTTAAATGGATTTGAGCTAACTTAAGGGCATGGAAATGTATTAACACTTTCCTTGCATGTTGAGGATTTTATAAGGTATCAATGCCAACCTGTATATGAAAACATGGTCAAATTTTCTTAGAATTTTTATTCAATTCAAAGGCAATTTCTGTGTCAAATATTTTATAATCAACTTCTTTATGAATCAATCTATCGTGGATGAAAATGGGTAAGGCATGTGGGGGTGGTAGGAAACCATATATTCTCAGATAAGAAAATTTTTCCTTAATAAAACAATAACCAATCCATTTAATTCCTTGCTTGGCTTCTTTCGAGATTATGAGGGGTTTTGACTGGAATATCTCTTCATAAATTATAATTATAACAAAGTGGAAAATTTGGTTAAAATGATCAAAGTAATTCTCATCCCATAATTTTGAATGCTATATTTGTATGGGAAGTGGTTTAGAAGGAACCCATTTCCATCCCATAGTGGGAAAGGAAGTTGAAAATAAAATGGAATCCAAATATAAGTCGTCATATAAAAAGGAGGATTACAAGTACTAGGCTTAGAGAGTCTGAAATCTAGTGTATAAAAAGTACAAGTACTAAGATATGTATTAAATACAATGTGCCAAATTAAATCTAGTGTTATAACATATGGTTTTCAACCATATGGAATTGCGCCAAGTATTTAAACTATATGCCATATTTTTCATTCAAAGCTTGGGAGGTCCGTGGGTTTGACCTAAGGACCTGCTCGTGGCCCTATAAAATTATTTACCAATGTTGCACCATCAATGGGGGACTTGTACAGTGAGCCTGTAAATTGTGTATTGTTTGCGCCTGAAAATTCCTTCTTGGGCATAACTTAGCCATCCTCGGGCTTCTTGGGCATAACTTAGTGTTTTTTTAGAGAGTTGCATTGGAGAGCAGAGGCCAAGGCCTACACGTTGACAATACCCATTGGTGCCTGATTGCAAGGCTGAGAATGGAAAAAATGTATGTAAAGAGCCTTTTTGAGCATTCCTAATACAATGGATGCCCATTGGAAATGAACCCGGAGATGTAGTCTAAGAGGGACGAACTTCGTCATCAATGTCCGTCGTGTTTGTGTCTTTTATTGATGTTGTTCATGATTATGTTTCAGTTCTAAGTTTTATATTTAAGGCACTTTAATAATTCAATATCTCTCATTCATTCACATAAAAGGAAGCCTTAGTTAATGTTTAAAGATTTTACTCAAATAGTCAATCTTGTGTGTTTTCAGATCATAAAAGCAGTCCTTTCTTAGAGCAGTAATTAATTTTTGATAGCCCGTGTGGGACGCATAAGGAATTTTATGGTGCTCATCTAAAAGTAGTTGTTTTAAGTGTTTTTGATTAGGTATATAAAATATGTTCCTAAAAATCAACATGTTTCCATTATTAATGTTGTAACCCAGTTTTTTTTCATTGTAGTTCTATTATTTTATATGCTTCCATAAAAATTGGTACTCTAAATCTCTTGAAGAAATATTCTTAATTTTCTCAATAAATTTAGTTTTAGCTTGAATAAATGGGATCCCATATAGACAATGCAATTTCCTACTTAGAACGTCTACCACCCATTGTTATCCACCCTTCAAATACTTGATGTCGAAATCAAATTCACTTAGAAAGAAAACCCAACGTGCTTCCTGAGCATTTAATGTGGTTTGTTTAAAGTAATTAGTTAAAATACTATTGTATTCTATCAATAGGAATATTTCTCAAGTAAATAGCCAAACATCCATGACGCTGATCAATGTCGTTATTTCTAAATTATAGCCTAAATATTTTTTCTCATTCTCCTTTAATTTCCAGGATTCGTAAGTTACTACTCTTTCTTCTTGTATGGACACTCCTCCAACACCTTCCTTACATGCATCTGTACAAACCATGAATTCCTTTTCAAGGTCTACAATCCATAAGATGGGGGAAGTGGTAAGCAAGTGTTTCAGCTGATAAAATTTGTTTTTACACTTTTCAGTCCACTTAAAACTCTTCCCTTTAATTTGCAGAGAAGTAATGGGGTAATAAAATTTTTAGAATTTGTCAATAAAACGACTATAATACCCATCCAATGCCATAAATGATATGATGTCTGCTACAATATTACGAATAGTCCATTCCATTATAGTCTTTATTTTTTTGGGATATACAGTGATCCCCTCTTGGGTGATGACGTGTCCTAAATACTTTATTTTGATCCTTGTAAAATTCACACTTGTTATACTTAATTTATAGTTGACGATCTTTTAAGGTTTTTAATACTATCTGTAAGTATTTTTGGTGTTCCTCCCTACTTCTAGAGTAAATAAGGATATCATCAATAAATATTAAGGAAAATCTATGAAGATATTGGTGAAAAATGCTATTCATGGGACACGTAAATGTTGTTGGGGCATCAATAAGCCTAAAAGGAAAGAAAACAAAATCATAGTTCCCATAGTGTGTTCTGAAGGAAATTTTACCTATGTCTTCTTCCTTAATTTTTATTTGATGATACCTGGAGAGTAAACAAATATTGGATAAAATAGTAGCCCCTTTTAATTGATCAAATAAATCATCTATCCGAGGTAGTGGCTACTTATTCTTAATGGTTAACTTTTTTAATTGTCTATAGTCAATAAAAATTCGTAAGGTACCATCCTTATTCTTAACAAAGAGTAAAGGATCTCCCCAAGGAGATACACTTTGGTGAATATACTTCTTGTCTAGCAGTGCCTACAACTACATTTTAAGCTTAGTCAGTTCTGGTATGCTCATCTGTTAGAGTGCTCTAGATATTGGAATGCCCCTATAATTAGTTCGATAGTGAAATCCATGTCTCGCTTTGGATACAATCTAGGAATATCTTCCAGAAACACATCAGAAAAGTCTTTCACAATAGGTAAAATTTCTAAAGATGCAATATTCTCGTAATTGGTGTACCCCACTTGCACCACACAAATATAACGCCCCTTTCTAATGATTTTTCTTAGTTTGGAGGCTATAATTGATCTGAGTTCCAGGGGTCT
Organism: Pinus albicaulis; assembly: GCA_034641835.2. Classification (NCBI taxonomy): domain Eukaryota; kingdom Viridiplantae; phylum Streptophyta; class Pinopsida; order Pinales; family Pinaceae; genus Pinus; species Pinus albicaulis. Next base: position 1,358,013,564 of record CM076584.1, on the reverse strand, counting down.
CTTGATTCCTTGAATTTCCTTCTTAAACCCTTCATCATCAAGGAAACTAATAGTTTTAGCTTTATAGTTTACAAGTAACCAATTTTTCTCAAGCCAATCCATAGCGAGTACGACATCATATGATACTAAGGGTAGAATGTGTAATTTTGATGTTATAGGCTAACCTGCAACCACAACAGGGAAATTATCTACCCTAAATGTCACTCTCCTTTTAGCTTTTGTGGCTAGTTACACTAGCCATGGATTTTAAAATTTTTCAACTTGCAAATGACAAAGTTCCACTATATTAGGTGTTATATAACTTAAACCTTATCCAGGGTCAAATTAAATAGAGGGAGAATGGTTAAATATTTTACCTTCGAAATCTACCATTATAATTTGGTATTCTTCCTAGTGGTCTTCCAATGCGGAATTAATCTTAGGTGTATTCCTTGTTGTGTCTCCTATTGTAGATGCCTCTTGGATATGAGTTTCCTTTTCCATCCTTTTCTGATAAGGAAAATTTTTAATATAATGGGGTTCTCCACATCCAAAACACTGTAACAGAGGTCTTTCAGGTTGGTCAAACTCAAGTTTATTTGATTATTCTGTTGTTTGATCTTCATTTTTCAGTTTGAATTTTTGTTGATCCCTTCCCAAATTTTAATTTTATTGATTCTTATATGATTTTTTGGAGCCTGCAAGTTTTCCACCTTTAACATTATGAGATTGTTTTTGTCCTTTTTTATCTATCTGATTTCTTGTACTATACCCCTTTTTCTTCATTTTTTGATAAGAGATTCACACTTTACGTATTACTTCATCTGTTGTCTTAGGATTTTTAAATTCCAATCGTTCTTCCATGAATGATGGAAATTTTCTTATAAATATTTGCACTTTCACCTTTTCCTCACGTATATAGGCAACGTATCTCAGTAAATAGGTAAAATTGGTCACATAATTGTCCATAGTTAATTCCCGAGTCAAAGGTCATGGAACTCCCTATCCTTTTAATCATAGAAATGTTTAGTAAAATACTTGTTTTTGAAGTGTAGTTGAAATTTCTCCGAAGTAATCCCTTGCTCATCCGCCCCTTTGACTACTTTAACCTCTTCCCACCACAATGTTGCTTTCCTTTATATTTGATAAATCACCAATCATACTTTCAAACTATCATTTTACTTTCAAACTATCATTGTACTCATATATTTGTAAATATTTATTAATGTTGACTAGTGAGGCTTCAACAAATTCTTCAATTTTTCCATCAAAGTTTGGGGTTTTGATTTTCTTAAAATCCCCTTGTAACTTCGGCTTCTACCTCCTTATTCCCCTTTTCACTTTTCCAATGGAAGTTTTTCCTGACTCATCATTCTTATATTTTGATCCTCTTCCACCTTCAAATTCCTTAATTTTACTTTACCTCTGTAAGTGGGATACTACTAGGTTACCATTATCAACAGTTGGGATTGAATTTTTATGATTTTTCTTATCTATGAGACTCTTAATTATCCTTTCTTGATCCTATATTAATTTTTCATTGTCATTTCTTAACCTTTCCACTTCTTCCTTTAGTTGTTGTACATTTTCCATCGACACAACCATGGGGTTCTCAGATTCTTCCCTCGGCTAAAATCACATTTCTGGGTTTTGTCCCTGTAATGGAATTAAGCTAGAATCAATAGGAATCCCCGTAGGTGTTGTAGTCATTATTCCTCTATATCTCATTTATTTCTCTGTGAAATAGAAAACAAGGTTCTTCAGCAACATGATCACCTTGTTTAGGCCTTAGTGTAGTAATCGTGCTTTGATACCACTTGTAACATATCCACCAACAATTTTTTTTTTTACCAAGCACAAAGCATATTAAATAGATTTTAATTTAATTTAATTTTTGGGCCAATCAATTAATTAAAATATAGCCTCGTAACTTTGGATAACACATGAATAAGGGATGTTCCGCAAGTTTGGACTTATATTATTTTTTGAGCCACTCACACATTGGAGTTAATTGAATTTTTTCACTGAAAACATGGTAGAATTATCATTAACCTAAGTTTCATTAACTAAGTATTTCGAGGGTTCTGGAGACACTTTAACCCTCTACCACATGGCACAGGAAGAACCTTTGGATTAGTAGGATTAAGATCTATGGTCTCGGTGATTAGGTTTTGGAATCCATAATTGAGACTACATGAGGTTGTTTGAGTTACTACCCTCATTTCCAATGTTAGGCAAGGTCTGATTCTCACTATTCTTGCCCATTGAGGATCCTTTCCAGCCCCTGTGACAGAAATTTTTCCCTGGAAGAGTCTATCTGTATAATCACCCTTTAACTAATATGTATTTCCTACGATTAGGCTCTTTGGTTTTGATTTCAATTTTTCCTCTTAAGTTTCTTCTAATCTATGCTTATATGTAGGTACTAAATGATTTTTTATTTGCTTTTAGGTATGTTAGATCCCCTCCTATACCTCCAAAAACTCCCACCAGTCCCTAGCTCAATTAGGGACTCAAATGTACTAGTACACTAGGGCATGTCGACCGACCCTATGACATGTTTTTCCCACCATAGTTAGTCAATATATTTCAACTATTAAAATTTAGTTTTGAGTTATCCATTAATGAAAATATGGCTATAGAATTGCATCCTTCTGGCATCGAATGAGGGGTTTTATTTTTAGCAGGTAAATTTTTTTGTATATGTTTATTTCCGCTAGTACTTTGTATAAGTGTTATAACCCTAACTTCGTGACTCCTTCTTTTGAAAGTGATATGTACCCACAATGAGGGTTTCCCTTTTTTAAGAGTTCGAAGGGTATAAAAAATTTTATCATTCATATTTTGGTGCATATACCGGCTCATGGTCAACTACTAGTCTAGGTGCATATAGCCTTGTCTTTTCCCTCACTAGGGGTCACTATGTCTTGTTTGGTTGTAATTTTTTTTTTCTATTAGGGTTTGTCAGGGTAGAGGGTTTCTAGCTTCTATAACCTCTTTCCAAGTTATGCATGAGCTCTTAAGGGTTATATATATATATATATATATATATATATATATATAATGCCATCGTTTGTTCCGTTACAAGTTACATGCTTGTTTAATGTTTTTTTTTTAACTGTATTTTCAGAGATTTGATAATATCTATTTGTGATTATGATATTTAAAAAATGTATCCACCCTATATTATTTTGGCGCTTTTATTGTCACATATCGGAGAGAAATGCGTTTTTAGGATTTACATGAACCTGTATCAAATAGTAAGTTACTTTATTCATGCATTTTCATTAATTTTTTATTTCCAGATGTTGTCGCCATATATTTCTTATAATATAGAAATCACTCTATATGTTCAGTTAACATAACTTCATTTACCTATTTCGTCAACAATATCACTTTCAATAATTTTTTCATGTTCGTTTTAGAACTCTATAGAGTTTATCGTGATAAGGCCCATAATAATATCTCAGTTCTTTATTTGTATTTAGCCAAGTGTCTTTCCTTAAATGGAACCGTGGGACTGCCGAGAGATACTGGGTAGTCTGGCCTGGCCCCGGGCTAACCCCAGACTCCAATAAGTATGTAGCAGGAAAACCTTTTTTTTAATGAATAGTTACCTTGAGAAAAAATCGTTATGATTTAAGGCACAAACATTATGTTATTTCCATACACATTAACCACACTCAGTTGAATTTATTAAATTATTTCTGGAAGGGATAAGATGGATTGAACCCTAGTTGTTGATTCTCTTAACTTGGTTTTGGATACAACCCAAGAATCTCATTAAAGGAAAGAAAATCAGTCATCAAATAAATTACATTCCACCATTCTATATAATTTTTATTTTATTATGACTAAACCATTCGCATGTGAAATTCAGAAAATTCATTTAGTATAAAATATTACAATTCTATTTGTATTCAATAAACAAAGTTGCATTATACTTTCCTGTAACTCCTCATTTTTAATATTTAATTGTTGGGCCACAAAGCTACAAAGAATGAAATACTCCTCCTAACCTGTGAGACCAGTCACAACTGCATCTCCCCTCAAGTAATCTTGACATCCAAGTCATCTTCACATCCAGTAATTTGGAACAAACTAATACACAGTGAATGAGACTATCTGGTCCTAACCAGACATAGCCTAATTTTCTTAGTTTTAATACCAGGTTCCACTGGGAATTTCAATGGTTGTACTAACTCAAAAATTATTCCCATTATTCATTCATCCATAGCATTATTCTCTTGTTAGGTAGCCTCCCTAGTCCTCCCCTATTCATTTTAGAATCCTTCATTCCTAGGATAAGTTTGGGTAAGTAATTTTCTTGCCCACAATTTTTACAACTACTCGGGGTTGTTAGCTCTCTATGCATAGCCTTTCCATGTAACATTGTGACTAGTTAAATATAATTCTTAATATTAAATGTTTATGAAGCCTCCACAAGACTAACAACTAAGTAAAATTTTTTACCAATAACAAATCATAAAAAAAAATTACAATATTTACCAAGGATCAAATATCTCTCTTGAGTTGGAAACCTCTTTTAGAGTTAAAATAGATTTGATCCCACTTTTTGCCTGGTAGATCTAGATTTTAGATGGATCTAGGTTGGTTTTAATTAAATATAGAAGAAGAAAAAGGTTATAGTTACTTTTGATATATATTTCAATGTTTAGTACTGCTAAAAATATTATGTGTACATTTCATCAAGGTTAAATAAACATTGCATCAAGGTTAAATAAATGTTTTAATAAAATGAAAAATTAGATTACTTTCTTATAGATATAGATGTGAAATTTATATCTTATAAATAATATTATTAAGAACCAACATAGATCCATATTAACTAAAAAGCTAAAAATAGATGATAGGAATCAAATCCCTCAAGGTGGTATGGAGGTGATGATGTAGTGGTGTAATTGTTTGTAAACATTTACATGTAGACTTAAAAAATAATAAAAGGTTAAAGGTAATTGTTTCTGAAACCTAGTATGGGGGCTATGTTGTGGTGATGTAAATGTTTGTAAACATTTACATGTCCACTTAATTAAAAAGAATAAAATGTTGAAAGTAATATTAAGCATATTATCCATATATTCACCCCCACTTTAAGATTAATACTATTAACTTGTAAATAGGCATTGTTACAATACCATGGCTTATCAATACTCCTACCCTTATTCTAGAATCAAAATATTTTATTTCATTTAATTTTATAATATTTTTAAATTAAATTAAAATTTTAAAAAATTATATAATTAATTTTGAGATATATTTATACCCTCTATTCTGGATATTATTAAAAATATTTTGTAGATTTTTTATAAAGATAAAATCAAGGTTTTAATAAAATTAAAAATGTGAATACTTTTATATATAGAGATATGAAATTTATTTAATGTAAATAATATTATCAAGAACCAGCATAGATACATTTTAACTAAGGATCTACCAAAATATGAGAGGAATCAAATTTCAAAAGGTTGAAATACTTTCTCAAATTTTACACCAAAAAAGAAGTTTGAATCTTGAGAGATTTTATCCCTTTAGATGATCTAGAGTTAAGATGAATCTATTTTGGTATAGAGCGGGATATATTATAGTGTTAAATGAGGGTAAACGTTTAAATCTTGGTTTAATTGACAATGAAAAATTAAAAGCAATAAAAATAATAAAATTCAATTTATTATACTGTAATTTTGTTTTTATCGATAAAATTATAAATAATTTTTTACATAAAAGAAAATCATAATATATATATCACATTAAAATATATAAGAT